>CM062863.1:17329480-18529480 GCA_031772225.1 Eubasilissa splendida
GGTCATATAACTTTTTCTCTTTCTCGCTTAGATATCGCTCACGCACATATTGATGTATATCGGTACACAACACATTTTTGAAGTGTCATGATTAAAAAATCGACCTGTAAATGTTAGCTTCATAAAAGCTCCTAGGAAGGCATGTGTGAGATATAATCAGCAAGAACACACAATTACTGAATTTTTACCTACAAAGGCACTGTTATTAAACAAAAAATAGATATCTCATAAAGACAAAGCTATTTTTTAAAATGTAAAAATATGGAAGTATTGGCAATGAACGTTATATTGTGTAAAGTGATCACTTAAGCCAGCCGAAGACAGGTCGTAAGCCCTGTAATTACCCATACTTCCATATTTTTCCATTATTATTCGTTTAATAATTATAATCAGTTTTTTTCTGTTTCCGGTGGGAGAAGGTGAATTTTAAACGTCCAACCCCTGTACAGTATTATAAATTAGACTATGGTGAGATATGTTTATTTAAAAATTATTTATATATTTAAAATGTAGTTATCACCATGTATTAATCAATGGTGATATATATAAATCAAGTGTAATGGTGCACATATAAAGCAGTCATTATCGCTCCCTCTATCCTCTATAACACTATCCACACTAATCATCGATAAGATATGTGTGGAAGACAATACTGTCCTGTCCAAACCATCTGCGAGCCATTCTTCATCATATTCCATTATCCTCATGATTTTTCATAATATTCTTGATCCGTTTTCAGCCAATTTTCATGACCGAGTCTCAATGGGTATAGGTTCCTTAAATATCCACCACTGTACGCTGTTCATACTTGAAAGGACGGGCAGTGTTCAAAATTAGCAGGTATTAAAAATATATTTTGTTAATATAAAAAGCTTTTGAAAGCTGAAGATTTCTATAAAAATAAACATAGCAATATCTGTTATAAGTGATAAATAGATGAATATAACTTTTATTAAATTTCCGATTTATCTGTAAATATTTTACAATATTCAAAGCATTTCTTCTTCTTCTTTCAAATAGGCAATCCACCCTTCAAGAGTGATTTGTGCCATTAAACAAGTTCAAACATTATTTCATAGAAAGCAGTACAACAATATTATTGAATAGGGTATATTGCATTACAAGTTAATACCATTGATATTCAAGAAATTTGCAATTATATAGCTTAAATTCAAAGCATTTGTTTTAATAAGAATATGCGTATACAGAACATGATTATAACATCCAAAGATATTACAGCAACAAAGTATTTCCTACTTACTAGAAGTACGATGAAGTTATTAAATCTCAACATCTTTCTTAAGTAATTTGCGTATATTTACAGATTTTTTAATTTACGAATGATAATATTTTAAACATTTAAATCAAAATTTTTGCAGCTATATTTCTGACGTGTTAACAACATCTTAGCTCGTGCATCCCCTCCAAAAATTTTAAACTAGAGTAATCACAGAAAAATATATGTCGATAAAGTGACCGTACTTATTGCCATGGTGAAAATATATTTTATTCAGTACCCATATATATCAAAATTAAGTTTTGATACTTTTTAGAAATTTATATTTTCGAAAAATAAAATGTGTCACCTCACGTTCCGATAGATAATTAATAATTGATAATCAGTGAATTCAGAATAATTTGAATTAAAATAATAGATACCTATACTAAGTATAATGCTTTGTAACCGTTTTCTAATAAATACACTTTTAAAACGCCAACAATGAATGTTAGTAAAAAACATTATAATTTTTATTTTCACTTTGTACTACACACACATACACACAATTTTTTAAATAGTATCACTAGTTTCGGGAAGGACTGTGTGTGTGTATAGTACAAAGTGAAAATAAAAATTATTATATGTTTTTTGAAATTAAAATGTTACACTATGAAGTAACTGCTGAATCAAATAATGGTAATAAAATTTAATTCATTCCTTTCTCCATCAGCATTAAAATACATTTTTAATAATGTTGGCAATATGTACACACAAAATAATTCTATAATCGTCCGGTCACTTGAGTGAATATGAAAACATGGTGAACTCTGGATGTTGCTGGACGATTTTATAACGTTCTTTGGATGATTTTCAAATTAATCAACTGAGCTTTACGCAACAATCGAGGTAGGTATTTTAGTTTTCTCGTCACCAACTGACTATTCTGTGTAAATTTGAAAGTGTATACAAGTTAATAGTTAATATTGACGGCTTTTCGTCTAAATTTTAATAATGTCACAAATCCTTTGAATAGTGTGAGTTTTAATGTCAATTTCGTTGATTTTTGTCAATTTTCTGAAAAATTTTATAATAAAATATGAAGTTAAAAATTGAAAAATACTGCATTTTCAGACGTATTCTAGTTTATGTTAATAATTCGAATGAATTTTCTATATACGTAAAGGATATTGCCTCCACTTCAAATTAAGTTTCAGCTTTAGCAACATCTAGAAATGAGAGACATGAGAAAGAATATCAAATTTTCAAAAAATGTCAATTGATGGCGACAGCATAATTGATAATGAATATGTGAAATGTTCCATCTTGATTAAATATATACAACTTCCCAAAATTTGATAGATGTGGTAGCGTGGGTAAATAGGCGAACGTTACATTGTGTAAAGTGATCACTTAAGCCAGCCGATGATAGGTCGTAAGCCCTGTGATGCCCATGACTTCCATATTTCTCATATAAAAGTAATAGCTTCGTCTCTGTGAGACATCTTAATCTTGATAACGATTAAATTTTTTCCATCATTAAGCAAAACACTAAAACATCTGTTATAGAATCACGCGGTGTATTATATATAACCCAATTTGTAAAATGTAAAATGAGTTTTTTTAATTGTTTAACTATTTTCTAATTTTAGAAGTAAACAGGGACTAAAACGCACCATTCCAAAAATCATATCTATAAGTTCAAATAACAATTTTTAATTTTAAATACAAAAATAATATATGAATAAATGTTATAATTTATGCGTAAAGCGCCTTTGAAGTGAAATTTAAAAAAAAAATTGCGCCATAAAAATAATCCAACGTTATTATAATTTATGATTTAGTTATAATAAATACACAATTATATTTTATCAATACCTGCAGAGAATATATTCAATGACTATTTTCAATTTTGAAAAAATAAAACGACCTATTTTATCGTAATTTTACCCTTTTTATACATACTATCACAGTTACATGGTCTTGAAAGATATCATGAATTATGTTGGATTTGAGTCTGTGATCATACTTGTGACACCTATGTAATGTAATAATAAAAATCGGACAATTGTGTCTTGTAAAGGACTACAGAGTTATGAATAAAGTTTCTTGGATTTGGGAAGAAATTGTAAAAATAATTGGTTCCACTCAGTACTTGGTGCGTATTAAAGGTTCAGAGACCAGATTTGGAAACGTCATCTTAATCAAATGAAGCTGCAGGTTAACTCCTGACGGGTCGGACCAGCCCGCAAGTCGCTGAAAGGCTTAATGTGGTGTTTTCTGTTTTCAGATGCTAGACAGGGTATGCCTACCTCGTGCTCCAGGCGTCATGATCGTGCCAGCCATCGTCCCAGGGAGAAGATTCTAGAGTGGCTGCGTGAGGCATGAAATGGGAGTGCAGTTAAGGAGGGGGAGGGTGTAATGTATTATCATGTAGCGATGTATGAGGCGCGCAAGTTGGCAAGAATGACAGCATGGAAGGGATAAAACAGCGTCAATCTCTCTTTCCGGAATCATAGATCAGAACACATCTCTTATATTGTATCATATCATCATCTTGTGAGATCTGTAATTAACTGAATTATTGTACATCGAGTTCTTGACTACCTGAATTCCCGCACACAAGAAGACACCATTGTTTGCAGCCGTAAGAGTCGAGTTAAGGATATAATATTTCACTTCAAATGTGTGGACAGATTTCCACAGTACACCAACCATTAAGTATATTCTATGTTAAATAAATAAACAAGTGTTTAAGAGAGGATTTTTTTCCACTGCGCCGCGGAGCCGCCTCGTGCCCGGCTCGAGAGCCCGGACACAACAATTCGACAGGCTTTTAGCAGAATTGCCCCCATCGAGGCGCGGGCGGCTGACGACCGTATTCCAGTCGTATTCGAAACGTCGACGAAATCTGACAAGTATGCTGGTACCACCGATGCCTGACAATCCAATTCGCTGGCGTTAAAATATTTACAAGGTACGTTTATCCACCACAGCTTGGCCGCTCTTCATCATTTTTAAAATTGATATTATTTCATATTGGGTTGTAACATATTTTTAATGTTATGAACATTTAATACAAATTAAATGTGTTAATTAGAAAGATATACATATAAAATCAATTTATCGGAAAATATTGTTGTTGCTACCGGCAGTCACCTTAAGTTATCTTGTTATGCTTCTATAACGCGAACTGGTTGCCACCACTCTTTGCGATCCTGGTTCCTGTTTAGTGTTTTGTACGAGGTATCGGTCATGTTTTGAACTTGATCATCTATCTTGTGAGAGATCGACCTCTTGTCATTCGTCTTTGTACCAATAAACGTGAAGTGAGCAAGACGGAAAATCTATCTACGAAAGCTAAGAGTTGTCTCCAAAGAATCTCATAGGAGCAAAATGCGTATTTCAGAGATTGTCTCGAGTCAAAACATGGACTCGGATCATAACGTGGTATGTAGAGTTATTTTCTAACAAAGTTGACATAATTAATTAAGAGCTTTGATTAATAAACTGTGTTACAAGGGGTTGGGAAAAATCATCCGTCAAAATCACGTAATCCTAACGGTTAGGCTGTTTTATTTGATGTACCCTTGACCGGCACATTCTACGCCTGTATAAATAGTATACTTAAATAATATGAGCCTATCAAAGCCGATTAGATAAAGTCACTAATATGAAAACAGAAAACAAAGAGCCTATTATATGTATTTTAAAAAAAGCTCAAAGGGAAAATTATACATATTATGTAGATACAGGAAGAACTCGATTAGCGCGAATTCGATTTATGCGAATTCAATTAGCGCGCTCAAGCACAATAATACTATTTCCCGATTTAAGCTGATTCAGTTAATGCGGTTATGTTTGCACTTCTCTTCGAAAGACCCAAGTGAAAATGATCTTCTACAACTAGAAGAATAGCGTGTATATGAAAAAGATAAGGAATATGATCAAGAACAAGAAGTGAATAAATATAGTAAAGTTAACGCAAAAAAACTCAAACAAGCAATGGTAACTTACACGATCAGATCGTGCTAGCTAAGGAATATTTTATTTAATGAAAAATAGTCAAGCACTATTCAAACATTATTACAACAATATTTTGGAAAAAGGACGGATTTTTTTGATTCTTTCTAGATAATTAATTTAATTTGTATTCATTGGATTAATAACATGTTATGGTGAGTTTTTTACGCTTTGGTATATTTATACTATAATTTAACTGTTATTTTTTTCAAATTATTATATACCATGATGGATTAATTGGAATTAATCCTAGTGTTAACTGTATTCGAAATAATCGCGTTATGCGAGGTTTTCCTGTATCTACGAAGTATTTTTTATTTTCTGTAATAACATTTTTGGCAAGGTGAATAAGGTCAAAGAATTTTAGATAGGAAAATTGCCCTTTCACGTTGGGGATAAATTTGATATCAAATACGAAAAAAATACTTATAATGAAGCTTCAACGTTTTTCTCAAGGACTATCTTGTAATTCTGTATTTCAGTTCATTTTAATAATACTTATATAAATATATTTATTAAACAATTCAATAAAATTCAGTATATGAAATTTGGTAAAAGGTTTAAAAAAGTCGAGCGAGTATAATTAGTACCTTCAGTAGCATAAACGTGAATGATTTAAGAGAGCTTTTTTTTACCTGACAGTGCCAACTTTTTCATGGTCTTTTATTTCTTCACATATCTTTTTTATCCTTGTCTTGTTGGCTATCATACAATACAATCAGCTTAGCCATTCCTAATTTGACAATTGTAGACTAAACAGTACTAAGAATATCATCAAACTTCATGATCTTCATGAACTCCCTCCCACTTGCACTGATTTTACTCTTCCACTATTTTCGGAATACTGCAATCATCAAAGAAGTGCCATGAGCTTTTTCCTATCCAACGGGTGAGGATTTTTCTCTTCCTTTCCTTTCTTTGGCGTTGCATACCGCAACGAGCTTCTACAAGCTATTTTTTGTTCTTGAAAGATGTCCAAATATAGAGGATTCCTTATCCTTGATGTCAGTTCCTATAGAATGGGGACATTTATGCATATTGATATCCATGGCCAGTGTAGCACATGCTACACATCTCCAGTACCATATCTCAAAGGCATTAATTTGCCTTCTCTCCCGTACTTTCAGAGTTCACGAATCCACGCCACATAAAAAAATTTAACGCACAAAATACTGCAAAACCTGACTTTCATATCTATTTAAATACTTGTGTGGATAATTTTAATTAGTTTAATATTTTGCGTGATATGTGATTATATAAATTCTTTCATAAATAAATAAAAAATATATATCTTCTTAAGTATGGACACGACTTGAACATTTCGGTATACCCATACGTCGTTTGGTTTCCGGTCCACAGACTATACCAAACGGAACATGAAAGATGCATAATCTTACCCCTCTTTTTCTGTTTCTCTTCTTTAACATTTTATATGAAGATTAATACTAGATTATTAAATTTTTTGTTTATTGGTTAGTCATAAATCAAATAATTCCACTACGAATGGCAATGAGTTTATACTGTACGTTAACGCGTTTTGTAAATTATTTATTTATTATTATATACGACCTATTCAGGCATTATTATAATTTGTAAAATAACAGAAGTGCAAAACATAACGAAAAAATTGACATAGTGTTAGCATGTTTTTAAATAATCAAAATTAAAAATAAATATAAAATGTGAAATAGCAATTTATCCGTCACCATTGAGTTGAGACACAAACAATTGTAACTGTGTAGTCCTATAAATAATTAAATTAACAGCAAAAATGTTGACTACCTCCGCATATTCATTCCCCAAAGAATGCATTCTAGGGACTGCGGAGTTAGCTAGTGCACGAGTTCTGACATTACCACTGTAATAAAACAATGAATTGTGTCTTGATGATGACCTCAATGGTGCGTGAAATTCAAGCAGACTAACAATCTGGAGGCAGTCTATCATACCATTTATGATCCTGTATAGAAATATAAGGTTGGTTACCGTACGTCTCACTGATAAGTTTAACAATTTCAGACGGATGAGATAATCATAATTGATATCCTCAGAGCGTATATTTAATTTAAAATTAATAAATCTTATAAACTTTCTCTGGATTCTTTCAACCTTCATCAAGAGTACAATGAAGTGTGGAGACCATATGACTGAATTATATTCTACCTGAGGTAATTATGAATGATTTATTTTGCATTAATATATATTATCTTGGTAATTTAGACGAATATAATTTATATTATTTTTTAAAATCTAAACTATTTATAACTTTGTATTTGACCATTTTATGAGTTAAATTTAATACACCAACCGGTTTGGGAAAATATAATTTTCTTCATCGGGATGTCAAATAAACTAACTAAAACCATACATGTCATATTGTTTTAATGTTTTTAAAATTATATTTAAAAAATCATTTTTTATAAACTATAAAATAAATCTAGTAGGTAGTACCTAACTTAAATTTTTACGATGATGGAAGATGTGGAAATATACTTAATGCTACAAAATTATTGGAAAAAAATTTTTTTAGGGTGGGATTTGTGGTTAAACATAGTTGGTTAAAGATAATATTTTGGTTAATTTTACACGCTTTACTTATATCTAATGATTCTAAAATATTCAAAATATGAATTAAATATATTAATTAGAAAGATATACATATAAAATCAATTTTATCGAAAAATATTGTTGTTGCGCCACCAGGATTAATTAATTAAAAGTTGGTATTAAATTATTCAATTTAATATTCAATTTAATACCAACATTTTTATATGTAAAACAGACCATCCCAATTTTTATCAAAAGTATGATCATTTTCTAATAAATTATTGGAAAATTCTAAAAAAACATTTTTATTTAAACATTTTAAATACTCTTATGTTAAAATTTTCACAAGTTTTTCCAATATAGAAAGCTTTATAATCTTTACAGCTAAGTTTATATACACCGGAATTATTAAATTTATCATCTTTGTCTTTGTAATTTATGAGTAATTTTCTTATTTTTCTAATATTTGGTGGTATATGTTTAGATATTTGATTCGTAAATTTATTTATGAATAAAATTCTACACCAATAATTATTATTATTTTTAAGATTTATCTGTGAGCTATATAAAAATTTACTAGTATCATGTCTATTAATTTTGCATTGTACCAGTTATTAAGAGCTGTGTGTTTATTGGTGTTTATTTGAATAAAAACTACGATGTAGAGTATGCAATAAATAATAAAAATATATTATTTTTAATGAGATCACATGTTTATGAACAGTTGCGATTATCCGGAACACAGAAATATAAATAAATAAAATGACAATTCCGTAAATAAAGAGAACATTTTATAAAATATATTTATTTTTAATGTTCAGATTACTAACAAGTCATTAATGATGATAGATCTAGAATGACGTTTAATATAAAACGTTTAACATGGTAAAAATAGATGTCTCACTAAAAAGTAAAAAGTAACATAATAATTATACTTTTAAAATTAGCAATATTATCTTTGTGGTTAAAATTCATATTTTTATTTATTATCATTGTTTTATTAACCACTAAATTGAGTTTAAATACATCTACCGGTTTCGAAAAATACCATTTTCTTTTTCAGGATGTCATAACTAACTAAAACATATATTGTTTCTTTGACAGAATCTATTTTTCAAAATCTATTTAAAAAAAAAAAAAAATTTTTTTTAGTACCTAACTCAAATCATTACTAAATATAAATTTACTCGAATAATTTTTAGGAAAAAATTTTAGAATGGGACTCGTAGTTAAATTTAGTTTAATTTAGACATCCTGAAGAAGAAAATGGTATTTTTCGAAACCGGTAGATGTATTTAAACTCAATTTAGTGGTTAATAAAACAAAGATAATAAATAAAAATATAACATAATAATGTTCAAATTTGACATCCTTAGTATAGGATGTTATAGCGTAATTAGTAAAAAAACACTGTCGGTAAGTATTTAACTTATATAGATTAATTATTTTATTGTTTCTAATTAGTTTTAAGATATTTTACGAGTATTTCTTAATTGAATAGTAGGTTATACAATCCAATCTAATTAAAATAAGTTAGTAAGTTTAAAAAATCATGATAAAGTATAAAATTATTTTCCGATTTATAATAAATAAATAAAGTTAACAACATTTAGATAATTATAATTATTTTTACTTATTTTTAAACAAAGTTAAATTAAACACTCATGAATAAAAAATAGGACTAATTTCCAGGTCGCTTGGTACTAAGATAGATTTTCCGACTTTTTGATAATTAGGCAAGCATATAAAAAAGTAGTAAAATATATAATGCCGTAATCCTTCCCTATAAAATGTAGAAAAACTTGTAAATTTGTACGGTTTGGGTCACCTGTATCAAATAATATAAATAAGTTGGCGAAGAATGCTCCGACTCCCTGGACAGTACGCAAAACAAGTTTATCCAAATTGAAAGTTTTATATATAAAAACAAGAATTTCCACCACATGACTACAAAGAATTGAGAAATTTTTGGTTACAGTCGGCAGAGATTCATTAGGGGAAAAATGATCATATATGCGATCGTGCGATAACGTGTACAAAGCAGAATGTATGGATTAATCTACCTTTTTGGAGGCAGTGATATTTAAAGAGCTTTGGTCAAGGATATATCCCGAGGAAATCATGACCCTAAACTTTGAGGAATACAACTGAGAGAGATTCTGCCAAATGTCTTTACAACGTAAAATAAAAATGAAACGAACACAGCATGTCCTCAAATGACTTTTAAAACTTTTTCATCAGTTTTTCCTTTGAATTTATTATAAAATGATATAGTATATTAGTAGTATGACAGTGTGTGTAGTCCCAGTAAAAACCTTGAAGTCTCTAAAGCAGAATAAATAAATCGATATTCTAATGCTAGATTTAATCCATAGTTCAACTCCCATTTAGATGTAGCAAACTTCCACAATATGTAAACCCTAGAATATCGAAGAAGACGTGTTGACCAAATACTTCTCTTCAAACTATTGCAAGGTCATATTGACTGTCCCAGCCAATTAGAATTAATATCTCTCCATATACCATCTAAATCAACCTGGCAGTCCACACTCTTCCACATTCCTAGAAGTAGAACATCTTACATACAAAATTCATTCATTCACCGGTCACACAAATACCATAATGAGAAATTACAGAAATTGAGTTTTTGAATATTAGCCTTACTATGCTTAAAGAGTTATTTTTATAAACCACCACAATCTCAAATTTGGCCAATAATTCTATCTATAAACACATCTTATTCTCCACAGTTGCAACTTGCCCACCTTTTCTCCCATCTTTATTCATTTTATTTATCTTTTGCACCTAAACATACTTATGTACCTAAACATTTATGTGAATTTTCATAAATAGTATCAAATGTTAAATATTTATTATGTTAGTTATATTAAGTTTACAGTGTCAAAATCCCTTAATAAAATAAAATTAAACCAAAATATACACGAATATAATGTATTTAAGCAACACGGTGTAATGAACCAATCCGCAATATTCTTTCAAAACGCTGCTGCCACATGAACTCTTTAAAATAAACTTATAGTAGTATAATGACCAATCTACGTTAGTACTCCCACAATTACATTGACAGATAACCATTGGCGTGCAGTAGGTATAGACATAGGCATAGGTTACCATGATATTATGTAATATATTGAATGCTTCATTGCACATAGGATTATGAACTTCCATTTAACCGACGTACAACGTCGAGCAAAATGAATCTATCATAATAAAAATGCAATTATCCTCGAACGCAAAAAAAGAACACGTTTAGTAATGTAGTAAAATTTGCGAATTAGTAAATAAGAAAGCAGATGCTTCGATTAGCTCTAAGCCAAGTTCAAAAGATTTCAAATATCATTCTGTTAGGAAACAGAATATGTAAGGACTCAGTACAACACGGATCAGCTGATCCATTTCTGACTAACCAGCGGAATTTTCAATTCAGTTGGTAGTAATTATATAGTTTGAATAGAATGATAGATTATAATAGTGGCTAGCAATTGTAGTAGCAATAAATGAATAATAACCCAGTAGAGGACTACAGCGCTCAGGCGGTGTTGCGCGATAGTATCCAGAACTACGCAACGAATGATTCTGCTGATACACAGTGGGCGCTAGCGTAATTATAACACATGGATTATTTAATTTATATTTATTTCTCAGAATTTTTAGTAAAGCACAGCTTTTTTGCTTGTATGTAGTGCACGCCACTGCAGATGACTACAAAAATAGACCCATATAACTACTAAATTAAATTACTAATTCGTACAAAATTTAAAGCTCATTTTCCATTTCATTGACACCGATCCACACGCCAAGATAACACTATCACACTAGCATGCACTCAGGGACTCAAAAAGTGCAAGTAAAGTCATTCAGTTTTATTATACAGGTTATAAAAAAAGCTTTTTAACTGTCGATTATATAATTACATTTTTTAAACGGGTAATGGTTTCCAGCGGCCCCTGTATGTATTGTATATGTGAGCAATAAAGGGGTGAAACACGATTCAAATGAAAACAACCCCTGAGGGCATGCGGGGCTCTGGGGACCCTCCCCGAGGCTTTACTGCCACTAAACATGCGACTTGAAAATGGGGCACTTCTGGGGTTAAAGTGGCGTGTATTATTCAATCGTTAGTAGCTCGAGGAAAACATTCCAAACGACTGAACTCGTGTTGTTCGTCTGGGTTATAATGCCGTGTGTTTCTTTATACCTCATCGTTGTGTAATCGGTGGGTATAATAAATTTACACCAACGGAAAAAAGAAGAAATACAAGCATTAAGATTAAACTATTTTGTATTATATTATTCAGCAATATATAAGTGTATATGTGAGGAGTTTTTGATTTAATACTTAGTAGGTAGTGATTAATAGATATTGATTTTCTTAAAATTATTAAAAATGGAAATAGTAGTTTTTTTTTTCCATAAATAAGTACACACATAAGAATGAACTTGAATTGTATGTATGGTTTAGACATTTATATAAAAACATGGTCAAAATTTATAATAGTATGTACAATGCACATTATAACTAATTAATACTATCCACAAAAAATAAAAGAAAATGGATTAAATTAGAACATAATAAAATACTTGCATTTTGTTATTTTTTATTAAAGACCTTTAAACCATTTTAGGAACACTTTTTTGTACAATTTTTTTTGCAATTACAATAGTCTAGTACATTAATTATACTTCTAGTCTTATAAAAAACTTTAACTTATTTTTTTGTAAAAATGTAACACTTTTTTATACAGAGAAGATATATTTTAAATTAGAAAATTATTAAAAACCAGACTGCTTTGGTAATCTTTATCCTTTTTTAAACATGTTTTTATTCAAATTAAATGTATTAATTAGAAAAATTTACATATAGAATCAATTTTATGGAAAAAATATTGTTGTTGCAACCGGGATTTGAACCTGGATCTCTTCCTATCTGGGAAAATGCATTAACCGATTATGCTACATCAACATTCTGGCTTCTCCTATTGGATTACTCAAAGGTGTTTGAGATACAGACCTATGGTCTGTAAAATTTCATCTTCACAATAATAATGTGTTCTCCTTAAAAAAAAACATATTTTATAATTATTTTTTAAGTTATAATTATGGGGACTAGTTCTAGACTAGACTAGCAAACGTTTGTTATCTATCAAATTATCAATTCATTTTTATTAAATTTTGGCGTCTGCTATCAGATTATTCAAAGGTATTTAAGATTCTGTAAAAATAAAGTAGATGGCTTTTTCTGAAACGATTGAATGTATTAATATCAAAAAGGTAACATATAGGTTCGAAAATTTGTCGCTAAAAATATTGTCGCTGTAGCATAGTTGGATAATGAACCTTCCCCGGTTAGGAAAGAGATCAAGGTTCGAATCCCGGTGGCGCAACAGCAATATTTTTCGATAGAATTATTTTATATGTACATCTTTCTAATTAAAATATTTAATTAATATTTTAAATTGGTATAAATTCAGATGACCAGTACGAAGGTAATGGGATATTTTGTTTGGGAAACTGATTAGTATAGGATGAATGATGTGATATAACAGAGGTGCATGAAGATCACAAACTTGAGTGGTTCGTTGACATCTTTCATGGTTGGCGGAATTGCAGAAAATAATTGAGAAAATCTTAAGAATGCCTTAATTTTATATGCCTACATGTTACCTTTTTGATATTAATATATAATTATTATAATATAATTAAAATATTTAATTAATATTTTAAAATATCACAGACCGTCTGTTCTGAATAATTACAACTTCACAATAAGAATGTGTTCTCCTAATAATAAGACTATTGTTTGGGACCTATATTTATAATAACATATATTAGTTTACTTTGAACGAAATAATGTTTGTGCCCCCTCGTCCTACAATTCATTTCCCGCCGCTTATCAATCTCGAGACTTGCGTATATATGGTGTTTAGTGACCCTTGAATGAAAAACGGTGTGAACTACAATCATACAGTCCACTTTGGAGGTGCTGACAGAATCCGGAACGGGTGATGAGACCCTTTTATCCTTCCTGTTCTAGTTTCTTCTAGCATCTATGCTTTAGTATCCAACAACTATAATAGTGGCAAGTCGATCATAATATCGCAACTTAAAAACAAAAGTGATAGGTACTATCCGAATGTCGGTTTTTAATATGAACATTTCAAATCATATAAAACGAATAAATACATAATCAGTGTGCTGTGCAAATATTATGGTGAGATTTTTTGCGTAATTTATATGCTCTATGCTAGATGAAAAATGACACATTTCGTATCTGTCCTTTTGTTTGTATTGTATGATGTGTAACAATGCTATTTAAAAACATAATTATAATTTAAATTTAACCCTTTCCAAACCATGCAGTAACACAGGTTTACCATCATAATTAAACCTGTAATATTTAGGTAAATACATGCAACAAAAAATATTATTTTAGATAATCTTAAAGAAAATATTAGCGCTTAGGAATGACTAGTAAAATACCAATTATGAAAAGGAATCGTACAAAAACAATTCTTTTTTCCGTTCAATCCGTTATAAAACTAATACGTTGGTAAAAATAGAATTTGTGATATGAAAGACAAAGATCACACACTATTTTCACAGTGAAAAGAACAACAAACATACAAATATAATTGTCTCTTTCTCACTAATTAAATGAAGAGAGATAAGAAGGAAGGACACATTGTATTCGACTTAATGAATCCTCTAAATTATGTTATTAATAATTTTCAAAATTGAATGCTTAATATTTATAGTAAATTCGTGCCATTAAAGCCATTTAAGCTAATAAAAACATATTTTCTAACTGTTATTTACGGTAACACGAGTTGACAGCATGGCTGCGTTCAGGTATTTTATATCATGGTATAGTAAAGGTTAACACCTTGCTTTCAACACGGTACTGCAAGCAGGTACTTAATCACAATACCATCAGTCACACATAACATCAGCCCCGATGATGGACCCTGTAATGGGATCCGAAACGTCGGTCAGAAAGGTCAGATATACGCGACAGATTTGCTCATAAAAATTCACACAGAAGATTTTGAACGGCCGTGATAAACTAAGAGCATTTGTTTTACATATTGTGGCTACATAAGATTACATAAATAAAACATGAGAGGCATGGTATTTATTTGTTACTTTAATGATCAATTCTGTCGTAGGCTTATATAGATTTTTTAAAAATGAATATATACATAATGTAGTAGTAATAGGTACAGACATATCAAATAACTGAAAATATAAAAGAGAGACTTTATGTCGATTTAATAATATGTTGTTGGCATCAGAAATACAGGACGTCCACGGAAGACCTGGCATGATCAGGTAAACCAGACGACCCTGTTAGTAGCCCCAATAATCGGCGAGATTGTATGAGAAGGTGTATGCATGTGGATGAGGCGAGAATTGTGCTTCAGGACAGAGGCGTGATGATACGTTACTTGGCAAGTTTGTTAGTAATCTAGAAATAGTCAACAAAATTTCATGTTTAGATTTAGATTGTGTCCCTGTCACTGTTCATTTAAATAAAATAAAATTATAATAGCGACACTCTAAATAGGGTGGTTTCACGTGGAAAAAATACAAAGAGTGTAGCAAATTCCCAAAAGATTCCCAAAGTTACTAATAAGTATGGATCGAGGACAATAGAATTTGTTTTCCCACAATATAAAATGAACTGCCCGGGTTTTTACGAAAGAGCACGCTTTATCCCAATTTGGAAGAAATTATTAAAAAATGTCTTACTGATGGTGACCTGTCTTACCTGTAGGAATGATATAAAGGTGACCGATTAATTGTTATATTTTTGAGTTCGTTAAATGTAACAGATAAATATAAATATACCTGCGGACAAACGTCTATCAGGACGTTTTGAGGGTCTAGTGTTAATTTAAAAAAAAAAAGAATATAAAAAAAGAAGGAACAGACGTTGTTCCGAAACTGGTAGGTTTCATATAAAAAATCAATTGCTTATAATTTGTACGATAAACGAGTGCTGCGAGTAGATACAATTTACTGGGAAGAAAGGAAATTAATTTAATTTAATTTATTTTTGATATTTCAGATTGTTCGTATTTTTCTACCAAAGAATTAAATTAAATTATTTAATGATTAATTGATTATAAACAGCCAAATTAATTTCTAATTAATAATAATACAAATTAGGTGCACGGTACAGTTGGTACAGAATTCACAAAAAAGTTATTTATCTACTTATTGAGACGTGAAAGGACATATTTTCGAATATGTTAAGTGTCAAAATGTTTTTATGGGTTCTGAATCTATTCACCACGGTAACGAGTGTGAAGTATTTAATTTGTTACCTTTTCTTGGATTAGTCTTGTCTGAAATTTTATAATAAAGTTGTCATATTCAAAGGTAGTCAATATAAATTATTAGAGTTTACTTACATCCGTGTATAGACTATGTAGGTGTATCTAGGTTTAGCTGATAGAGTATATTAATATTTCTAGAATTCACTGCGACGTGCATACCTACGCCGAAATATTTTTGTTTCATTTTATTCATAAAACAAATGGTGTGACAAAATTGTCACGGCACAACCAATCCCAGGTTAACAAATACAATCAAAAGTCAATTTCGCTAAAAGTGGATATTATTCTCAGAACAGAATTGAAGTTGACTGTTTGGTCCATTCAGAGCTTGTAAACTTTGTCAACCTTTACCATACCATGTTAAAAATACACTACGCAGCCATGCTGTCAACTCGTGTTACTGCAAGAAATTTGAGTTTTTTTAACACTTTAAATGCGAATAAAATGCTTTTACAAGCTTAAATTACTTTAAAATAGTTAATGTCATAGTTACTTTAAATATAATAAGAAATGATAAATATAATAATTAAATACGTTCATTTTATTCTCAAACGTTAATCTTGTAACGCATTCGTAAAAAGACCCATCTAACATGATCTTCATCTTTATCTCTCATTATTTAAATTATTGATATTTTTCACGTAGTACAAGTAGTATTTTTAATACATATAGCATGCAAAACATCAATTTTATATAGCATTGAATTAAAAAAATATTCTTTTTATTATGATTCGCTTTACATAATTGGTTTTCCACTAGTCATTTCTAAGTGCAAATGATTTTTTTAGAACTAGGTAAAATGTAAGTTTTACATTGTGCATATTTATAGAAATACGATTTTATTGGCTCGGTAGACCCATGTTACTGGATGGCTAAGGAAGGGTTAACGAAGAAATCGAACAACATGAATTTGTAAAGGAGAACACATTATTATTGTAAAGTTGCAGTTTTTTCATTATATAGTTAGTTCTGTGATATTTTGACACAAAATATTAAGTATATCAACTAGACAGATATACATTTAATGTATATTAACATGAATTTTGCTAAACAATATGACCTGCGGAATTTAAGATTATATTGGATGATAACAAGTTACAATTAAGATAAAATAAATTCGAAAAAATGTAAAAAAACTTTATAGTGCCATTTATTTCATATATTTTTATTTCTTAACTTAGATTATGAGATTAAAAGTAAAAGATTCTCATAAACTGGGGTTATATTTATTAAAAAATAATAAATCGCGTTAGTATATCTGTGATACAGCGAATTATAATCAAATGTCCCAACATTTAGGAAACCAAAAGATGCAACTGTCCCTACGGTAGGACATTTGTGAAAATCGACGAAACATAATTGATAGCGTTTCAGTTATAATGTTGCGAATAACACAGTGTTTCCGTTTCTTGAGTTTTTTTTTGTTTTGAACATTTTATTTTTTATAATACAAATGTTAAATTGGATATAATTTTTTTTTTTTGTGTATTTAATTATTGCTTTTGTTAATGTACAATAATGTAGTAATGTAGGCTATGGTGGATAGTCACATTTATAAAAGGTTTGATGACTGCTTTTGTATAGTATCAACTGATTTACTACCTACTGTTATGTATAATTTGTCACCAAAATGTTAATGATATGTAAGTACATCAATAAAATAATTAACTTTTAAAAAACTATTAACAAAATTCTAATCTTTTAAAAAAAAAATGAAAATAAAACATAGCATCGTTGTCTTCATACAACACTTTAATTAAGTATTAATTAAAACGTTTTCTACACTTACTGCGTCATCGTCAGTAATAAACTAAAGTAAAGTTACTTAAAAGTTAATTATAATGGACTTCCACAAAGTTAATTTCGAAAATTTAGGAATAAAATAATATTTTTAAATTAATAAAAACACAGTAAAATGAGAATTCGTCCACCCCTTGAAAGGGGGTTTGATCGAGCATGTAATTGTACAAAATTTTACCCCTTTATGTGGCACAAATTATTCTGGAATTTTGTCGCTCAAATACAAGTAATATGGAATCAGCGATTGGGGCGGACTGGCTGTGCCGAGTCCTTAATAGTATTCTACAAAGTTTTTATCCAATCTTCGGGATTCTCGCTCGGTGCGAAAATGGAAATTTTCTATTCAAATTCGACTGTCTTTATTAAATTTTCCTCTTCGATATCCAAGGGTAGGTTTTGTGCACTTTGCGAAATTAACTTTATAATATTAATTTAAGGTATCTTACGTATAATATATTAAATTTTTAATGAAACCATGTTTTATCATGATGTTGCAATTTTCGAACAAAATTGTATAATATTTAAAACAAATTAGATGAATCAATTAGAAAAATGTACAGAAAAAATATTGGGTTACCATTTGGAAATACGAGGTATGTAAATATGAAACCGGAATATGCCCATAGATGGCCCTAGCTGTCAATGTAGTTACCGTCAAACTACGTCATTGGCGCTATTTTCTTATTTCAACATCTGACAAAGATTTTTAACTCATAATAATACAAGTTTCATACAACAACATAGTTTTTAATAGCGTTGAACATGTCGAATTTTGTGCCTGGAAACTATGATTTGCGGACAGCATTGATTTTTTGTTACCATTTGAAAAAAACTGCTGCAGAATTGCATCGAATGCTTGTAGAAGCTTACGGTGAGTATGCTCTTAGTAAATGACAGTACTTTGAGTGGTTGTAAAATACGCTATGAACGGAAGACAATGCTCTGTGTTTGGTGGGATCAGAAGGGTGTGATCTATTATGAGCTACTAAAACCTGGCGAAACCGTTAATACTGAACATTACCGATAACAAATGATCGATTTAAATCAAAGCTTGCGTGAAAAACGACCAGAATATCAAAAAATGCAACACAAAGTGATTTTGCTTAATGATAATGCATTATCACACACAGAAAAACTGGTCAAGGAAACGATTGAGGTGCTTACTTGGGAAATACTTTAGCATGCGGCTTATTCACCAGATTTGCCTCCGTTCGATAACTACTTATTTGCATCGATGGGACACGCACTTGCTGAGCAGCGCTTCACTTCTTACGAAAATGGCTCGATGATTGGTTTGCCTCAAAAGAGCAACAGTTTTTTTGGCGTGGCATCCGCAAATTGTCAAAGAGATGGGAAAAATGTATAGCTAGTGATGGGCAATACTTTTAATAAAATATTTTGTTTCATTTTCATACAATAAACGTGTATTTTCTATACAAAACTTCCGATTTCATATTTACATACCCTAGTAAACCCTGAACTTTTTCATTACATGTTGAGTTGAATGCTATTTGAAAATGGATTAATAGATGTATCATAAAGCCTAAATATTTTCAGAATCATACAAGGTTAACAAAATTGGTATAACAGTTCAAGTTCAGTTCAAATGTTACGAGTTCGTATACAGATGGTAAGTAGATAATTTGTTCGATAAATAGATTTTTTCTATATGATTTTCTAATTAATTCACCAATTAATGTTTAAATATATTTAATACTTACTGCAATGCATCGGATTTGACTATGGGAGAGTTATCTTTGTTAGTACAATGAAATACTTTCTATAAATGTGAGTGGGAATTTGTACGTCCTGCAATTTGTACACCAAGCATTTATATTATGGAATACTTTATAAAAATAGGTATACAGGAAAATAAAAATGTGAATAAGAGAATAAAGAAGAGTTGTTGATATACTGAATTCGCCTAAAAATAGAATAGCAATGGGCAAGCCACATCGCTCGGAAGACGGACAGTAATTGGATGAATGCAGCCAACCAGTGGTAACCGGAAGCAAGTAAATAAAAATACCACTGACAGATGAACAGAGATAAATGGGAGACATTTAGGGAGACGTTCATCTAGCAGTGAATAAAAAAACGAGTGATAATGATACAGTTTTCTGAGCTAATCTGCCGTGTATATCTGACCTTTCTGGCTGACGTTTCGAATCCTATTGCAGGGTCCATCATCAAGCCATCAGCCCTGTAATGAGATTCAAAACGCCGGCCAGAAAGATCAGATATATAAGGCAGATTAGCCCAGAAAACTGTACACAGAAGATACTATATATTGTTGTATTGTTGCTAGATCCTGCAATAACATAATTTATAATTTAAAAAAAGTAATGTTGTCCATTACAGTAAAACCTTATTAAACCAATTGATGTAAACAAATACAATTTTTAAAATAAATAAAACACGCAACGTACCGTTCCGGCAGTAATGCGCTACACATCCGCCAATTTTCATGGCCAAAGGTTGACTACCATGCTGGCGATATTATATATATATATATATATATATTAATGGTGATTTTTCTTGCCGTACATCACAATATTTTAATATTACGTTATTTCATTTTTTTAAATCTTTTTTGGAATATATAAAATAATTGACATGTCAATAATTTTATACAGCCAAATATGTATTAAATGTTTAAAAATAAACCATACAATACACATTCATTTAAGTATTAATTTTATCACATCTGTAGTTTGAAGAGATACGCGGTTATTATTTACTCAGGTGACGACAGTTGTTATATACTTGTTGGGACTGCAACTCGCGAAAGCACAGTTGAGATAAAAATAATACCTACTTATGTATATAGCGCAAAGTATGGTATATTTAAGAAATTTAAAAGTCTTCACTAAAGCTTAATGTCACTATTATTTTTATAGATGTTTTTGTAAAGATATCACTATTATATTAAATGTAATTATTAAATATATTGTATTTTTGTTATAGTTATAAAAATCGATGAAAAGGACTCAAAAAAATAAATGCCTCACATCTATATAGAGTTCCGTAAAATATGAATAAATTTATCTTAATCGGTAGGAGAATAAAATAAATATAAATCATTTTCCAAACCATGTATTACCATAGTCCCGAGTACTGTAAAAAAAAGGTAGAAATGTACATGTCATTAAAAACTTTTTACAGTTTTCCTATGAATGAATATTAATTTCGTTCTTTTCTTTTGTCTTTGTCGAAATAAAATGAAAATGAAACCAGAGGCTGACTTCAGAATTAGGCTATTAAATTTTATCGCGTCCTGCTACCCTCGAATTTATTTATTAAGACAAAAACTGGAATATCTAAGGGCTAACTTTCAGGATTCCTGAAAGTTTTGGGAAATTTCAGATTTCTGCCGCCTCTAATTCGAAATCGTAAAATCATTTTGCTTATCTATATATTTTAAAGGTAAATCGGCTATTCCGCAGCGCGAGGGTTTCCAAACTTTTAGGGGTTAAGAAAAAAAGTGAAATTTCCCCAAAACTTTTCTATTGATTTGTGGGAAAATGTAATTTAAAGGTTTATTTTAAATAACCAACAATCATATTAATATAAAATTGCCGTGGGCGAGTTAACACGCTAATTTCTAAATGTCACATGTAGTCATATGCATGATTACATGTGCTTTTTGACCTGGTGGAGATGGGATTAAACAAGATTTTATAAGTCATATATATGATATCAAAGTTTTTGGACCTCTCTGTTGCTGAGATGTACGAATACTTTTCGTTTTAAAGATAATGGAATGTCACTTCTAAAAATCATGTTCAGGCATCAGAACACATTCCAACCTAGCTTTATTCTACGAGCAATGCCGTCGGATATGTCGAAGGGGCATGCGAATATGTATGTTAGGCAACACACGAAGTGACAGAAATAAAAACATGTAGGTAAGAGAACAAACAAAAGTTATCGATATGATATAATGCATTTAGATAATAAAATAGTACGGAGATCACTAGGAGAACGGACAAATACAGTTATTACTCGAGAGAAATCAAGAGGCCGAGAGGTTATTCTAAAACCCACTTGGCTGAAAAATCTATTTGTGTATTACGTGACAGTGAACAACAATGAATATATAAATGTTGAAGAAATACTTCAATTCGGAAATGGACAGGAAACATCTGATGACGATGATATTTTAAATCATTCTAAATCGTCCATGTGTAACAATTTTCAGCTTTTAAAAGATCTTTAATCAACCCTTAGGCATCCCTTATATCTAATTAAGGGGAACACATTCTTATTGTGAAGTTGTAATTATATTTTAAATACTAATTAAATGTATTAATTATAAAAATAAACATATAAAATCAATTTTATGGAAAAACATTGTTGTTGCACTACCGGGATTCGAACCTGGATCTCTTTTCCGAATATAGATGGCTTTCAAATAATGGAACGACAGGTGTATTAATTTGAAAAAGTATAACATATTGGTTCAAAAATTTGTCGTCATAAATACTGTCGCTGTAGCATAGTAATGCACCTTCCCCAAATTAGAAAAGATATCCAGCTTCGAATCGCGGTAGCGCAATAACAATATTTTTCGATAAAATTAATCTTATATGTTTATCTTTATAATTAATACATGTAATTAGTATTTACCCCTTATATCAAATAAGCAGTTCAAAACTCAATAGAAACATTCGCTGAAGACTTCACACACCTTAGTGATGGTTATACTGTTATTGTGTCTGTGATTGTGTAACTCATTATTCAATTTTTTTCAATCTGTCGCACTAGAATGTAAACCTTCAATCTTAGTTATCAATCATCCTCACAATCACAGTAACGTAACCATTACTAATATAACGTTTTGTAATATTACGAGACAATTTATATCATGTTGAGATGCTGTTGAGAGAAGAAAATATAGCAATTTGTACTTGTTTGGTCAAGCGGTAAGACATTCGCCTACTGATAATGCTGTCATGGATTTGATACTCATTCCAGAAGGCCAATAAGCTTAATTTAAAAAAAATATAACATTGATGTGATGGTGTAGGATTGTGAGAGAAATATTTCAGCAATTCAAATGTGAATACTTAAATACAACACTGCCATTAAATAATTGAGGTATCAAATGAATGAACTTCTGAACCTCTAGTACTGTACTTCAAAATAATAATGAATTTCAAAAATACTTGTGAGATACCAAATTAAGTAAATGTTCACCAAAAATAGCACTGAATTGAAGCTGTGTTAAAGAATCCAGGTGGTGACGCATTGTAATGTAAAACTTATCACAATCCCCAAGAAACATTCGATGAGTATTTACAAATAACGAGTGCGAAGTAGAATTATCACAGGATAAGACTGATTGGCTGAATGGCACATGCAATTGCCTTAAGTATATTTACGTTTGAAAACATTTAGTAGTATTAGATTAGGTTAGAACACAAAGACAAACAAAAGTTTTTTAGTGGTAAACAATATAAAAGAGTATTAAGAAGTAATATAGAAGTAATATAATATAATATAAAATCAAACATTTTGACCCTTTAGAATAACAAGGTTTCAACTAAAATTTTGGGCTAATTTGAGTTATTGCATGAAAAGGGTTTCAAATGCATTATTGCATGAAAATGGTTTCAATGCAATTCAAATCTTTATTTTTTCCATACACACCAACTCTATTCAACGGATATTAAAGGAAATATCAAGAACTGAATGTTCCAATTGTATCAGTGATTTATTTTAGTATATTGTTAATTTATAATGTTTATTTTTATTTTTAATTTCCCTCGTCTCTCAGTGATCATTTCAGAAAATAAAACCTTAAAACTGATCATATTTGTATACCTAAAACAAAATATTCATGAATATATGCTGAAATTCTATCAACACTTTTGAACTCATTACCTCAAAACAGTGTCAGTGTCAGATGGAACCTTCTGAGTGGTCGATTTGGTGAAGATTTTTGAGAATTGACAGTAATTTTTGAATGCAAATTTTCAATAAATTTGGTAAGCAGTTAAATACAAGTCAAACTTTAATACATCTGTTTTAAAAAGTCATTTTTAAATATATAATTTTTTTAATATGATAAAAAAAGTTTTAATATAAACGAGATTTCTTTTTTAACCACCAATTAAAATTCGTTGATTAAGAATGTTCTTTCATATTACGCGCAGTTAATGGAGGGACATCCAAAGATGCTGAGATGGATAAAGCTCTTCCTAATATATACAAAACTAAAGTTTTCTTTTTTAAAATATCAGTTCACGTGTATCTAAGCATTTTTTTTATTATCAAGGAGAACACATTATTATTGTAAAGTTGAAGTTTTTCAGGTGATAGCTTTTATATTTTGAATAATAGATGTATTAATTTGAAAAATCTGTAGCATTTAAGTTCAAAAATTTGTAGTCAACTTACTATGTTGGTGTGGTGTAATCGGTTAACGCATTTTACCGGATAAGAAAGGAAACAGGTTCAAATCCCGGTGGGAACAAAAATATTTTTCGATGAATTGAATTTACCTGTATATCTTTCTAATTGATTATTTAATTTTTTTTATTATTCGACAAAATTGATTTTTTATGTGTATATTTATAATTAATACATTAAATTAGCATTTAAAAAAAAATATCCTTACGAATTATTTTTAATTAAGATACTTTTTAAGTATATTCAACAATATCCACTTTTATATATTTAAAAAACATGAAAATTTAAATATGAAGGAAGGACTATAAAAATAACATTTAATTTTATAACATTTAAAAATATCTAAACATTTTTTAATTATAGTTATTTGTTTTTGTTACGTCTGTGTACGTCTTAGTATGCTTGTCACAAATAATATATGTTAATGTTCAACTGTCTTGTCATTGCATAATTTTAATCCGTTGCAAATTTCCGAGTCGTGATTGCCCTATTTGTGTTGTAGCTAGATTTATGTGGTTTGCTAGCAAGATTGTGTACAAGTTTTAGAGATTTAATTCAGTTATATAATTAAAATTGATAAATAAAAAGTAAATAACGGGTTTACGTTTATATTTCAAATCTATTTAATTCTTGCCGCCAGTGCTGGAAGGGATTTTCCTATTGTGTTTTCGTTGATTTTTCAAATCCATGTTTTTTTTATAATATTAGTTTTCTGTCATAATTGACGATAATTTAATGTAATATGATATTAGTTAACAAAAGCGTTGAGTTTATAACCACTGGAACATGTGAAAAGAAAATCTGAGCGTTATCAAATATGCTGACTCTTAATAAATCTTAAATCTGGCCGAAACACGTTCTAAATTTCATTCCAGAGGCCCCTGAGAAATAAAAGTTAGAGAGATCTGGAGGAGAAGACCTCCAGCGATGTTGCCAGATGAACAAAGCCGTAATCAAATAAGGACAAGTTCCGTGAGTTAAATGAAAGTTTATTAATTCCGAGAAAAGCATTTTAAAGCAGACATTTTTCTAATCCCTTATTCAGAAATGTTTAAAATAAAATTAATAAAACTTTTCTTAATGTAGTTTTTATATCAAAATTAGGAATTATTCACCTTCTTTTAGTTTGTATTATATATTTTTTACAATTTTATTTATTAATTTACATACTAGGAGAACGTAGAATAAAAAAATGGTAAAATAATGACATTATAGTACTTCAAATTTCATAAAATTTAATAGTCAACCAGGAAATATATTATATAAAAAGTATTACAAATAATTTTTGAAGGGTGGATTGCCTGTTAAAAAGAAGAAGATGAAGTATTATACTAAATTAAGAAACATACTCGTAGTTTGCGAAAAATCCAACTACTTAAAAAAATTGTAGAAAATTACGAATGGGTAAAAATAAATAAAGTATTCGTGAGACTGTTATGTAATACTTAAGTAATCACGGAACAGATAAATCTATCGCTAATATTTTTTTTATTCAATTTTCAATTATAGTAAGGGTGGGCTGAAGAACCAGAAAACATGACCCACCTGTGAAATGCTCCTTTCTGTATCTGGATTTTCTTCCATTAGATCCACAGGCTCCAGGACACGCACTGCGTTATTCCACACATACATAATTCAATCCAGGTTCTAATGAATTGATACATTTAATTTGTATAAAAAAATAATTTCCTAATTTATAAAAAAACAGTAAATTATTTAAATAATAAGATAAAATACTCTGTTTAAACCACTATTTATTGATAAATCAACATGTTTTGATATCTGTGGTATCTTCTTCAGGGAACAATGTATACTACAATTAAAAATACAATATTGAATATTGATTATGATCAATTTTCGACGTTTTTAAAACATTTTGTGTTAGTGAATACAAATTATTTTAAATAATATGTTGTATTTTCTTGCATGCTTTGAGGCTTCAGCTACTGTTTAAAATCATGTTTTATCCTAAAAGTACAATAATTTCAGACAAAATAATATTTATAATGATCCTATTAATGTGTGTATTTTATTTCAAATAGCTGATTAAAAATTATTAAAAATAATTTGTATTCACTCACACAAAGTGTTATGAAAACGTCAAAAATTAATCATATGTACCTACTTCAAATTTCATGGTTTATAAGTCTTTTAATTCTTAACATTTTGCTTATTTAGTTCAATGTAGATTTGTCTCCGTAATCTTGACTTCAAGATTATAAGAAAATATATTTCGTATATGCAAGAATTTTCTATATTAAGGCAATTTTGCAGCACGTTGAAAATACATTTAATAGTCGTAGTATTTCTTATAATACTTATATTTTCTTAATTATGGAAGATAACATTCAGTTTATTAGTTTTACATTAGTGTAAAGATATTATCTAAGTAATAGTTTTAAAAAAATCAAATCTATCGTATAACTTTTGATGTAAATGAGCATTATTTTGTAAAAAACGTGGAAATATAAATTATTTTTGAAAGAGAAACATTAATATAACGTTTCATCCTCAACAAAATACAAATGTAAAAACAGTACTAAAAAAATTTACACGATTACCTTCATTTTTCCCCAATCTGACATTTTGGAATTCATTGCAGGGCCCATCACCAAGGCTGATGTTACCGATGTTCCTACCGGCTGAACAGAGAGGTTAGAGACATACGACAGAATAGCCCAGAAAGCTCTACGCAGAAGATTCTGAACGGCCCTGAAAACGTGAAAAAATTCATTAATTCAATATGTTTTACTTGTATACCTACCAACATTATGTAGGATTCCATGTTTCCACCGGTGGAATTACAAATTCATATAATATGGCTCCAAATAAACCTTAGGTGTACATAGAACAGGGGGAAGATCGGCTTTCGAGAGCGGGTTAAGGTCATTCCGATTCCACCCCCAAACTGATCGCATCGATCCCTATTAATCTTTGTTCAACAGTAGCCTTTAATAAACATACAGAGAGCGGATAATTATTTTTGTTACATTCTTGACCTATGAACTCTTAGGTCAACTCCGAAGATCCTTTTACGTATAACAAGGGGTTTTGTTTTGAATACATGATGGATTTGAACACAGAGAACAAAAAGTTTTTCGAAGATGTGAATAAAACCAGAAACTAAATACGTTAATGCTTAGATTGGTGTCTTTCTTAGCTCAACGTGGCCTTAACATTATCAGGCCGGTTGCGTCAATTACATAATATAACAATCCACATTTCATGCAAAAGTAATAATAATAATTTATTTATTTGATTCATAGTACAGTGTGTTATAATCAGATAAACATTTCAGAAAAGTAAGAAATATATTTGGGTACCTTGCCTGCTACACTTGTATTTTACTGTATTATAGCAGACAGTGCTTTTCCAGTATAATAGTAGTACAATGATCAATGTACAAAAATCAATGTATAAAGAGTTAAACAAGATGTCATTAGATTAGACACATACTTCATAAAACTTAATGTAAATGTATTATTCAATGTATAAGATATAATATATATGTAAATAGTTAAGCAAGATACAATTAAATAATATATAATTACAACGTAAAACTTAAAGTGAGTCCTATGTTCAGTGTATAAAAAAAAATATTTTATATATATATAAAGAGTAGAACAAGATACAATAAAATATCATATAAAAAAAGATATATAAAGAGTAAATCATACAATACAACAAATATTTTTAGATTGCATTACTTTATACTAATAAAATTGAAATTCAGTAGCTTCAACGCGATTTAAATGAATATTTTTATTACTTTAGCTCCACAATTATGACTCTGGCTTTATTTTTTTTCATTTGGTTGGGCTCTTTTGTCACTCTTTTTGATATAATAAAATTACATATTCAAAAGATTGTATTTTAACATAATTAAGCAGTTGTTTCATCATTCAACGATCGACGAACTGTAACCTAATTTAAAAAAATATTTTTGTTAATTTTTTTTGGCATTATTTAAAATTTTCTTATGTACTTCTAATATATTGTATTGAAATTTTTTTTTTACATGGTGCATATATGTATAGTCATGTTATAATGGCGTAGATATACATAAATAAATTAATGAGAAATAATTAAACGTCTTTAATTATTACTTTCAGAGAAATAACAATGCTTTTATTTTTATCTTGTAGAAAGCAATCAACTTTGACTGGTTCACGGTTAGAGTTGCCATAAAATCTATTTAGTAAGTATAGAAAATATAATTTATATGAAAAAAAGAAGGAAATGGTCTAGCAAAGTACAACTTAACTTAATCAATTAACTTAATTAATTAAACAAAAACCAAATAAGATATAGCCTTAAATATGTAATTATAATTCCGGTCAATCAACCACATTTTATATCTAAAAGGCGACTGACATGCTACCGTCGTGCCGTTCGCTTGCCTAAAATTGAAAATACAAAGTATATATCACCAGCGGTGGTACTTGTATTTATATGAGGCGCGTAGTTTAAGTAAGTTCCGTTGTCGGATATTTCCGGTGTAGCGCTGCGGCCATCTTGTAGTAATAATAATAATAATGTGTTTTCAGGTTTTTTTTAACCTGATTCGCCATAGAGATAATATATATTATGTTATACATTAAAGTTATGAAATATATATAATGCTATGAAAAAGAAAACCAAGGAAAATATTAATAAATAAATAAAAAGTTAACAAAAAGTAAAAAGTTCTCTCATATATACACACAAAATATAAATATTACATGTATAAATACTTCAGTCACGGCCATTATTGTATATGTAGCTATTCTGTAGGCGTTGCCATTCTCTGGTCAGGGAATCAGTTTTCCATGAGAGCGCCGCTTGCACCATAGAGTTAGTGCTGAGATTCAGCCGCAGCTTTACGCCTGCAACTCGATGTCTCAGAAGCGAAACTATAGGATATTATCCGGCCCTTTTCCATATTTGAACGCCACTA
The DNA here is from genome assembly GCA_031772225.1 of Eubasilissa splendida. Classification (NCBI taxonomy): domain Eukaryota; kingdom Metazoa; phylum Arthropoda; class Insecta; order Trichoptera; family Phryganeidae; genus Eubasilissa; species Eubasilissa splendida. The sequence goes on from CM062863.1 coordinate 17,358,777, forward strand.
TGACCAATTTGCTGACATTGTATGAAATATTGTGTTCACTGGTTTCACATATCTGTAAAAGCTTTCTTATCCCTTTTATAGATGGCGCTAGTATAACCATATCATCGGCATAACTAATGTGGTTCACATTTGTCTCGCATTTTTGCATCAGATAGTCGTTCGCTCAATTCGTCCATGTACATATTGAGGAGAATTGGCGACATGCACCCGCCCTGCCTCACCCCAGTGCACAGGTAAAATGGATCGGAGTCGGCGTCTTCCCACCGCACTGAGTTCTCTTGCTGCCTGTGCCACCTGTCATGTATATCTATAACTGGTTGGGAAACGTTTCGCATGCGCAGTTTTGTCCATAATTTGTCGTATCTGACACGGTCAAAGGCTTTGCTTTAATCTAGAAAGCACGCATATATCGTGGTTTTTAGACTTTTAAAATAGTCCACATTTTGCTTTACGACAAAGATCGCATTGTCAGTAGACAGATTATTTTTGAATCCCATTTGGTTGTCTCTTGTGTTCATGTTTATTGAAATCTGGTCCATAATGATTCTTTCAAAAAGTCTTGCCATTATAGTGGCTAGCGATATCGGCCTAAAATTTTTGGGAGACGATATATCCAGTTGTTTCGACTTTAATATAGGTACAATAATAGTTTTCGTCATATTTGCAGGTATGTATAGATGTTTGATCATATTACTGAACAGTGTCGCCAGGAGCGGGTATAGGTACTCTCCTGCATTTTTACATGCTCAATATTGAGAGAATCATGTCCAGGTGACTTTACGGTTTTTGTAGCTTTAATTGCACAAGTAATCATTTCACTTGTGACTATGGGTATGGCGTCTTCGGTTGATAGTGAATGGTTGAAATGTTCAAGATAATAAATCAGCCCGCAAACTGTGAGATACGGTCCGTGATTCATTTCTTAAATGCACGAAATATAAAACCAGCTGACATTCATCGCCAAGTGTGTCCTTTTTTGTCCGGATTTGGCGCCAAGTGATTTCCATATTTTACTTCATCTAAAGCTATTCCATGGTGGCAAGCATTTTGATGACGATGATGACGGAGTATAGACACGGTTTTCATCCCAGGTGGCGTCGTTCTGTTACGAAGATATACAAAAGTTGGTGCCCCGTTATGACAAGTGCTTTAATAATGGTGTCGAGTAAGTAGTTTAAGGTGTGTAGCGTCCGAAGAAAGTAAAGTGTTGTAAAAATGATAAAAATTTGAAAAAGCGCTCAAAAATCAGTCGCTTTTACAGGATTGAAACTCAGCGCTTACACCGAAATATATATTTTCAACACTTTGAGCGGGTACATAATGGATACCAGGTATGCGTTCATGTATTTGTTTTGACTTATTATCGTCTAGCGGCCCCTAGACAATACCAGTAATATAACTATTTGAGGAGCGTTGCGCCTACCTGTAAGTTTTATGACACTACCTGTTCGGGTTTCGACGAGAAGATTACATGCTCAGTGGATGTTTGTATTTTGGTTGTGTATTCGTAATATTTAGTAATTTTTTTTATTTAATCATTTTTAATTTTTTAGCAGAAACATTACGGCACATCGTGCCATTTCATTAAACTATATTTAAAATGAAATATCTATAAAAATCTCCCATAAAACGGTTGAAAAAGCGAAAACTCGAGGTGGGTCTAAAATGACCACCGCTGGACGTATTTTATTTTGACCCACCGGTACAGTAAGTGTTAATATAATTAATAATTGTTGGGTTAAATGAAGTGCTATTTCACAACAATAATTCAATGAAACTTCTAATTCTGTATACCCTTAGTCATAAATATTTCGATCCTTGTATCACCACGAATATCTTTGAAGCACACCTATAGCTTTCTTTATATAGCGTAGAGAGGGTACTTTAGTTTCTAGCACTTTTCGATTTATTTGGTATTCATGAACATCTATGCGGCTATAGTTTAGCCCACGCAAAGAACTGACGTGATGGTGATTGCTCAGATGAAAAAGTTATTTAACATTCTTCTTAAATCCGCTGTTCACGGTTTGGATTACTAATGAAGTAACACCACGTATAAATAACTTCATTCCTACTGTATGCTTGTATAATTAATCTTACATAATTAATGCACGTACTTACGTTCTCTTTATAGTGCGGTACCTAATAAAGAAATCCGAGTTAAGTGTCGAGACCAAACTGACTGTTTTAAAAGCTGTATACAGGCCCACTTTAAATAGTCACGAAATACGGATTCTCATGGCGGGAGTGGGATCAAGGATCTAAGACTGCCGAAATGAGAAATCTTAGGAGAGTGGCGGAAGTAATTCAGGGTGATTATAATTTTTCAAGCCCATTTAGTTTGGCCACCATTTTGGTTTGGCAGACATTTGTCAGTTCGTATTTAGTAGTTGTAGAGAGTAGTTTATTACAATTTATTATGGAGCAAGTAATGCCTCAATAACGTGTTAAGTCATTAAAACATTATATCTAATTAATTATCATTTAAAAAAATCATCATAAGCGACGAAGCTCATTTGAACTTGGCGGGTTTTGTTAATAAACAAAACGGCCATTAATGATTGGACACTGAAAATCCTCAATCCAGTAGAGCCATCTGCTTCTTAAAATATCATCACAGACGTCTCCACTGGAGTGTTGACCTGGAGAATAGCAGCTAATTCTTCAGTATCACAATAGTTACAGCTTATGGGGTGCCGTTAAAAAAGACTGTCCGAAAAACTCACCGGTAATTTTAATAATAATTGGGAAATGAGCTAAGAAATCAATGAAGATTCGGGAATTTGAATTTTTTGTCCATGTAAAGCGAAACTTGTGAGATATATATATTTAGGAGAACACATTCTTATTGTGAAGTTGTAATTATTCAGAACATAGGTCTGTGATATTTTATCAATTAATACATTTCATTAGTATTTAAAATATCACAGACCTATGTTCTGAATAATTATAACTTCACAATAATAATGTGTTCTTAATAATATATAAGTTTTATCAATGTGTCCAAAATTTAATAAAAATGAATTGATAATTCTGGCGTCTGCTATCAGTTTACTTAAAGGTATATGAGATTCTGTAAAAATAAGGTAGATGGCTCTGTCAAATGATGGAACGATTAAATGTATTAATATCAAAAAGGTAACATGTAGGGTCGAAAATTGTCGCTAAAAATAATGTCGCTGTAGCTTAGTTGGATAAAGCACCTTTTCCGGTTAGGAAAGAGATCCAGGTTCGAATCCCGGTGGCGCAACAACAATATTTTTCGATAAAATTGATTTTATGTGTATATCTTTATAATTAATATATTTAATTCATAAAAAAAAAAAAAAGATATATATATAATACAATTCTCTCCACCTTATCATCAGTACAAGATCAAATCATGAAAAAGAGGATATGGTCGCAGGAGGACATTATAGTTGCGAAATCTTAGATAATGGTTCAACAGATGCATCGTTTTTTTTAAATCAGGGATGGGAGCGGGGCGCCCAGAAAAATTTCGCCCGAGGGCGTCACAGAGGCTAGGGCCGGCACTGTATATAAATGATACACGGCTTCCCTAACAAGTTTTGTGTGCACATCTCTCTCACGGCAAAGACGAAGATTCACAGACACCCTGAAGCCGAATCTGAGCAGATGTGGCATAGACACTGAATACAAAGAAACTGCGGCCTATGATCGAGGTTAATGGAATTATAAAGGACATTGCAAACGAAAGAGATCTGACGCAATAATCGAGAGAAAGAAGAAAGAAAAGGAAGAAGACCGGTCACTGAGAACTCCATTACCCAGCGGATGCACGTGTGCAGTATGTGGAAGGGTGTGGGGTTCAAAAATAGCGCTCCTCAGTCACACTCGAACTCACAATCGATACGCCGAAGAAGTATACGAGAATGAAAGTAATGATGATGATGGTAATAAATACAGAAATGTTGTTTTGTCACCATTCGCCAGGAGCTTTTAAAATGTTGCGAACTATAAGAAGACCCGTAAATAATGGACCCCGTAGAATACAAGTTAAAGTAAAAAGACGACTTGTCCCTTTTCCTTTACTTTCCTTTAAGGGACTGGCACCCCCCTTAAACAGTGTGTTTATAATCTTTGTTTTCCCATGAAAAGTTTATCTGTCATGGGATAAGTCGAGGCGCGTATCCTCACGAGAATATACGGATCGACCCCGTGTAAACACCCTGTTCTCAAAGCCGGTTAGGTAGAATTGGTAAACTCTCCTAGGAGCAAAGATGTTTGGTCATCTTAGGTGGTTTATATACATTTTTATGTATATCACTTTAAAATAAAGTTAAAAAATTAGAGTATGGAGTAAAAATCAGAAAATGTTTATTTTATTTAAAAGTGAAAACTAATGTTACAAAAAGTTGTTCTTCGTTCTGTATAATTAATAAATGTTCATTTTGTATCTATTAAAGAAGCGAAAATTATAGATTTAATTTTTTTTTTAAATTTTGTATTAGTATTTTAAATAATTCTTCAGTATTTATAATTAAATATCAGTACATAATAAAGTGGTCAGTATTTAAATAAACAGTACAAATTAGAACAATTTATCAGTATTTTAAATAGATGGATAGTATTTTAATAAAATGTCAGTAAATAATAAATAAACTAACCTATACTGACTAAATAATATATAACATTAATTTTGTTATACAAAAAATCGATTTGATACTTATTTTAATGAAAATATTGTTGTGTCCCGATTATTTATTTTACAAAATACTTATAATTTATTAATAATAAAAATACTGACCAAACAAATAGAACTGTTTATTCATTTACACATTGCAAATATTTAAATCATTAACAATATACATATGTTGGTATAAAAATATAATATTGAATATAAGTTCAACCCTTGATGATTTACGATTACATGAAATGTCCAAATCTGAAGTGATGCAGGTTAATAATGAATTTGATTTTGCAGTAGGTCTAATCACAGGCGGATTTCTTTTCCATACATTCGAATAAGGGTAGACATAGATTATACATTGCCGTACATTCCGATTATGCGCCATATTCTAAAGCTTCTGACATTATCCTCCTTTAAAATTTATACTATTCTACGTTTTGAATCGTTAACCCTCGTCATACAAGTATTAATTATAAATATCAGCCCATATTTGTGCGTAACGCTTAAGGAAATTTTGAAGGAAAAATTTGAAGTGTTAATTGTTTTAGAAATACAAATTATATATTTGATAATTGATAGATAATATTATCAGAGCGTCTGCGATCATTTTGCTATCCCGCCTATCCTTTTGCGTCTCAAAACTAAAGCCACCCTATAAAAAATAAAATAAAATTTATCTGAATTAATATTATAATTATGGAATCTATAATTTTTACTCATTAAATATTAGTTTTTTTAAATTGTTTTAAGATTTTTCAGTTTTTATATCGCTCCTGTGTAATATTGTCTTTGTACGGAAGCATGTTGCTGAAGCTTATTCAATTAGAGACTTAATTTCTAAAGAATTCCAGTTCATTTAGTCTGCATTCCAGGTAGACTATTTTCTCTATTTTTATAATAATTTTGTTTATTAAATTACGTATGCTTATATAAATTAATGAATTAACTAGAAAGGTATTCAGAATAAATCATTTTATCGAAAAAAATTATTTAGTTGCCACCGGGAAAGTTTTTCCAAATGAAATAAAATGAATTGAATAATTAAATTATAGCGTCTTCTATCCGGTTTTACTCAAATGTATTTGAGACTCAGCGTAATGTAAAGTTGATTGCTAAAAATAATTCAATACAAAATATTACAGAATACAAGTTCAAAAATTTTTCCAAAATGTATTCGATTGCTATCGCGAAGTGATGAACGCACTTCCCCAGGTAGGAAGAGGTCTATGGTCGTATCTTGATAGCAAAAAAATATTTTTTGTGTATATTTTTTTAGTTATTTATTTTCATGTTCATTATTTTATATTTAAATACCACAGAACTTTGTTCTGAAAATGCAACATCACAACAAAAATGTGTTCTCTTTATAAATATGTATGATTATGATTATGCCCTTAGTTTCTAGTTTAAGTTCATACTAAGACTATATACCTTTGCAAGATTTACAAACATAAATCACGTTGGTAGTACTTTTTAAAATAGACCGCATTTTTCCTACCCCTAACATAAAATTTAAAATTAGACTCAGCGCAAGGTGTACCGGCGTTTTTCACACCCCGCCGCCTTAAGAAAGGAAATCTTCAGACGGGGGTGGCAATAAATTAAGGAGGGCTGGAGAATTGTCTGTCTGTCTGTCTGTCGAGCGGAAAGGGTTTGCGGCTAGCTTTACAGTTATTCAAGCCTGTTTCGTGACGCCCGATTTATGGGCCAATTATAGTTTCCGGTGACTGTGTCTCTACGTGATACAGTCGCACTTTAAGGGTTAAATCCACCCTACACTGGGTTATATTACCAACACTTATCTAAACAATCGGGCGGTTTGATCTTGTTCACCCGAATTTGTGAATCGATCTTCGGGTTTGCCTTTCCTTTTAAAACGGTAATACGAGACTCACTTCACCCTGAGGGTAGTTTCATCTTGTCTTTGACTTAAAAATCATCTTCTGAACAATAATACAATACGATTCTCAGAAATTCTATTTATAATATACCATGGTATCTAGTAAACCTTTTACGGACTATCCAGGTCCAAGGCCGACTGCATTAACTTACATCAAAATAATTTAAATTTAAAGAAAATTTACTGTGCTAAATAGGTCAATTAATTTAGCGCTTAGAAAAAAGTAAAAACCCACAGACCACCAAATATATAGACATGAACTTACGCCAAATATATTAATTTTGTTACCACTTACGCAATCAAATTGATCCCCGACTTTTTTTAAAAATATGACTCGATTGGAACGAAAATTTAAACGCTGACAATATATTATGCATTAATGTACAAAAATACGTTTTGTTTAAACACATATTTAATATTCGAAGAGTAAATACTTTTGCTTTTGCATAGATGTTTCATAAATTAACGGACTTATGCCTCCACCAAGAATGTGTGTAGAATGCCACTCGTCCCGCAACCAATGTCCAAACCCCTCTCCTATATGTACACTTTGTTTCATATCTATTTATTTACTGGTCTGTGTAAAAACTATACTTTCGTACATATTCAACAACTTCGTAAAAGAGTTCTGATAGCAATACTAATGAATGGAACCCGCAAAAAAGAATGAAAGTAGATTCAAATTTATAGGCGATAGAGTGAAGAATGAACAAATTAGGAGAAAATGTATTATACATATGATCTGATCTGTCTTACCGCAGTTGATATAATTGAGAATGGTCACTGCATAAGACATTTTCAATAATTGACAAGAGTGCATGAGAAAATATATGATATGAATATATATATATTTTTTATAGTAGATATATTTTATTTTCGTCTTAAGAATAGACTAGAACATAGTTTGGTACGTCAGGATAGAAGAGTGGTATTCTATTGTATCTGCCCACATCTGAAAAGATAAGTTTGTTAGGTATTTTGTATCGTAGAAATGTATAACGTAACTACTAAAACTTATTGGCAATTATTAAGAACACATTATTATTGTAAAGTTGTAATTATTCAAAACAAAGGTCTGTGATATTTTAAATACTAATTACATGTATTAATTAGAAAGATATACATATAAAATAAATTTTATCGAAAAATATCGTTGTTGATACCGGGATAAAATAAAATAAAATAAATATTGGATTAATTTGAAATGTGTAACATATAGGTTCAAAAATTTTTCATCAAAAGTACGGTGAGCTGTAGCATAGTCGGTTAATGCACCTTCCCCAGATTGGAAAGAGATCCAGGTTCGTATCCCGGTAGCAACGACAATATTTTTCGATAAAATTGTTTTTATATGTATATCTTTCTAATTAATACATTTAATTAGTATTTAATAATTATTGTATTTAAAGTAAAAAAAATAGTAAATAAAAATACAATCTGTCTCAGGTAAACACTCACCCTTAATGGACTAAAAAGGAAACAATGTAAAGGTGTTGACCACATTATTTTTGATACCCGGTATTTAAAAATTAGTACACCCTTCACTCCCTTATATTTCAGATGCGTGTTTAAAATCTAACGCCACTCACACTAATTTATTTTGCCAACTCAAAAACCCACTTCAATTGTTAGAGCGTTATCCGGCAAACATTAATTATTTTCTAACAGCTTATATTATAACACCGAATTATAATCAAAAGTGAGGCTTGCCCTTTAACTCGGATAATTTATATATAAAAATATCTAATACGAAAGCAGAATTTATTAGTCAGATTAGTTTTCCGATTGGGGTGCGATGTACAACGCACTCTTGCCTGACTGTGTGGTGTATTGTTATTCGCGTGTTTGAGGGTTATAATAGATCGCAACGTCGCTTTCGTTTACGATAAAGAAGCCTTAACACTGAAATGACGAAAAACCTTTGTAATATTTGCGACCATGCATTAATTATTTTGAATACTTAATAAAGAAAGTTAACAAGTTAATTTAGTTAAGTTAAATTTTCTTAGGGGACTGCGTAGAGGTTGACAAGTTTATATAGTGTAGAGCTTTCATTTCAATACAAGGAAGATATGAAGCAGAAATCTGAATGTCAAAATCAGCGACGACCAGTTTAAAGAAGATATGAAGAGAAATCTGAATGGCAAAATCGGCGACGACCAGTTTAAAGAAGATATGAAGAGAAATCTGAATGGCAAAATAAGCGACGACCAGTTTAAAGAAGATATGAAGAAAATCTGAATGGCAAAATCAGCGACGACCAGTTTAAAGAAGATATGAAGAGAAATCTGAATGGCAAAATCGGCGACGACCAGTTTAAAGAAGATATGAAGAGAAATCTGAATGGCAAAATAAGCGACGACCAGTTTAAAGAAGATATGAAGAAATCGATCTATCCTAATAACAAACAAAATGAGTTTGGTAAAATCTCTGACATTCGCCAAAGTACTGTATAGAATGGAAACGTGGACATTAAGAAAGAGGAAAAGAAACATGTTAGATGCCTTTGAAGTGTGGTGCTGAAGACAGATGCTGTGGACCGCGATGTCAAATCGTGGAATGCTCAAAAAACCAGTGCTTCTTCGCCCGCGGAATCGACCGTCTTTCAAGCAAATGGGAAGCAGTAATTGACGTCGATGGTGACTGCGCCCCTGATTAATAATTGTTAATAATATGTTCTGAGTTCGTTTTCGTTTTTGGTTATGTTACAATATAATTTGTAATATTAAAATACAATCTAATTTGTGTTACAGTATAATTTATGCGTCAACCAAATAGTTTGGTCACATTGCCATTCTTGTTCGAGAAGGTCCCGATTACAGGGACTACAAGATGGATAGACCAAATAAAAATGTAATAGGGTTCTCATTAAACTTTGTGATCAACATTGCTCAAGACCGTGAGGAATGAAGACGTATATTGCTTCAAATTCCAGATATTTTAGTGGACCACAATGCTCATACGATGAAGAAGATTGCCTAATTTGACCTATTTTCCTTTCTGGTTAGGGATGAAGCTCGACTGGCTTCCAATTGTCTCAGTTGACTGTGCTAATCTCAAGTTCAGTAAGCATATAGAAGCATGATAATCGTTATTCTCTCTGATTACAAATTTTTGTTTTATCTACTGCTTTTAGATTTTCCTGGTCTAGGAGATCTTTTTGTCTGCTTGGATTTGCTCTCAAAGTCACTTCGGAAATCTTTTACCAGACATTCTTCAGAAATGACTTTTTGATCGTAATCAGAAAGAAGTTGATTACAATTTCATTTATTATTACGTTACAGTGATACATAGAGGATACCAAATATTTTTAGGGTTATTTTTCCATTTCATTCTCTTCCAAACGAATTAATTTTAGTGGTTACTAACATTTTGATTACGCTTGTGCCATCTCTTATTTGTCGTGTGAGCAAGACTTCACTGGTTTGTCTCATAAAGGCTTTTATATGCCCTAGACAATGCAATTTAAGTTGTATCCATCTGTCAGGATTAACCTTCCTTTTGCGTACTGAGGACATCAGTGATTTTAATACAGATATTCCGTTATTAATAAATTTTTTAATTTTCGGCAGAAACTGTACATCTTTTAGATACGGTACAAAAGATATCGTATCTGTCAAAAACAATTTAATTGTAAGCACCTAATTATTAAAATTCTGTGGTTTGATACACGTACTTGGAGAAACAAATTAAGAAAAGAGTCGTAATGGTCGTGGAAAAATAATGTGGAATAAATAAAAGAAAACCGTAGTATGATCTGATTATCTAGTGGAGGGGTTCTTACGATCTACAACGACCGACTCGCACTTGTACGAGATGTGATGTGCGGACAAAGGGAGGATCACACGTCAGGACAGATAGGGGAGGGGGAGGTATCATGTCTTCTCTGCCTAACCGATGAAATAAGAGTATAAGTAAATTATTTATTTATTTAACGGAAAAATATTTATTAATGAAAACACATTCTTATTGTGAAGTTGTAATTAAATGTATTAATTCGTTCTATTATTTGAAAGCTTTCTACTTTGTTTTTTTTTACGGAATCTCAAATGCCTTTGAGTAAACCGATAGCAGACTCCAGAATTAACAATTCATTTTTATTAAATTTTGGAAACATTGATACAACTTATTAAGGAGAATACATTCTTATTGTGAATTTGTAATTATTTGGAATATAGGTCTGTGCTATTTTATTAATTTGAAAAAGTGTAACACATAGGTTCGAAAATTTGTCGTCAAAAATACTGTCGCTGTAGCATGGTTAGTTAGTGCACCTTCCCTGGTTTGGAAAGAGATCCAGGTTCGAATCCCGGTAGCGCAACAACAATATTTTTCGATAAAATTGATTTTATATGTATATCTTTCTAATTTATACATTTACTTAGTATTTGTAAGATATTTAATTATTTTTTTATTGACAGGGTTGCAATTTTTTTGAATATGTATATCCTAAGTTCTAGTAGTAGTTTATTTGCTCCGGTTCTGGGGCAGTATTTTTGATAAAAAACTTATTTATTTTTCTGCCATCGTCTTTGGAAGGTTGACGACCAAGTTGCAGTATGCTGATTTATCCTGTGCAACATGTATAAGATCTTTGCCATTTTGGACATTGAGCCACTTTTTTATGTAACGTAGCCATAATAACCTCATTCTACGCACTTCACTACCTTCTATCTCCACTTTCATAATTAGTTGTAAGATATCATATTTCTATATTGCAAAGAATATGTCCAAAGTACGCAGCTTATTATATCTATTTTAGATTAAATAGTTCATTACTTTCTTTAGCTAGATAACACTTTACAAGTGATAGATAGTTCAGGTTTATAACAACAGATTTTCTTTGCAAATTTTCACACGTCCAAATTTTGTTTTTATCTCTTAAATATTTTTTATACATTATTCTTATTAGATCAGTACCTATAATTTTTAACAATCAAACTATGAAAATGGAAAAAAAACCATCGTAGAAAACTTTCATCTGAGGCAACTTTATGATTAAAACCATTAAAATACAAACATAAAAAGTTGTTGATATTTTAATGTAATACGTTTTACAACAAAGTTACGAATATAAATTATTTTCAATACCTTTATTTAATATTCCGAATAATATACGAAGGTCATTAAAACATCTCCAGCAGGGAGAAATATTGATAGTAAAAACGCAAATTTAATCAAGTTAGCTGAGCCGTTAACCCAGCTCCAGGCACAGGAGAAACATAATATTATATAGTAACTATCGGGTTTAAACTACCCGATTCGGGTTAAGTATTGGCCGTGCTTTATTATGAGGGTTAAAATAATTTATGGTCCTTCCCTAACGATGTAACAACAGGGCCGGTACGAATAACGGTATTAGTTATGATTTAGAATCAATAACGCTATTGATGTCTAATTTATCTAAATATGAATTTAATACAAATTAAATCTGTTGATTAGAAAGATGTACATAAAAAATCAATTTTATCGAAAAATATTGTTGTTGCTACCGAGGTTTGAACCTGGATCTCTTCCAATCCGGGGAACGTGCATTAATTGACTATGTCATATCACCACAGTGAATTAACGACAAATTTTCGAACCTATATATTACACTTTTAAAATAAATACATCTGTCGTTCTATAATTATTTGACTGCTTATTATTATTATTATTAAATCGTTCTTCAATATTTTAAATTTGCTAATTGAATAATGTATTCATTTAACTGAAAACTGTCACAGAAAGTCCAGTTTATTTGACATACAGGATAAACATAAGGTTCCAGGCTGATGTTGTTATTGAATAACTAGAAGATAAAACAATTTTATTTAATTTGGTTTTTATTTTTCAATTACTTGATTTATTACAATTATGTTTGAAATATGACATTGGCCAACGTGGCCGCCTCTCATTCTTGCACATTTTTTAATTTCATTTCGAATATTGTTCTGTGGCATCGAAATTATTATTGGCTTATTAATGTAGACCTTTCTTTTCAAGTAACTTTACAGAAAATTGTCGGAAGCCGTCAAATCAGGTGATCGAAGAGGCCAGTCGATATCACCACTATCTTGCAACATTTCAAGCGTAGCTCGTGCTGTGTGTGTTAGATGGCACCGTCATGTTGAAACCACATGTATTGCTGCTTCAATCGACCCAATTCTGCCACCAATAAGTTTTCCAACATGTGACGATAGCGATTACTATTAATGGTTACAGTATTATCATTATTATTTAGATAACATATTTTAATAACTTTAACAAGTTGTTGAGACGTTAGATGCATCATAAACAATTGTAATAAACTATTATCTGTAACTACTAAACGCAAACTGACAAATATTGACTATAACAAAATGGAAGCTATATAAAATCGGCCTGGAACATAATATTCATCTTTGTTAAAAATATTACTAAACTCTAACTCGATACTAAAGTGTCCTTACTTAAAATACCTTAAAGAGCACCTCTGAGGTATTTTATTGCGACTGGACATATGTTTTCATGCTGAAATCTGGTATCCGTAATTCAGAATGGGCCTATTCACTTACTTGAAAATCATCAGATTAGTCTTCTGAATTATCTCTACATTTCGGACTACTAACTGTACTCCATAGCGAAGATACTATTCATTTGTCGGAGTTCCACTTCAAAATATGATATCTTGCTATAAATAATTGTTGTAGTAATTAATATTGATATTATTGGATAACGTTCTGGCCGTGTTGAGCAACCCTGACAGGAGCTGGCATTGTGTGTGACCAGGGGGCATTAAAACAGCCTGTAAATTAGCTGATGTACATGCCCGGCCATAATACCGTACACTTCACACGGAACAGCACGGGCCAAATTGATTTCATTTCAAGCATGAAGGACGGAAGGAAAATTGCCACATTATTTAGATTTTTTTTTTTTTCAAATTGCAACTCACAATTAGAATGTGTTTTCCTTAAAAATATATAAGTTGTATTAATGTTTACAAAATTGAATTAAAATGAATTATCAATTAATTCTGCCGTCTGCTATCGGATTACTCAAAGGTGTTTGAGATTCCGTAAATATAAAGAAGATGGCTTTCACACTATGGAACGACAGATGTATCAATTTGAAAGTGCAACATATAAGTTCGAAAATTTGTCATCAACTCACTGTATTGGTGTAGCATAATCGGTCAATGCATTTCCTATGACAGGAAGAGATCCAGGTTCGAATACCTGTAGAAACAATAATATTTTTTCGATAAGTCTATTTTATATGTATGTCTTTCCAATTAATACAATTAATTTGTATTTAATATTTTTCTTTGTACATGATTATGTTCTGGACAAATATACTTTCTAGAGACAAAGTTGATAAAAGTGAATTATTGCAGGGAATAAAGTGAATGGTGTTTTGAATGTAGTCACGACTTATAGTTACTTGTCTGATGCAGGCATTGGCGTAACTAGAAATGTTGGGTCCCAATGCAAAATAAATCTGAATAAATATCCGTGCTTTGCGGTTTTGGTCTGGTTGCTAACTGTTCATATAAGAGGGATACTACTACATACATAATTAATATTTCTACTTGTTTTTGTAATATACGTGTGAAATGTTTTTTAAATATTAACCTTTTGGGCCTAACATAGGCCTCAATGCTCAGTAGGTGGTTTCCCCAAGGAATGGTTTCTTCAACAAAGGCCTTGACAATGGCACGTGTTACCGTGCTGAAACGTCTGCCAAGGTTTCTTCAAGGGAACCATCTACAAAAAAAAGAGAGAGAGAGAGAGAGAGAGATACCAGTTACATACAATAGTTCTCGCAGAAATCTTAAAAAAGCAAATACATTATATATATATGCTATTATTTTTTTTTAAATAAAGATATTTACACTGCATATGTATAACATCAATACTTTTACTATTTTAATGACTTTTCGCTGCTGTGTACGGTCTTTTTCATCGAATGATCCATTATCGGAGATATCCGGTTTTCATTCTACCTTCACCGGTTGTGGTCCCTTCGATTAAGGTGACCAGGCTAACTAAAGACTCAATGGAATGAGTATGTTTTCATTCAAATCAAATATAATACAAATATAGTCACGCAGGAAGGGCTATAAATCTATATTTCAAAACAATCACAGTAATCCGGCTAGAACAATAATAGAGCAATCGTAACTCATTTGCACCGGATTATAATTAAATAACCAAATTACCAAAACAGACAAGGCTATACTAAAACAAATAAGTGACACAAATACTAAAATGTGCACACATGTAACAAACAAAAAATAAAATTGTAAAATGTATTTTATAATTTTAAACTACCGTAATGTTATGAAAATATTATTTTTAATGCCTTTTCGAGTATTTTATATATTTCAACATTCAATAAAAAAGTTTCTTTCGTTGTACATACTTAATAAATAATCTAAAGCGTGTCACTGAGATCAAAGATCTGGACGTGTTCTTTGGCGTTAAACTTACTTTTATAAATTACAAAATAAAATAAAACTTTCTACTCAGAATCATAAAATAGTTTTCCGTTAAAGCAATGAAATTTTGATGCGTTGTCATTTTTACGAAGCAAACTTAAATACAACTCTGTTATATGGTCCCGTAAGAATGGTAGAAGAGGAACGAAAGTAGAATGAATTGAATGCAGTAGAAATGCGATCACTTAAGCGAATATGTGGAGAATCTATTTATAACAGAGTAAAGTATGAAGAAATAAGGAAATAATGTAGAGCTATTGTTAATGTAATAAGTAAGATTAAGAAAGGATCACTTAGTTGGTTTGGTCATATGGAACGGATAAATGGAGAGAGAACGGTATAAAAGATACATGACGCAAGTGTGGCACCAAAAATAGAGAACGTCCGCGGAAGACTTAGCACGACCAGGTAAACTAGATAATGGAGGATGGATCTGTTAGAAGCCTCAATAATCGGCGAGCTTGTATGATAAGATGTATGAATGTGGATAAGGCGAGAAATGTGTATCAGGACAGTGTAGTGTGGCGCTTTATTCTTTCTGCTTACCTCCGCGGGAAACGGCGTGATGGTAAGTAAGGGATAAGTTACAGAATTAGAAAATACTTATTTGCTCATTTATTAGTAATGTATCGTGATGTAGCGATTGTATGACGCGCTCAAGTTGGCAAGAATGGCAGCCTGGAAGGGATAAAAGAGCGTCGCTCTTGGGTACGCGCTCTCTCTCCGGAATCGTAGATCAGAACACATCTCTTATATTATATTCATAATTGTGAAATCTGTAATAAACTGTATTGTTGTACATCGAGTTCTGGACTACCTGAAGTCCCGCACACAAGAAGACATTATTGTTTACAGCCGTAATAGTCGGGGCAAGGATATAACAATTATATTTATAATAAAGTTCAGAAAGAACAAATACAATACATGTAAGATATTTACTTATATTTAATATGAAACTATTGTATTATTATTAATAATATGCTCGAAGCATTAGCAATGAATCGAGTATTTCGTTCTTAAGTTTTAATCTAATTTTGGTTTTCTTATCCTAACGTATACTAATTGCTCAAAAGGTATTTGAGATTTACAGAATTACAGAAGTATCAATTTGAAAGATCTGCAGCATGTTAGTTTGAAAATTTGTGGTCAACTTTTAACGCATTTCCCCGTATAGGAAAAGATCCAGGTTCGAATCCCGGTAGCTACGAAAATATTTTTTCGATAAATCGATTTTTTCAGTGTATATTTCTAGTTGATACGTTTAATTTGTATTAAAACACCACAGAAATATGTTCTGAATTAAATTGCAAATTCAAAATAATAATGTATTCTCCTAAAAAATAAATAGTTAGTTACCAATCATAGTCACGATCGCAGTTACAAAACTCCAACAATAAATATATGAAATAGATTCAGCTAATCAATACACCGAAAGAGGTACTAGTGTATATACAAACAAATGAATAACAACATGTGTGAATACTTCCCCGTTTTATTTATGTTCTCGATTCAAAAAAGGGTCCACCCCCATCTTGATTAAACCCCTTCATCCCTTCTGCAGCCAACCATTGAAAGAGACAGCCGACATGAGTTAGGTAGCAATTTTCGATAAACTTAAACTGAAGCAACTCTTATCTAGCATCGTGCAATCGAGTATGCATAAATACTTTGGCTGCATCACAAGTGGTGGTTCAAGGTAGTGGAACAATATGGCAAGTTACCCACACGCTAAACAGATATCTGGTGATTTCTTTCATCATAAGTTCAGTATGCGACGAATCTATTCGATCGTCATGTCCAATAGCTTGAATATAGCTTGACTAATGACTACAAAAGTTCTGAAACAGAAGCAGAAGAGAATATTTAATTTAAAATATCAAAAGAGACAAGATTTTCACATATTTTTTTACTAAAATTAAAATCATAGCGTGTGGCATAAATCTTTAAACAAATCTTGGTATTTTAAACTGATTTAAATGATTAATTAAATATAGTTATTCAGAAAGCAGCCAGTCACCGAAAACTCGAACTGTAATAAAAGCATTTTTAATGAAAATCTAATCTACATAACAAATTTAATGTTTTTTGCTTTTAAAGCGGTAAATAATATAAGGATGGTACTAAATTCTGTACAACTGTTTTTAAAACAGATTTTTGAGATTTGGTGTTTTATATTTATATGTTACGTATAATAGACTTTTTTTAGATTTTAAAATGGGGTGTTGTGTGAAAGCGGCTTGAATGTTTTTGGCAGAATATACAAGTGTCCCTAAAGTATTTCTCATTATAACAATTCTGTAATAAAATAATGGATGGGTTTAAAAAAAATTGTTTATTTTGCATTTAAGTACAGTTCCCGGGAATTTATTTCTTAAAAAATATGTTTTCTAAACATGATCCGTTATTTCGCTGGCACTCTTCTAAACGGGAGGAAAAATTTCTGAGAACTGTTCGGCACGTATTCTCCGTGATCGCTGCCATTTCTTCTTGGATATTTTCTTTTCATTGGTCCAGAGAGGTGAGATAACTGTATAACTTTGATTTAAGGAAGCCCTATAGGAAAAAGTCCATTCGTGTCATGTTGGGGCTACGTGGAGGGCAGTTTATGTCACCTCGTCGGGATATCAATTTTCCAGGGAAAATTTCATGAACAACTTGTAAGGACATGCTCCATAGCGACTGAATTCTGAAGGACGCGGCAAGCGATCAGCATACTCTCCGCCCATTTCCCGCTTGTTTCGTTGTTGCAGCGAATGAATCAAAATGAAAATAACTTTTGGGACACACTGTAGTACTTTACTGTGTCCGATAATTTTTTTTTTTTAAATTGTGACTGGCTGTTTTCTGCATAGCTATGTTTAATTATAGAACATAAAATTTCTGGCGGTAAAGATGTGTCATTTTTTCAAAGACAGTATAGGAAGATCAGTATGATTGTGACATAAAATAAGATATGGACTCATAATGTAATAATAAGGACCATCTCACACCATATGCTCTTATTTAAATTAAAATATATTTTCAAATATAATATCGTTACACGTACATTGTTATCCTTTTCCTATCATTTGTCGGACCAGGTCCGATATATCAACACAACATCTGTTTTGGCAAGTAGAATTAAATTAATACAACAATTAAATGTTGTAATTTCGTAAATAGAAAAAATTAAATGTGTAAAAGAATACGCAATGTACCTACTATTTTTGCAAAAAAATTTTTAAAATTAATTTTTAGTTTGTAATATCATTTTTTAATGTTTTTATTTCATTTTACCAATACATTAAATTATTGTAATAAGAGCTTTGTTTCGTAAATTGAAAAGAAACGAGTTAAATAAAAAGAGAGAATTGCATGTCAGGACAGAAGTGTTTAGCGCTCTATCCTCTCTTTCTACCCCCACGAGGAAACGGCGTGATGGTAAGTTAATTAGAGTTAAATATCATCAAATAATATTGTTAAGGATAAAAAAGTTTACTAAAGTTAAAGGAATGAATGATAAGAGAGTAGTAAGAAAGATATGTATAACAAAATGTTGAAACGACGAGAAAAACAACAGATACTGGTACCAGCTAGAAGCCTCAAAACTCAACAAACATGTATTAGAAGATGTATGAATGTGGATGAGGCGAGAGTTATGTGTCAGGACAGAAGAGTGGGGCGTTCCATTCTCTTTGTCTAACGGCGTGATGGTAAGTCAGACGGTTGAATAATATTCTTACTACCCACGACTTAACTGGTATGGAATTATAAAAAAAAAAATAGCACCCAAATAAATAAATTTTAGTGAATTATTAAATAAATGCTAATGAAATGTATTAATTAGAAAGATATACATATAAAATCGATTTTATTGTTTTATCGTTGTTGTTGCTACCGGAATACGAACCTGCATCTCTTTCCAATCCATGACCATGCTACAGAAGACAGTACTTTTGACGACAAATTTTCGAACCTATATGTTACACTTTTCAAATGAATACATTTATCGTCCCTTTATTTGAAAGCCATCTCCTTTATTTTTACGGAATCTTAAATACCTTTGAGTAGTCTGATAGGAGACGCCAGAATTAACAACTCATTTTTATTAAATTTTGGACACATTGATAAAACTTATATATTACGTATTAAGAACACATTATTATTGTGAAGTTATAATTATTCAGAACATAGGTCTGTGATATTTTAAATACTAATGAAATGTATTAATTCTCCTTAATATATGTGTTCTCCTTAATAATTTTTAAAAAGATTTAATCCAAGATTAGTTTAATAAAATCTTTTTGTTTTCATCACAGACACAGAAAGGCTAGAATTATACCAAAGTTGGCTCTGGTACAAACTCGGCGTTGATTGGCTGCACTTGTTAAAGGGAAACTTAAGACGACTATCAAACAAGGAAATTGGAATAAATTTGAATAATTTTCGGACACTTGCTCATTACATTGTCATTGTCCAGCTACAGCCCGCATCGGAAGTGCCGCGTAGCAGCCTTCCATGATCAATTTCGAGATTTTCCCAAGAACTGGGTGCCCTTAATTAAGGGCGAAGATTCGAGGCGAGGCCAAACCCCTCGGGGACCGCAATAGTTTGTGGCCAGGCCCCAACAAGAATTGGGGCCTAATTTATGGGCCCAATTTCCACCATAATCACTTTCCCGGCCAACATTTGGTAAGAACAGGTGTCTGTTTTTGGATATTTGGAAAATTAAATAGGATAATAATATATTACGATGGTACGTAACTCAATAACATTTTTACAATCAAATAACACTTTTGTATTATTGGAATTTATTATTTGTAAAGATTTATTTATTTACTAGGCGATTAACTCGTGCCATGCACGCTTTTAGAGTTTGAACATATTTTATATCAATTTCCCAATAAAACCGCACCAAATATAACAATACCTATTGACACATTAACTGAGAGCGGTATATCAAAACTAATAATTAAGGAAAACACATTCTTATTGTGAAGTTGTAATTATTCAGAACATAGGTCTGTGATATTTTAAATATGAATTAAATATATTAATTAGAAAGATACACATATAAAATCAATTTTATTGAAAAATATTGTTGTTGCGCCACCGGAAAATTGTCGCTCTAGCATAATTGGATAATGCACCTTCCCCGGTTAGGAAAGAGATCCAGATTCGAATCCCGGTGGCGCAACAACAATATTTTTTGATAAAATTGATTTTATATGTATATCTTTCTAATTAATATATTTAATTCATATTTAACTATGCTCTGAATAATTACAACTTTACAATAATAATGTGTTCTCCTAATAATAAAGTTGTATCAATGTGTCCAAAATTTAATAAAAATTAATTGATAATTCTGGCGTCTGCTATCAGTTTACTCAAAGGTATTTGAGATTCTGTAAAAATAAGGTAGATGGCTCTTTCAAATAATGGAACGATTAAATGTATTAATATCAAAAAGGTAACATATAGGTTCGAAAATTGTCGCTAAAATATATACATTAAATTAGTATTCAAAACTATTAAAATTAGATTAAATACTATTAATAATTAAATTATTTCGTGATCAGTGATGGTAAATTAGCTCTGTTATAGAAAATAGACAAAATGTGTGGATATAATACCGCACTGTTTTGTCCTGATAGTTTTCGCCACATTCACTTATCTTATTATCATGATGTTAAGGTTTCTAACGGGATTATCTTCTATGTCTAGATGTGATAGCTATTTATATATGTTTCTTACCATCATATCCTCAATCAATCGTGTCACGTGAACAACATCGAAAAATAAAACATCATTAATTTGACACTGAATAATTGAAACCGTTCAAATTAGTACAGTGACTAATGTTTGCAGCCACCTTTGGTCGTATTCATCAATTTTAGTTCAAAATTTTGTAATTTAAAATAATACAACAAAATGCAAGTGGATAAGATACTCAACTGTGCAAAACACCTTGGTGTACTTAAATTTTGAAAATTTATAGTTCCCACCATATGTTGCCAGTTACGAGCCAAAAGATATGATAAATTATCATTTTTTATATACAGACATCTTTTTGATATTTGGATATTATGAAAATTTCGAAGTGTAAGGGAGGGTTTAGATACCTTTGGGAAATAAGGTGCTGCGTTGAGATTTATTTATAAAAGCTACCCTGTCATGTGACATTGCCTTTTCTTCTGAATAATCATATTAACAATTGTAGTATTTTTTCTACTTCAAAATCTGTTTAATGATTGTAATGCTATTTTTTTTACTAAACATTTGTCAAAACCACTCTAAAAATCTATAATACATGGCACAAATTTGGTTTTAAACCAGTTTTTTTTAGGTAAATTATTTATTTTTAAGATAATAATTATGCCAAGGCTCACCATATAATAATACCAATCTAGGTTATTTATATATTTTTTATCTGGAACGCTTAATTGTTATTATGAAATTTCAAATACACACATTCAGAGTATTCAACTTGCTTAACACGTGTTTGAGCGAGAAATGTATGCTAGGCGAAAATATGAAACGCCGTTATGTAATGCTATGCACTGTCACATGTCTTGAAAATCATGCGCCTTTTAGTGAAATAATTATACTTAAAATATTTTACATATCTTTTCCTCAATTATTTAATTTCTTCAATCAGTATTTCTTTAGATTGTTTAACTAAATTTGGTTATTTTATACAAAGGTTAAACTTAATATTAGCTTAATATTTGTTACTTTTTTACTAATCGTTATACTATTTGTTTACGGGGGTTGGAAGAGAGTATAGTACGTAACACTTTTCCATCCTGATACATAATATAACTTGCTTAATCTACATTCATATATTTTCTCATCATTCTGTATGTTTTTGAAGCTTCCAACAGGAGTATATTCGAATAGTCAGTTTACCTGGTTATTCCAAGTCTTTTGCGGACGTCCTCTATTTTTGATGCCAATGTATTTATTTCTTACTATCTGTTGTATTTTTATTTCCTGACAAAACCCTATACCGCCTGCGCCAATTTGTTATGGCTTGTCGGTTCTGATGATGATCTATCAGACGCGTTTTTTGTTGAGGTTGGATGTGGTGACGAGAATAATACACTGTTTGTATTATGTGACAATTTACATTTATTCGGAGAGTGACGCGGAATGAAAGGAGGCCGAGCTTGGTTGCCGGTCCTTTTTATACATGCTCTTCTGATATGCGTTCTCACGCTTACTACACACACACACACACACGTTTAACACGAACGCGCATGCGCCTGTCACTCAATCATCAGTCCATATACTTAACACTATCCTCTCCCCATTCTTACCATTTCATCATTAATAACTTAACCACATATGTGACCCTTTCTGTATTTTGTATTCCTTATATATTTTATATTTGTTTTACCTTTCTAGGATAATGTAAAAGGATCAAAGTACTTCTTCATAACTTGTTTCATAAATTTGTAATAAAAACAGAATATTTGTTTGTTTATCTGAGAAAGATCTTAATCATAATATTATACGGCAATATTTTAATCAAAAAATATACCTTCTACCCTTAGGCAAACGTGTTTTGTTTAAGTAGTTGTTATCGTGTAACTTTCCGAGCACCCTGTAAGGCTGCCACATTGTGAAGCAACTTATTTCAAAGAAAAGCTTTCGTAAAGGCTTCACCTTTCTGGAGTTTGTTTAGTGGAAACATTTAATGATCTTATAGAGAAACGTAGCGTTGCGAGAAAATTTCGGCTTAGTTGTTTGCGAAATGACGCGAGTAACGTGAGGAGGCAAGGACTGATTCCGAGATTCCCTCAATGTGATCGGGTAGTTGAGAATTATTGGTGTCAAAAAGAGTTGTTAACTTTTTTAATGCGTGAACATTCTTGGCGACGCTTATACGATTTATCGAAAAGAAATAAAATTTTGTCACTAAAATTCAAGATCGTAATTCTTAATTGCGACGCGTCTTGCCTGTTATCGCTCCGTCTCGTGTCCTTTCGCCTCGGTCATTTGTTAATTTGGTTTTAATTTCATTAAATCGTCTACACTAGAAATGTGCCTAATTAATTACTTGATAATCTGTTAAAAATATAATAATAAATCAATTTGATAGATATACAAAAAAAATATTTGGTTACCACCGGGATACCAACCCGGAACTTTTCCGGGAAAACGCGTCACCATTTTGTCACGTTGATAATTTTAAAATATCAAAACATTTTTAGACTGATTACGTAGTCTTTTTAAATGATGCAACTCAAACATCTTTGAGTAATAACACGTTAGGAGACGCCAGTATTAATTCAATGCATTTTAATAAATTAGGAAAATCTTATATTTATATACCAATATCCCTCTCCAAGCACAAGAACTAGTCTCTTTATTGGAGAGATAAACGAATATAAAACATGTAATTTTAGTAATGTACAATACGTAATTAATAAGCCATATTATAAAAAAATAATAAAATAAAATATATACAGGGTCTTTCAATAAGTACGCTCGATTTTAAAATATAAATAAAACAAGTTGTGTGTGAGATATCCCCTCAATTTTTTTTTCATTTAAAGTATATTTTATAGCATTAAGTGTGGAATATAACGACGTTCAAATATCAGCCGCGGCTTTGCTTGGCGGCACGTATTCGGGAGGTCCAATTTTCAATTACTTTGTCGCACAAATCTGGCTGAGTTTGCTGTATGGCGTTTGTTATGTTGGCTTTTAGGGCGTCAATTGTTTGCGGTTTATTCGCAAAGACTTGTGATTTAAGATAGTTCCAAAGGAAGGAGTCTAAGGCGTTAAATCGCACGATCTCGGTGGCCAGTTCACGTCACCGCCGCGCGAGATAACCATGCCGTCAAATCGCTCGTGCAGAATGGCCATCGTAGCCCCGTTCTGTTGGAACCACATGTTATTGGTATTCATATCATTCAGTTTAGTTGGCCACAAGAAATTGCTTATTATCGATCTGTAGCGCTCGCCGTTGACGGTTATGGCAATGCCAGTTTCGTTTTGGAAGAAGTACGGACCGATGATTCCGCCAGATCGAAATCCACACCAAACAGTGACTTTCTCGGGATGCATTTGATGCTGGCGTATTTCGTATAGATTGGTATCGCCGCAAATCCGACAATTTTGCTTGTTCACATATCCATTTATCAAAAAAATGGGCCTCGTCGCTAGAGATAATTTTTTTGGCGAAATTTGGGTCAACTTCCAATTGTTCAGAGCCCAATCAGCGAATACATGGCGTTGTCTATGGTCATTTACTTTAAATTTCTAAATTAGTTGGATTTGCAGAACCAAGTTCCATTGCAAAATTTGCCAAGTTGAAGTCACAGACTTGTGAACGATGAAAAATTGACTGCATTGGGTTTTACCGTTCTTTCTCACGCACAGCAGCGATGTTTTCAGCAAATCTTGCGTTTCGGTAACGTACTGGTGTTGATCGATTATTTATCGAACCGGTTGACTCGAATTTGGCTACCAAACGTCGAATAGTCGACTCGGCAGGACGGTTGTGGCGAGGATAAAAATCACGTATTGCGCGGAACGTTTCTCGAATATAATTAGATTATTTGCACACGTTGTTCAACGCTATAACCTTCCATGGTGATTTTCCGTACACTACTAAACAATTGATAACAAATTTGACAAATGTCACTTTAACAAAATGACTTCTATAACCTAACAAATTTTGAGCGTCTCTATTGAAAGATCCTGTATTGTGTCTTTGTATCGAAGATTTTCCGAATATATTTTATAACCATGTCCTGCCATTAACACACTTCCGCTTAGTTTGTCACACGATATATGATCAATACCCGCAATCATAATCATTATAGTGATAATAGTGTGATTATAGTAAAATACCTACATGTAAAAAAAATACCTACTAAAATACTTCATTAGATACTTGGTAAAATATATTAGTCCTATAAGTCATTTGAACTTTGTTTATTTTATTTATTTATTATTTAATACACCGCACTGTTTTAGTATTCTACTTCTGTATAATTCATATATATGTATATATATACGTACATATTACACATTATAAACATTATTATAAAAAGGCTGCAAAACCACTAAGTATAAAGTGTCTACAGCAGTACGAGTTTGAAAAAATGTGTAAGTTTGTTCGAATTATTTTCATTCCTAAAACGCTGTATCATTCGAAATTCAAATCAAATCAAGTCTCATTCGAGTCGAATTATTGATACAGAAAATAAAATAGGTAAATTCATACGTGGTATTAGTAAGTACATTTGAAAATTGTTTTATTTTTAAAAGAGCTTGTAGAATATTACGCAAAGTGTAAAAGGGTTTATAAACGAATTTCGGCAGACTTCCACTCTTTTTCATTCCGAGTAAAAACATTCTCATTTTGTATTTTTGATTAACTCGGGTAATTGGTTCGTTAGATTATGTATTCTTACAGATGACGTAATAATGCGAGTGCAATATTAATACTGTTGCGGAAACTTTTAGAGAGATCGCTGGATGATACTTGATAAGTCAAAATCTATTCATATTTATTTAATTTGGATTTTTTCATTAGAATTGATCTAATTATTTATAAAAGCTCTATTAATATAACATTCGAAATGATTTTTTTTGTCTTAAGTAAATTTGTTAATGGATAGTCTACCGTTGACTTTGCTATTAGAATATTATATGAACAAATGTATTTAATTGGTATATAACATTGCTAAGATCGACAGCAGACGAGTTCTAAATCTTTGTTTTTGTAAAATAATTTTTCTTTTAAATGCTCCGCCGTATTTAAGTACATACATGTTTCGTAAAGTAATTCTTAGCAAGAAATGGTATTATAATATTTATTTTAAATCTTTCCAGGATAGGCTGGCGGCGATAGCGGTATTTTTAGCGGAGTAAAATAACAGGAAACTGGAGTGATTTCATCAGGTTTCATCAGACATAAAGGCTTTCGTCACTTTACTTTACAGGGGTACACGTATGTATACAGGATGCTTCGGGGATTATGCCAGGTTCTTGTTCACGTCACTCTCTCAAAAGGAGTCGTTACTATGACATATAGCGGGAAACAAGCAATAAACCTCTTTATATTTTTGTAATATTTTTATACTTTATTTATGAGATAAAAACAAAATTTTATACAGTGTAAATAAAATTAAATACATTTTCATTTAGATCGCTCAGGCGTATATTTAAAAAGTCTAATAACACAATAAAAAAAAACTAACGATACAGTGAAGATTGAAGAAGTTTGAATAGCATCTAAATCTAATTGTTGAATAGTCGGTGAGTAAGAAGATCCAGTGAAGTTTCCACCAATAGTGTGCCAGGAGTACGTTGTACCGAGTCAAATGATGCCAAATAATTTCAGAATCAATCTAGACAGCTTGCCTGCAGAAGAGTATGACATAAAATAAAAATAAACTAAGAATATCATATTTTTTATAATTTATTTTTGTATTGAAAATTTATACATCTTAATTGCTATGTTAATTTAGATATAATTCCAAAAATAATGGTAAATATGAGGCACATTTTTTAAGTGGGTACCTTTTTTTTTTAAAGAAATACATCATTTTTAAAACACTTTACTTTATTCGGACGCTACACACCTAAAACTACTTCTCAAAATAGTCGCCACCATTATTAAGGCACTTGTCATAACGGTGTACCAATTTTTGTATACTTTCGTCATAGAACGACGACGCCTGGGATGAAAACCATGCCTGTACTCCGTCTTTCAATTCATCAAATTCGTCATAACGCTTGCCACCAAGGAACCGCTTGAGATGAAGGAAATTATAGAAATCACTTGGCGCCAAATCAGAACAAAACAGGACACACTTGGCGATGAATGTCAAATACAAACTTGATCTGCTATCAAATATATCACGCAAAAGTGTGCAGCTATCGCTTCAAATAGTGTACATTACTTTGATTAATTTCCCATTATTATTGGCGAATTATTTTTAGTTTGGAATACTATAATATTATGAAATAAACAAGTTATAACGTTTTTTACATACAGTTATATAAGCTGCATAAGTCATTAAATATTAACAATAATATAAAGAATGAAGGGCCTTACGCAGAGTAAACAGGCTTAATTTAGGGGGATTGGGGTATTTTTAATTTATTTTTTTCGAAATCAGTTATCGACTGTAATTTTCCTCTTATTTTGATCGTCTAATGTGCAAAATTTCATCAAAAAGTATCAAAATTCTGCTTTAAGGGGTGAGAAAAGGGTAATGGGGGTGGTTTTTCAAAATCTTATGTAGACAGTGACCTTCATCTTGTTTTGAAGGTCAAGTGTGCAAAGTTTCATCAAGCTCAGAATAAAACTGTAGATTTGTATAAAAAATAAACCCACGAATACTATATATAGATTAAATTTCAAATATTTATTCAGTTTTGACTGATGCTGGGAAATTTAAAATCAAAATTATTTGACGTTTGACGTACATGACGAGCGTGAAGTAAGATGCGAGACGGTAAATCGCTGACATAGTGTGTACAAGGGAACTACAAAAACTGAGATTTGTCTCCAAAAATCTCATGGGATCAAAATCCATATTTCAGAGATTGTCATGAGTCAACAATCTATTTACAATCTCATTCGTGAATAAGGGCCATTATAAAAAAAAATTAAAGTATGAATATAACGTTTTAACTAATTTTTAAGTCACTTTTAGAATATAAATACTACATCATTTATTTACTTATTTTTTCTTAATACAGTGCATACAATAGTATATATATTTGCTCTAATACAAACATTATCAACATTTTCCTTTTTACTTATATTGCACATGTTTGTTTAGTTCAATTTTGAATATATGGAATCCTCCTTTCTTATATCATCTAGCACTTCACTAAATATCTTCATCATCGATTTCTGAGTTTTATCCTTCTTCCTGAATGGCAGTCTCAGTCCACCTCTTCCTCTTGTATGATGTTCGTGCTCAACTTTTCTTATAAATTCTGCTGATTCTTTTTAGTGAGGATTTTAATTATAACATTGAAATATGTTTTCTGTTTGAAGGTCATCATATTAAGCATTCTACTCATGATTGTTGCATTTCTTCATCATTAGCCAAAAATTAAATACAGCTGTGGTAGCAAATACTTCTCAGTATAGATATTTTTACTGCATATTCTTCTAACTGTAACTATGCTCACCAAACTTCTGTAAACTGTAAGTAGTTTTTCTTGATCAACCTGCTCTGGCCACACACCCACACATACTCCGCAATCATATTCAAATAAACATATAAGTAAATGGGTGAAATATATGGGGCATTCATCCACAATACAATCCCTAAACTGGTGTAATTGGTATTCTTTTATACTATTGTTAGTTTTATTAACATTTAGTTTAATAAAGAATTATGTGTTATATTTAATATGGTTAAGACAATTGATATATTAGAGAATAAGATGTATTTACAAAATTAAAATTGAGTGTCAACAATGACGTACAAGTGATCGCCCTGTATGAAGACATCAACAGCACAATGGCCACAATGTGTTCTGTACGCGGGGAAAAAATTTACATCAATTTCCCGAAATGGGTATGGAGCCATAAAACCATAACCTCATACATTTTTTACTTCACATCCGTGAAACGTTCCTACCCCCTGAGATTAAGGAACTAAAAAATAAGGGTTGCTTCGAAAAGAAAATTTACCGTCAAGGCTGTCTGGTGTTGGGGAAAATTGAGAAGAGTGACGAACACCAGCGGAGAAATGTAATACGTTGCGAGTGCTATCTTTTGCTTTCTATTTACATCATGATATCAGTGGCCTTCGAAAGATTTCTTGGATATGATCAGAAGTTGGATTCAACTATCTTCCATTGTAGAATTTCTTTAGTTTTTTTTTTAACTAGAATACATTTAGAAAACAAACCTCAAATCGATAGCGTCAGTCGTAGTCTTCTTTGTTCTTGAGTTGTCGGATTTATCTCTAGACAAATCCGTATATTATTAGTAGTGGTGGGTCGATAGTCGATACAAATTTTCAAAATTTCAAAGCTATTTAAGATTCTTCGTATCTTTCAAAAAATGGAATAACAATGTATCAATTTGAAAGTGAAATATATAGTTTCTAAAATTTGTCGTTAATTTACTATGTTGACATAGTGTAATGGTTAGCGCACATCCCTGGATAGGAAGAGTTCTTGGTTCGAATCGCGGTGGCAACAAAATATTTTAGCAATATTTGAATATGTTCAAGAATAATTACTGGATTTTTAACTATAAAGGCTCTGTTATTAAATAAATATCAGATATCTCATAGAGACAAAGCTATTTTATTATATTTTAAAGGAATGATATATAAAAGTATGGGGGTAATTACAGGGCTTACAACCTGTCTTCGGCTAGCTTAAGTGATCACTTTATATATATATAACGTTCACCAATTCTCACTCATCAATCTCCATATTTAACTTCTTTTTTTTAAAAATTCTATATATGTTATTACATGGAATCGTTTCGAGTACCACTACAATATATAGCTAGCCGAAGACAGGTCGTAAGTCCTGTAATTACCTCCATATTTCTATATATCATTCCTTTAAAATAGCTTCGTCTCTATGAGATATCTGATATTTATTTAACAAAATATTTATTCGATCAATAGATTTTAACTGTATATAATTCTAATTGATATATTTCATTTGTTTTAAAAATATCACACAACTATGTTCTGTAAAACTGCAACGTGTTCTTAAAAATAAAAATTTATAATTATCGGAATGTTGTCTTTGATCTTTTACTATTAAAAACGTAATAAGATATAAGATAACAGCTGTATTTTTAAGATATGTTCGTTTTACGTATCTGACTGATATATCAAATTTGTTTTCATTAAAACGATTAATTATTTTAAATTAAGTATTTTCTGGAAAATGATGATTAGATAACTGTGACTAACTAACTAATACTCAGAAATTTATTTAATGTAAAACTAAAAAAATATACAAAAACTTCTTGAACAAATATGTTTTTAATTATACGGTAGAGAATTTATATAATTATTTTATTTAAAGATTGCCAATATCAAAAATGTGTAATTAATTTATTGTATTAAGAAAAAAACATGTATGTTCGGTATTGCGTGGGAAGATATGATGCTATTTAATAATCATCGTCAACGAGGAAGACCGTTACAATATAATTTTACTATTAATTAATTTTACACACCAACATATTTAATGCTTTTCAAAACAATTCAAGCTTGCTCATTGGATGAAATTTTTGTCTCGAGAGAATATTTGAGATTATTCTCTCAGTTTTATGTGCTGAGACGCTTATTTGAGATTGAGAACTAACTATCTGCGCTCTCATTGCAGTGCGAGGATAGGTAGTAAAGTAATTGTGGTTTATGACTTTCAAATTCAAATAAATTTTTCTCACCTAATAATTAAATTCCGGTGGTGTAAAATCGCAGTTTTGGAGTTGATAAAATATTCGGCGGCAACATGGTTGTTGAAGACCTTTCTCTATAAGAAGTTGTCGAAATGCCCATATCGAGCCTTGGCCCCCTAAATATTTCGCCTCCATGTACAAAAGTTTTCGATGATCCCCTTAGATTAAAGAAATAATAATTAACATTAGTATATTAAATATATTTGCCCGCCCATATATAGAAGGAGAAATATATTGCAAGCATATCTAGATATGTATCTCTCTCGCTCTAACAATTTCAGTTATAAATATATAAAGAATTTTAATAAGAGCTTAGAGATAGAAACATTAAATGTCTTGAAGTAAACCCGTTGCTAACGAAAATGAGGGAAACGGAAATGATTATGTAATTCCCACTAGTTTCTGACCACAAATGACCTCGTCTACTTTTTTTACATCGTGGTTCCCCGTAATCCAGTTATCAGCGTTGATTCGGCAGTGTAAAATATCAGGCATGAGCATAAAAAATACATAGACTGTAACTTAAAATAAAATTTAAAATCTTATGTTAGAGGTTGAAAAGATTTAACCTACTTAAGCTCCATCTCAGCAAAATTTTGTGTATATTGCAAAAATAACAGTCAAAAGCATTCTACGTCTAAAATTAATTAATTGAAAATATAGAGAAAGAACATATTTTTTTGTAAATATTCACATGTCTTTCTTTTTAAATACTCAATATTCGAATCAACGATGTTTTCATATAAAATAAAAATATCTTTCGTGGGCACAGGGTAGATATAATTTTTTTCTCAGTTTTGATACAAGCTAAAATGGAGAACGAATAAGATTTAATTTATTATACAGCTACCCTTGTTAAAACAAACCCCTGCTAAAAACTACAAGAGAACAGAGAAGGGCCTCTCCTTCCCTTAAACTGGATGTAATTTAGCAGATACACCCCCACCACCTGGTATGTAAATAATCTTTCATAGCAGCTACGCCGGAGCACTCTCCGAGAGCGACAAACACTC
Organism: Eubasilissa splendida; assembly: GCA_031772225.1. Lineage (NCBI taxonomy): Eukaryota > Metazoa > Arthropoda > Insecta > Trichoptera > Phryganeidae > Eubasilissa > Eubasilissa splendida. The sequence goes on from CM062863.1 coordinate 17,390,205, forward strand.
TACGACGGAGATGTGTGATCGGGGAAATTAGTTGTTTTAATTAAGATATGGTTAATTTATTAAACATTAATTTAACAATTATTTAAAAAAAATTCTTTATAATAAGTTTTTCATAATCTTGTTAATTAATTAAATTCTTATTATAATAAAATATCAGCAGAAAGCATTGACGTTGCTAGCGTCTGCGAGGGGAAAAGTCACCACTATTGTAATTTTCTTACATGATTATCGATAATAGGCAAGTATTCATAATATCTGCCTCACTAGGATATTCCTATGTTAAAAAAATCATTTTACGCGTTTTGTGTGCAGATGCCACTTAATAAAGTAAAAATACACATAAATTATAGTTAACTAACGAATTTACCGTTTTGCCGCGAGAGTAGGAATATATGATAGAGCGCGACATTCTTCTGCCCTTAAATAAGGGTTGTTTAGTTTTTTGAATTGGCTACACTTTTTCCAGCGACAGCCAATTTATAACAAAATAATCATTATACGTGTTTTCATTTCCACTGTATTCAGTCTACTATCGTGCATTTTTTGCCATTAGTCTTGGTTCGACAAATATCGCAGATGGTATAGCAGAAACTGGTAAATTAAAAGTTACATTTGACGCTTATCAGAGGATGAGGATGATATCATGTTTACAGACATACAAATGAACGTTATTATTATTTGTATGCGATGTAATATTACCACATATTTCACAGCAATGAGCACAGTTGTTGAAAATCTATAAAATCGACATTGTAAATAATTTTTGATACACGTATTACGGTAGATCTGATATTTCGTAATCAAAATAATTGATGATTATTTTGACATTCAATAAATAGACTTTCAATGTCATTCGGTAATGATAAACGTAAGCAAACACTATTTAAAAAACGTAGTGAATTATATTTATTATTAATATGCAAGTTCTTATGTACGTATAACATTTAGTGCTATGCCTGAGTTACCTAGGAACACGTTTTGAGAAAAGGCAAACAACATGCAAAAATCGGGTACCAATTTGGTCCGAACATTTTGTACCCATTAGTTAGCCTATTATGTTACCTGACGCCGGAGAAAACTTTTGTATAGCTGAACTTGGGGATAAAGGCTATTGAGCATGAGTTTATGAGCTCTCTTCATTATTTAGGATTAAGTTTATGAATACTTTGGCAATTAAATCATAGATTAGATGTTATTTTCTTTAATATTTGAATTTTATAATATTTATAAGTGTTATTATTCTAGGTCATTAATTTATAACTAAAGCTTAGCCTATTATAAGTCGTGCTTATTTTCTAGAATCTAATAAATTCGTAATTCTATTATCTACAGTCTGTTTTGGACGTTTTAAAAACGTGAAAAGAGATGAATTTATTAATTTAAATTTACATTCGTTTATTTTTTGGAATGTTCATGATCGTGTCACTTTAAATGGCAACGTCGTATCAGATATTTTATATTTTGAAATTTCGCAGATAAGCACAGTGATGAAACATAAACAAATATTTTTGAAGTGTCAAAATTATGTTATAAATTCAGAACTAAAAGGTTAGATAGAGGGTGAATATTATGTCGCAGGCCGATGTTATTTTTAAATAAATATGAAATAACATACAAATTTTTATTTTTGTTTTCATTTATTAATTAATTGGTTTATTACAATTATGAATAAAATATGGCATATGCTAAATGGCTACCTCTGGCAGCGGAACAAATGCGTACTCTTTGAATCATATTTTTCATAATATTCTCGGATACTTCGCGTGTTATTTCAGCAATTTCATTTCGAATATTATCTTGTAGCGTCGGAATTATTGTTGGCTTATTAGCGTAGTCATTTCTTTTCAAGTACTTTTACAGAAAATATTCGGGAGCTGTCAAATCAGATGATCGAGGAGGCCAGTCGATATCAAAACTTTCTGACATTATGCGGCCGGGAAAAATTTCAAGCGTAGCTCGGGCTGTGTGCGAAGCGAATGGTTACAGCATTGTTATTGTTATTTAGCTAGAAGAGCGTAAGATGCTCTATAACAAATTGATTTCAACTAATCTCTACGACTACCAAATGCGAAGTAACCAATGTTTGCTAAACTAAAATGGCGGCTAAACAATATCGGTCTGGTACACCTTCATTCACCCTGTATTAATCAAATTATTATTTCAAAGAAATTTATTTTTCACTCTGATGTAAAGTTTAATTTTTAATTTATCTACAAAGAAAGTGTTAGCTACTAAACTGGACTTATATTCATATTCATTTAAATTATTTTACACTTTATATTCTAAACCTGACAAACAGTTCATTTATTCATTTCTTCACGCTCTATTTTCTGACTGCTTAAGAAGCCTTAGATCGTCTACCATCTCATCCAGCACCAGTTAGTGTAATAGACTTCATGCTTCATGGACACCAGGAGAATTTTAGCAGATGGAAAGGCTCAAATATGGTTCAGATAATTAAGCGAAAGAAGCTCGTAGTATTGCAAAGCCCTGAGTTAAACACATTCGTGAACTTTTTCCTGTATGTGCAATGTGCTACTACTATACGTATAAAGTGAGTTAAGAAAATGATTTTATATTGATTTAATTTTTTATTACAAAGTTTATTACGTGTATTATATATAGATAAGTAGATTGTCTACGATCTATCTGATATGCGTTCTCCTATTTTTCAAATATTTTCTGTGATGTATCTATGGATGAGTGCATGGGCGAAAGAGGGCCTGAATAACACGCGTGCGAAAAGGATAAAAGACAGCTCGGCTGTCGGATGTGCGCTCTTGCATCTGAGCTGTTGCTCGAAATGCATCTCTTGTATTTGACTTAAAACTGAATAGCTTTATATAATAAACAATATTGTTACCATGTCGGGTTATTTTTGTGTTACGCAATCCACCACACAATAAGGACTGCAAGAAGTTATACCGAAAGATATCACCTTGGCGTAAAAAATTTACATATTTTTTTAAACTTTTATTTATATAATGCTAACGCATCAATCATAATAATTATTTCATTCGATAATCTCATTTGAGTTTAAATTTAACGCGTAAACGAAATTATTGTCAAATATTTGACTAATTTTAAAATTAATCCTTAGCCTCTGAACCCGTATACGAGTAGCCGAAACGTAGGTCATCCCCCGAGTCGCTGGACCGATGACTAAGAAAGATTGCAGGAAGCAGCAAGATGTGAAGAATAAAATATGAAAACTGTGGTTGGACGCGAATTGAAGAAGATATATATAAGATAGACAATAATTGTTAAGTTTAGCTTCAGAATAACATAATTAATCTTATTATTTTTTAAATACACATTCACTTAAATAAAAAACGTGAAGTAAGTGTAAAAATTATTAAAAAAATAAATCGCTTACGTTTAAATCTTTCAGTTACTTTCAAGATTTGTTTCAATTCTTTGAAGAATAATTCGTCACCGTCTTTTGAAAAAAAAAATGTTTTTAACTCGTACCTTTTGTGTTAAAATACCTGCCCTGCGGTATTTTCCTATACCTGGTCGTTACGGCGCTGAGACAGTCTGTAATTTATTCCTCGCTAATTGCATTCTGCTCATCCCTTCCCCGCGCCCTGCGCCCGCCCCTTCCCGCCCTTAACCACCCGATGTTGTGAGTCTCGTCTTAATTTCGTTTAACTCTTAAACAAACGCTTTATCGGAGAGAGAAATGTACTCTTGGAGCTTGGCTTACATCTCGTAATACGTAAAAACTTTAATTTAAATACGTTAATAAACATTTTTGGAGGATTTGTAAATATTGACATACGAGGGGGGGTTCAGAAGCAAGACAGCAACTCCACAATTGACAAAAATAGAAATAAAATTGAAAATAATGGTCTGGTGCCTAATAGTGGTAGCTTTATAGTTGAGCATAGTTATATTTTTATTTATTATCTTTGTTTTATTAACCACTAAATTGAGTTTAAATACATCTACCGGTTTCGAAAAATACCATTTTCTTCTTCAGGATGTCATAACTAACTAAAACATATATAATTGTTTCTTTGCCGGAATCTATTTTAAAAAAAATCTATTTAAAAAAAAAAAAAAATTTTTAGTACCTAACTCAAATCATTACTACAATACAAATTTACTCGAACAATTTTTAGGAAAAAAAATTAGAATGGGACTCGTAGTTAAATTTAGTTGGTTGTTTATAATTTTTTGGATTGGTCCCAATCCCAATTTAATGGATTGTCAATTTTGCATATAAACGTTGTTGGTCACAAATTAAATAATTTGGAATCGTTGGAGATAAATAAACCGTGTAAAACTAATCAAAAAATTATAAACAACCAACATTTTTTTTTTTTTAAAATAGGTTCTGGTAAAGAAACAATAATATGTGTTTTAGTTAGTTATGACACCCTGAAGAAGAAATTAGTATTTTTCGAAACCGGTAGATGTATTTAAACTCAATTTAGTGGTTAATAAAACAAAGATAATAAATAAAAATATGAATTTTAACCACAAAGTTAATATTGCTAATTTTAAAAGTAGAACATATGTATGCATAAAGCAGTCAGTTCACAACTCAAACTAGTTTGAAACTTAGAGTAACTTGTTGGTATAGTGGTTAAGAAGCTGGCCTAGTGATCTAGTGGTACGTGGTTCGCGCCTCGTTCCAAGACATCAGCAAGTCAGTTCTATTTTCATACTACAAGCGTTTATCTTAGTTCGAAAATAGTTAGAATATTGATGTGACATGTATTCCTTGTACGCATCTCTATTTAAAAATAAAAATAAACCAGATAATTTTTTATCAGACGCAGTAAGATCGATCAATTATGATATTCACCCACCAAAATCTCTAAAATCTATTCTTAAATCATCTTAAAAGACATTCAAAATTTTGTACTTAAATATGTATTATTTATCATTTTAAAAAGAACTTACATTTAAATTATTATTTAAAAATAAATTTAGTACCTAACTTAAAATACAATAAAAAATTACTATTTTTAAATATAGATTCTGTTAAAGAAACAATAATATATATTTTTGATTAGTTAATGACATCCCGAAGAAGAAAATAATATTTTTCGAAACCGGTAGATGTATTTTGATTCATTAAGTGGTTAATAAAACAAAGTTGACAATTTAAAATGATTATAGTTTTCACTTTTTAATGCTACGATTATTTCTACCTGCTATGTTGAGTCTTTCTGCATCTAAATATTGGTTATTTGGTTAACAAATTTAATCTCGCTAATTATAATAAACTAAAATAAATAAAAATAAAAACATTTTAGTTTAAATAATAATAAAAATTGCATACTGTTCTGCTTGAATGAAGTTGCAATACGATGGCGATCACGCAATGTAATATTTCATTTTAACAAACAAATATCAGATATCTCATAAAGACGAAGCTATTTTAATTATATTTAATGAAAAATATATAGAAGTATGGAGTGATTACAGGGCTTACGACCTGTCTTCGGCTGGCTTAAGTGATCACTTTATATAAATATATATATATATAACGTTCACCAATTCTCACCTTTCAATCTCCGTATTTATCAATTTTTTTTGTTGATAATTCTGTATACGTTACATGGACTCGCTTCGAGTACCACTATAACATCGCCATCTATCAACCAAATTTGATAATACATTTTTTTCACTGAAACAGCACATTATATGTCATATAATACAATGAGAATCTGATTTTTATTGAAACTTATTTAAAGCAATATTCTTTATCTGTAAAATGTTTTTAACACATTTTTCTAGAATACGCCTGAAAAATCAATATTTTTCAATTTTTATATATTTTTCTTATTTTGTAGGTAAATTTGTGTTCCTGAACATATTAAAATATTTCATTTTATCTTTTACAATAGTTTTAATTGATTTTTTCAGTAAAAAGAATGTATTTTAAAGATCATGTTTGCAGTACTATTACATAAATACCAGTCAAAACTGACAAACAAAATTCTAGAAAAAGTTATATTTGTTAACTATATACTATATAAAAATAATATTTATTAATTTGACACATATTTATTATTAAAATAACTTAATATTATATAAATAAATACAACATTTCTCATTTAAAATACCGGGTTAAACCAATTCAGATGAACAATTACATTTATTTTGTACATTTTTTCTCCGAAATAAAATCAATTTAAAGAATTGATGACTCCTTTGTAAAACATTGTCGATATTACAATTTGGAAATGTATTCAATTGCAAGAATCGAATCGAACCTTTCATCCGGCAATCGACTGCCAATCTCGCGGCTGCGGAGGTATGTTCCACAGAGGCTTTTCCCCCTTCCCCACCCTCGCACCACGTGGCTCGGTCAGCTGCGCGCGCGGGGCGGTGGGGGTGGGGGCACACGATTGGTAAAGAACCCGGAAAGTCCTATTATTATATTTGAAAAGTTTGTCGTTAAATGTGTAGGTGTATTGATTTGTTTTTGTTAAAAATTCAAAAACGGTTTATCGTCTTGGAGAGTAAAAAATGTATCTTTCCTTTTCTCTCTCCTTCCTTATCTATCAATCTCATCAACTTTACGTTCTCCGTCGTTAGTTCGTGATAGAAGGATACTTTCTGTCTCTCCCTTTCTGTCTCCTTTTCTTTCTCTCTCTTTATCTCATTTTATCTTTATCTAATCAATGTGCATCACCCTCTGAACATCTTCCCCCCGTTTCACTACTTGAATAAAATTTTTCATACATTGTTACTCTTTTGGACCAGCTCAATACAAAGGAATTTCCCTCCAACCACATTTTATTTTAAATTGAAACTTAGTTTGAATCCCGAGTAACGCTGGGCACGAACTGCTGAGTATATATTTAAAAAAATCTTACGCATTAAAACATACATACAACCTGTAGTAAGTTACGTGAAAAATAAATGAATAAATTTGTCGAATATACAATTAATCCGCTTACCCTGTACAGACACCCCCAGATGACTAACTTTACACATGACCTGACTAATTAACCACTATGCTACTGCGCTCCGCCATTATTGTTTTTAAAAACCGTGCGAACAATTATATTTGGAAAATAAAAAATATTCGAATAAGCCAAGGTTACATTGTTAAAAATGTCACAGACGAAATCATTAATCACGAAACTTTTTTAAATGACCGGTCGGTCGTATTTGAAATTGTCCGGAATTTTCCGTTTAGAACGATCCCGTTTTCCGGTTCGTTCTTCCGTTAACCGGACAGACAATGGTTGCCAAGGATATATAGACTGCAACTGATAGGGGCTATTCCCGTTAGCTACACATTACAGCACAGCTTCACAAACTGTGGGTTGCCCCAATAATATAAATAATCAAGATGTTTCAAATGTTAATTTTTGTATATAACAGCTATACATAGAAGGAATTCTTCGTGTATACATACTTACATATTCGAACATACATTTTTGTGTACATACATCTTTCGGTTAACATTAAATATTTGATAACGGATTTTAATCTGCACTAATCGAATGGTTTACCCACTTACTTAGCTGAAATCATTATTATAATCTGTATTATATTTTCATATCGTACTTTATGATTGAAATAGGTTTACTTCTCTTACGTCATTCCTTTTATCTCTTACTAACTTTTATTTATTTTATTTTATTTTAACATATTTATAAAGAGAATACATCACGAGATCTTAATGTTAGATCTAATCTATCATTTTACTTCTATTTGGATGTAACAAACTTCCACAATAATGAAAGTGGACCCGCCACTTACTCAGGACTATTTATAAGCAAAAGTTCCTATATGGTCCTTCTCATTCGCCGCAAGGTTGGCATTTTTTTAATGCTAATAAGCAGCTGTGGACTTTCGTCTGTCACTTAAATGACAAAACGAAGCCGCATACTCGACATCACAAATACCGTCATTGTCCCCAACCTTTTAATTTATTTAGAAAAATTAACAAATACATTTGAGGAAACATAAGAATGTGTAGACAGAATCATTGAACACAAAAAATATAACATACAAAAAACAGTTGAATTAAAATGAAAAAAATGGCAAATAATAATTTCACAGAGTTACATATTTTCAGGCATAAACCATAACAAAGTAGAGAGACATGGTAAATGGAGCTGTAGTCGGGGAGCCGAGTGAAAAAAGGAAAAACACGCCCCCGAAAAAGGGAAAAAAAAACAAAATAATAATGATCTTGTCATCAAAGCACCACCGCTGGCCATTCGTCTCCAATGACAGAATAAACAAACAAAGAAAACCACTGATATTGGTATTACTAGTTAATATACCTAAATAATTACTACCTAGAAACCCAAATTCTCTCAAAGGTACAATGCCAGATATCTTCCACAATATGAAAACCGTAGAATATCGAAGAACACGTGCTGACCAAATACTTATCTTTAAACTACTGCAAGGCCATATTGACTATCCCAGCCAATTAAATTAATATCCTTCCACATACCATCTAAATCGATCCGGCAGTCCGCGCTCTTCCACATTCCTAGCATGCTATTGACATTAGTGTTCATGATCAAACGCACCTAAATAAATTGCCTCTTAAACTACCTATCTTCATGCTATTTGGAAAGTTTGTGATGATGCATTAGCACAACCAGCTTTAGACCGATTTATTTATAAAACTGCTTGCTCGTGAATTCTATTTGACATAATTATATAAAGTAAAATTAATATCATTAATTGCAAATAAGATTGGAATTTTGTATTCAGTTGTCGTTTTAGTCTGGGCTCATCATCATCACTCTCTAAGAGTCTGTAAGCTCCAGACGGCGCAATCCCTTGTAGCGAGTCAGGGGATAATCACTAAATATGGAGAGGGGTAGAAGGGAAATAAAATATCTCTCATAGACCAACTGGCGGGGGAGATGGGCCTTGGAAGGCAACCCGTCTAGAGGAAGGTAACCTCAATCTCGTCAGACATTAAATGGTCAGAGGGTGCTAAGAAGTCGGTTGTGAGAGTTGCGACATGGAATATCCGAAATTATAAAATCATCATAATCGCCATGGAAGTATGGCCCTGGGTGAAATTTAACTGCCTCAAGGAAAACTTTTCAAAATTTATCAAGAATTTCAGAAAGATTTAAAAAAATGTAACGGATTTTTGTACGTACGAGGGGCAAGTAAAAAATAAGGTTCCTACATTTTTTTCAGGTATAAGGTATTTTTTATTGCAATAAATAAGTAAACCATCTGAAAGCTTGTACTTTATTCTATTTTTCTACATAGTCTCCTGATTTTTCTATGCATTTTTCCTGACGAGTTATCCACTTCTGAAAACCCGCTTCGAAGAATTCCGCCGCTAGGCCGCCGATGAACTTGGTGACCGCTTCTTTCACCTCTTCATCTGTATTGAAGCGTTGTCCACCCAAGTGTTGCTTCAATTTCGGAAACAAGTGGAAGTCGCTGGGAGCAAGATCAGGGCTGTAGGGGGCATGGTCAAGCAATTTCCAGCCGAATTTGTCCAGTAGGGCGGTGGTCTGTCGAGAGACATGCGGGCGAGCGTTGTCATGGTGCAGCCTAACGCCCTTGGTCAGCCTTCCTCTCCGGCGATTTTGGATGGCTCTTTTGAGTTTTGTCAATGTCTCGCAGTACCTGTCCGAATTGATGGTGGTCCCTTTAGGCATAAACTCGGTCAGCAAGACGCCTTTTCGGTCCCAAAACACCGTAGCCATCACTTTCCCTGCGGAAAGCGTCTGCTTAAACTTTTTCGGCCTAGGCGATTCAGGATGGCGCCATTGTTTGGACTGTTCTTTTGTTTCTGGAGTGACGTAGTGACACCACGTTTCATCTCCCGTAATAATGGAGTCCAAGAATTCTTCGGTATTCTCGGCGCATTCTCGAAGAAACCCCTCGGCACACTTGACACGATTGTCTTTGTGGGTTTCTGAAAGCATGTGTGGGACCCACCGCGCGCACACCTTGCGATAACCAAGTTTATCGGTCAAAATGTTGTCGATGGTTTTTTCACAAACCTCAGGAACCTGGACAGCAAGCTCCCGAAGCGTTACTCTCCGATCTTCGAGGAGAATGCGCTCAATCTTCGCCACGACTTCGTCCGACACCGATGACCTCCCACTCCTTTGCTCGTCGTGGACGTCTGTGCGTCCTTCGGAGAACTCCCTGCACCATTTGCGGACGTGTTGGACGCTGATGCAAGCTGTGCCATAAACTTCTTCCAACTGTCGATGAATTTCAACAGGTTTAAGCTTCTTCGCGTTTAAAAATCGAATCACCGAACGGATTTCACACCTGGCGGTAACGGCGATGGCGGGTTCCATAGCGGATGGCTGTCAGGCCTTTACTGAGCGTCGCAGCGTTTGCTCCCGGTAGTGGGGATGTAGTTAAGGGACCAACAATCAAGGCGGTGTTGCCGGATTTCGCCTAGCATCTCGCGTGGCGAGTGTACAGCGTAAGGAACCTTATTTTTTACATGGCCCTCGTAATACGTATAAAACTCTCAAATAGGATCAATACCGAATGGAGTATATAAATGGACGAATAATGTCAAGATGGACTAGCGAGAGGTAGATGACTATCCAGTAAACTGAACCACAACAGCGATGCCAAGGGATCGGCGGCACTCTATAGTAACTATGAACATGGACATCCGAATTCAATAAGGTCATTAAATAAGAAAGCATAAGAAAAAGAATTAGGGAAAAGGAATGTGAATGATGACAGTCGAGGGGGTATGATTAGAAGAATAATTGATTTGCCCATTGCGTCTTCTTCGACGAAATGTTTGCATTCACTACCAATATAATAAAACTTTAGCCGTATTTACTGCTAGTTTTGTGGGCTGGTCGAAACATAATCAATGCCACCAAAATACAAACAATGTAATGATTCTTTCATCAACAAAAACTGCAATTATTTTCCTACCAGCCTAATACAACAGTAAAAGGTACACCGCCGACACAGTTTGAGCACCGCTATTGGTGTGATTTTTTTTAATTTTGTCATCCGGCCGCCCGCGGCCACTATTGTCCCGTGTATTTAATGACCGTTCTTTTGTTTGACCGTGTATTGTATTTATTCATTTGTTTATTCATTCTCCCCCCCCCTCCCAAGGGGATTATTACAACGCCGACTAGAGCGCGTAATGTTTCGCCGGGCGCTTAACTGAGATACGCATCTGGATTACCGGATTGACAGAGTTGCTCGTTTCGTGTCGCCTTATGAGTTTCAGTAAAGCCAAGAATTTATAGTTTTTCATAGCAGTACTTATTAAAACATCACACGAAATATGAAGGTATGGCTTACCCATCTCGAGGTGTCGTTACCCTTTCCAATAACTGCGCAATTTATACATATTTATTTATATTTTAAAAAAATATATATTATTAAGTTATTCGTTTTAATAATAATTCATTAACTTTGTTTTTATTAAGGAGAACGAATTCTTATTGCGAAGTTGTAATTATTCATGAACATTTGTCTGTGATGTTTTAAATACTAATTAAATGTATTAATTATAAAGATATACATATAAAATCAATTTTATCGAAAAATATTGTAATTGCGCTACCGGGATTCGTACCTAGATCTCTTTTTCCAATCTGGGGAATGTGCATTCCCTACTCTGTTTTAAACCACTGTGAGCTTAATATATTCACCAAGGGCATTCGTTTTTTTTTTTTAATTTAATTTTAGAAAGAAACAGTACACAATACTTTACATAATAAATAATATATGAAAATATGACAAGTGAATTTTTTTCGGAGCTAATCAAAGTAAAAATATACAAATTAATAAACTGGTTAGCAAACAGTGTTATAATACTATATAAAGTGGAAAGGGTGGGGAGAGGAGGGAAATGGGATGCAATATAAAGAAAATTTGCTTGAAGAATTAAAAAGGTATATATGTATACATGATAATATACTCATATATATACATATGTATACATACACACATACACGCATGCATATTCAATTTATGTCAATAATAAATTGGCGTAATTTAATTTTGAAAGGAAGCAATTAATTGTTGAAAATATCCAAATTGTTAGAGGAATTTATGAAATTATATTTTGACATAGATCAGGTTATAAAACATTTTTTTTTTAATTATTAGGTCTGCCAAAATTTTGATAAAACAAATTGTTTGAACGCATTGGGTATGTGGACAGTTTAAATTTATTTTCTTTAATAAATGGTGTAACAACAAAGTTGTTTAAAATTGTTTAAAGGTAGTATGAATTTCGTGCGTTTCTTCGATTTAAAGATGAGGTATTTTATAGTAACACTAGCTTTCTGTACGTGATTTAAAGTTTTTTTATTTGTCTTCATTAAGCTTATAAGTTAATTATAATTATTCAGCTGCACTAGATCACTCATGCCGAGGTAGTAAGTCTTTTCTCTAGAATCATATAAAAAAATATATAACAATAACAATAGAGATAAAATATATATACCTAGAAGTACGCAAAACATATCGAACTAAATACAACACTATCATACTTAGTAGAAAAGTAAAAAGTAGTTGATTTTTCTTTAAATAACATAATTCAAATTGTTTTTCTATTTCTGAGCAACGCCGAAATAAACGTTGAATTTTTAAAAAACATGATTTTTAATTCACAATGTAAAAATAAGATAAAGAATAAACAAAAATTGAATGACGATTAATTAATCAAATTTAATTTAATAAATGCAATAAAAAAACCTATACGAGTAAATATAAATACTAAATACCCAGATCTGTCTGAAAAGATCTGAAATATACTATATCAATAGTAATAGTTCCGAAAATGCGAACTACTTTTGGACAATATTCGTGTACTCCTGGCTCTACAACGCAACCGACAATGAATTACATAACAAATCATTGTACATCACTAACAATATATTATATCACTAAGTCGTTATTGCTGCATTAATTTATTTATTATCATTCGTGTTGAACATAACTATATAATAATACAAACATTACGTAAATTCCAGAATAAAATTTTTTCTCTCTAGCCGTATTGTCTTCTCAGACTGTAAAAATTATATGGTTGTCCTTTTCTACAAATTATCCATGATATTAAAATACTATTAGTGTTGAAACGGTTACTTAAAACAAATAGAAGCATTCAAAATGTATGGAAATCCTCAGAATTCTAATGAATAAAGTTGTCCATTTTCATCCCGTGTAAATAAATTGTATAGCTGTCCCCCATCATAGTTATAAATACAAATTGTTGAGTTAAAATTGTTAGATTGATAATGCCCTTGCAAGGCGAAACGCCTCTCAAATAAGTTAAAAGAGTAGAATCAAAAAACAAGTGTTTTATTTTCACATATGTGATTATGGAGTTCTACAAACTTACCTCGGAAACAGTAAATATGAATAAAATATTTTTAACTGCTTGAAAAGGATCAATAGCTAGATGGCTGGCTAATTGAGATGGGTCATGAGCTTTCGGAGCTACTCTTGACCCATATTATGAGGTGACTGGTGGATAAGTTTTGATTAAGGAGAACACATTCTTATTGTGAAGTTGTAATTATTCAGAACAAGGTCTGTTATATTTGAAATACTAATTAAAAGTATTAACTAGAAAGATATACATATAAAATCAATTTTATCGAAAAATATTGTTGTTACATAATTAATACACTTAATACTTATTTAAAATATCACAGACCTATGTTCTGAATAATTAAAACTTCACAATAAGAATGTGTTCTCCTTAATATTATATTTTATTTTATTATATGCTAGTAATTGTAAACAATAATTTTAATTAATATATACTACACTTCTCTGCACGAGTATATGCTTTCATGAAAAGTGTAGCATAAAAAAAAATGTATTGTATCATTGTACTTATATTGGATTAATAAATAAATGTAATAAAAAAAAAAAATTTGTTCGTTTCGCAGTCCACGGTATACGCAGCATGCAACGCCAACACAACATCTCGAAAGCATCAATGTTATTTTATTTCTGTTCAATATTCAACTGACGGCCCACCAGGCCGTCAATTAATCGCATTCTTATGTTTCGTGAGATGGATCGGTTCATTAAATTATATTATCGATTCGAATACCTTCACTGATGAATAAGCGCCTTAAAGTTCATCATACATTTCCTACCCTCTTCAACACCCCCTAAAATTTGTACAAGCAAACAATCCCCCTCAACACAACTAGCTACACTTGCCATGTATATTTCAGTCATCTCGCATTCTCAACCCCAAGTTAGCTAACTGCTCATCTGGAGTTCAACCATCTTTCCCGAATTGTAACCTCATGTTGATTTAACGGGGTTACAGTTAATTATTAACTACGATATATTAACTTTTCGTCACACAAGTTTAATGCGTCATAATTAATTAGAGAAACCTAACTACTTCACTGTACCGACTTCGTAATCCATCTTATAAAATGTAACACCGTTACGCAGCCGTGACAATTGTCCTCAAAATTGATAAAACAGTAAAAAGGACCATCTATGTCGTATCGTATTATTTTATGTGAAAAAATTAAATAAATAACAAGAAAAAAATATTGCATTTAAGATTAGATTTATTTTTTAAGTACCGTCGCCGGATATTATATACAACAAAAATATTAATTAGAATATAAATGTATGCGAGTTATATAAAAATAACGAAATTCATTGTTCCAATATTTTTATTATGTTATCACCCACGCAATCGCTTTGGCACCGCTTACGCAATAAAATAGCTCCGCGACTATTTTTAAAAATATGACTCGGTTGGAACGAAAATTTGAACGCTGATAATATAATATGCATTAATGTAAAAAATACGTTTTGTTTACACAAAATCGAAGAGAAAACACTTTTACTGTTGCATAAATGTGTCAGATTTATGTTTCTACCAAGAATGTGTGTAGAATGCCTCACGTCCTAATAATAACTGATATAAAATATGGTCTAAAAAAATAATACCAGTGAAGTTTATTCGGAATTAAACAAGGAAGAGGATAATACAAACTAAGAAATAGTACATAATAAACCAAAGAATGGTACATTTTAACAAAATGATAAACAAAAAGTGTTTTACACTAAAAAAAACATAATATACTAAAAAATAGTACATATTAAAAAAAGTGATAAACATATGAGTGTTTTTGCTGAACATATAGAGTGGAAAGAGTAAGGAGGGGAGGGAAATGGGATGCAATGTATATTTTTCATTGATAGATATATATTTTTTTATTGATTCTTCTAATTTGCTTTGGGTTTACAATATAACTTGCCCGAAATCAAAAATCATTTCCTTTTATAAGTGTCAATTATAAAGCATCATTTTTGTAAATATTACACCTCACGATTTAAACTTTGCCTAAGAAATCAATTTTCAAAACATGGAAGCTCAATATCTCTGTTTGCTATCAAAGTCAAATCATGCTTTTTTCCAAGATCACATAATATCAAATCAAGTACTATTACTGTACTGTTCTTTCCATGTATTCAATTTATTATTATGTATTTCCATAAAAAAATAAATTAATAAATACATAATATATATATGGTAAATTTGAGGTTTCACGGGTTGAGTATAATGTTAGAAAGAAAGTTTATTGGAATTGAATTTTACCTTACAGATATTACCAGAAGCAAAGACTAGTGATTTCATTTAGCGCTGAATTTCCGACCTGAAAATACATGTTTCACGATCATTTTAGAGCGACACTTCACCGATGATACCATAAGAAATTTGTCCGAAATGTTGGGACTACAATGGACCAACAGACCCGGGATAAACCAAGAAACTTATTTTCTAAGTCTATTTAAATACATACTTAAATTGTTATTCCTAAATGTACTTTTATGTGTAGTATTTAAATCTATTTTATTTTTCACAAGCTGCGTATGTGTATATTAATTATTTATAATAGCTTATAAGGGTATAGATATAAATAAATAAATAAACATTTTATAAATCGTCTTGAAATTCTAAAATAAGAAATGTACTTATTTACTTAAAATAATTTTATTATAAAATATATCACGTTATGATAATAATTAATTGTTGCAAGACCGTCCCGACCTGCATAATTGAATTGTGCGAAACTAGTGCAAGCGACATCTCTCCAAGTACCGCCTGTAATATGGCCGACATGGGCATAATACAACTTTCAAGTTACGCCATGAACTTGATTGGACCAAGCTTAAACAATGTTACAAGTTACGGACATTAGTTGATTGAAAACTGAACTACGCCATGACCCCGGTCTAGCCGAACATCATTCCACAGGGTGGGTACTATTGAACACTATTTTATTACAGAAGATAATATTAATGTTAAATTAATGTAAACATAGAGGTTTGTTTTTCAAATGGGCAATACTTTTTCTAGCGACAGCCAATTTAACAGGTGACAGCTGATTTGTGCTCAGTTTGGTTTGCCATTTCACCATGAATAGACTTATGCCAGAACAACGCCTGTAAATTGTGCAAATTTATTTCGAAAATCGTGGTTCAGTTCGAGAAACGTCTATTTTACGATCGATATAATCGTCTATCCGAGCAAGTAATTCGAATAGCCATGCATCGTTTTCGCACCATGCTCTAATATTCTAATTGATAATACGCATCCTCAGAGACGTCGTACAGTGCGCAACGAAGAAGCTACTGTTTCTTCAAAAATGATGCCGGCCAGAACGCTACAGTTAATGGAGAGCGATATAGATCCATGATTACTGATTTTTTCGTTCCCCAATTGAATGGCATTAATGTGGAAGAGCTGTGGTTTCAATAAGACGGCGCAACATGCCACACAGAGTGCGCCACAATCAATTTATTGAAGGAAACATTCGACGAGCGCATAATTTCGCGTAATGGACCTGTGCATTAGACTCCAAGATGGTGTGAATTAACACCATTGGATAATTTTCTGTGGGGATACGTGAAATCAATAGTATACGACGATAAACCAGAGACGATAGATGACTTGGAAGCCAAAATTCGTCGCTTTATTGTAGATATATGTCCCCAGCCGTTCCAAAACGTGGTTTATTCGAGCCAGATGCGCAAAACCATATTTGAACACTAATGGCATAAAGTTATCTTTCTAATAAAAGCAATACTACGTTCATTACCATTTTTTATTTAATTTTAAAGTTCTACCCTAAACCTTTGAAAAAACACAATTTTCTACCAAAAAAAATGCAAAAGATAATTTTTTTCCGAAAAAAATTAACTATCGCTTTTATATTGCCAGCAGACTGCACTGTTCAGCTGAGCTAAGACAGCCTAGGTTTTCATCGCTGGATTTGCTCTTTGGTATCATACTTCTGTACAATATTTCCCAGATTTTAAATGTGGTATAGTGGGATGCCCAGTTAATCTTTATAATAGGAATCATCATCACCATAATTAGCCGTATTCTATTTACTGTTGGACGAAGGCCTCCGCAAGTGTTTCCTGCTTTTCTCTTACCATTTAATTTAATCAGTCTAGCGGCCCGACTTTTTTAATTTCCCTCGGGTAACACTGAATGTCTGCGTTTGTCCAACGATTGTCCGTCCTCTACGATGTGGCCTACCTGCTTTTTAATTTTATTATTTCAACTATCTACTCTTGTATGTTTTCTTATTCACACGTTTATTCTTCTGTCTCTTTGTGCGATTCCAAACGTACATATTTCCACGTCTTTTAGAGTTTTTTTTGATTTTTTACAATTTTTTAACTATTTTTCTATTTTTTTTATTTTTACAATAACTTATTAATAATATTAAATACACGAGATACAATAATAAAATATCATATTTTTATATTTTTACATGTTACTAACTATGCTCCAAACAAGATGGCGTAATATGGAAAGAAATACCCTGAGAATCAGTAGAATATTCAGAATAATAAACAAGTAGGTTAGAATGCAGACCAAGCTGAATAATGTCATTATTACAATCGTAAATGGCGATGGGCGGGCCATATTTCAAGACGTAGAGGTAATCGATGGACTACAAATATTCCAGAGTTGTGGAATCGTTCGAAAATCTACCAACTTCGACTCTGCCTCCAATTTTACCTTACAGTCGAACTCCAAGCGATTTTATATTATTTATTTAATAATTATTATGTAATTAATTCTCTGAAGTATTTCATAAAATTTAAGTGCCAATTCATTATATTATTGTATTAATTTAATTTGACTGTGTATTTTATGTAATAATTATCAAATTAATTAATTCTTATTACATTTTGATATATTCATTTATTAATTATTATATTACAGAAAACTCTTCTGAGAAGAACTATTTACCTGGAATTCTGAAAGTCAGATAAATGAAAAACGATTCCGTAAGTAAAAACCTCATAATTTATTTATTAAATGTTACGGATACTAATATCCAAATGGTTCACATTTCGAATAAATATTAAAACAACATTATTTTGAGTAATTAATATAAATATAATTACATTTTGAGATTATGTTGAAAATAGTATTAAGTATTGACAAAAAAATTATAGGTCACTCGAATAGAATGACTGACATTTGTAGTTTATGTAATTTGGATCATAAGGTTTTTGTACGTGTTGAGATTGAAGGCCCTATCTCTCCTCAGGTCTCACGCGTATACATGTATGTCACAGTGTATATGAATATGGAATGTGCGAGTGAGTATATGTGCTGTGACTAGAGTGATTTATTTATTCAATACAGGATTTACCAAAATGGGGTTTATTGCCGGTCGATTCACAATTGAAAGTATGACGAGTATAAGGTTAATTTGCAAAAATAATGTTAGTAAGTAGTAGTTGTTTCTGAAAGGACGAACTGCGGATAAGTGCTGGCTTTCGCTGGCTTCTCGAAGGTGCCAGTCTCGATGTATTGACATCTGCATTTCTGTGGGTACCTGTCAAGTGTCAAGTGCGGTAAGGCGCATACAGGTCGCCTACAAATTTGATTAAAGTTTAACCCTTGCCTACTATCATATAGCATTTTATGCTTCTAGGAAAGTATGTATATTTGCGGAGCGTCCGATCAACGGCCATAATGGAAAGGTACAAGAAAATAGCATCCACGATATAAAACATGATGGCTGTGTTCAGTTGAGTCGTTATTTGCTTAGCGATCAAACATGAGGTATTATCAGTGAAGGGAAACCCATTTTTTTAAACAGAACCAATTAAAAATACGGTAGGAGGAATTTAAAAACAATATGGAAACTGTGAAAATATAGCCGCGAGTTCGGTAGAGTACGGTCACAATACCTTCTAAAGCTTGCCAGTGGCTTTTAAGCCAGTGTTGTTTTTTTTTTATCAGAGGGCATAGTTTTCGAAGCTTGTGTTATTTCATTCTCTCTACTGACATTTATTTTGTTGTTTGAAATACGCTGAAATGCTGTATATATGAAACCTTGTTCATAAACAACACCAGGTAAATTTTTTATTATCTTTCACTGAGACCGTATTAATAATAAGCAGAAAGAAATCTGTTTCGCTTTTGCTAAGTAGTGGCCACTTCAATACTCAGTATATCATTGTGCTATGATACACAACTCCGATAGATTCTGAATTTATTTAAATAATGCAGTTTGAGCCGTAGCTAAATTGAATTTAAAAAATAACTGGTTAAATAACTAATAAATAACTGGCCAGAAATTTGAAACTGGCGCCCCTCAAACATGATTCTGATTTCTGCAAAATGCGTCAATATGATAATTTAATATTTATAATAAATACAGAATATACATGCGATATACGATTCTGTGACGTTATTACTCGCATTAGTAGCATAATACATACAGAATATACATGCGATATACGATTCTGTGACGTTATTACTCGCATTAGTGCATAATACATACGTTATAGTATGCTTTGTGGCGCTGGAGACAAATCTTCTGAATCTCGTGGACAGCAATTCATACTAGAACATTAGTTTTAGAACAATTAAAAATCCAAGATAGATGTATGAGATGCACCTGAGGCGGGCATAAAGAAGTAGAAAGTAGCATAAACGCGGTAGCCACGCAGCATACCGCCATACAGCCGAGCTTGGTAAAACCTCCGAGAGAGGTTGTTCACGTAGCTTCGCTTGACGGCCGGCAGAGGCCACGAGGATTGGCAAACTCCCCATTCTTCTCTCATGACAAGGCAGCTTCCAAAAGTGTATTTTAATATATTGTGATATTTTGTAAATACTTTGTACATCAAATTACTAAGTACCTGTATCTTACTTTGTTCATTAAGAAGATATGCGAATAAACAACTCAACAAGACCTCAGGTACCTATATTATTTATTATTACTTAATTTTAACTTTTCAATAAGTGATTCTAGTAAGCGAATTGTGACTGATCCGCCTGAGATCTTCGTAAAATATCAATTACCCGCACTGTCATCTTCAATCTAAACATCTATCTGATACGTATTATCATTTTTTTCAGACAAAAGTTTCGTTTATTAATTCATTACTAAAAATTCTGAGAAACAAATATAAATTTAATAATATGGATCGTGAACGTATATTAACGGATTTATTACAATTAGCGTCATGTGTGTACCAATAGAAACTTTAATGCTACCACGACAGCCCACCGCTGTAATCGTAGCGCTAGTCGACTGTAGCTATTCACATTACTCTTTTCTATTTTTAAGCTAGTGTCTTACTCAAGTCAAGTTTACGGAATTAAAAAATATTTTCGGTTGTTCCGTTTTATATGGAGTCGTTACTTATGCTGTTTTTTAACAAAATAATATTTGAAAGGCTTACAACTGCGCGCAAATCATTGAAATGTCTACTTCCTTTTTTACTAATTCGCGAATTTTACTATCTTGATGTTTTTAACGTGTTGATTTTATGATCGTTCTTTGCGTTCGAGGTGCAATTGGTGCATGGATTTGTTTTTGATTTGGGAAAAACAAAAAGCACTTGGCAGAAATATTATTTATTATTTTAATAAAAGTAATATTTCCTTTAGTATCACGTGAAGGATTTTCAAACAATAAAAGAATCACGTTCAGTCATAGAAAGTGTTTTTAAAATTTTATGTTAAGACTTAAACTTTAAAAATACTATTAATAGTACTCTAAAATTACAAATAAATAAATGGTAGGGTTGTGTAAACGATGGATTTATTTTATCTAAAAACGTTGATTAAATGAAACTTCATAATCCTATGTGAAACATGTATTATATATGATTATATAATATCATTGGTCATCATCAACATAACCTAAATCTATACATACTGTACGCCACTGCTTACGTCGAACTGTACATTTAACAACTAAAGTACGTAAACAAATCAGACATCACGGAACCAGCGTACCAACACGTCGAAACGTGCCCAGGGGTTATTTGACTGGCAGCATCCTAGTGGTGCATTATTGACACGAGTCCAACACGATATCTCTGCTGTCTGCACTTAACCCGGGATTGGCTGCCATATTAGCATTTCGCTCGCACCATTTGGTTTACTATTATTAGCTTGTCCCAAGTAGATATTGTAAGCTTGAAGATACTTACAAGCATTGCATTTTTATTTATTTATTGTTAAAACAAAGTTTAGAAAAATTGTGTAACATTGTTACAGTCTAGCCCGGTACACGATTAAGTGCCTGTTTTGGACTGGCATGAAAATTTGTCAAAAATAATTATTATTGAATAAATAAAACATAAGATACCATTATAATTAGTTACGTTCATGTTTTTATTAACGAAATGGACCTAGCAGGTTCTGCCCAAAGTTATATATAAAAAGATGATCGCTTCCAATGAGAAAAAGTAGATGTCTCATTTGGCAAGCATATGTTGATGAAATTTGGCTTCAAGAAGTATACGTAGATGATATAAAGCTTAATTGAACCGGTAATTGATTAGAACGAACCTGTACTTCTTCTAATCCGAGGATAGGGCGCGTTACCATTATTTCGATGTATTTACACACAAATTCTAGGGGTTTACAGTTAGATAAATTAGAAATAATACATTATTAATAGCAAATTAAACATTATTAATAACAAAATCCTTTTTACAAATTTAACATTTTAAATTTGTTTTCATAGTGGTTCCTAATTAGTTACCCACCCTTCTCCCCCCCACCCACTCTTTCGTATCCTCTCACGCACACCACTTATATTTACATTTTCTTTGAATTATAATAAAAAGAGACCATCGGTTCTGAAAAATGTTGACTAATCAATAAACAGTGGTATAAAAAAAGTGTTTTCATTATTGATATTACGTTATTATTCAATTTTTTATTTTATTTATTTGACATTTGTTCGACATACATTTTATACATCAGAAGTTAACATAGAATACATTATTTAACTTACTATGTGAGACCTCTGACATTATCCTGGCTACTTCGCTAGACTACCATCTGTGTTAAAGTGTACAGTTTTTTCCGTGTTATTGTGGTGTTAAATAATTAAAATTAAAAATATAGAGTAAGATTCGACAGAGATATATAAAAAAAAAAATAGAGACAATGTAAAAGTGTTGTAGATGTAATGTGAATCATTAGTGTAATGTATTGTATTGTGATTAAGCTGGAAGTCGAACAGCGATGCTTCTGACTGATCTCTACCCAATTGTAATTGAATCATGTATTAAGTCCATATTTGAGTAGTTTTGTTGTAAGTGTACGATTTTCAGTCAGTGTTAAGTGTGTTGTACAGTTTCGGAGCTAAAAACGTATAGAAGCGTTGAAAGGATGTCGTTGTTGCTCTAGGAACAAGTGTTTAGATGTTTATTCGTTGTGATCATGATTTATTGCTAAGGGTGAGTTATTGTTGGAATGTAAATATTATACGAATATCAACATATAAATTTGTCTTACGTCTAGAACACTGTACTCCTTAAATAGAAGATCTGATGGATATATAAAAGGACGGCTATTTATTACCCTAAGAATTGAAAGATAAAGATCAGCATTTGCATTTTACAAATCTGTTAACGAGATACGACAATGCGCTCCTGTCGCTATCACCCGGGACAAGACTAGTACTGGGACATGGATAACGTATTAAATTTTGTCTCTGTTTGAGTTTAATGTGCGCGTCGATAAAGCAATTTAGCTTCAGAATTGTAAGACATCGTATGGGTGAGTTACGCCTCTTTTTGTTTTGAGCGAAGTTTTTGCGCTGTGTCCTTCGGACACACGCCCTACACGTAGGTTGGAGTGAACCGTAGTAGTCTTCGAAGACGAAAACGGAGCAGCACCGTGACAAAACACGCGAAATTCATTTCATTATTTGCTGAAAGGTAATCCAATTAGCCAAACTTAACCAATTAACTCCGTTGAACTTTCCTCGCCTCTTCACGGGATGGAACGGCAACTGGAACACATTACTCATTCAGCTGTTTCAGTTCGCGTTTGATTATTTTTATTTTGCCGCGTAAACTAGTTTACGCCGGAGCAAAACATTTTATAATATGCTTAACCTACTCTAAATCAATTAACCCTGGAACACTAGCTCCGTTTCAAATGAAATTAATTGTAATGTTGGCAAGGAAATTTGTTCCTGTGACATTTAATATCTGAAAAAATATAAAGCGATTTAGGAAAAAATATATAATGCAAATTGTTTTATATACTTTAGAGAGTATTTAAACTAAGGTTGATATGTAAGTTTGTAGCGTTTGGATTAACAATTATTTAAAAATAAAACAGATCACGTAAACTGGTTAATAATATTTTAATATACACAATAAAACTTTGTACTACACACACGTCGGCTTATTTTCACTACTAGTTTCGAGAGGTGTCATCCTTCTCATCATTAGACTAAATACAGAATTTTGGTCTATTCGGGCGATGGGGCAGATCTTGAGAAGAGGGGGGAGGTTTCAGTCGTAAACGGGAATATGGACAATAAAGGCGAAGTGTTAGAGAATGTTATGCTGTTAATTAGTGTTTTCTCCTAATTAATTTTTTTTTAAATTTCAACGGTTTCTAAATTATCTATTATTAATTATTTATTTATCTTAGCTTGCATTTTTAATTTTAGTATTCATTGTTTCCTGAAGAAGACACCATAGGTATAGAAACATGTTAATTTATCAATAAATAGTGGTTTGTCTTATTATTTATATATTATGTGGCCACAAAGTAATTTTTCTAATATTGAAGATATTTATATTATATATATTTATATTTATTAATATTTTTCTGACTTGTTTTTACGAAAAACAGACATTTGATGGAAAACTTTAATATATATCAATTTGCCCTAAAACAGGCTTGCCTAATTGGACAATGTATTTAAATGTGTATAAATATGATACCTTTTGAATATATTCACCTCTGTTAGAACAAAAATATGTATGTCATGTAATAAAAAATAATAAAAAACATTATAATGCCTCAAAAGTAAGATGTAAAAAAAATTATATCGTAACCTACCTTTATAATAATATTCATTTTACATCCCCCTAAGATTAAGCACGTCCGTGTCCAGGCATGTAGTCGTGCTTGGTGGTCAGGTGGCAAAACACCCTAGCGATCAAATGGTAGTATTTCGAGACTCGTATTGGGAAACCAGCAAGAATCCTATTTTTTTAGTATAAATACTAAGCTTTGTTTCAAAATAGTAAGACTATTGATGTAACGTGTATTCCATTTGTATTTAAAATTATACGCATCTGTATTATAAAAAAATTAAACAAAATTCCACTTCGAATCTGTCACAATCATTTTTGAATGTAGAACATCGTTAAACGACACAACAAATGAGTAAATTCTTGTATATTTTAATAAATATTAAAATTTATAGACGGAAGAAAAAGTGTGCATTTGATAGATAGATTGTATGAGAATCCATTTAAATAAATATTTATTATAAGTATATTATAAATGTTTTTTTAAAATAATAAATTAAGGTTATAAAAACTATCAATTTCCCATCATTATTTATGTATAATTTTATTTCTTTATATATGTATATCAGCATAAAACAATAGTATATTGAATCAAATAAAATAACGAAAAATGAAACAAAGTTTACTGTCAATTATATCACGTGCAAATAAATATATATTTGTTTTTTTTTTTTAATAAATTTAGGTTATAAAATTAATTTATTTTTCATCTCAATCATTGACAGGTTATTTGTAGTTAATTAATTAATATACATATCTTGATACAATACATTTCATTAGTGGTTATCACGAAAGTGAGCCACACCTGGAAGCTCTGATAATAATACATTTTAGACGATAGCACACGGAGTCGCCTATAAGGTCATTAACGAGGTCGAGGACATCTGAGGTCAACGGTGACAGGTTCTACTCTGACTTAGAAGGGGTCAGGAAAATGAATGAATTACTAATATTACTGTGTCAATTGGTACCCATTTTCATCAGCTTTTATCGACCTATTATGAAATGAAGGCATTCTTAAGATTTTCTCAATTATTTTCTGCAATTCCGCCAACCATGAAAGATGTCAACGAACCACTCAAGTTTGTGATCTTCATGCACCTCTTTTATATCACATCATTCATCCTATACTAATCAGTTTCCCAAACAAAATATCCCATTACCTTCGTACTGGTCATCTGAATTAATACCAATTTTATTTAAATCGTAAAATAAATCAAAATATATAAAAACTAGTCTTTAAAACCGGTCCTAGAGAGAGGAGTGAAACGTCTACATAGGATATAATTGAAATAATTACACTATAGCAATATTATATTTTTTAATTTCTGACTATATATCAGTTTCTTTTCAAATTTTCAGGTTGAAAAAACCTACCCAGCACATAGTTTTAATAATTATATCCCTACATATATAGAATATAAATATCTATCTTCACTACAGAAGCATTACACCTTTCCAATTTTATCAAATTTATGACAATAAAATTGACTTTTTTAATATTTAATTTATTTATTCGGAAGACATAGTTAATCAAAAAAGGTTAAGATAGTAATAAAAATAATTGTAAATTCAATCAATTGCATGTTTTCTCTAAATTATTATATACAATAATATGATATCTCTTCTATTGAAGGAGTTAACAAAAATATAAATAAATTAAGAAATTAAAAATATAATTTTTTTTTTTCAGAGTGAATGGATGGGAGAAGAAGAACGAAAATGGGATGGGGATTCAATTCTGTGTAATAATAATACCTTACATTATAATGTTTCTGATAATAAATTAGACTTAATATCTTCCATCTGAGCGCAAGATATGTTTGTAGGTACATAGAGTGATTTGTTCAAATTAAACATGTAAAAAAATGTTAAAAAAGTTAATTTCTATTAACTTCTCAGTATGATATTTGCACGAACGGTGAATTAATGTTTTATTTACTATTAGCAAAATATTTATTTCGAATCGAAAATATCTACCAAATTTCTGATTCATTGTAAATTAAAACTAAATATTGAATTATTTATCAATTTTGTTTTCAACCACTTTTATAAGTACACCAACCAGTTTCAGAAAATAAATTTTCATTAAATAAGATGTCAATATAAACTTATTATGCAAAGTTTTCTTTATTTATTAAAAAAAAATCCAATACAATTTATAAATTTATCTTCAATGTCCCATATGCGTGACGTTAATGGGAATTATGTAATATATATTTTTATTATATTATATATTTTATTTACTTTTTTAAAATATTTATATATAACTTTGTATATGGATAATTGTGTGAAAGAACTGGAATATATGAATGTAGGAGTGAAAATGGGCGAATTGATTGTATGGTGTTTATTGTTCGATGATGATGCAGCATTATTGGTGAATAATGAACAAAAATTACAGAGCCTAGTGAGTAGAATGCACGTTATATGCGAGGAAAGCGACCTTATTATGAATGTCAACAAGTCTAAAATGATAATATTCGAGAAGGAGGAAATAAAGACAACGTGCAAAATATTTCTTTGGAACAAATAGATTTGTGTATGTTTGATAGAAACGGAAAGACTGAGACTATATCGAAAGAACGTGACTATAACTGCACAGAATAAAGTGAACGGCGCATTGAATGGAATTATAGCTAATGGGAACTTGTCGACCGAGGCAAGGTTAGCGGTTCACAATGGCTTCTTGGTACCGTCACTGATGTATGGAAGCGAGGCCTGGAGCTGGCAGAAAAGGAACGAAAGTAGACTGAATGCAGTGGTAATGAGGTCACTTAGGCATATATGTGGCAAATTTATTTATGATAAAATAATGTATGTAAGGAGTAAATAATGTAAAGCTAATTTTAGTATAGTAAGAAAGAATTAATAAGGATCACTTGAGTGGTTTGGTCACATGGAACGGATGAATGGGGAGAGAATGGCATGGAAGATATATGACACAAGTGTTGATGGTACTAGAAGTAGATGACTTCCGCAGATGACTTGGCACGACCAGAAAAACCAGATACTGGAATATGGTTCTGTTAGAAGCGACAATAACCGGCGGTCTTGTATGAGAAGATGTATGAATGTGGATGAGGGGGTGATGGTAGGCAAGTAAGTAAATGTAATATATATAATATTTACTCAATAATTCCGTAAGTGGGTAATTGATCCAGTAATGGACTGCTGGGGTTATCTCGTTTAAAGATTATCTGACCCTTCTTTAATGTTTTGGTCTTTCTAACACTATTTCTGTCGCATATCACTACCACACTACACTACCGCGGACAGATGACGGTACGCATACATACTAAAAGAAAACCTCTTTTAACAGTTCACAGGTGAAATTCACATAATGTTTCCCTTTTCATCCGATTACTAAAATAAAAGTCTTGCTCGAATACCAGCTCTAATATATCTTATCTCCCTACCATTCACGACGTACTAAACAAAAATAGCAACGTGTATGTATGTACATATTTTTTGTACTTTCGCCCTCTTCTGGTACACGCTGCATGCACCATCCGATACCCTCGGTACGGTCGGAGATTCTTTATCGCTTTTAGAAATAGCGTTCAGTTTCTATTTCCGTGTATGAATACTTATATTATTGTTATTTGCAAGAACTCGTAATCGTACAAGCGCCTTCGTATATGTGAGAAATACGTTACTGTTTATACAAAATATCGCTTCGTTTTGGCTCACGACATGCAGTGCAAATCAGATATTGTGTTTTTTCATGTTCAGTAATAGATGACCGATATAATGTAATTATTGTGGAAGCCATTGAGAAATGGCAAGTAATTTGCGTTAATGACAATATCTTTGTTGAAAACACTTTGTCCGCATACAAATGCTAGGGGTTTACAGTTAGATAAATTTGAAATTTTAGAAATAAGAAAAAATATTAATATCTATTTAAATATTATAAATAACCAATACATTTTTATCAATAATAGTCACCGTTTAAATTAGTTTTCACCACTTATACTTTTATAGTCTTATTTTTTTCTATGCTTATATTTTTAATTTTAGAATACATTATTTCCTGAAGAAGATACTGTGTATCGAAACATGTTGATTTATCTATAAATAGTGGTTTAAACAAAGTTTTCTGTCTTATTATTTATATCTTTAATTTAGCCTGTCTGCGTCTGTTACTGCATATAGGTTTCCATTGTTTTTTTACGATTCTCTATTCAACACGGTTCTTCTTTATCGCAAGGGTGTTAATCGGTTTTTTTAATATCGTCAGTACTCCGTATTTGTGGTCGG
Organism: Eubasilissa splendida; assembly: GCA_031772225.1. Lineage (NCBI taxonomy): Eukaryota > Metazoa > Arthropoda > Insecta > Trichoptera > Phryganeidae > Eubasilissa > Eubasilissa splendida. The sequence continues at coordinate 17,418,762 of CM062863.1, forward strand.
CCTTTACTTCTTTTATCCAGCCATGGACCCCAATGCAGGATTCCCCATTTCATTATGTTCCTCATTCCGTTTCTCATTCCGTTTCTCATTCCGTTCCCCATTCTAATGTTTATCGATTAGTCTCATCATATTGTACGAATGTTGGACAACACCAGTCTAACATTCGTACAATCTTAAATTTTCTTCTCACCCTCGTTGGTTTTTGTTTTCTCCAAGAAATGCCCTGAATTACTCTTTTTACGGATCTTTGCCAAATTATCAATTTTGATACAATTTATTCTGTAAAAATTCATGTTGGTGCTCTATATGTCAATACAGGCACAATATGCTGATTACAGATATAGAAGTATGTATTTATAACATGTATGCTTTGCTAAGAGAAACTGATATGAGAGCATCAGTTCCTTAAACAATTTTGGTGAAGATCTCGTATATTTTCCATATTTTAGTTTATGGCTAAGTTTCAGAATACTGCCCAACCCAACCATCTTTTAAAAATTAGCCTAGGCACTTTAATATTCCTGAAAATGGCACTCCTCCAACTACTGCGTGGGTTCTATTTTTTCTTCATTAAAACTATTATTTGAAACGAGAAATTGGAAATAGAGTCTGTGATAAATACAATTTTTTAAACAGATGTATTCATACTTTAAATAAATTAAATTTGATTAGATGCTGCTCCTACAATACAAGCATTATATAACGATAGTTCTAAAATGTAGTTTGCATTTAACCATCATAAGTTAATCGTGTGATTCCACTTTGACAATAATATTTGTATATTTTTAGAAATTTAAGGTTGTTTTATTTTAGAGTTGTGTTACCAGTTTCGTGTTGCTTCAGTGCGCGATTGGCTTAACGTTTAAGACAAGTAGGAAGTGGAATGCTTTTTGGAAGACATACAGTGCACCATTAATAATAAAGAGCATCCTTATTGTTCCTCCCCGAGGTCGTCATGCATTCTCGATTCCACATATCGTCTTCATCCCCACGCCGCCGCAGCTACCCTCTCAGGTGGTTTCCGGGACCGCGTGTTGAAAGAAGGGATGGAATCGCGCGCCATTACGCCCCGTATGATTTACACCCCTATTTAGTGGTCACGCCCGAACACCCCCGCACAAAAGTGTTCGGGGTCGAACCCGCGTATCGGAAAGACGTCGAAGTCCCGATATTTCTCCGAGGGTAGATATGTGTAATATATTTCTTCCGTGGGTGTGATTTATATTTTTAATGTTTATTTTCGATACCTGAGAGAAGGGTGCAAAATTATTTTACTTTAATATAACGGGAACGGGAGGGGGGGAGGTATTTTTTGGCAAAGGGCAATGTTAGACGATTTTCATAGGAATATCTACTCGGCGTGTAAACCCACAAATCGTGCAGATGACATATTTTGGAAAATTTATAAAATCTATGCGGTTAAAATCATTTGATTTACTGATCAGACTAATTTTATTTTGATATCTGTGCTAGTTACTTTAGTTAATACGAGGGTAATTGCAATTAGATGAATCTATTTTCTAAAGTGATAAAATAGTAAAATGGTGAAAGGTTGGAGATTACTCAACCAAGCAAGTTTTTAAAGATTTTCCTGTATTAATTTTATCTTCTTTATATAAAAAACTGTTTTTTTTTTTTTTAAAGAGGATAAAATAAAAATTCACACAACTATCAGACTCGCAGCAAAACTAATGAACATGTTATTGTTAAAATGTTCAAATTAGGAATAGAACAGAGATATGCATCATACATTGCTTAATGATTGCATAATCAACTGCCAAAATCAATTAAATTAGCAGTAAATATAAATGGGTACAAAGAAGGGATTATAAAATGGCTTAAAGGTCTTCAAAATTATTAAATAATTATATATTTGACATCTTTCCCAAGTTCCTATCTGATCAATTTCCTATCATTTTTTATATTTTGTTAATTTTCACATTATATTGTATATATAAATATATTTATTTATTATTTTTTTATTAGTTATAAACAATTTCTCATATCTAGTAGATCTTGATCTTATTTTATATAAATGTTGATACCCACCCCCATAATTCTAGATCTTTTTTATTTGGGGGTGCATAACCCTATTGTTGTTTTATATTGTCGAATGTATAAATAAATAAATACAAATGTATTTATATGTATGCACGAGGGCTGTATGATAAGTACCCATGTTAGGAAAGAAAACTCATATTCATTTTTTTATTTTATTTATTTCTCAACAGTCTCTTTCCGGTCTACTCCAGAGATATTCCAACTTTTTTAAGCCATCCAAAAAATATGAATGATTTGTCGAACTCAGTAAAATAGGCTTCTGTTTCGGAGATGATTTCGACGTTCGACGTGAATCGCTTTCCGCCAAGTCATTATATATTAAGACTTTCCTACTTCCACGTACAATATCAAAATAAGTGAAGCACCTCTGGAATATAAATAATTAAAGCAAGTGTTTTCCACATTGAAAATACGAAGAAAAATAGGCGCAGGCTATTTGAATGTAATTAATTACACTGTATATAAGTTTCATGTCAGCAATATCAAAATTCGTAAAATATATGCTTTTGAAATGTATTGCTGGAGTTGCATGTTATGCATCCCGCGAATAGCACAACGCATGAATGACATGTACATATCACGTTAATATTCTTACTATTTTCAAACTAAGCTTATTTTAAAAAAAAAATTTTTACTATATTCATTTTATTTTTATTTTTTTAATATGTCTGCAGGTACATCCATATCCATCTGATACAATTAATAAACTTAAAAACATAACAAATAATCAGTCACCGTTTAAACAATTCATATCATTCTTATAGGTAAGGCAGGTTATTATCGATAAGTCACTTTTTATTAATTTCTTCTAAATTGGGAGAAAACGTGCTCTTTAGTATAAACCCGAGCAGTACTATGAAAACAGGACTAACTTGCTGGTGTTCTGGAACATGGCGCAAACCTCCGACCACTAGTTCACCAGGTCAGCATCTTGACCACTACACCAACAAGCTACTGTTTACTTAAAAAAGTTCTAAATGTCATAGGTCAAACATCACACTTTCAAAATTAAAAAATAATTGCCAATTTTGACAGATATTTGCGTAGGTACATTGTTTTAGCATTATTGATGAATTTTTTATTGCTTATGAATATATCTTCCAAACCAATTAAATTTACGGACACATGGGATCCACGGGTTAGCTCGTTTAAATTTAAAAGGAACTAGGGTGAATGATACAGTAATTGGCCGTCTTTGAATATTTTGTTTAAAAATTTACATTAAATGTATTAATTAGAATGATATACATATAAAATCAATTTATCGAAAAAAAATTTTTTTCTTATTATTATTATTAGGAGAACACATTCTTATTGTGAAATTGTAATTATTCAGAACATAGGTCTGTGATATTTTAAATATGAATTAAATATATTAATTAGAAAGATATACATATAAAATCAATTTTATCGAAAAATATTGTTGTTGCGCCACCGAGATTCGAACCTGGATCTCTTTCCTAACAACAAAAATAAATTTCCCGGTGGCGCAACAACAATATTTTTCGATAAAATTGATTATATATGTATATCTTTCTAATTAATATATTTAATTCATATTTTAATATATGCATTTACCCAGATAGGAAGAGATACAGGTTCGAATCCCGGTAGCAACAGCATTAAAAACATCACAGACGTACGTTCTGTAAAATTGCAACTTCACAATAAGAATTTGTTCATATTAAAGATTAAAGATTTATTATACCTATATTTGATTTCACTTTTGGATACATAAATGCATTTTTATATAATATGTACAAACAAATCTATAATTACTTTTATGAAAAGTAATGAAATCACGATTTGTATGAATAAGGAGAGAAATTGAAGGCAGGACATGTGGGGAATAGTAAGAAACATAGTCAAACTCTTATTGTTGAGGTTTGAACTTGAAATAGACAATTACTATAACACGGTCAATAGCTCTGTCAACCACCCTATGTCGTTTGTGAATTTTTTAATGCGTGTTCATGAAATCATATTAAAAAGTCGAATGAAATTAGTTTAAATTTATTATTTTGTCAAATAAACATTGCCAGTGGACATATCGTAGCGTTTCGCCAGTATTATAAAAATATCAGAGTTTATGGATCGCAACGTTAGTTTTGTCTCCAAAATAATGTTAAAATATTTCTTCACATGCCACTTGCCAATGTATCATATTGTGCATTTATTATAAATACGATAATAACAACGTTTTCGTATTATGACATGGACATGGCGGAGTTTGTTAAGACGCCAGATTCAGATATCAGAATTCTAGGAGAGTGGAGTCAAATCAAAAAAGTTAATTTAACACTTTATTTAACGTAATTCTAAATATGTCGCCAGGCGGTATCACGGTACTTTACGTATTTAAATAATTCTCACTAATGGAAAATATTTTTTACGAAAGTACTGGCAGTGATCGCGTAGCGTCCACCATTGTCCGCGTATAAGCAATTGACTTCTGCCATACTAATGTATTATTATCTATCTAGATTTACAAATTGAATATTAAATTTTTATAAAAACGTTAGCACTTTATGATGACACAAATAAATGTGTTTTAATTATTCGAGTGTTTTAGGCAGGATTCAAATATGCTTAACTCAAATCATTATTAAAAGTTAATGTTTCAAGATATTTTTATTGTATTTTTTAAATTTTTTTAAAACACTTAATAAATATTAAAAACTACCCTATTCTGTTCGAAATTGTAAAGGAATTTTTCTATATTATTTCAAGGCATAATTCTAATGTAAAGTAGTGTATCAATTATTAAGCTAATTAACCAGATACAATTAATTAACAACGCCTTTCTATTTGGCGTATTATCACTTCTTTGGAGCATAACCTTTGTAGTGATAATATGACTTATTATTTTAGTTCTCAAGATTTATTACAGAGGGTTGTTCGATTAATAACTGGAATTGGGGAATTATTGCCGATATACCTAGATGGTATATTTATTTACATGAAGTAGATTTTATAATGTTTTAATTCATTCCTATTGGATACACTTAATATAAAAAAACTAAATAACACTAATTTTGTTTACTTAATTTATAATATACACATGTTTTATATCCAGTGAAAAATGCCGAATTAAATCAAGACATCACAAATGACTTATAGTGTGAATATTTACATATTTCAATGCCTTTATCAATTCTGGAAACAATGAAATCTTTCCATTGAAATATCACAATCTTGCTGTCTCGCCTTAAAACTTCAGCGATTGATTTTTCCGATGATGATAATGATAAGTAAAAACGTTATGTATCAATACTAAACCGTTATTGTGACTGTGATTGTGTGATTAGTATTTGATTGCAAAGATGATTGTTTTCTGAGAATCGACTGTTGAAAGTTTGGTTTCTAATATCAGTGATTACTTGCCGAATTACGAATAATCAGTTACCAATCATCGTTGTAATTGAATATAAATCTCACATCCGCAGTTAAAATAACTATTTAGTTCATCACTAATATATTCTGTACATACATAAATAACTGTTATATGTACATTAATTGCAATCTGTTAATTTAACAATAAATGCGTCCAAGGTAGCATATGTTTGTTCTAAGAAATAAATGTGGTTTCATTGTTGTTTTAAGTTAAAACTAAAATAAAAGATCCAGCCTCAGTTCAACCCGTTGTCAAGATTTTCGGGGCTGCCCCGATTTTCCCACTTTCCGCATCCTGTAAATAATAAATAAATTCCCGTTAATTTCGCTACCTGGAACACTAGCGACGCGTAGCGGCGGCGGCGTGAATTATCACGTTTCCAAACCGAACGTGTGTGGAATGCGTGATACCCGCTTAAGGGTTGCTACGTTATTTCACCTGCGGACAGAGCTGGCCAAAATTATTGGATCACTTTGCTAATTTTTTTTTATATATTCATAGTCCTATAAATTTATGAATCCTATGAATTTAATATTAGCATTACTTTATCAAAAGAATCGAACCATCCGATAATGAGAAATAATGGATAATAAAACAGGAATAATGCAGTAGGTGCAATGCAATACGCACATTTATATCGAGGAGAGTGGTTAGCCAGATGAAAGAAGAGTGTGTATGATTTATGGAGGGTCCTGAAAAGTCATATTGCAAAATTTGGAGTGTATCCAATATAAAACAAACTTACACTAGAGTAAGGAAGGGATAAGATGTTTTGAGCAAGGTCCTAAAGTATAACAATGAAAAATTTAGAATAGATTGTAGGGGGAAAATACTGAGAACTGAAGAGATATTGGAACCATTTGAAATGTGGTGCTGAAAGAGAGTAATAATAAGAAGCAAGACAAAAATAAAAAAGGAATTAAAACATGAAACCATAGATAATGACACCGAAAACACACAATTAAAATAAAATAATAACTTTACAATCTACTGCCAGTAAGCTTTTCTAACTGACCTATGGCAACACAATGAATATACGTCAGATTTATTCACTGCATTCTCTTCATTATCCAATTTTTTTCTAGTTTCTAGTATTACTGATTCAAAAACCAGTTTTATGTAATGCAATGTATTAAATAAAATTTTTAGATGATATTTATTACAACCGGAGTAAAAGAAAACACTAGGTTTAAGTGTCGATTGCATATCTAATTAATTTTAAGTTTCTTCTTTACATTTTATTAATGACATATTTTATGTATATATTATATGCGAGCTCTGGTCGAAATACAAGCAAATGACATATAACCGTCTCCAAGTTCAGTACAACAACTCATACAGAATACTTTTCGGATTGGCGCGTTATTGCAGCGCATCTACTATGTTTACCGAATGCCGTATACATGGATTCGTTCCGCTTCTGAGACATCGAGTTGCTGGCGTAAAGCTGCGGCTGGAGCTCAGCACCAACTCTCTGGTGCAAGATTCGCTCTCATGGAAAGCTGGTTCCCTGACCAGAGAATGGCAGCGCCAACAGAATAGCTACATGTACAACAGTGGCCGTGACTGAAGTAGTTATATATGTAATATTTATATTTTGTGTGTATATATGTGTGAACTTTTTACTTTTTATTAACTTTTTTAATGTTTATTATGTTAATTAATAATATTAATATTTTCATATAAGCATTATATTTATTTCGTAACCTTTAATGTATAACATAATATGTATTATCTTTATGGCGAATCGGGTTAAAAAAAACCTCATCACGCTGGAATAAACACATTATTATTATTATTATTATTTTTACTTTTTCGGTACAACATGTTAAATGTTCAGATTTATATTTATCTTTCATTATCATCATTAGTTTCCGCTGTCTTAACAATTATTAATAAATGTATTTTAAGACATTATTTTATTGATAATTATAATTATTGCAAGCAAACATTTTTTGGATTGGAAAAAATCTAAAATATATTTTTTCTAATACTTTTTATTTTTCCCCGGACTGTAGTTGCGAAAAATACGCTTTATTCTGTGACGTTTTAAAGTTATAAGGGTGTCACATTTGTATGAAAAATTATGTACAAAATATCTGAATTATAAATACCGGAGGAAGATAAATCTTTGTTTTATTTTTGGGTTTAAAAAGGTACGGGAATTTTTATTGTATGAGGAGAGGGCGCGGTGGTTAAAATTGTAATACACTACCAGGGTGATCAAAATGTGCGTGGGTTTCAATGTGACAAACCTCTTGTATAATTTTATTCGAATTATTTATGCATGAAATTCAGAAAAAAAAAAACATATAACTTTACATATAAATTTTCTTCGTTTGAATAATTGTCGGTAATATTTTGTTCGATGAACTGTTTTTTCCGGATATTTATTTACGACTAATGGTCCATGCCTGGTATTGTTCGAGATTCAAATATAGTTTAACAAAAATAGAGATACGTACACGGAAAATACGTCACATCAATATTAATATTAGCGAAGTTTATAAATAGTCTTCTAACAGTTTTAAAATTAATCTTAACTAACTTTATGGTCTCCTAGAATAAGGCTAGAACACCTAAGCACTGGATCATTAGAATAGTGTCCTAACCATTAGACCAACAAGCACGTTATAAACAGGGGTAACTGAAAGGGGGTAGATTAAAGTTTATGCATATGCATAGGTTTTGGTTGGGCTTTGTAGAGAAGATGAAGTCATTGCTAAATACCAGACCAATAGGACGCAGGGGCAAAACTATTCTTAAAGATGCATCTGACTAAGAAGAACTAAAACTGGAGAGAAATTGAGATTAATGGAGGAACCCTTGACGTCTCATCAGAAGTTGTAAAGCTAACAGTGATGATGGAGGGGGATGTATTTTGCAGTAACGATGTATGAAAAATTATCACCAAGCTGAGTGTCCGGGTAGGAGAGGTAAGGAAATTGTATTTTACTCAGAGTCCTAGAGTGCAACATAGAAAAATTGAGAACAGATAGCATTTAATATAACATACATATTGCTGAGAGGTTAAGGAACGGCCAAAAGGCGAGGTAGAGTGATTATATTTTTCGCAGGGTTCTAAAGAGTCACTGAGTAATATTAGATTTAGATCGGATATGTAATTGGCATTTTCTTATTTAAATAGACTGAAAAGATAAATACAACGATATAATCAGGTGATGTATCGTTGTGTTAGTTTTGTTAACTTTGAATTCATGAGATACGTTTTAGATTATTTCACATTCTATAGTTCTTTTGAAAATATTTATTTGTGTTATGAATAAAAATGTTTATTTAGAACAAAACTGTATACGACTCAAAAACACATTTTTTAAATAATGTTTTTTGTGTTATTAGGCCAATGATATAAAGATTGTTCAAATATCACTAGCAACCCATTGAGCTTCAAATAGGATTATCCAAAATTCAAAGAGTTAATTAAACTTTTATGGTTGTATTGTCAACTATAAGCTACAATTCATCATTACTTATAAAAAAAATCCACTTAGGAACTCTAAACCTAGGAATAATGTGAAAATCGCTCGGAGAAAGGTCCGGACTGTACGGCGGATGATCCCACCTCCCACACAAAAGTGTCGAGCGCTTTGTTGGGCAGTATTGGGTATAATTGGTGGTGATTGGCGGAGGATGACAACAACAGCTTGTGAACATAAATATATGATAAATGCTTAAGTGTACGAGGTGATTATATGAAGAAATATATAAATATACGTACTGTTAAAAATTTTCTCAATTTTTTAATGTTTAAGGTCTGGATTACTTAGTCATATAATATTTTTCTTAACTATATCCCACTTTATAACAAGTATTGTGCCACCCAAAAAATCGAAATAAACGAATAATGTGATTTTATAACTTTCTTTAGGGAAATAATTAAAAAAATAAACAATTTAAGAATATATATACAGTTAAATATTGGGGCGGTGGGGCACGTAAGAATAGGAATGGCTATATTGTTTATAGGAAACATAGATAAAAGAGGCGAAGGATTTGAAAATATGATATTGTTTATTGTTTTCTCCGAATTAAATTAATTTCATTTTAATTCAATTTACACCTGCAGATGTAAAGGATTACTCTTTCCGAAACTAGTCATGATACAATTCAAAAAATTATGTGTGTGTAGTACAAAGTGAAAATAAAAAAAAATATATTTTTTAAAGATTTAGGAATATTATTATTTAAGAAAATTAAATGTATCAAAAAATTAACATTTTGCTAAAACATCGCTAAAAATAAAAACAAATTTATTTTGATAAAATTACGAAACTCCGCTGAAACTAAATTACTTATATAATTTAATGTACGTGTCGTGAAAACCAACTCATTAATACTTCACCTAGATACCTACATTAATTTATGCAAATGAAAGTAAACTGTACCTACTGTACAGAAAGGGTGGCAACAATTATGTTAATATGTCGGAAAACTTCATAAACGATTACTGAGAACTTACGAGGCGTTATGTTACTACCTTTGCAAGAATACAAAATATAACATATTGATCTTATTATTAATCAAAAAAATATAAAATTTAACAGTATTTTTAAATGTATTAAAGATAAAAAAATAGTTTTTCCGAATTTGCTAAACACATTACTGAAAATAACCATAGTATCATCTGTCTTCCCCCCCCCAGTCACCTACCCCCACTTTAACATCTGAACACAAATGTATAATTGCCTCTATTCTGTAACACTAAGTTAGATTTGCGCGTAAACACATTCCGTGTATTATCTATATTTTTATTAAAAAATATATATATTGTTTTTATTCTTCAACAGGTCATGGGGTAGAACATTTAAGTGTAAGAAAATGACATAAATGTATATCCTCAACTGGAAACAATTGATCCCAGAACCCCCGGTATAATAAGTTAATGTCATGCCCACTGAACCCATCTTGTGGGTAAATTCTGATATTTCATCTTTGCTGGTCGCAATCAATGACACAGTTAGTAATATATACGTTGTGATATTACAAAACTACTGTCACGTTCAAAATCGCCCCATCATTATTTTTGATGCCAATCAATCACGAACAACGCCCTCATGTCAGTAATGCGAGCGGGCTTGAAGGATATAAAAGCGGTTGGGGTCTATGGTTGAGATTAATTGAATTTTTCGCTCGGAGCTGTCAGAATGTGTGGCTTGCTGCTGCGGCCAGAAAAGATATTTATCAAGAATCCAACATATAACCGTAAGGATCCAACATGTAACCGAAGGAGATCGAGATTGTTTCCCTTCGGTCTACATTATTTTCTACAATTCTTTCTACCAATCCTTTTGCGTTGACTTGAGATACCGAGAAAACTAACTACAACGACGGGTCACCGAAATGTTATACTTACGATGAAATGTACCCGGGTAAGCATGGATTTAGAGATTATGCCATATTTTGTGATATTTTGAATCTTGTTGTCACCAGCCTGCCCTTAAAAACGTCGAACTCCTGTTCAACTCGACGAAATTAGGATTATTTAATTTTGATTGTAATTTGTTCTAAATTAACCTATGTTTTTTTGATTAGATTCCATTTGATAACATAAAACATTTTTTCATTTATCTCTCCCAGGTATAACAAATTTTCCCAGTTTAGAACAAAGGTAGAATGTGGAAAAACAAGGTTGGTATGCGTTTATGAGGTGAAGAACCAGCCGTTCTTGTGTTTTCTACTGACTAGCTGGTGAAGAGGATAGAACACCGTTCTTTACCCTCACAACATACACGTAAATGCGCGAAACATAAAATTAATATTTTTTTCTAATCCTAAAAAAACTGTTATTTATACAAACCAAATTCTACTAAAAATACTTAATAAATTTGGAATTAATTTAATAAAATAAAATAATAAATATTATGATAAAGAGAGAAAATAAAAATAAAACTTAGGAATAAAATTATCGTTCTCTCTCGCTGATTTACTGAAAAGAGGTTGTGTTATAAGAGACACGTAATCCCATTTTTCTGATGATGGGCTGATGAGTATTAGAGAGCATTATCCAACACTGTTTAATTATTTTTATTGTACTGTTAAGACACAAGTTTATGCTTAGGTGGACCAGCAATTCAACGGTAAGATTAGATGTAACCTTAAGAATACAAATAAAAAATAAGATGCTTTCTTAGAAAATTTTCCAAAATTTTAAATTTAATTAAATTAATATGTTCTGAATGATTACAACTTCGCAATAATAATGTGTTCTCCTTAATAATCTCAATTAATTATTGACTGCGATTAAATACGAATACTATTTATAAGGGTTTATTCATGATATCAAATGCGAATGTATTACTAAGATCATTACATAATATACCATGACTTCTTATGAACATTTCTGGCACCGATTGCAAAAGTTTTCCACTAAGAACATTACAACCATCAACTATTGAAATCACATACGCTATTTTTCACCTATTAATATTATAAAACAGCGCAAGAAACACACAATAGTATGATTTACATATATATAAGCGATTTCAGCTCATTCTTCCTTCACACTCAAGTCTTTTATGCCCTTTTCTGTGATTTACCGCACCCTACCGGTACAAAGCAGAAGTAACATAAATAAAATGTCAAATGTCTTGGAAATTTTGGACGATTTTCCGTACTTCTTGAATTATCGATATTTTGTTTCTCATGATATTTTGTCCCGGCTACGAAATAATAATACGATACATTAAGAACTTGAAATGAAACGGATAAACGTTTAAAAATAGTTTAACGTGCGTGTACTCTGACAGAAAGGAGCATTTTTTGATAAAATAATAATACATTAACCCACACAAGAGTCTTGTGTTTGTATAAATTCATGAAGACGTACGATTTATGAGAGGATGTAAGGTAAATATTAGATATGATAATAAAAATAACAATTAACCTTTCCCGTACGGTGCTAAAATAAAAACGCGCATTCCGGTGCTGTAAACTCAGTGTACATGTAGACTTTTAAGATTTTTAAGTCGCATAAATATGAATATTTCACATTTATTTCTTATATTAATCATTCAAATGATATTGTGTAAACCGAGTTTAAACACTGTTTTATTCCACCATATTTTTGATTGTATTAAACGTTTTCGTGAACATCTTCCCATTATCAATATTATAATTAAACTAAAATTAAGCACGCAAGAATGGAGGGCCATTCATTTGATAATAGTTATGTACAACCTATACATAGTTGCGCCAAAGGACGATAGTCAGACATTCTAGAAAATTTAGGAATATTTAATAATAAAAATAACAATACAAATATAATAAATGTTCAAATACCGCCCATTACATCCCCTCTCTTATTCTTTTTAACTCCATCCCCACCCCACCCCCATCTAAGTTAACTTCGAACTGTCTAAAGTGTTTTTAATTTTAGTTTAATTAAAATATTGATAATGGGAAGATGTTCCTGAAAACGTTATAACGTTTAACGCAATAAAAAATATAGTGGAATAAAACAGTGTTTTAACTCAATTTACAAAATAATCATAGAATTCCACAAAGTTTCATTAAAAACCTTAAATAAAATATTTGATAACTGTTCAAAGGTATGTGTTGACGCAAGTCGAATACTTATTACCTGTCCTCTTTCGTCCATCCAATCATTTTATACCTGTCCCGCTCTGGCCGATTACCTTAAATTTCACCGCCCGGCACCACTCTCCGATTGTGCTTCGACCACAAAGAATTAAGGTTTTTTTGTGCTTCTTCTGCCGCTCTACACTCACGCCGTGCGTATCGCTTGGACCGTATAGAGGAAGTTGAATCGTTTTCGGAAGTGCCGTTATAGAGATCTCGGTTCGGCATAATATACATGCTCGTCAACCGGAGGTGCAATCGACGACCAACCCAGGAATTCAAAGCAAGGTAGGCCATATCAATTTGCCCTTATTTAAAACAATTCTAGATACAGTCCACGGGATCTTATCCCACCAGTATGTATATACATATATATAAGTGAATATAAGTACAGTAAGGCCCCGCTTAACGCGGGGGACACGTTCCAATAAGTTTCAACGCTAAACGAAACAGCGTTAAACGAAGCAATCTTAATACGTAAATGATGAGGATAAGTGAAACAGAACAGAAATTAAATTACTTTATTAGTTTTTCTTGTAACATTTATTGTTAAATACTTTTTATTACATTAATTACATATCTACTAATATATTACTAACATCTATTTTTTCATAAAACATCCGTGACACTTGACTTTTTATGAAGAGGTCATATAATTTTGTTTTTTACTGTTTCGTTCAGCGAGCAGTTGTCGATAATAAGACATCGCATCAATGACACCTTGTCTTGCCATAGAACTTTTTATCAAAATTGGTATCATTTTGAATAAATTGATCCATAATTTCCGTTATAGTGACTAAACTAAAATTGTTCTCGCTTTTTCCATTATTATTGATCGACCTAATGGCATATTGCGTTCAGCTTCATCGTCAATCCAGATGGAAAGTTGTTTTTCCATTTCCTCAATAACGTTGCTTCTGGAACGGGTAATTTTGGTTGCTGAAGTCTTTGTGGTTGTAGCTGTTGAAGACACGATTTTTTCTCTATTTTTTAAAATTGTTCGTATTGTTGAAGTAGACAAATTTAATGCAGCACCTATTGCCGTTCATCTGCATCTAATCGTCTGAGTACTTGCATTTTAGTTTCCAGCGAAATGCTTTATCTTGTCGCTTTACTTTATTTTTTTTGCAGTCACCCATTTAAGGAACTAAAAATTGACATATTTATCACAATAAAATAATATACATGTTATGGTTATATCTTTATACGTACACAATAACGTTGACGACCGATAATAAATTAACTATGACGCAGCAAACGAGAGTTCGTATTGAAATGCGCCGCGAGACTACACGAAAGTGTCAAAGCAATGTAATCGTGCGCAATTTTGAGGAATCCCAATTTTACCGCGTAATACTGAAACAGCGTTAAGCGGAGCCTTATTGTATACTAATTATTATTATGTAAAAGTGATAAATTGAGAAAAAACATTGATCATCACAAACGGTAGCATAAGACACGTCTAACTCAGTCAGCGCACGCTCTGCCACTAAAGTGACGATCGGCATCCGGCACCCGGCGCCCCGCACACTGGGGTCACTATTGACAAATTCACGTCAGGTTCTTTGAGAAAACATTTTTTATTGTTGTGTATTGTAAATACTTATATATTGTAATTAATCTATCCAATACATCTATATATTACGGAGAAATTTCTAAAATATGAATTGTGTATTTAATATATTTACAGAGATATTCACATAATTAGTGGCAATGTCAACTCAGTTTACATCATCGGAGAGGAAAGGTTAACTCAGAGAACTGGAAATGTGTGAAGCTTTCCACGCAACGATACGCCATCCATGGGGAAACTTTTGGTGCAGGCTGTACAAGTAGAAGAATTCCAACTTCACGATTTTTTATTTATTTTAAGTGTAATTTTTAAAAAATAAAAACGATTTTTTTTTTAGATATTGCAATTTCAGAGCTATGTGATATTTTAATACAAATAAAAATAATCAATTATAAATATATATTTATCGAAAAATTATTTTGGTTGCTTCCGGGATATGAGGCCGGTATTTTTACGATTTCGCCATATCAACTGATTATGTTTTCTGCAAATTTTTAATTTATATTTTGTGATATTTTTTACAATAATTGATACATATTTCATTCCATTTACGGTAAAAATTTCGAGTTCTCGGTAGCAACCAACATACTTTTTCTTAAATAGTTTTTTTCTGTATATATTTCTAATTAATTAATTTTATTTGTATTAAATTATTATTTTTAATATTAACGGTACATTTCAAATCTCTCTGTTTTGTACTTTTTAATATACATGCCTCAAGGCCCGTGTCAATAGAAGTAGAAATGATGAGATTATGTTGAGATACATCTCAATACCGTGTACATGTATTGAGATTTTACAAACTCAACAATCAGCTTGAGATTGGTAGAAAGAGACAAAAACTTAAACTAGTATGCATGATGTTCGACCTGATAGAAAGGTTTGATATGTGCATTTAAACGTCACCTAAAATCACCATAAATTCGTATAAATATCTATTCTGCCATGTTAGCATAAGTCATTAAACATGAACATTAATATAAGGCATTCAAGAACAATCATTTATTCAGTTTTAACTGGTTCTGACGTGATTCAAAATCGCTCAACTGACGAACGACAATAACACACTACACTCTAATGAAGGAACGGTGGTTCCGACACCGGTTAATGTTAGAAAAAATAAAGTGGTGTTTAAACAGAGTGAATTGTTTTGAATTATATTAATGACATATGACGTTTGACATGCATGATGAGCGTGAAGTAGGGCGCGAGACGGCGAATCTCTGAAACAGTATACACGAACACGGGAACTACGGAAGCTAAGAGCTGACTACAAAGAATCTCATGAGAGTAAAGTGTCTCTGAGTTGAGAGTTTAAAGTCTCCTCCATGCACACACACCATTAAGAAATAAAAATTCAACTATACCAAGATCATTACTACCTTTGAAGTTATAATGGAACCACCCTAAACGTGTGTAATCTATTCAAATGCAACGGCTAAGAGATTGAAAAGAAACATCTACCAGAACTAAGTTTGAGACGTCTTTAGTACTAGATTTGGGGCTTCATTTCAAAGATGGCGCTCAGCATCCGGTGTTTATCCGGAAAATAAAGAGCTTCCGGTTACGGGTAGAGCCCTCTACATCCTCCTGAAGGTCCATATGTATTTCCGGCAGGGCTGAGATCCGAAAGGCAGTTCCGGTTCACGAAAGACCCCACTATACCCTCGTAAATTATGGACCAATGAGAAGCCTAGTTTGTTAATTCCACTTTATGCTCTTCTTATTCATGTAGATTACAATAAAAAATGTATTTAAAAAAATAAAATTAATATAATCCAAAACCCATCTATAATGTATAAACAATAATGAGTATGTACGATAGAATTAATGAATATTTATTTTTATTTCAGAAATATTTTAAAAACGTTTAAAAGACATTTTAGATTATTATTTATTATCTAGGTAGGATTAAAAATTTAAAATAATATTTTATATAAAAGATTTTATATTAATTCACTTTTAAAGTGTTTAAAAAGTTTGAAAATATCTCTTCTGTATGTATTACATATTTGTAGATCAATAAAAGAATAAAATATAAATCCGGTAAAATTGTATTACATAATAGGAAATATAATAGATTGACTAAAAAACTTTTTTTTTCATAAACCTCGCTTAATAATTTGAAATAAAACATGTTGAATTTAAAAGAAAGTTATATGCGATTAAAGAAATTCAAAGAAAACTCAAGTTAAATAAAATTGGAAAAAATGTGTGACACCAACAAAATAATTTAAAAAATAAAATGGTATATAATATAAATGAAACACGCCGGTTTGAATAAATTTAAGGTGAAGGATGTCAATATCACCGTTAAAAAACGTTAAATGCGGGGAATGTTATAAACGATGGACAAATAATATCTAGACGATGCTGAAAATATCGATGGATAGTCATTATTGGAACATTATTTATCCAGTAGTGGAACGACGATGGGTCATGATGATGATGATGATGATGATGTAATAACAAACTAATGTAGGTACATTAATATTTCACAAATATATTAAGTTGATCAATAATATAGTTATTAATTTGTTGTATATATTTTATAACAATGGAATTATGAAACTTGTTGAATAACCGAAATAAAATAAATAAAATAATTAATTTTCTATACACGAGTATAAATATGTATTATATAATATTATTACAGAAATGCAGAAATATATTTTTATTGTATATACTGCATTTTAGTAAAATAGAAAAAATCACGAAAATTACAAAATTGCATAAATCAATGCATTCTTCATTAAAGTTACTGAGTTAGTAACTCAGAAACATGCCCGAGGGCTGGTCGAGTAGCGATTTCCAGCATTAAAAATATGTACATACATACATTTTATTTCAGACCATAATATTAAAAATGTATATATATATATATATATATTTGACTTTTAAACAAATGTAAATTGTGAATTGAATGAATAAAAAATAATAAAATCATTGAAAAACAACTAATGAATATTTAACTACAGAAATAGGAGTACTTTACAAAGAGTTATTTGAAAACGAGGTCTTTTAGCCAAGTAGCAAACCCATCGAGTAATCTCCATCTTAATTCGCCAGGGGGTACATACATAAATTGTATCGATGATCATAATTTCAATTGGGTTCGTTTATTTATTAGGTATTGTTAAATAATTCTAATAATGAATGACGTTAATTTCATTTTTATTGGTGTAGTTACGATTTTTCAGAACGTACTTATTTATTGATAATAAATAATAATTTGATAATAAGTAAAAAAGTCACTGAAAAATGACAAACTATTTGTTATTATAATCAAGACTCAGCCGCTTCCGAATTTTTGAACTTATAAGCTGCAGCTCTTTCAAATTGATAAATCTGTTATTCCATTTTTAAAAAGCTATCACCTTTTTATTGCGACAAATCTCAAATACCTTTGAAAAATTTACTGTATGAGGCGCCAGAGATTAAATTATAATATTTCCAAAAATTGTTTTTTTCTGTATACATTTCATTTGTATGAATAAATAAATTTATTTTCAAGAAATGAAAATTGCGCCTTTCAGAAAAACTTTGACTGCGTTGTGAGGCACTGATTGGTGGTGAAAATATCCCGCCTCACGTGGCTGGTCACCTAATTGTACAACTCCAAAAATGAACCAGAAATGTGATTAATTTTTTAATGAAAAATAATAATAATAATCAACATATTTTCTATGCCGTAGCAAGTGCTCTTTCCGAAGAGCAATGACAATGCTGTCTGGAGTACCTCTAAAGAAATTGAGTACCAAAGATTTAAAAAAATTCAGAGAAAACCAATATAATAAATTGGGCAGAACATATCTGTCGAAGAGACGATGGACAATGGGGAAAGATGTCCTGATGTGGAAGCCTTGAACTGGTGTAGATGGTGAAAGATGAATAGATTAACGAAGTGACGACATCAGAATATGTGTGGGCGACAGATCGATCAAAAGAACTGAAGACAGAGGGAAAATTAGCGATTCTTATATCTAGCGGTGGAGAGATACTAGCTGATATTGATGTGTTATTTGATCAGTTAATATTTTTAATGTGTTCCAATGATTTTTAAATCTATCAGCTATCACTTAACCACTTGACCGCGGGGTCCACTTGATTACAAAATATTGATTTATCGATGTATTGTATATAAGTAACTTTTTGAAAGCGGAATTTGCGAAGCGGTAAAGTTTTATTAGGTAAAATTTCTTATTGTTATGAAAAGACAAACAATGTAGTATTAGGTTTATTTTGGTGGTTAGGGTACCCCTTCTCTAAAGGAGATCATGTTGCTCAGTTGTTTGTTGGTAATCTGATTTCATTAAATTTTAGAAATATTTTCTGAAATTTCAATGAATTCAATTCTATATAAGAAGCACAGCGTGGACTAATTATACTGGATTTATATTACGAAGTTCTTTGGTTTTGGGAAAATAATAAAAATACTTTGAAATTAAATGAATTATTTACCATTATTAGGTTATGGATTTTCATGCACAGGGGGGCCACAAGTTTTTTCACTTTTTAAATTGCTTTTGCGCGGGAGCCGCGCAAATGAGGGGCACGTAGATGACAGCGAGCGGGATTTTGGTCCTTGAAAATTTAATTGCTATGGATTGCTTCACGGGGGAACAACGCGCGATTTGCGTGAAACGAGTATACAGAAACAGCAATTTAACAAAAATATGCACACTTTATACATCATACATCGCTTATTACATTTGAAAACTTGACTAGTTTCATTAGCAGTTCCTACATTAAGTGTTCGTTGACAAAGAGAAAACAAAAAGCTATATCTATGTTAAGGGAAGACTCTCAGAACCACAAGGCCTAGGACCTAGGTGTGAAAAAAAAATAGGAAAAATAAAAGATTATTCCCTCAAATTGTATAGGAAGAGATAGATTTCATTGACCGTAGATCATAGGGATATTCAACTGAACGATCACAGATATCAGAAAGTAACTGTCTTCCTTGTAAATATCTTCAATAGCTAGTTCCCAGGTTTCCGATTAACAATAAGCACACATATGATATATGAACAGCACTAAAAATTTTAATTTTGCTGTCTTACTGATCCGATGTTGTCGTTATTTTAGTTGAGTTGTCGTCTTTAGATTTCAATCGAGCGAAGCGCGCACTGGTGGTTTATTTGGAGCGATGGACTGGTCGGTTACCGTCTTATTAGTTTTCCGAAAAAAGGGCGGCAATACTCAGACACACGTGTACATTATTATAAACCAAGAAACCCAGTGGTGGGAATCAAAGAAACAAGGCGCCTAATGTGTATCGAAGTTTGGTTAGTATGATCTTGTCAGATTTTGGATGAATATTAAAGAGTTTGGATGGATATTGTCCTACCTGAGGGAGAAGAGTTTCATTGCAATAATCTAGTAAAAAGAAAGGATGGGAATCAGAAGGATGTACATTGAAAAATCGTTGGTTAAATACAATTCAAGTCTCATTCCAGGAGGTCATCAATTTAGTCCTTTTTTCATAGCACAAGCGTTTTGCTTAGTTTTAAAATAGTAAGAGTATTAATGTGATAAGTATTCCATGTACGCATCTCTATTTTAAAAAAAGTGGTACCCGAGGGGAAGCGAGGGGCAGAAAAGCAGCCCTAAAAGTTGTTGGACTGATGAAATCACAAAAATCTATGGAAATGCATGGCAGAGAATAACAAAGAACAGAGGACTTCATCCAGACAGGAAGACAGAGAGAAGAACTTCATACAGCAGTGTATAGAGTGTTTTAATTATTTTATTAAATTTTCGTATTTAATCTGTTTTTTTTGTTACCAATATATCAATGTGACATATTGAATATTGTTTTAACCAGTTTTGCCGAAATGAAATCAGTATTTGTATTGCGTATTAGTGTTTGTTTATGGCCACAACATTCTTGTATCGGTCAAAAAGGCCAATATTGAAATACACGTTAGGGGTAGAAAAGTGATGGGAGATGGGTGGTGTAAAATAAAATACTTTTAAAATTTATTACGATTCTTGAAAATTTAACAAATTCTTTGTACCGTATTTAATTTAAGGACTTCAAATTTGGGTATTTCTTCAAGTATTTTTGTAGCGTACCGACTTTAAATTTCTAAGTATAAACTTAATTAAAGTACAGTCTTAATACAGTTCGAGTGCTTCTAACAATTAGTAAAGTTAAAAAATCTACATTTATGTCTTTAATTACGTTGTATTTTGAGAAATGCAAGAGGGTAATGTTATAAAAGATAGCAGAAATACAATGGATTATTAACACAAAAACCTTATTAATAAATGCGTTTTTTAATTATGTATGCAGATTTATTCAAAATAAATGGTTCTATCCATAACACAAATAAATATTTTCACATGCACTATATATAGGAAGTTAAATAATCTAAAACGTACATCAAGAGTTCATAGAAAAAAAAGACAAGACCACACATTCTTATTGTTAAGTTGCAATTATTCAGAACATTGGTTTGTGATATTTTTTTAAATACAAATTAAATGTATTAACTATAAAGGTATACATATAAAATCAATTTTATCGAAAAATATTGTTGTTGCTAACGGGATTCGAATCTGGATCTCTTCCTATCCGGGTAAAATGCATTAACCGATAATGCTACACCAACACAGAGCATTGACGACAAATTTTCGAACCTATATGTTACATTTTTCAAATTGATACATCTGTCCACCATTATTTGAAAGTCATCTTTTTTTAATACATTTAATTTGTATTTAAAAAAAATATTCATCTATTTAAAGGATAATATAACTGTTAAAATTTTCTTTGTTTATCAATAATTAATCTACAACGTTAAAAATAACTTGTACATTGCATCTTGTATTTAACATTTAAGTATATTTAACGATCTTCAAAATTTGAAGGGGCAGCCCGGAGAACAAAATTCACGCTCGATTCATACACGTTCATTGATTATTATCCAAACACTGGACTAATATTGTAAACCTTTATATTCACACTGGTTTTAATGACAGACAAGTTTTTAATTGAATACTTCGAAACAGACCAATATTTCTATCTTCACGGCGGCAAGATTGGTTCCAACCTATTAATTAGTTCAAGAGTATTAATAAGAGTACATTTAGTACGTCACAACTGACGAAACGTTCAATGTTATGTAATAACAATCAAAACATGATTATTATGATACCGCAAACGGTTAGCAGAATTTGAGAATAGGTATAATAATCTCTCAATACATTCTTAATAAATAACATTCGCTGAACGAGGTGCTGTGAAGGGTTTTGAAAACCGATTTTTTTCTATTACAATGTTTATAACTTTGAGAAACAGTAGCCGACCTCAGAAGAACGGGATAAAATAAGGATAAAAAGAGAATTTTAATCATATAGTAAATACTTCATTTGCTGTACTGTCTGCTATACTAGTTTTCTATTGTTACGTCAGATAATACTTTTACATGGATTAAATATATATGTACTGTTAATATTTTTACATTTGTTCGCATCAGAAATTGGAGGGATCTAAAAACGTATTAGAATCAAAAATATATTATATATCATATTTAAAAATTAAATATAGAGTCTTAAAAAATAACATCGAGTTATAAAAATATCAAAAATAATTCGCTAGGATTTGTCGGCAGATTTGCAATATGGCCGCTTTGAGGTAAACGCGGGTGATGAATTATATTACCTTAAAATGCATGATCGACATTTTAATTAAAATACATCGTTAACATTTATATTGTACAGTATTTTACACAACATAATTTATGTAGAAATATTACGAGTTGCAATAAAGACATTTTTTTTTAATTTTCAACAGAATTTTATTGGAACTAATAGAGAAAATCGTGTTTTAATAAAGCAATTAATTTTAACGTTTTAGGTGATTTGATGAAAATAGAAGGTGACATGTTTGATAATGATTATCAAGAAATGTGGCATTTTTACAATTGATTCATGCTCTTGAATACATGTTTGTATATTTTAGAAGCATTTTATCAAAAGTATATCATTTAAGTACAATCCTTGGGAATTTATTTCCAAATAAATGTGTTATCTAAATGTGATCCGCTATTTGATGGTACTCTTCTAAACGGGAGGTAAAATTTCTGAGAACTGCTTGGCATTTCTTCTCGGATATATTCTTTTAATTGGTCCAGAGAGGGAGGATTGTTACTGTGTATCTTTGATTTAAAAAAGCCCCATAGGAAAAAGTCAATTGGTGTCAAGTCGGGGCTACGTGGAGGCCAGTTTATGCCACCTTGTCGGGATATTAATTTTCCAAAGGAAATTTTTAAGAACAACTGGTAAGGACATGCTCCATAGAAACTAGCAACCCAAGGATGCGACTAGCAATTAGCATATCTCCCGCCACTCTCCCGCTCGTTGCGTCGATGCATCGAATTAACCAAATTAAGAGACTTTTGGGACATACTGTATAAGTTGGAATTTATAAAATATTTCAATTATTCTAAATAATCGCATTACTTCGTCAATTTAAAATTGCTCGTATATCTGACGTGGTTGAAAATAGACACATGCAGTTAGAATATTTTACAATCGTATTTTAAAATGTACCTATCTACCTACACTTAAAAAAATTGTTATATCTGGTATATACATGTATGTATAAATAATATACATTTGTTTAATTTATGGTTTCTGTAAGCACTAGCATATTAAACTAGTATCTTTTCTAGGTTATATCGCGTTTTTTGTAGATGGCCGAACTTTCGGCACGATAACACGTGCCATTGTCAAGACTTTGCCTTAAAATATACTGTTGAAGATTTATATCTCCCGAAAACAAGTACGGTTGTACTGTAACTATTGATGCAAAGCCTTGAAAATGGCACGTATTATCCGGCCGGTTTCCTTAAGGAAAACTGCTATCTAACCCAGATGAGGTTTAACGTATATTTTTTCTTGTATATTCACCAGTTTCATACATATATATATAGTGATTTTTTTATCATGAAAAGCCGGTGGAACGGCGTTCCGGCACCCTTTTTTACGGTATTTTTAATGTTTCAAAATCAATTAGATGAAACAATGTTCGCGCGAACATAATTACAATACATATTTATATAATTCGCACAAATGATAAAATATGATTATTTATGTAAACGCCTTCGATAGCTGGATTCCAGATTTCCGATTAACAATAAGCACACATGTGATATATGAACTGCACTAACCTCTTTAATTTTGCTGTCTTTCTGGTCCGATGTGATTGTTCTTTAGCTGGGTTCTTCTTTAGATTTCGACCGACCGAAGCGCGCACTGATGGTTTATTTGGACTGCTGGACTGGTCGAAGCACGGGATGTAATAAGAATGACGCCTCGGTTACCGTCTTCTCAGTTTTCTAAAAAAGACGGCAATACTAAAAAAAAAAATACATTATTATAAACGAGGAAACCCAGTGGTGCCAATCGAAGTAACAAGGTGCGTAAACAATGATGTTTTTATGAAACAGATGAAATATGGATTGATTCCAAATTGGCGCTCTTATGATTTTATAATTTTAATATAATTTTATATTTATTTTGGATTTATTTTTCGCGAATATTTTATTTGACAACGAACATCAATATTTGAAAGAAAATTTAACAATGTCCATTTTCCGACGTGTTAAAAAATATGTGCTGTATATTTTATGTGATCTTGTGACATGGCACAAAACACAAAATTGGGTTTTTGAGTGAGTTGTGCTAGAGTTCGCCATTCTAGACTTGTGCCGGATGCTCAGCGAGCAATTTAGTTAGAAATTTCATTTGCAGACTACACGATACTAATTTCACCGTCGATGGAGAATTTCCAACACTGATAGCTATTTCAGGACATTGCAGATGATGGGTGCAGTTAAAATGAAAATAAAATATATATAAAAGCTATTATATTTATCAATATATGGACTACATTTGGGAATAGCATTTTTTATCTTTTTTATCAGTAGAGTGAGGAATTAACAATTAATCATAGTGCATACGGGCACGATGATCTCTCAATGAGACTTTGATCTGACACGTCAGTAAAAGTACGTGTTTACTGGATGCGTTATTCTAATCCCAGCAGAAAATATGGAGCGATGATTCATAAATCGTCCCACGCTGAACGCCAAACTGACCATTTGGCTAAGGGCTGAGTTACGATGTAACCGATATGTATTAAGAAGAAAATTAATTTAAAAAATTTAATTTGTGTAATAAAAATGGTGTCATTGTTAATCAAAGAAAAAAAATTGGCAACTTTCACGAATATATGTACATGAATGCTAGTGTCGACCTTTGACTATATGTATATATCCATATTTTAGACTTTAACTGAATTACACACAGTTTTTGTTCTAAAGACATCTCAAAGGTCAACGTTTGAACACGAACTGATTTGAACTTACACGCGCACGCGACACTGAACGCAAACAGGTACGGTCTTGCTACTACGCTAGGCGGCCGCCACTTAGGACACTCGCATTCATAACCATGAGATTGATATGCACATTGCATGCCCCGCCTCGTGGAACGCTCGTCTCAAGCGTACACTCAGACCTTACACTTAAGCGAATTTGAGTTGAATCTCAAAGAAAGATTGTTAGTTAATATAAAAAAGAAAGGAATGTATAACTCTTAGTTAATCGAATGAAGAAAGGGTCTCCGAGATGGTTTGACCATGTGGAATGCATGAGTGAGGAGTAGATGGTAAAGAAGATATATGAGGAGAGTGCTTAAGAAATCAGAAATACCTGGTATGACTAGGTAAACTAAGCACTGGAGGACGATCCTCTAAGAAGCTTCAACAACTAAAAAGTGTGCACGAGATGAATGAAAGTGAACTTGGCAAGAGTGGTGTACCAGAATAGAAGAGTGTGGCGTTCTATCATCTCTGCCTTCTCTGAAACGTCGTGATGGTAAGTAAGTATTTTGTATATCTTCCGTAGTAATGGATAGTTCCTGGTAAGAGGTCGCGTTTACCTGTATCATACACAAAATCTAACAATTTAATTCCCGGAATGGCTGCTTAGTCGCCCGTAACATAATTATATCAAAATCACGTAAGTTTTCGTATTTGTACAT
Organism: Eubasilissa splendida; assembly: GCA_031772225.1. Taxonomy (NCBI): domain Eukaryota; kingdom Metazoa; phylum Arthropoda; class Insecta; order Trichoptera; family Phryganeidae; genus Eubasilissa; species Eubasilissa splendida. Next base: position 17,444,444 of record CM062863.1, read on the forward strand.
GTTTAAACTAACACGTGCGTATATTTTAAGCTTATAAATTTATTGCACTTTGACGTAAAATCTGGCGATTAAAATTAAGAGAAGCCACGGTATACTCACTGAGAGACTTTCTGGTCAAAAATTAAAAACTGTGCTGAAGGCATAGACTAGTAAATGAATAGACATGAAATAAAGTGTATATATAGGAGAGGGGTTTGAAACATTAGTTGCGGGACGAGGGGCATTCTACACATTTTTGGTGGAAACATAAATCCGATAGTTTATGACACATTTGTGTAATAGAAAAAGTATTTACTCTTCGTAAATTAAATCATTGTGTAATCGAGACGTATTTTTTACATTAATGCATAAGTACATATTATATTGCCAGCGATTAAATTTTCATTCCAATCAAGTCATATATTTAAAAACAATCGTGGAGCTATTTGATTGGGTAAGTGCTACCAAAATGATCACATGAGTGACACCAAAATGAAAATATTGAAACAAGGAATTTCCGTTAGTTCATGTCTATATATTTGGTAGTCTGTGATGGATAATTAAATTTAATGTCGCACGCAACTGAAATGTGGTGCCAGTATTTTGCTTGATTACTGCTTAAAGTCGTGCGCTATCCAGCAAGAAACATGGTGCTATTGATGTTGCTCCCGAACTGAACTACGGTTGTCATGTTTGTGACGGTACTGAAACTTCCGCACTGAACTGTTCTTGTAAGGCATTCTTCAGCCTCGGGGTTTACCAGGATATTCTCCCATAGTCGAGCTTGAGTGATCTAAAATTTGTTGAACTGTTTTTGATACTTATATTACGTGCTACTAAGACCTGAATTTAGTTTTTTCAAGAAGTATAAATTCATACTATAATATTAAAATTATATTTTGTTATTAAGAAATTAAAAAGTTTTTCAGAGTGCATAAATTCTAAGTATACTATTTCGACTACATTAAATATGTCACTGAAAAAATAAAACTGCCACTGAGACTTGAATTCGCGTCTTTTATAATTCGGTATACTGCTCTCCCAGCTGAGCTTTTTCGTACTCCCTGGGATACATTTACATTTATACATTTGGAGCACTGGGAGTGACATGGCAAAAACTAACGGAAAATCAAAGAGAATGGTAGAGTCGTTGGAGTACATTCAGCAGTGGATCGGTAATGGCTAATTACGTTCAGCAAAGATAAATATAAAATATTACAGCAATAAACTGAAAATTTACATATATTTACAGTTCTAACGAGCGGTACACAGAATTGACTAATAAGCTGATGAAATATGACAGAAATTTGATAAAGTAATAACCAGATATTGGGCTCATTGCGGTTCGAAATACGTTTGATAAAACATCCGCCAGAGATTTCTATCGTCTATGTCGTGGAAATTGCAATTTGGTAAATCAACCGACCTAGATGCATCTCACTAGCCAATATCAAGCACTCGTTCCGCAAAATAATTTTAGAATATAACTTCATGAGTAGGTACTTTGCGAGTTGTTTAAACTTCTGAAAATTAAATTAATCTAATATCTGTAATTTCCTAACCTGCCCCTTGCTTAGCTACTAACCCCCTTGAACTTGAGATTTATATATTTGATGTGAGTAGAACCTTAATAATTACGATCGACAAAGGCTGCATCTCGAGAGATATTTCGCTCAATTGTCAAATAAAATGTGGATGGACTGAACAGGTGGCTTAGTTACTTGAGAACTAATTTCTCTGTAGCCTAGCCGTATGCATACAATATTGTTATATTTTTTTTGTAGAATATCAAACAACGAACGTGAAAACTTTACCTATGTGGCAACCTTCCTTTGCAAATTTAATTTTAAGACAGAACGCATTCTTTGCCCGAGACTTTGAAAATTTAATATGTATTTGAGGTATCGCATACCCCTGAGACTGAGGAAAATTGATATCGAATATTTTTCCGGGTTCGGTATAATTTAAATATTACACCGAAGAAAATAACATATTTTCTTAGAATTTTAATTCCGCCCGTAATGAAAGCTCAGCTTTCGATATCTTGAAAGAATTATTCTCAGGTCTACTCTCACTTTTGATTAATTAATTAATATTGAAATATTAAAACAATATGCGTGGGCGGTTTTCATTACAAGGTTTACCACAAAACTGGAAATTAACAAGCCCTAGGATATTCCAACGAAATGTTATAAAAGTGTCGCAAAACATTGACAAGATTTTGTAATATGTGAGTTAGATTAAGAAAGGATCACTTAGGTGGTTTAGTCACATGGAACAGATGAATGAGAAGATAATGCTAAGAAAGATATATGACTCAAGTGATAGCACCAAAAATAGAGGACATCCGTGGAAGACTTGGCACAACCAGATAAACCATCTGCTGGAGGATGGTCCTATAAGAAGCCTCAATAATCGATGATTTCAATTTTTGCCGGACTGTGACCAAGTTCTGCGAATGCAACACGTAAATGTGACGTCTACCCTCTTCTTTTGGGGGTGCATGATTTCTATGGCATCTCTCTGGTTGCCTTCTGAGTTTAATGTGATAATGAGTCTCACGTCAAATTGTACAAGTGTGGTTCTGGTACAATGTTGCTGGAGCCAACCTGTGATGGTATTAGGATGTTAATAACTGAATGAAATAAGGAAAAAGTAAAAAATGTAATATTGACCAATTGTAATAATAAAGAAAAGAAAAAAAAAGTTAATATGAAGGAAAGCCATACAAACATTAAATTTTTGTAAAATATTGCACACGTTGCTTTGTTGAATGGAATCGAAACGAGAGTAAACAACTCTAAGAACGATTCTGGGATAAGGTGGGACCTTTTTCCTTCATAAAAAAAATAATAATCGGCGAGCTTGTATGAGAAGATGTATGAATGTGGATGAGGCGAGAATTGTGTGTCAGAAGAGAAGAGTGTGGCGCTTTATCTTCTCTGCCTACCTTCACGACATAACGGCGCTTTGTGAAGTTAGTTATATATATAAAATATAAACATTGTAAGTACTTCGCGGTTAATTGAATGAAAGGAACTGGGGAGAGCGACAGAAATAGTAAACAGGGGGGCTGAAGAACTAACTAGACACCAGGAAGAAACACGACCCACCTTAGATGCTCCTCTAGGTATCTGGATTTCATCTCTACAGGAGTCACAGGTCTTCTGGCTTCAGAACACATTCTCCGTTGTTCCGCACGAAGTACTTTCGAACTCACACGTCGTTGATGACGCAAAGTGTGATACAAGCATATAAACAAACAAGTAATTATACTATCATCCCCGCATAGCAGGACGATAATTCACAATTTAGTTTACATGTTAATTATTTTAATTGAAGGGAAATCTTTGCCGTAAAACTGCTATGCAGTTTGACAAAAAATAAAAATTGTTATGTAATATGCATGAAATAAAGTTGTAATAAAAAGTAGAAAGAAAGAAATTTACACTTTTATGAAAAAAACAATAGTATGTTTTAAACATTTAAAAAAATGTTCCTTTGATTTTACGACCTCATGATTTGGTCCCTAACATGAAATGCTAGCGGACCACTAATTTATATACTTGTATACGGATAATATTTAGGTTGAGTTGTAAGTACCGTTGTATTTTTACATCGATAATGTTTTTTTTTCTAAATTAACTCTGTTAAATTTATATTATATATGTTTTTAGTTAGTATTGACATCCTGAAGAAGAAAATGGTATTTTTCGAAACCGGTAGATGTATTAAAACTCAATTAAGTGGTTAATAAAACAAAGTTAACAAATAAAAATATGAATTTTAACCACAAAGTTAATTTTGCTAATTTCAAAAGTACAAATTAGACATTTATTTAGTCAGTAGTTGATATGTCATTCCATCTGTGAGATGATGGTAGCTGAGATGAGCACCACTTATTTGAGGGTTACGAGATTCGCTGACTGCATTTACCAAAGTACCAGATTATAGTGCAGTCTTCTTCGTGTGGTCCAGCCGCTTGTTATCGTAGATTTATTTACCTATACTCCCAGCATATTTAAAATGAACTTATATTGCACACAATATTGCGAGCAACTGCAGAATAGATGATGGGATCAAAAATAATACATTTTAATGAAAGCTAATTAATTAAAAATACTTCCAAGAATCCAAAATATCAGCCAGAGAGATCAGACACACGGAAGAATAGCCCAGAATTTTCTAAAGTTTTTAATGAAAACATATTTTTTGTTGTAAAATTGCAATTTCTGAAAATAGTTATGTGGTATTTTTAATACAAATCACCTTGAACAAGACAAAATCTATTTACCAAAATAATATTTGGTTGCTACTGGGATTTATTATTTAGTTATGGCTTAATACTGAGTATTGAATAATGAAAATTTCTGTGGGAATATGTAAATGAATGACCAGATCCTCAGGACGAACAATGAGAGTACCAATCTCGAACAATGTGTACGGTGAGAGAACGAAAGAATGTGTTGTGTCAAGACTTTTTAATAAAATCAGTAAAAAATTATTAAATATTATGGAAAATAAAGAGACATCGGTGAAGACACTAAAATTGAAAGTCAAACACATTCTTATCTAATTATTTGATTTCTCAATTGTACTACATTTAAAAAAAATTGTTGTTTATAAAATTTTAGTTTACTTTAATTTAATTGAAGAGCAATCCTTGCTGTAAAACTGCTATGTACTTTTATATGAAATAAAGTTAGAATAAAATAAATTATAGATCTTATCTAAGCGATACTATCATTCTTTTTACTACAGTAGCTCAATATCCAAACCACTCTAACGGTAATATGAAATTATTTATTACTGAGAATCTTCTGATTTACCTTGAAGTAGATGCACGGACAATAATGGCGATTGAATAAATAACGAGGAAGGTAGACACTATTTGTCTACCAATACTCATTTACCTACTCAATTATCCAACGGACAATGCCGATCAGTATTGATCTAACTACTTGGCTCTAACAAATACACGAATTCAAGCCCGAAATTCTGACAAAAATTCACAATTTAATATTTGTATTTAAAAAAAAAAATTGTAATAAATGCCACAAATAGATTACAGTCCTGTTATAAAACATAAATATTTTAAAATTAATGTCGTAAGCCTAAATATATATTATAATTTTAAATAAATACAGATTTTTGCTGTGAAGTCGCAATTTCAAAACGCAGTTCCGTGGTATTTTTAATACAAATTAAATTAATCAAACATATTAAATTATCGAAACAATATTTGGTTGGTACCGGGATTTGAACCTGGACCTTTTCCTATACGGGTAAATGTGTACCATTTTGCCACATCAACCGATTACGTTTTCAATCAATTTAGACTTATATTCTGTAGACTTTTATAATTGATACTAAATCTATTATTTCATTTTTAACACTTACTTCCCGGTGAGTCAAAACAAAACACGTCCGGCGGTGGTGGTTTTAGACCCACCTCAAGTTTTCAGTTTTTCAACCGTTTTGTGGGAGATTTTTTATAGATTTAATATTATACATTTTAAATATGATTTAATGAAATGGCACGATGTGCCGTAATGTTTCTGCTAAAAAATTAAAAATTATTAAATAAAAAAAATTACTAAATATTACGAATACACAGCCAAAATACAAACATTCACTGAGCATATAATCTTCTCGTCGGAACCCGAACAGGTAGTATCATAAAACTTACAGGTATATTACTGGTATTGTCTAGGGACTGCCAAACAAAAATAAGTCAAAACAAATACATGGACGCATACCTGGTATCCTTTGTATACCCGCTCAAAATGTTGACAATATATATTTCGGTCTAAGCGCTGAGTTTCAACCCCGTAAAAGCAACTGATTTTTGAGCGTTTTTTCACATTTTTATCAATAACTTATTTGATTTTCGTTTGATAAGATTTATTTGTTTCTCAAATTATTTGAAAATATTTTGTAAAAGATTAGCTAGAAGAAAAACAGCATTAAACGAATATTTGTAGTGTAATTCATATTTTTACAGACACCCGGGTCAAATCTGACCCACCATCGCAGAGTATGTGTTAAAAGTAATCAACTATATATTGCGATGAATCCCAAATATCTTTCAGTAATATACGCTAGGAGATGTCATAATGAAATGAATCCATAAATTATCTTTCGAATTGTAATTTCGCTATATTATAAATTCGTACAGTGAACGTGTATGATTATAACATCAAAAAAATAATTTTGGTATTGTATTGTCGTTGATTTTTTAAATATTCATTTTATATATTAACAAAATATTAAATTTATAATTCAATAAAATTTTTTTTTTTTTAAAAATATTAATAAAGTATTAATTTAAATTTATTTTCTTCTACTACTGATTGTTTGGTTATCGAACGTTAGCGATCATTGTTTTTTTTTGCTGCAGCTCGAATTAGTTGGTCTGTGGGTTTCTTCACCTTCGCCTTCCAACAATTTCTGTCTTCTGTTAGAAATTTAGTCTTGAGATGCAAAATGTGATATTTTTTGACTCATGCTCATACGCAACAATGGATTATTTCAAATTGACGTATTAATCCTACAAATTAATGTTCAAAATCTGCCTTGAATCGGACGTTTACCTAATATATATGTATTTAGTTTCCTTAAATTAAATACTGAAAAAAAACTTATGATTTATTTATTAATATTTTTTTTGCGAACCGTCACTTAAAATACGCTCTAATAAAAGTTAAAATATAAATTAGAATAAATAAAAAATACTACAATTTTATTAATATGTTTATTTTATGGTTCTGGGAATGAAAGTGTTGACTGATTGCCCGATGTATTGCAGGGTCTATTGCATAAAGCAATAGTACTGTATGTCTGACGGAAACTGTGCCAGTGTAACCCAGAAAATGGGGTTATTCAAGGTAAGTACCGGCTTATAGAAGTAGCCATCACTGTATTGACTGGAATAGCATTCAAGTTAATTTGTCTTAACACAAGTTGAACATCTGAATAATCCACACGAAAATTGCAAATTGAATTGTAATGTAATATTTAACAAATTTATTTGGTGATGATAATGAATTAATCAGACTATGTTGGAATTGATAGCTGATGCAATTACAAAATATTTTTGCAAATAGTTACATTTTAAATTTGTTTTCATAGTAGTTCGTAATTAGTTACCCATCACGTATATTTATACTTTTGTCTATGCTTGTATACATTGTGTTTATAACTGTGTATACATTGTATCCTGATGAAGGGAATATTGGTCTTGAAACATATCGATTTATCAATAAATAGTGGTTTATCATAGTTATTCACATTCGTATTGTGAAGTTGTAATTATTCAGAACATAGGTCTGTGATATCTTAAATATTAATTAGAAAAATACACATATAAAATCAATTTTTTCGAAAAATATTGTTGTTGCGCCACCGGGATTCGAACCTTGATCTCTTTCCTAACCGGGGAAGGTGCGTTATCCAACTATGCTACAGCGACAAAATTTTTAGCGACAAATTTTCAAACTTATATGTTACACTTTCTAAAATGCACCTACCCCGGATTGGAAAAGATAACCAGGTTCGAATTCCGGTGGCGCAACAATAATATTTTTCGATAAAATTGATTTTATATGTATATCTTTCTAATTAATATATTTTATTCATATTTAAAAGTTTATCATAGTCTTTCTTATTATTATTTATGCCTTTTTAAAATGAATATAAATAATAAGTGAGAATAATTATTAAAGAGAACACATTAATATTGTGAAGTTGTAATTGTTCAGAATATAAGTCTGTGATATTTTAAATACAAATCAAATGTATTAATTAGAAAGATATACATATATTTATATCAATTTTATATCATTATCTTTATACTTCAATAATAATGTGTTTTTCCAATATAATATAATACTTGTATCAATGTGTCCAAAATAATATATTTGAGATTATATATATAATATATTTGAGATTCCGTAAAAACAAAGTGGATGCCTTTCAAATAATTGAATGATAGATGTAATAATTTGAATAGTGTAACATATAGGTTAGAAAATTTGTCGTTAATCCACTGTGTTCGTATAGCACATAGTCATATTTTAAAAGTAGTTCCTAATTAGATACCCACCACTTAAACTTAAAGTTTTGTTTTTGTCTATGCTTGTATTTTTAATTTTAGTATACATTGCATCCAAAAGAATGAACCATTGGTCTTGAAACATGTTGATTTTTCAATAAACAGTGGTATAAATAAAGTGTTTTCTTAATATTATTAACATAACATGTTGCCACAAAGTAATTTTGCAATTATTACGGAAGATATGTCAAAGAATCTTCAATTCAAGACAATGGATTGCTTAATAATTCACCGATCATATCACCACATGGTCTTTACGTGACAAAAACTATATATAATATATCTTTGTACAATGATGCCAGGAGTTTACCGTACGCGAGAAGTGCACGAGTAGAGAAAAGTGTGAACTGATACATCTTCATATTGTACGGTTTACGGGGTTAATATTATGATACTAGTAAAACAACCAACCCTGCGGGTAGTTTTGCCATGCCCTTTGAGTATTTCGTGGCCAAGGTAGGTTTAGTGAGTGTACTTCTAGCGGGGTCGATCAAAGTCAATCTCTAGAAAAAAAAAATCGACTTTAGAGACCATGCCTTTACCCAAATTGGACTTCAGTTTCATCCAACCGGTATATTTAGTATTATGGTTATCTTTATTGACGATATCGACTTCTCCTTCGTAAAGTATCGTAAGAAAAAAATTACATTTTTAATCATTCTAGTATTTTGCACGTATTTGATACATTTTTTAATGGCTATAATTTTTTATATATTATGTTTATTATTATTTATTATGATACGAAGCTATTATTTTTTTATATGAGAAGTATGAAAGTCTTGGGCATTATAGGGCTTACGACCTGTCATCGGCTGGCTTAAGTGATCACTTTACACAATGTAACGTTCACCTATTTATCCAAGCTACCACATCTATCAAATTTTTGTATGTTGTATATATTTTGTTTATTAGTACCTACGTCATAGAATACAATATATTTTTAAAAAAAACTTTGCTACGTAAATAAGTATCAAATGCATGCGAAATACTAGAATGATTAAAAATGTCATTTTTTATTTACAATACTTTACGTAGGAGAGGTAGGAGAACTTAACTTTTTAATTCCGATCTACAAGATATAGAGATCAAATTGATATCCCAAAACTGAAATATACCGCAACTCAAAATCAATATATTTATCAAGGTATCAAGTTTTTAACAATCTCCCCATCACAATTAGAAAAATTACTGACTATCATAAATTTGTAACTGAAGTTAAAAAAATATGTACACAGACTAACTGAAACATAAATTAACTCGAATATACTCCTTCTCTATACACGAGTCCTACTCTCATAGAGAAGAAACAAATGTTAAAATATCCACTGATTATTGAAATTATATTATATTTTTAATATTAATAAAAAAAAATAAAAAAAATTGTCCACCATATTTAATACACGGGTAGGTAATACAGGGCATTTAAAATCGTATTTAATCGGTCTAAAAAGTCTAAAAGTACATTCAGTAATGCTAACTACTTAACATAGTATGTATAATTTGGCGTGTAAACTCGCTCATGGCATTTTAATGGTTTTAAACAAATCCTTCGTGGCCAAAAAATGGCGCAGTCAGAATTCGACCTGAAAGCGTTTGGTCCTGCGGATTTAAACGATGCGAGTTTCGCAAGCACATGACATTTATAATAATTGCTTGCCTCGAGAACACAAAGTGATATTTAAAATTTGATGTTGCCAGTACAAGAATATTTTTAATGTACAAATACACCGCGGAAGTACTAACTCGTAAAGCTTTACATATTGGTCAACTTTTAATTAATTTATTTCTCTCTCGTTTTAGATCTCTAAGGCAAATATAACTTCGAGGACATTATCGTTCCATCGTAGCTTAGACCTTCCCGAGTTTCTGCGTCTTGTTGGTCTGGCCTTCAGCAGTGACTTCAGAGTTTACTATTTGGTCTTCTTATTTTTATAAACATTCAGATGTTTCACCCATTTTGGTTCATTCGCTACACCAACGCAACGAGCGGGAGAGGGGCGTATAACGATCGCTAGCCGCGTCCTTGAGAATCCAGTCGCTACGGAGCGTGTCCTTGCCATTTGTACGTGTAATTTTACCTGGAAAATTGATATCCCGATGAGGTTACATAAACTGGCCTCCGCGTAGCCCCGACTTGATACGAATGGACTTTTTTCTGTGGAGCTAACTTATATCAAAGATATACAGTAACAATCCTCCCTCTCTGGATCAATTAAAAGAAAATATCCGAGATGAAATGGCAGCGATCACGGAGAATACGTGATGGGCAGTTCCCAGAAATTTTGCATCCATTTAGCATTGCCAGTGAAATAATGGATCACATTTAGAAAATATAATTTTTAAGAAATAAAACCCCCTTTTTTATTAAACCCATCCATTATTTTCTTATGAAAAAGACTTTTGGGAAACTTATACCTTATAGGTTTCCTTCTGCTTACTTTTTTCTTTAATTATTTTTTATGTGGCACAATTATTACATGTTTATTATATTCGGTCATAAACTGATATGGCCTGGCTCCGATATCAATTTGACGAGAGACTCGTTATCATATGATATATTAGTATATTACAAATGTATAATACAACTCCTCTGTTTAGACTATATTTACATGTATACGACTGCGTATATTAATACATAATGAAATAATGTAAAAACCAACGAAGGCGTTGATAAATTAAATAATATTAAAACACTGTATGGTTTTGCTATTGTCTATGTATCACAAAATCAATTGTTAAATTAAATTGACCAAATAATAAAAATGTTTATATAATTTTTCAAAGCAGTTGTTCAATATAACGATTAATAAATAATACAAATTAATGGTAAACATCATTTTCAGTCTATTTCCATTTACTGTCACGTAAAAGGTCTTCATAAAATCCTAATTTCTAAAATCATAAGGTGTATATATATTTTATCGTATAAGTAAAATAATATATTAAATTTTATACGGGCGTAACGTTTTGTCATAAAAATATTATGTATCCCATAAATCAATACTTTTAAGTAATTTAAAATATCCCAATAAAGCACCTTGTAATAAATAAGACTGACTTTTATTATCCAAAAAAATCATGGAAATTATGAGCATACGAGATTACATAAACAACGTAGCTTAAAAAACTTTTTTTATAATTAAGTGGTGTTCCCAAAGTATGTATATATAATGTTTAAAACAATAATTAAAAAATAATCTCATTGAAAGTATTCGTACTTTTTTTAAGTAAAAAAATAGATATTTGAAAGATGAAGTTAAATTATTTTGAAAAAGTAATTATAGAGATAAATTTTAAACCAGTGAGTCCACTTCTTTCTGAAAGTTAATTTGTCGTTTAAAATTTTTTTCAACGCTAAACTTTCTCACAATTTTGAATTTTTAATTTTATACCTCCTTTCACCCCTCTAGTGATCACTACCCCTAATTCAAGTTACAAATTAGTGTATTATAACAAATATTCTTCGTCATCGTGTGGCGCTTCAGGCCAGCCTGGTCCAAAGCCTACTGCACATAAATGTTCTGTTGGCATCCATGTATCTGGTTAAATTTCTTTCTTTATCCTTATCTCATTCTTGTCTGATACAGTGGCCTAATTCTGACCCAAGTATCCTCGAAGATCTTTTGAAGAGTTTTAGTGTTTATAATAATTATTGAACGAAAACAATGCAATGTGCCTTCCCCTCCCCTTTCTTTTAACTCCCGGCCATGCTGCCGAGCAGTCGATTGGCGATCTTGAACCAGTATGGTTACAACGTGTACGGAACTGTTAATACTGTTATACAATCTCGAGACTTCGCGTCTATACTTTGTATGGAAACCTTGGCGAAATAGTGAGTGAAATATATACAGTCCACATATTTAGAGGTGCCAGCAGAATCCGAATTATGGTGAGTGCCAAATTCCTTCTGTGTCTTGAGATTCTCCCGACATTTATGCTTGAACTCAACACCTAGATTCTCGTTTCTAACAATGTTGCCAGCGCATCTCGATGTAATCGATCTTACAACTGTATGTTTGCCAAGTGGGTTTTGTATTCTCCAAGCTACTCCATCTCTTGTAAATCCATTTTAGAATGATTCCACTTCTGCCTTGAGCTTTCTTATATATCGTGTCAGACTTACCTCATCGTGTGTCATTCGCTATTAGTTTTCTCCAAAGTTCGATTGAATGATTGAGATTATGTTTAAAAAGGTCGATATTAAATTATATCTCGTGAACATTTTTTTAAATAACTAAAATTATATTAAATCCGCAGTAAAAGACATGAAAATATATTAATAAGATATCACTTTGAAAAAGATTCAGTGGTAAAGGAGGAACAAACTTAGACGCGTTTCTCTAGAAACTATGGTTTTATTTCCTTGCATTAAAATTAAATAAAGAAATGCTAGTATCAAAGGGTTAAATACAGCTGACTGCATTATATGAAGTTTAAGTAGTGCTTTGTTTTGACCCTTTCACGATGGTATTATGTTTAAATATTAAATTCTTAATATAAAAGTCACCTTTGAGAAAAAGAGTTGTGTGCCGAAAAGTTAATTTGTCGTTTAAATTTATTTTTCAATAGTAAACTTTTTCATGGAAGTAAAATAAATTAATCAACATTTATCTAAATAAATAAAAATATATTTCTATGTTAATTAGATTGATAACTGTTAATTATCTATAATAAATAAAATAAATATTTAAAAAATGATCCAATAATACGTCACTTTTTCGGTGTTTTGAGTAAAAACTAAAATAACTCGTGTCCACGATTTCTCTCAAACTCAACTCGAGTATAAAAATTTCTGCAGAGATCAGCGTGAAACGACCTATGAATCATCATCGCATGTGTTTTGTTTCCGGATTAGAATGACGTAACCAGTTTCATAAATTTAATATTTATATACAAGAAGTATATGCTTTGATTACTAGTTCTGCTGTGAAAGATAGGCTGAATCCTTTTTGGACTGATAGCATATATTAAATTATAAGTTTTTAATATAATTATTTATATTCTTAACTTTTGACTGAGAGTAAAAATTTAACATAAATCGCACGGTTTTCTGGAATTTGAAACTGCTAACAAACACTATGTCAATATTTAGTATAGATTCTTAGGTTGATAATAAATCTTAAAATATAATATTATTTCTCAGTCTCATGCATCACTAAGTTAACAAAATAACTTTATAGTTTTCATATTTTGTTTAACTTGTTATATTAATTAAAACCGAAATAGTTTTAAATACTAAAAGAAAATGTGAACACACAGAATAAATATAATTTAAATCAATAATTACTATAGCATTATGTCTGTCAGTATTAACGGTTTTGTTATAAAAAATATAACTATTTATTTTCGTTAATTATACAATTAAGAAAAACACATTTTTGTTGTGAAGTTACTTTATAAAAACATAGTTCTATGGTATTTAATACAAATTAAATTAATCAACTAGAAATAAATATTTTAGCAAAATTAGAATATGTCCAAGAACACACAATTACTGGATTTTTACCTACAAAGGCACTGTTATTAAACAAATAACAGATATCTCATAGAAACGAAATAAATGATATCTCATAGAGAAAAATGAATTATCAAATTTAGTCCATAGATGGCGATGGTGTAGTGGTACTCGAAGCGAGTCCACATATAAACATACATACAACTTTCAAAAATTTGATAGATGTGGAGATTGATGGGTGAGAATGGTGAACGTTATATTTATATAAAGTGATCACTTAAGCCAGCCAAAGACAGGTCGTAAGCCCTGTAATTACCCCATACTTCCATATATTTTCCATTAAATATAATATAAATAGCTTCGTCTCTAAGAGATATCTGATATTTGTTTAGAAATTAATATTTTTTTCATTGATACATTTTTTCTGTATATCTTTTTAGTTAATTCATTTAATTTGCAATTAATTCAAGTTTCTGATAGAAATAAGCAATATCAATTCATAATATTGTGGTGGAGTGAAATCGAACAAACTTATGTAATGATTTATGTTAATTTTAAATATTTTTCATACGAAATTATAGAGTGTATGCGCAATGTACGTATTTTTAAAATTAAATTCGTAATCATTTGCTAAAAATGGCAACAAAATGTCAACGATGTTAAAAACATGATATTTTAACAGTTTATTTAAGAACTTAGTGTATTTTATTGTATGATGCTCTCATAATTATCAGCCATTTTTAATTCACTGCTGGATGACACACTTCGGGGATCTCTTTTTAAGGTTCTCCGTTAATTTTTATTAAGGTTCTCCGTTAATAAACAGCAGAGGCATCTTGAAACCTACAAATTTTACATTAAATATATATATATTTCTAAATTTATGTTATTTTCTAATTAATGCATTCCAGTAAAAGTGTGAATTATTATTTCTAGCTACGTGAGAAACAGAGATGACCGGCGACAATTGTAACATTTTTCCATATCTTGGTACACTATAATTATTGTCCCATTGTGGTTTGTGGTTAAACTGTGAGTTGAATATAACCATGAATCGCACACTCTGATATAAAACTTTTTTCGGTGTGCTTCAAAAGTTGCAGCTATTTCCAGAAATTAAATTTTGTATGAGTTAGCATGTTTTTGGTTAAATTTAGTTGCTCGTTTATAATTTTTTGATTAGTTTTACACGTTTTATTTATCTCCAACGATTTTATATTATTTTGTTTATGACCAACACCGTTTATATGCAAAATAGACAATCCTAAATTTGTATTAAAACCATGACCATTTTCTAACAAATGATTAGAAATTCTGAAAACCCACTATTATTCGAACATCTCAAATGCTCATTTACTCTTATATTAAGAATTCGACTTGTTTTATCAATATAAAATGCAGCATAATCTTTACAACAAAGTTTATAAATACCGGAGTTGTTAAATTTACTCATAAATTCTAAAGACAAAGATAATAAATTTAACAATTCACGTATATATAAACTTAATTGTAAGGATTGTGCTGCATTTTATATTGGTAAAACATGTCGAATTCTTAATATAAGAGTAAATGAGCATTTGAGATGTTTAAATGAAGTTAGGTATTTTAATACAATTTAAATACCACAAAATTACTCGTATATTCTGAAAAACTGCAACTTCACATTAATAATGTGTTATCTATAAAATATTATAAATAACCAACTTAATTTAATTACAAGTCCTAATCTCAAATCATCTCAAAAAAAGCAATCAACTTTAACATATATTAAAACATCACAGAACAATATCATTTTCTAAATTTATTTTCACATGTTTTCTCCAGGTAAAAAACCTGGTTACTTTAAAGGCACTTGAGTCTAGGGAAGGTGGTGATATTTTTGTCTGGCTGTGAAGCTGGAATTTTCCCAAGAAAATGTAACAAATATCGTTACATTGTGTCATCGTTAAAACAAACACGCTTCATCAAATTCACACAAAGGTGAGGAGACGAGAGTGCATTTTTTAAGAGGAAAAGGGAAATGTGTTTTACGGCGATGGAGAAACAGAGGATCGCAAGTAAGTATTAAAGTCTTTGTCCTTGTACAAAATAATTGAAATATTTGTAGCTCCATACAACATCATTATGCTCCACGTCCACAAGAAAGGAACACTATGAGATTTAGTTGAGATAAATCTCACTACTACGTGCATGTGATGAGATTTTGTTCTGGAGGTAAACTCAGAGATCAATTTAAGGTTGGTTATCATCGTTCACGTAGATCCCTCATGATTGGCTAATTTAACCCCAGATGAAAATAATTCATTTGTTAAAACAAATTGGAATAAATAAAAATAAAAACCTTTATTACCTAATAAAATAAAATTTGGAAGTGAATATAATTGATGGGTATTTTGATATATAGATAATCCTCTTTATTCACGTTTTAATTAAAATGAAATCAGCTGATTGGTCATGTAAATGTTAAGTAAGAATTTATATTTATCTTGACAAGTGTAACAATATTTTTCAATGTATTTGATACAGATTGTTTTTAAAACATGTTTAAACGCGGGTTATTTTTCTGGAAGCCCTCTCAAGACCCCAAAAAATAAAGTATGCAACTAAAAATGTACATCAGTTTAATGGTGAATTCAACGGTAAAAGGTACATTTATTTCCTTGGCTTCGTATTTAAAATAATTGTTTTTCTTCAATTCATAGGATTGCATGTAGAAGTCAAGTTATCGTCTAATATGAGCTTAGAAATGACCACATTTAATTTACGACAAGATATAATACTAGTTGAAGTATCCGACGTTGCCCGGGCTACAGGGATTCGAACCTGGATCTATTTCGATCCGGGGAACGTGCATTAATCGATTATGCTACAGCACACATTGTATTGACGACAAATTTTCGAACCTATATGTTACACTTTTAAAATTAATACATCTATCGTTCCATTATTTGAAAGCCATTTAATTTATTTTTACGGAACCTCTAATACATTTGGGTAATCCGATAGGATATGCCAGAATTAATAATTAATTTTTATTAAATTTTTGGACACATTGATACAACTTATAAGATATATGTATTAATTTGAAAAGTACAACATATGGGTTTGAAAATTTGTCGTCAATGCGGTGGATTTATTATATCTACAAATACATATACATTTAAAATCCCATGTCTGCACTACTAGATGCACACCTATTTCAGGACAATTTTCATATGAGTATGTAAAACTATTTTTTTTTGTTGCATTGATTTTTAACTTAATATTTAATTATTACTCTTACTCTTACTCTTAACATAAAATTTTAATGTTGATTAAAAATAATTATATTATATTTTCAAATAGCATTGTCAAAGTAAAGAAATTTCATTTAAGGGGATGGGTATAGTTTTTTTTCCAATATCAGATGTAGACAGTAATTTTCCTCTTATTTTGAATATTAGGTGTGCAAAATTTCATCAAGAAGTATCAAAATTCTGCTTTAAGGGATGTGAATGGGGGATGGGGTTTGTTTTTCGAAACATCATGTTAACAGTGACTTTACTCTTGTTTTGATGGTTAAGTGTGCATAATTTCATCAAGTTCGGAATAAAACTGTAGATTTGTATAAAAAACAAACACACCCAATTACACTCTTCTTCATATATAAAGATAGATGTTGCCACAAAGTATTTAGTTGTATGGATCATAAAATAAAAAGTTATATAGCGACATAAAAAAACAAAATTTGCTCTCACGTGAAAATATCGAAGTAAATTATTTTTGCTATTGTATTTTCAATTATTGAAATAAATTAAGGTTATAAAAATTATCATGAGTTATTTCTAGAATAGATTTTTATTAATGTACATATATATATATATATATATATTTTTTAACCGTATTATTTCTTTTTAACACGGCACATATTATATTATGTATTGTATGATTATGTATCTAATTGAAGAAAATAGATAATGGCAATATTGGCAATTTTACAGTTAATAACTGCTCTTGAAAACATATTTGTTTGTAATAATTTTAGTGTTTAATACAAACAATGGTTATTTGTATACATATAACTAACCACAACCGATTTCGAAAGAAGACAAATTTATCAGAGTGATGAAAAACTAAAACCATATAAGTAGGTACCTTAAATTATTCTTTTTTATTTTCAAAATATTATTGTGTTGATAATAAAAAATGCGGAAAGGACCTAATTTTATGAAATTATTGAACTTTTTTTACAATAGTACTTAGGGTTATTTACAATATTTTGGGTAATTATTCACGCTATACTAATTTCGTTTTTTGTCAAAGTTTTTTCGAAACTCTGTTGTGTTTCAAAATTCAGTTGATGTTATATTATAAACATGTTCTTTCATTTACTTCAGATTAGTGAACAAATGTAAAACATATTCCAAAATAATTTTAAAAACTATGTTTTAACAAGAGCGCATGCTGCAAATCCCGTGGACAGCTCACATTATAAATAGCAATAGCAAATAGTTTTCTTAATACAATGCGCAAACTAATACTTTAAATGTGTCATAAGATGTACGGATACAATGAAGAGACCAATGGTACAAGGTATAGAAGAAGCCACGGAAGATTGCCAACAAGATGGACTGATTTTGTAAAGTCTGCAACCAATGGCCCACTTCAAGAAGCTGTATGGAATGCTGTAGATTGGAGTAGAGGACGTTTTTGGCTGTGGTGTCATCTACCACGACCGCTATACCAAGATCATAACGGAGAAGTTTTTTTTTTTTCTAGGGTATTTGTATCACATTAATTTATTAATATATTTTATTTATATCATAAAATAAACAATTCGATGACCACAGCAAAAAAAAATGATATTTACGGGAATACTTTGAATGATCGACAGTGTCAGAAGCAGTTTCAAATATTTGTTCAGGGTGAATATTATGTTCCAGGTCGATTTTGTTTGGCAGACATTTGTCAGTTCGCATTTGGTAGTCGTAAATAGTAGTTCATTACAATTTATTGTGGAGTCTCAACAACGTGTTGAAGTCATTAAAACATTGTGTTTAAATAATAATGGCAATGCTGTAACCATTAATAGTGATCGCTATCGTCACATGTTGCAAAATTTTTGGTAGCCGAATTGGGTCAATTCTTTTTCCAACACACAACCTCTGAAAATTTTTCCCCGGCTGCATAATGTCAAAAAGTAATGATATAGACTGGTCACCTCGATCACCTGATTTGATGGCTCCCGATTATTTTCTGTGGGCGTACTTGAAATGAAAGGTCTACGCCGATAAGCCAACAACAATTTCGATGCTACAGGATAATATTCAAAATGTAATTGTTGAAAAAATGTGCGAGAATATTATGAAAAACATGGTTAAAAGAGCACGCGTTTGTGCCGCTGCTAAAAACGGCCACTTGGCCAATATCATATTCCATAAACAATTAATAAAATTGTAATAAATTATGTAATTGTAAAATAAAAATTAAATTAAAAAATAATGTTTCATTTTTGAGTTATTAAAAAACAACATCGGCCTGGAACATAATATTCTCCATTTATAAGAAATTATATTTCATACAAAATAAATAAATAAAAATATATGTTAGAGTTTTTACAGAAAAAAAAATATTTCACCCGAAGACATTAATATATTTATATTTAGGATTTTTAAAATATCTTATCTAGAAAATTGACTAAATTTAAAATAAAAAACAACTTCTCCAAGGTGTCTGCAATAAAGTTTGCATTACAATATTAACAACCACTAAAGAAGTTGGAGAACCTGGGACTTGGTGGTTGGTGAAAAGTTACCGTGTTTATGAAACAAAAAGACAAGCCGCGGCGAAACAGATTTCTTAATTTAAGTTTTGCTCTTTTTGTATGTAAACTGAAACTTTTACATTTTTTGTAAGGTTAAAGTTTTACTAGGTTAAGTTTTCCTTAATTTTCAACAAGGTTTTATTTTAACAAAACGCGTTCATTTACTTAATTGTTTGAGGCCAACAAAAATAATTGCATTTTATTAAGTGATAATATTATATTATGATTAACGTATGGGCTACATAACCTAGGCAAGCGAAGGTCAGGATATTGTATTGTTTCCGGTTAGTTACATCTAAAAATCGTATGGTATGAAATTTTATTTATTACAAATACTTATTTTAATTGTTATTTGTTTGTTAAAAAAAAGGATGATTGGTTTTTTTGTTTTCTTATTTTAAAATTGAATTCAAGTTCATTTCTCTACCTTACTAAACAATCAACTACAATAAAATACAAATATTTTACGTAGAAAAATAAAGGTTATTGACATATGTACCTGGGAGTCATGTGGAATCTTCGTGAACCAGCACCTAACCTCAATTAATTAAACTCTTTTGTATAAAGTTAAAACTTTAATCGAGAACAATGGTCAATAATAAATTTCGATTAAACACTGTCATATATTTGTTTGACGCGATATAAAAATCATACAAATTGCCTATTTGCATATTGAGAATTTGAAAATCCGCACACTTTTGATATTCGAACCGAATTCAGCTTTTGATCCCACAATTTAAAATTAACACCCAATTAACATTAACATTATACAGTATCATTGTATCATATAAGCCTACAAAATTAAAATCAAAAAACGTCGCATGGATGACATATTTTCTTACACTTGGGATTTTTACATAAACAATTAACTAATTATATTCTACGGCCGAATGTACACCATAGATGCAAAAACATTACTCTATTATGATTCTTTATTCTACTAATATATTTATTAATATATATAAATGATTAAACCAAATAGGTCTAATAATAATAATAATAATATAAATATTCTGAGTATTGGCTCATGAATGAGCAATAAAATACATTTGCACAATTTTTACATTCGTTTTAACAAATTTATTTCGTATGGCTATATAGTACATATACACAATTAACTATTATTAAACTTAGTATAAGAAAAAAATACTAAATGATGCATTAAATTCATGTACATAAGTGATAAATTAGTCTATTATAAAATGGAGCGCTGAAAGCAAAATTGAAACAAGTGTTAATAATATAATATAAAATATTAATCAATACACAAAATTATTTTATAACATTAAGCGAAATAGATACACTATTTATTTACTACCCACTAACATTTCTTATTCATGTATTGTTACATTATATATATATATATATAATTATATCTACGGCTAAAAGTAATTAATTATAGGATGGATATAAATTAAACAATGTTATGCTACCTGAGTTTATTAGCACTACTCGAGTTTCGAGAGAAACAGTAACTCTTATCAACAGTTCCCGTTACGACTATCCTTCCACCGCCCACCAGTAACTGCGCCCCTTCCCCCTCCATCTGTCAGTACCTAATAACTTGTACGTCTACCACCTAAGCTTTGTCTCCTATATTTATGTGTAGTTAGTTTAATACTTCACCTGTCGATGAGAGTTACTGTTTCTCTCGAAACTCGAAAAGTGCTAATAAATTCAAGTGGAGTAATAACGTTGTTTCATTTATATCCATCCATTATATTGAAACTCTACAAATTTAACGCCGATTCTTTCAATAATATAATTTAATTATTTTTATTAGAATAACAGATGATCTGTTAACGATTCTTATAAAATAAAATCCGCAAATAAATATTTGATCCTCCCAAGTTAATAGAATTGAATTTTTAACAGTACAATGCTAACTCGATACCAGCCTTTTAATATATACACATAGTCAAGATTGATTTTATTTTATTTCATCCTTGGTATTTTATACCTTTTTGTATTCACAGTAGTCTATATATATATAGGGGAAAACATTTTTGTAATTCAATTAAATGATACCTAACTAATTATCACACCCCCACACCCATAACCAGCCATTTAGTACTGATCTGAACACCAAGTAAGTGTAATGTGTTTGTAAGGAAGCCAATTCCTTCCTTCGGTTGTGACTTTAACTGCATATGTTGTATTTTATTGTGATTGTGTCGGTCGATATGGACAGCAAGCCCGCAACTCTGTTTTAATCAACCTAAGAATAATATAGAGTCACATCCTTGCATTCCTAAAGGTATGATTGGAAGGCTGACGTATATTCTCAATATTCACTGCTTCCAAATTAATAAGTAGCTTCTTGGTCCAGTGGTTAAGACGCTGGCCTAGTGATCTAGTGGTCGGGGGTTCGTGCTTCGTTCCAAGAGACCAGCAAGTTATTCATATTTTCATAGTACAAGCGTTTAGCTTAGTTTGAAAATAGTAAGAATATTGATGTGAGATATATTCCGTGTACGTATTTATATTTAAAAAAAACGTATGTCATTTTATTTCTTACCTAAATATATTTATATATCCATATATATAAAGTTAAATAAATGGGCATGATAAAAATCGCGCCAAGTTGTTCCGCGTCGAGTTGTACCGCGGCGAGTTGTCCGCGGCGAGTTGTCCCGCGGCGAGTAAGCTACGCCGAGATGTCGCTCGCCCGATTGTTAAAGCATCAGAATTAGATCGAGGAGAAAGAAAGTCTCAACTTTGAGGCGCAACTTTCAAGAGTGGATACCGAAAACTTTTCGAGTTGCCGGAGAATCCGGACAGAATGCAGGTTTTGTTATTGCAAACAATACGATAAAATGTCGCTTGCATATTACACAATCATAAATAGGAGAATGGAAATGCAAAGTTTCGAACGAAAGAGTGAAAAGAGAAGTAGTAGTGTACGTCGACTTTTGGAGGAGTTTTCAGCCTTTCATGCTTTCAAATGCCGGTTGCATTTGTTTGATTTTCAACTATTGGTTGGAACATCAACTCACGTAGGTATCCACAGCGGAATCTGGACGAAGAGACTTTTCACTGAATGGTTCTACTCCATGATGCCGAATAAATTGAAAATTCACCATCAATAAATGCACGTACGTGAGGTATAGAATCAAAATTAGACATGTCCAGTTTTAATGGTTTTTGAGTTAAGTATGTACAAATATAAATAAAATGAATGTCTATAAGACTAGCCTATCGAAATTAGATAAATATTGCTGAATTTATTATAAAAACGCATTTAAAATTTGCTTCTCACTTCAATCGCAGATATGTCAAATAGACAATTAATTCAAACCCGTACAAATATGTTTTCAGCCAATAAGACGTCAGTATTTGATCATGTGACCTGTGGTTACTGGTCATGTTCAATATGATCCCAAATGCAACAGTTGTAGGTAGTACAACGGTTTATTGCATTTTACTCGAAATCAAGTAAAGTGGACATGTCTGCCATTGATTCTGGACCTTACATATGTGGTATGATTGAACGATAATTCAAAAAATTAGATTAACTGCAATATTATTTATTAACCTTTATAAGTGATGATTATTTGTATTGTTTGATTTTGATTTTGTTGTAAATAAAATTTCCGGACTAACCATAAGAAAAACATTTTTGCTAAATATCACATTTGCTTGTAGTGTTAAACTGAAACAAAATTGGATACGAATGATAATTAGAATTAGAACAATATGGCGCATTAGAATAATATAGAATTAGAATAATATAGAACAATACGCCATAGCCATATTTAAATTTTAAACTATAAGACTACGCGTATGACTTACGTATATGAGAATATAAATAATTTTATTAAAATCAAATAAAAAGATTGCAACAGATATATTGTATTTAAAAAATTGGTTAACATTATATTTTGTTACACAAATATTAAAAAAAATATATTATGAATTTAATTTAACATATGTAATAAATTTAGATTTAAATAATCGATTTAAGTGATGAGTTATCGTGTTCAAATAAAAATACTTAAATTCTTAAAATATTTCGAAGATTGATATTACTTTTCAAACGTATACCTTCGTATTTAACTACGACAATATTCGCAGGAATATTGTAAATATGTATGTGAAGACTCCTTTAAATTTCTTTACGTTTTTTTGTTTATGGTAACAATAAAATTTTGTCCATAGAAATAAAATTACTAACATGACATGTTATTCATATCATTTCATTCGTATTTAAATGTCGTGCAGTTAATATGTATTGTTCGCGAATATCGTTACATTATAAAATGTAAATAATAAATAAATGTTTTTAAAAAGTGTTGTATAATAGAACATGAGCCATGTTTATATGTCATAATAATATTATTTTGGTTCGCGCTCAGTGTACCCGTGGACTGTGTGTGTAGAATGTGGCAGTTATGAAGAAGTTGGAGACATTCAACTTGTGGTGCTACAAGATAAATACTCTACATATCTTGGCTAATATTATAGTTCTAAAAACCTTTACAAAGAATAGAAATGGTTAAATATCGGTGTCATTCATGGATCCAATATTGCCCCTTACAAGCAATAAATTATCCAAGAGAAAATGGACTTCAGTTTGGATGCCATTTGTAATCTTACAACTGGAAAAAACCTTACATCTGAGGCACAATAGTTATACTATATTTGAAAATTGTAATTTTAATTCAGTGGTTGTCCAATGTGTTTTATAAATTATATTTAATAAGTGATTTACCGTTACTATGCTATCAGATTAAATGAGTTTGTAAGAGTGCATGAATCGAGAGGCTGCAATAAGATCAAGATAAAAAGTGCAAAAGTAATTTCAAAATATCACTGCAGCTGCGGGTGAGGAGTTAGGGGTAAGTTTTGCAAGATTTTTCCAGTTCTTAGATGGGTAGAATATTATAATGTGTAATTGGATAATGGTATAATCAATTTTAAGTACGTGTAACTTATGTGGCATTGTTTTTTATAATTAAATTTTAAATACACGCGTCAGTGATATAGAATATTAAAAATTACAACATATATTCAGACTTTAATGTACACCAGGTTCTAAAAAATAGATAAAGACAAATTTGAAAGAGAAAGTAAGACAATTTTATTAAAAGTACATTTAATAGTAAAAAGTAAGGATATTTCTGTTGAGTTTTTAATAGTATTATTGTACATCATTATATTAAAAATCAGAAGATCTCCGCTTAGATGTTACATCTCTCTTTAGTGAATTTCCGTATCTTTCATAAAACTGATTATAATTATCGAATTTGGATATTTTTTCACTAAGAATGTCATCTTTAAAAACAAATTGAATTTAACACTTCAGTAATCAAATTATATATTTTTCTAAGCTTAAACGATTAATTAGATTTTTTAGAATACATATGTACGTTGGCTTTTGCTTAAATTGTTATTATCTACCTGAGTATTTTTGTACCATATTAAATAACTAATTATTTTTTTATTATGTCACTGAAATTAGATTCATACGTAGATCAAAATACGGCATGAAACGATATATGACGATAGGTTTAATAAAGTTAAATATAATTGACTTATTTGGCAAATAAAATAAATTAATGATATTCAAAAAATAATAATTCTAAATTATGAAGGAATACGGACGTTGAAAATGCGTTACGGAAGCCGTTGTTTTCAGGCATAATACAGATATTGTATTGTTATACAATATCATTGTTAAACACAATAAATGTTGACAAATAACTTGTATCGTAACATATTTCACATGGACAAGAAAATAACACGAAAAAAAACAAATTAGGTACTATGTAAAAAAATATGAACATAAAAACAAAAACAGAGAAAAATCATTTACATATTGCATCGTGGAATATTGTTAATTAAGTTTTTAATTGTAGGTAATGACGCTAAAAATATATCAATGTTACATGTCAGAAAAAATATTTTGAGTTTTGAATAACTCGTGATCGCAGGTTATATATAGCTTAGGGCAAGAATACTGAAGGACGATCTCCTGCAAAATGGGTAAAGCAAAATATGAATCATAAAAGATAACAAATTATTATTGTGAAGTATTAATTTGTATTAAAATATCACAGAATAATGTTCTGAAAAACTGTAAATTGTATTAATGTTTCCAAAATTTAATAAAAATTATTAATTTAACTCTGGCGTCTCTTATCGTATTTTACTTAAAGGTGTTTGAGATTTTCCGTAAATATAAAGTAGATTGCCTTCAAATAATGAAATAACAGATGTATCATTTTGAAAGTGCAACATATGAGTTCTAAAATTTGTCGTTAACTTACAATGGTGACTTGGTGTAATAGAACAGCGCACTTCCCCGGAGAGGAAGGGTTTCTGATTCGAGTCCGGGTGGCAAAATTTTTTTTTTTCAATAAATTGATTTTATTTATATATATTTCTTATTGATATATTTAATTCGTATTAAAAAATTAATTGACGGGGTCCTTTCTCAAGATTGGTAGTAATGAAGACGTATTATTTACCAAGTACCAGATGTTTAAGAGAACTATATACGACGCTCAGCATTTAGTAATAATTAAGAAGAAAAAAATAAGTTAAGTGTTATGAAAATTAGTTTTTAAAGAGAACACATTTTTGTTATGAAGTTGTATTTTTAAATCATAGTTCTGTAATATTTTTAATACGAGTACAAATTAATTGAATCAACTAGAAAGATAAATAGATAAAATATATTTAGCTGCTACCAGTATTTTGAAAACATTACGTGTATCGTGAGTATTATTATCTTTATCATGGGTATTATTATCTTTAACTTGTAGTTTTAATTTATAATTTGGCGTACAATATTTTTATTTTATTAATGAATATTCCGCCATTTTCTTTGCGGTATTTGTACGCGGAATTATTCATAAAGGATGATAATTTTGAAAACACGAGAGCATCCACGGAATACAAATCCAGGAAACAAGTTGAGGAAGTATAATTATTGTATACACAAATTTAGCATTTATTGTGCTAATTCAATTCAAAACACATTTGTTGGGTTCAAAGCGCGGAATATATTATTATATTGTGTTCACTTCCTATACATTTTTCAGCAGGTTTGTAGAGGTATCCTGAAAATAGTATTAATTCAATTTACTTGCGAATATTCCTGCAGGTACTGAAATACTATTCGTGTTTCTAACGGTGCCGGACCACAATTATAGTAACCCTAATAAAAAAGGTCAAATAATTGGTTACTATAATAAGGCTGCAGAGGTGAAACCTACTGTATCACACCAAAAAAAGAATACTCTTACAATTCTACGTCTACGATACTCTGAGTACTCTGTATGCGGCTAGAACGCTTAATTGACTATTTACTAACTATCTTATTATAAATATCAAGTGTTTTATATTAATACATGAATTTGAAGGTTTAAAAAATTTTTTAATACTAAATAATTTACAAATTTAATTAATAAACTAGAAATTTACACAGAAAATAATCTAGTTATCCGAAAAAATATTTAGTTGCTATCGGAATTCGAACCTTGACCACTTTCTATCCGGGGAAATGTATTAACCATTAAAATATCACAGAAATATGTTCTGAAAATGCAACTTCACAATAAAAATGTGTTCTTAAAAATAATTATTTGTTAACTTAATATCAATTTATTTATTTTATTATTGTATGTTCACCTCTGATGAAAAAAAAAAGAACATCTAACTAATCATAAAAAATGCACTTGGTTAAGTCTTGTTTTTTTTATTTTCTTGTTCTAACAAGAGGTAGCCGAATTATTATTTAAATAATATTTTATTAAGGAGAACACATTCTTATTGTGAAGTTGTAATTATTCAGAATATAGGTCTGTGATGTTTTAAATACTAATAAAATGTATTCATTATAAAGATATTCATATAAAATCAAATTTATCGAAAGATATTGTTGTTGCGCTAGCGGGATTCGAACCTGGATCTCTTTTCTAATCTTGGGAAGGTGCAATGCCAACTATGCTACGGCGACATTTTTTTTGACGACAAGTTTTCAAACTTATATGTTACACTTTCTTAAATGCACCTACCCCGGATTGGAAAAGAGACTCAGGTTCGAATCCCGGTAGCGTAACGACAATATTTTTCGATAAAATAGATTTTATATGTGTTAATACATTTAATTATTATTTAAAATAATATTTTTACGTCAACTGAATTTTATATGCATGAAAATGAAGATTGTTTGTCCAAACTCGATATAATGCGGTGTTTGAGAGGTTCAGTTGTTGGGTACGGTGCCTGTTAGAGACAGTGTGGTCTGCAGCCACGATTTCACACACAGTAGATATTCACGCATATTAAATATGACACGTATTTTATGTACGCTTCTATATTTGTTGAAAATATTTTAATTATCTGGCACACCCCAAGAAAGCAGGGACGATCGCTCAAAAATGTAATCCGCGAATTGGAGGGTCGGGGTTCGATATCCGGGCGTGTGTAAATATCAAGAGACCGGAAGTTCAATATGATACATTGACACCATTACTTACTTCCTGCTCGGGGAAGCTTCCGGTATTCAAATTCACAGCACGTACTTATGATGCACCGCCCTGCCCCGCGAATCTCTACCTTTAGTGAAAATATGCCACTTGAATTCATATAATTTCAAAACACGCTTAGTTGTTACACATAAATTGTACACATTACATGCATTTTATGGACAAGATATATGACTAAAGTTCTTGAAAACACGATAAATAAAATGTATATTAAAAATGTTGGTTTGCATGTCGATATCGTCTTCAAACTTTACCCAGATTGAAAATATATTTTTACAGAAAAATCTATACTCTGTTAAAAGAAATTCCATATTACACTGATATTTTAATCGGAAATTCATTTACAATGATAAATACAAATTAAAATATTCAATACTGATCGAAAACGCTATTTAATTATTTTACGCGTATCTCTTTAATGTGTAATAAAATAATAACACATGTCAGTCCATGCGAAATCACCTTGGTGTGGTCGCTTGACCATTTCGGATATTTTTTATTTTTTTACCATAGGTAGCCTCAGCAGTGTGTAGTTCAAAACAATTTATGTTATTTTTATCTACTATCATTTCGGATCTAGGCTCAACTTTCTTCGCAGTGATAGGCAAAAACAGAGCTATGTAGATGTTTTGAAAAAAAAATTGTTTTCCTCCCATAAACGATAAAAGATCCTGGTTTTTATTTACATAAAGAAGACAATATAGATACAAAACTATATATAAACCATGAATTGAATGACCTTGAATTATGCCAAATTTGGGAGTATAGTCACCAGTTTTGATGATCTATTAAGGTTAGAACCATAAGATGGATATTTTTTTGTTATAACTATGGCTAGTAGAGTTAATGAATGCTATGAAGTTAATGAATGCTATGCTATGCTATGGCTATGAAGAATTAATGTTTGGGTTAGAAATATTTCCTGCCTTTTTTTCGCATCAATGTTTCAAATTTTTCAATTTTTGCTGATTTCAAGGTCAAATATTATTTTTTAAATGGGGAACTACGAGTAGATACAAGTTTTTGCACAAGGATATTTGAACTGGTACTAAACAAAATCTGTGAGTTTCATTTTGTGGTTCAAACAGGTTTAGAAGTTATGGACAATTTATTTTTTAAATTAGATGACTCACGTAGTTTCCTTTATTATCATTGGTCTTAAAACATTTTCATCCCCTAATACCAGAAGGGTCGGGGGCTTAAAGTCTCGACAAGACGCTTGCATTTTTACCTGTCTTGCACCGCTTCAGTACTTGTTGACCAATTAAGACCCAATCTGTCTTTGTCTATGTTCACAGCTTAGTCTGAGGCGACCCAACCCTGCCTTCCTTCCGAAGTTACTAAGAATACATATCCAGATAACCGTTTCTTTGGTATTATGAAGATATGTCCAAGTTATCTTAATTTATTTGAATTATTGGAGGTTGAATTGACTCGTAGACGCTATTTTACGAATTAAAATAAAATATTAAATACGTGAAAAACCAGCCACTTGACGTTTGGTAGAATTTTTATTTTCATTAATTGATTAACTTAGGTTGTATGTTCTGTGGTACACCATTTCTCATTTTTGATACCAAATTATGCAGAAGTAGTAGAAATACTAGTACTAGTTATGTCAAAGTGGCTGTTGAATTCAACGACGAGTTTGGTTCCAAGGGTGTTGGTATATATACGTGAATTTAAGCAATAGTGGAAGCGGTCAGTCATGATTCATGGAAAAACTCTCATACCGACGCCATCTGGTGACAGATTATATGAACCATCGGGCGACGTACGCTTAAATTATCTTATATTTAAAAAAAAATAGAGATGCGTGCGCGGAATACATGTCACATAAATATTTTTACTATTTTCAAACATAGCTAAACGCTTGTACTATGAAAATAGGACTAGCTTGCTGGTATCATGGAACGAGGCGTGAACCCCCGACCACTAGATCACTAGGCCAGCGTCTTAACCACTACACCTACGAGCTAGTCAATTTGATATCCGCATATGACTGTGTGTACTTTTAGTGTAATAATACATTTTGGAGATACTAATATGATACACATGTACGACCGCCTTATAAACGCTTCGGTTGAATTGAAAATAAAATGTCGTATTTGACAGCGAGATTAATTATTTTTAATGTCATTATTGTTGAAAATGACTCGTACTTTTAATTTGTTTGACATGTTAGCGAGTTTCATGAAAAATATATAAGTATGATTAATGTATCTAAATAATATTTAATTTGTTTTTGACTTTGATGATATTTTTATTTATGTTGAGTTGAACAGTGAAGGCGTGTGAGATTTATGGGTTGTATAAGATAACATGATAATCAATATCCGGTGAACCAACAAGCACTTAAAGCATTAGAAATTTTGAATGGAATGTATTTTATACTAAAGTATTTTTTTTTGTTCCTGCCTTATTTTAATAATATTATTAACCTGGTTATATAAATATATTTAACTAAAAAAATATGTAATCATTAGCAAACAGAATATAATCATCTTTAAAAGTCTTTACATTACTGAAACAAAATTGGAGAAAAATACCTTGCCTGCAATATAGAGATAAGATGGTACATATTTTAAGAAAAATATGTTTTTAGTATTATTTTATAGAATAATAATATTTTATTTTTTTAATTCACAGTACAGTACAGTGTGTTATTATATTATCAGATAATATTGCAGCAATGTAAAACATATATTTCGGTACACTGCCTGCTACACTTGTATTTTACTGTATTATATCAGATAGTGCCTTTCCGGTATAGTAAAAAATTTAAAGTAAGTAAATGCATTGTTTAACGTAGAAAAATACATAAATATGTATAGATAGCATATACAACATATGTATAAAAATTTAAAAAAATATTATATAGAGAGTAAAGCAGGATGCAATTAATAGCAAATAAATATAATGTAAAACTTAAAGAAAATACAATGTTTCATTTATAAAAAAATAAAAAAACTAAGGTAAGTTAGAGTAAATAAGTAAATAACATACAAATATGAATTATTAAGAGAATACATTCTTATTGTGAAGTTGTAATTATTCAGAACATAGGTCTGTGATATTTTAAATATATTAATTGGAAAGATATACATATAAAATCAATTTTATTGAAAAATATTGTTGTTGCGCCATCGGGATTCGAACCTGGATCTCTTTCCTAACCGGGGAAGGTGCCTTATGAATGAATTGATAATTCTGGCATCTGCTATCAGATTACTCAAAGGTATTTGAGATTCTGTAAAAATAAGGTAGATGGCTCTTTCAAATAATGGAACGATTAAATGTATTAATATTAAAAATGTAACATATAGGTTCGAAAATTGTCGCTAAAAATATTGTCGCTGTAGCATAGTTGGATAATGCACCTTCCCCGGTTAGGAAAGAGATCCAGGTTCGAATTCCGGTGGCGCAACAACAATATTTTTCGATAAAATTGATGTTATATGTATATCTTTCTAATTAATATATTTGAAATAAAATATGAAGTAAACTTATGTAAAATTGTAATGATCAATATAAAATGGTTGAAAAAAGTTCAGTTAAATGGGACACTAACACAACTGCAGAGAAGAGTAAAATATGCAATATTCAATATTTAAATACTGTAGTAGCATTTTAAACCTCAAGTTTAGACTTTAGAAATTAGAAGCATAGAACATAAAATTTGAAGCATTTGAGGTATGGATCTACAAGAATGATTAAAGTAATCTGTTCATGAATGAAGCAAATCAAAATAAGTATGTGATAAAAAACCAAAAACTTTAATATGTAGTGAGGCATCTAGAGAAGTATCTAGTCTTGCATTTCATAATGCAGCAAAAAATTTCTGGAAATTGGGGCCCTGGAAAAACAGCCGTAGGTAATGGTTTGGCTAGTCTACTATAGATTTTTTTCAGGCAGTAGTAAACAATGTGAAGATAGCCAACGTCTATTGTACGGATAACACATTAGAAAAAGAAGAAAATGTTCTTTACTTTATATATTTATTATAATAAATCCATTGTCACAATCTGTCAAGATCTATTCCAAACGTTTATTGTTAAGGGTTAAAATATAGCATCTGTCAATAAATACCTGATGGCTCTTGATTTTATTACCCATCTCGTAAAATCTGAAATAGCCGTGTACTTCAAATAGGCCCCGAGCCCCCTCAGCTTACGTACTCGTTAAAACGTTAGTGCTACTCTCGGGTTAAATACAATCCGATATTAAAGCTATCTCATTTGAAATACAAATTGAAACTCGAGATCGCCAAAAATATTGCGACCCAGATAAATATAATATCGTCTTCCTTAGATATCTATTACAACAATAAATATACGTTGCGAAATATCCATTCACCAAATACGAGTATTTTATCGTCATAAATTAATTTTGTCTCAACACTTTGACATCTTCTCTTATTCTCAATACATTTATTTTGGCAGATTTCTTATCATAAATATAACTTATTAAATTAGTTCACCTTGCTAATACTCCAGCACACGTATATCTATACCTGTGCGGTAACAGAATTACCTCAAAATTACAAGAGAGGCTCAGACGTTTGGTTGAACAGTTATATAATAGACAGTGTCTACGGATGAGATTTCTCTCAGGGTTCGACTCGAGTGCGCATACATCATAATTAAAATAACGCATCTAGTACACACGTACCGTTAGCGAGTTCCAGAGGTTAATGTCTCATTGAGATATCATCGTGGCATGGTTTTTTAGTTCATGTAGTTCTCTTGCCAGGACCTCGTCCGTTGATTTTCCTTGTATGACAAGTTTTTTGTAAGTATCAGGGTATCTCACGACATGTCTAAAGTGTCATGTCATGTCCATGAGTTTCCTTGTCTTTTTTCATTTCCATTAGAATACGTGTATTGTTTCTTACTATTATTATTATATTATGTTTTTATTTATTTTATGAATATTTTAAATTTAAACAATTATTTACTTTTAATTATTTCGAGCGATGAAAGCAAATGGGTAAGAAATGTTTAAAAATCGTCATTTTTCTACTATTCTGGTGTACCTTGCAGTACAATTTAGTTAGTGTTTAATGACCTGTGTCGACGCTGAGCTTTCGGTGATACCTTGATCTCTGAGAGTCGCTAGTGGTACGCCTGTACTGGATACGTCATTCTAATCCGCGTGAAACATATGAACTGATGCTTCATAAATCGCTTCGTGCTGAACACTGTACCGTCCTTCATCTTGTTTCGATTTGAATCTTCGAGAGAAATCTCTTTCATGGACATGGGCCATAAAAGTGCTGAGGCAAACAGTGATTGTGTGATTGTAACGGTGAGTGATAACTATGATTTGTCGTTTAAATGTTCGGTTTTTAGTCTTCCAGTGATTGTCCGCTGAATTACAAATAATCACAGTTTATTTTTTCACTATAATCTATAACCGTTTAATCACATCTCCATTAAAAGTTTGAAAAGTTAGAAAAGCTGTACCGCCAATTTATGCTGAACGACAATTCATTATCTCTTGTATTTAACAACAACTTTCTTGTCAGTGTAGCTCGCTCTATTTGTCTCTATTTCTCAGACCTGATATTATGATATTACCAGTAAGTCACGTTTACTTTTGTAATTATTTAGTTCATAGATTTTTGTTTGACTTTCTTCTCTATTGTCTTTTTTGCTGCCTTCTAAGAAACACCCAGCAAGATCAAGGACAGCTCTGATATAAGCTTCAACAATCAACGAGCGTGTTTATAAATGTGAATGAGGCAAGGTATAACGTGTCTATAAATGTGAATGAGGCAAGGTGTAACGTGTCTATAAATGTGAATGAGGCATTGTATGATGTGCCTATAAATGTGAATGAGGCAAGGTATGATGTGCCTATAAATGAGACAAGAGTATGATGTTCATTCTTCTCTTTCTAGTGAGAAGTTAGCTTCATTATAAGCTTAAATAAGTGTGTTTACTTGTTCTGCTTTCTGTAGTAATTATTAATCCTTTTTTTACTTACTATTTCCGATAATATATATTTTTTTTATGTAGAACACATTTTTGTTGTGAAGTTGTATTTTCAGAACATAGTTCTGTGGTATGTAATATAAATTAAATGAATCAACTAAAAATATATACAGAAAAATCTTTCTGTATGATTAATTAAATTTGCAATTATTTATTTACTTATTATAAGCTTATTTTTTCCAAGCAAACTAAATTATATATTTATTTCAGGTTTTAAACTTTCCTGAAGATGGAACTGACGTTGTTCCTCAACAGTTTGAAATTAAATAATAAAACTCGTGTTTATGTACAAAGATATTTTACATTACTTATTAATAACTAAGTTACAATACAATTCAATTACAAAAAAATATTTTAAAAATTCAAGATTACTAAAAATCCTGATTAACACCCATATGAATATAAATAAATTGTAATCAACTAAATTCAAAAATATTTTTTAATGTGAGTAAAACGACTTTTGGAGTAATAATGTCAGAGACCCAATGTGTTAAAAGTTTAAAACCCATTCCAACAAGTTTACCCGTTCAAATCGATGTTTGACTTTAGAAAATACGGCCGTAAATCTAAAGAAATATTCTCCCTTCTTCACGGGGATCAAGGCAGTGCCGAGAAAATGCCGCCTGAGATTTTTCAACAGTTCATTTAATTCTATGAATGTTCTCAATAGAGTCTGTTTTAACTACATTCAGTATTTAAATATTAGGTTAGTTATTAATTGTGGGTTATGGGTATTATAGTTGCAAAGTCCTTTATTTATTTTTAAATCTTTTAATGCAATCATTAACTTAATGCAAAATCACATATCTTCGATATCGGCAACGAGTTCATCTGAATTGCAGCAGACTTTACCCATCTGTCAATTTATGAGCGAGTGATTAACGTGGTAGTCTACAGGTGCGTCAGTTGGAGAGTATGAAGAGCCTAATCTTTTAAGCTTGTGTCACCGAATTGATTGTGTCAGCTAAATGATTAAACTATTTTCGAACTTGAATTTCGCCAATCGTTCCTTCACCAACGAATTTGTTGAGATCGCGAAATGATTTCTGCAGTCCATCTTTTTCGAAGTGATAAAACATGATATGGTCATGAAAGTGGTTTTAATTATCTAAAAACAAAATAATATATGTGCTCTAAGTAAAAAAAATTATTAAAATGAGTTTATCAATTATTTCGCGTCACATTGCTTTAAATTAATATAACATGATGCAAATTGTAACAATTCAGGGTATTGTTACGATGTTCAACGATATTTCACATATTAGTAAAAAAAATGACATATTCGAAGGGCTTCGATTAAATGATCGTTAATTGTTGCACCAGGTTAATAAATAACCTAATAGTTATTTTGTAAGTGCGTGTAGTACAATAGAATCTAACCCTAAAACATTGAAAATCGCCTTTTAATATAAATACCATTATCATTATTTTAGGTTACGGACAATCTAGATCCAACGGGTGCTTGTGGTCTAGCGGTTACGATACTCCTCTAGTAATCTAGTGATCGGGTGTTCGAGCCTCGTTCCAGCAGGCCATCAAGTTAGTTATATTTTCATAGCACAAGCATTTAGCTTAGATTGAAAATAGTAAGAATAATTTATGTAATACGTATTCTGTGTGCGCATCTCTATTTAAAAAAAAAATGTTGCAGACTTTCTCAAAATCTCTTCTGTTCAAAATCTGCATACATCTGCATATGTCAGTCCATCCTATTCTTGGGTAGCTTAGTGTTTGAGTTAAGGCAGGGGAATCATTTTGAAGAGTCCTAGATTTCTCATTTTTCACAACGTAGCCAGCTTTAAATTGTTTTTTTTTTATGGGGGTTCTGCTGAATAAATTAATATTATTATTCACATTTAAATGATAATTTTATAACTACTTATGCGATCTTTCATAATTGCATACACAATATAAAAATATGTCATTATATTTTTTAATAACTATGAATTTTGCCTTTAAACTATTATTTTTACGTTAAGTGAAATGGAATTAATGTTTTGGAACCTGTGTAGATTAAATTCTAAAATTATTTTATGATTATATGAATTTATCTGATTGAGGATCGTCTCGCCGTCTTATGGAATTAACTCTGAATAAATCACATAACAAATATACATAAATAAACTAAGATTTTCATAAAGAACAACAAATATCTCCATCCCGTAACAAATTTGGATAATGCAGTATTACAGTTATATTGATAGCTTACATAATAGTTTTGAAAAAAGAATTAAAACGATAGTTATACGAATTTGAGAATATGAGAATTTGACAACCGTGGCAAGACTAGCGGTACACAATGTAATCCTGGTACCGACACTGATGTATGTAAGTGAAGCTTGGAGTTGGCAGAGGAGGAATGAAAGTAAACTGAATGCAGTGGAAATGAGATCACTAAGACCTACACGTGACAGATTTTATTTATGAAATAATAAAGAATGAAGAAATAAGAAAATAATGTAATGCTGATCTTAGTGTAATGTGTAAGATTAAGAAAGGATCACTTAGTTGATTTGGTCGTATGGAATGGATGAATGTGGAGAGAATGGTACGATAGATATATGACACAAGTGTTGATGGCACCAAAAATAGAGAATGTTCGCGGAAAACTTGGCACGACTAGGTTAACCAAATATTAGAAGCCACAATAATCGGCGAGCTTGTTTGAGAAGATGTATGAATGTGGATGAGGCGATAATTTTGCATCAGGACAGAATCGTGTGGCGCTCCCACGGAGAAACAGCGTGATGGTAAGTAAGTTATAGGAATATTAAAAAATATGTCAGACCCATCATGGTGTGTGTGGGAAGAATTGAAAGCCGTCCACATACACCAAGAATCAAATCTGCATAAGAGAATTCTTCGCTCCATCTTAGAAAAACCTTCAAAGAATACGCATCACAGAAACATACTCAAGGAAAAAGTGCGATGTGGATGATATCGTGAGATGGGTCAGAAGCAAAATACGATACTGCAGAGACCACGTTGAGGGGTTGGTGGACGACATGAGATACCAGCGGGAAGACGAGGACCGATATGCATGTCACCTAAGACATGGAAAGATAACTGGCAGTCTACCTCCGCTGAGTGAACGTCAAAGGAAAGATAGACCCCCAGATCTATTACAAGAAGAAAAAATAAGGTTTTAATTCTAAGATGATGCCATGTAGGTGGAACAAGACCACCGTATAAACATAGCAGTATAGGATAGGGAGAAGTGCATAACAAATCGATTATTTCAAGATTGAGATCATCAGGTCAATAATGTCTCTCAAATAACCCGAAGGAGAAAATATGAAGAAGACATTCACAAGTTTCTTGATTTCTTCAAACATCTTTACTTCCCTACAGTTTCCGCAACTATTCCTTTATGACCTGCCGCCCCTGAGGTCTACCGCCCCGCGCCACCCTTACAGCACAACCCTATTTGGACAGCTTATGCTTTATTTATGGTACTGAATAGGGGATATATATTCAGAATAATCATATTTTTATCCGCTCATATATTTGCTGCAAATATATTTGTAGGGTTTGTACTTGGTTTATGGTATACTTGTGAGGTGGGTTAACTTATTGATTACTTTTAATGCATAATAATACGATTTTTTTTATTTGAACAACGATTACTCACATATATTGTATATGTACACAAGGAAATAAATATTTTTGTTAAAACACCTATTTAAAGCAAATTAAGAATAATAATCAAGAAGAAGATAAAAATATATTTGACTGTCAAAATATTTAGTAACATTGTGTCAATTGAGCTAAATTTAGCATTTGAACGTGAATTTGATTCAACTAAAACATGAATATATTAAAAATCAGTTTTATTGACCATCCAGAATGTTCATGATCTAATTTTAATGTATTCCATGTATGGTCCGGAAGATACTTGGAAATGGGCATACGAGATGAGGGTGAACGCACAAAACAAAGGACTTGGTGGACAAATGACAGAACAGCGTGGTTTTAACATCCCTAAGAAATTATATAGTTCAATATTTTCAGATCTGGTGTGGATGTTTGACGCATAAATGGGAGTCAGGAGTCCACAGAGGCAGTCGATTGGTTATGAAGCCAGTTCCAGTCACTTTAAATAACACATAACCAAACGAATATGTATGTCTGGTGGAGAAATAAGGAATGCATAAAGGGTGGAATGAATTCGGAAAAAAGGACAGGAATAGGGGCTGAAGGACCACCCAGAACCAGAAAACACGACCCACCTGTGAAATGCTCCTTTCGATATCTTTTTCCACTGAATCCACAGGTCACGAAGTACATTTGGACATACATTGTATACAGTAGCAAGATTTACAGTACTTAATCGGTTTGCGCCGTAGTGAAAAAACAGATTACACACAAACAAATAACAGCGCCATACAGCAGGACGATAATTCACAGCAGTCACACCCAAATGGTAAACGCTATCTTGACAGTTCGAAGATTCAACTACAACTGCAGAACTACAGAGAATACACAATAGAAAAGATCGTGTTTTGGTTATAAGGGGAGGGAGGTAGTGGATTGGTAATAGACAAAAAATATATTTACGCGTTCATGTGCACGCAAGACGACAATCGGCGATTCATACAATAAAAATACCGAGCATAGTCAAATTTTTCAATAATGTTTTGAATTTATCGGGCTCACTTTACCATCACATAACACTTATATTATGTTAATCGCTATTTTTGGTTATAATCTTGATACCAATATTTTATTGCATACTATTAATTACTAAAGTATGTGTTTCCAGTTCTTGCGTACGGAGCCGTGATAAGCCCTCAAAATCAATGCCATACACAAATTAAAAGTAGCTAAAAAAGTAATGGAAAGGGCTATGCTTGGAACATCTCTGAGAGATCGTACAAATTCGTCAGAAAAAAAATGAGACTTCGCACTGGTATACGTGATGTCGACGTTAAACTGGATGGAGCGACGACATCAGAAGAGTGGCGGGCGACAGATGAATGAGAAAAACAGAGATACAGGCTGATGATAATGGTGATGATGATACAGGTGAATTTTATGTTCCAGGTCGATTTTGTTTTTGAATAACTAGAAAAAAAAACTGAATTTTTAGTTTGTTTTTTGTTTATCGATTATTTGGTTTATTACAATTATGAATTATGAATTACATCGGCCAAGTGGCCGCCTCTGATACTGGCACAAAGCGTGCTCTTTTAATTATATTTTTCATAACATTCTCGCACACTTCGCGTAATACTTTAGCAATTTCATGTCGAATATTGTCCTGAATCAGATTACTGGCGAAAAATAGTCGGGAGCCGTTAAATCAGGTGATCGACGAGGCCAGTAGCTTGGGCTGTGTATATGAAACCACGTGTGTTGCAGACCCAATCGACTGCATTCGACCACCAATAAGTTTTTCAACGTGTGACGACAGCGATTACCATTAATGGTTACAGCATTGCCATTATTATTTACATAAAATATTTTGATGACTTAAACACGTTATTGAGGCGTTAGATGATTTATAATAAATTCAACCATGCTCTACGACTACCAAATGTGAAATGACAAATGTTTGACAAACCATAATGGAGGCCATACAAAATCACTCTGTATTATTAATTTCATGGATACTAATAAAGAATATTCTTTGTCCATTGACATTAAATTTTGCTCGCCCATAAACAAAATGATATAATAAAAAAAATAGAGGATGCTCAAAGTCTCAATGAATAGAAGTAAAAATTATCGGAGCAGTGGAATTGACAAGGCAAAGATTACAGACAAGAGTCAGTCTGTATACAAATTAGATGAATAAATTTAAAAAAATAATAATTGAGTAACTTTGAATCAATCACGTATTAATTATTTAATGATACATCTTTTGCCAAAATGAAATAATGAATATGAATTATAAAATTATAGCATTTTTAAAGATTTTTTAATATTGGCTTACATAAGTTTCAATCTTATCCGTTATCCGTAAGCAAACAATTTATTACAATAATTTTTCTACAAAATGGAAAAAATTCAAAAGACGTCCTTTTCGATTTACGCAAAATGGCGGGAGTTATCGTCCCTTATGTTTAGGGTCCCGCTTTGAATCCGAAATGCCCTGCAAGGGATGAGTGAGTCGTCCTCCGCCCCTCGTGGGGCTGCGCTCCAGGCTCTACCCTCGCTCCGTACGTGAGTGAACAATAAAACAAAGGGTTGATTTGTAAAAATTCGACGATTTTTCGTATTTTTAACCCTTAAATATGAGCTGATTCGAAGGTTTTACGATTTACCTCGCTTGATTGTAACGACACCATAAAATGTTCAGGTGATCATTGCAAGGTTTGGGTGTGTAATAAAACATTACATTTATCATTTATTCAATACTTTTTTTACATTATTTTTGATTATGTTATTACTATGTTGCAAAAGAAACTTTAAATATTGTACCTCTAAATAAAATAAAAAAGCATTGGCCCACGTCCATGAATATAATGGATTTTTCTCACATGTGATAATTCGGAGATTGCCTCACTTCACGCTCGTTGTACGTTAAACGTCAAATATCATTTTTTATTTTCTCCTGCAGCAGTTGGTCAACTCGGTTATCAATTATGGAGTGAGTAGCTATGGACTAACTTATAAAACATGTACTGATAAAATGAAACGGTTACAATTAAGATTTTTATAATTTATAGTAGATAACAGAACAAAGTGTTTGTATAAGAATGATTATAATACATTATTTACAATATGCCAAATATTACCAGTTGACAAAAAAAAAACATATAGTATAATTATAGAAGAGATGATAAATAATGTAAATATGATTACTGACTCGACTAGATCGTCGGGTCGAACCATAAGAGTTCCGAGCGCGGACAAGGTGTACGATGAGAAAACGAGAGAATGTATTGTGCCATAAGTATTTAATATAAATAATAAAGATTTATTTTACATCGTGAAAAATAAAGACACCCTAGTGACCAGCCTAAAATATAAAGTGAAAGAACATATCCTCATCAAATTTATTTGTTTCCTTTGTTGTATTTCATTTTTAAATTAAAAGTGTTGATTAAACACTGTTGAAATAAAAAAATAAGTTAAAACGGAATAAATGTTTACAATTTAACGCCTTATACTAATTTTAATGTTTAATAACTTGTGTCTAACTTGCCAGAACAGATCATTGTACAGATATACATGGTGGTTTTAGGAGAAATTTGTGTGCACGTGTGAGATTAAACATCGTGTATACTTGTTTGTTTTTTGTCTTTTTCTACCAAATTCAAGTTGATCTCTTAGTTCATATCCAGATCAAAATATAATCACGTGTACATAGTATTGAGATATACCTCAACTAAATCTCTGAAATGATTGATCTGTGTTTTATTCTGTGGACACGGCGTTTAAGAAAAAATTATCGTAATTTTAAAAATACTAATCTTTTATTGAGGCATTGAGAGCAATTTGACCTCGAGAAGCTTCGTTTTGAGTAGCAGTGTTTTAAATACAATAAATGTTAAAAAAAATTTCAATTTTAATATCATGGCTGGCCATTATTGCTATTCAAATATAATATTGTACTTCAACTTCATTATCATTTAATGTCATTATTTACGTTTATAAAATTTGTGTCCAGTTTTATTCTCACCGTCTTATAATAATAATATTACTTTCAAATATCACATTCACGTATATTGTACTTTATTAAAAAATTGACTTTAATATAAATACTGTAATATTGACACGACAGCTGTGGCAGCGTGGAGAATGACGTCTGATTAGAATTCTAGGAGCGCAGATTCAAATATTTGGCTGCCCTTTTTTTTTACATAACTTTTATATAGCGATGACACATACCGCTTCATTTATTGATATTCATATAAAAGAATCTATTGCCGGGTTGTCTCATAATTGTGTATCTCTTCATATTGTCAGAATGGTAAATTACGTATTTAAACCATTTTTAAAATATGTATGGATATTTATTTGCGTTATTCACATCTACTGTGGTAGACTTCTTCTCTTTTTTAACAAATTGTATTTTCAAAATTGAATAATAAATTTTATAGAAACATTGGTCGTGGCCGCTTTGCATAGTGCTATTGCTAGTTTATTTAATTGTTAAATATGTATATATTTTAATAAACTACCTTCATTCAATTAGTAATATAATTACAATCTGATATAAATGGACTGTTACAGATGCTGATTAATTATAAAAATTATAGTTAATTCAAAAATTGTAAAATACGTTGCCAGTTTTCAATCATGTTATTATAAATAATTAATTCGATCAAAGGGTTATAATTTATTGGGATTATTTTTCAGACATATGACAGCTGTTGTCAGCGCGATACCAGTATCGAGTAATATCCGAAATATGTTTAACATGGCAACGTAAAATTGTATTTAAACTCTAGTTAATCCACAGAACTTTAATGAATTTTAACTACATAAATAATATTTTCGAATAGAAAAATTTCTTCAATGATATAATGTAATATAATGATTCAATTTTGTGGTATGCTAACTATCATATTAAGATCGTTTAAAATATATGGCGTATTGATAATCTATTAAAAAAAATACTAAATATAGTATCGAAAGTAAAAAAAATACTTTGTTAATTGTTTTATTTCCATTAAAATGCAAGGTGGATATGATACTTTTTTGATACGATGGTATAATTTTCAACTAGAAAAACAAATGGTTTCATTTATACTACTCAAAATTTAAAAATTAGGATTTATTTCAAAATACTATCGCAGAACTTTATATTAGAGGCATTTGAAATAAATCATGAATTATCAAGGCAAAGTTATGGAACCAGGAATAAGTTATATTTTTATTTGATTTGTGTATTTTTACATATTTTAATAACCGGAATGTCCCACAATAAGCTAAACTTTATATATGATAATATAAGAAGTCAAAAAAATAAGATATGACGTTATCAAGCAATTTTTAAAAAATTATTTACTTTTCTATTTAAAAACATTTTGACATATAACTATAGTTAGTTTTTTTATCATCCTGATGAAAGAAAATGTATTTTTCGAAACCTTTCGGTTAAAAACACAGTTAATGATTTATTTATTATAATATTAAATAAAGTTTTGTTGAATGTACAATTAGATAAATATATATATATGGCATAAAATTATTAAGAAATTTAGTGAAAAACTGGATATCAAATTCGTAAATTCATTTTAATATTTATTGTGATTTTTTTTAATAGATAATCTTAAAATACGCCACACAGATGAATTAATATTTAATTGATGGCTTCTTAATATGTGTAATGCATACAGACGAAATACTGTGTACTTTACATAATTTGTTGCTGCATGTCGAACAATCTCAGTTTGACAGGAGGTGTATAAACCAAAACTATCTTCAAAGCTGTTACAGCAAGAGGAACACTACAATGCAATTCTAGAATAAGTTGGTATTAAGAGATGAGGATCTTCGGGATAACATGGAATGGAGTTTCGTAGTTACAAAGACGTGGCTTGTGTTTGAGCTGGGATTTTGATATGACTAGGACAAGGAAAGGAATTAGGATTTGGTCGCTTTTTGTTGGGAGACTAGACAAAAAGTAATTTCGATATCGTGTTATAAAATAATTTATTAAATTATATATTTAGATGGATATAAAATAAATATGCTTTATATTTCCGGCGGTCTCTCGTTACGAGGATGACGTCTGGCATGGTTAATTGGGTTGGACACGGCAGAGGTCTGTGCGTGGGATTGTTAAAAGTGTAGGTGGTATTGTAGTACCACCCACACCCACTATTAGAATAATGGAGAGCTTGGTCCAGTGGCAAGGGTGGTCTGAGATGACGAACTCTCCGTTATATTGCAGCTTTTTCCGTTTATGCACAAGGCTTTGTACAGACTACAGTACAGTAGGTCGGGTAGATGTGACCCCAGAACAGCACTGGTGCCAATAGCATACCCGAGATAATGCATCATTTAATCAAGCTAATAACCCATCATATTTCATTTATGAATTAGTCATTCAGTCAATTATGTATTGACACTAGACATATGTGACATAAATTTGTCAATTTATATATATATATAGTGCATATATATATTCACATATATGCTTTATATTGTGAAAAGATAAACTGAAAGATAACTTTGAATGA
Source organism: Eubasilissa splendida (assembly GCA_031772225.1). NCBI lineage: Eukaryota > Metazoa > Arthropoda > Insecta > Trichoptera > Phryganeidae > Eubasilissa > Eubasilissa splendida. Next base: position 17,488,421 of record CM062863.1, read on the forward strand.
CTTTTATATTATTCAAGAGAACCCATTCTTATTGTGAAGTTTTAATTATTCAGAACAGACGGTCTGCGATGTTTTAAATACTAATTAAATATTTTAATTAGTAAGATGTACATGTAAAATTAATTTTATCGAAAAATTTTGTTGTTGCTATTCGAAAATAAAGAGGATGGTTTTCAAATAATAGAACGATACATGTATTAATTTGAAAAGTGTAACATATACTTCAGAAAATTTGTCGTCAATGCACTGTGGTGCTATAGCATAATTTGTTAATGCACGTTCCCAGGATTGAATCTAATACATTAATGTGTATTAGATTTATTATACGATTGTCATGATGAACTTAACAGGGGTCGAGAAATAATCCGATTCTTGATACAACAGAACTAAAATTATGCTGTCATTTTTTCCTCCTAAGAATCCTAAACTCGGGCATCAGGTACGCGAGCATCCCGCCTGTCACGTCAAGGACACATGACACAGGGGATGCCCGCTACGAGCTTCCTCTTCCTAATATGATCCGTGTTCAGCGAGTCACAGTATTATGATTCTTCACCCATGTCAACGTCATTTCAAAGGTCATCCGCCAGTCCTTTTTGAACTTCTTTGTCAGATAACAATACAACATGCCATGATTCTTTATCGCTTCTTCAAAATACAGAGTGGCCTGGAAATAGCAAAGGATGAAAGAAATCAGACTAATTTCTGCGCAATTTTTGCTTCCCGAAAATTCTAGAAAAAATAATATTAATGGTGAAATAATTCATAATAATCATGGTTATTCAGAATTTTTAAATCATTTATTGGAATTATAGAGTTTTTACTAAAATTATTATCCCTTAAAATATAAAATAAAATAAAATCGTTATTTATATATAAATCAATATATTATATGGGATATATTGAATTTTGTGGACACGATGACTCCCAAAGTTCTTATCATATTTCCATTAAACTTTTAAAAAAATGGCTTTGAATATGTCGGTTAAGTTCTTTAGATTCTAATCTACCAAATTTGTAACTACGTTAATATCGATTCTGGAGAAAAAAAGGCTTAATAGATACATATTAGTGGCGTGCGGTAGGTTCAGATTTAGGTTATGCTGTTACCATGATATATATTATAATACTATATAATATACTATATGGTACATTATACATAGGTTTATGAACTTTCGTTTAACTGACATCTTTAGAAAAAATGAATTCATCATAATATAAAATGCATTATTCTGGAACGCAAAGAATAATCATGAAAATAACATGTTTAGGAAGGTAGTAAATTTTTCGAATTCGTAAATGTGGAAGTAGATGCTTCGATCAGCTATAAGCCAAGCTCAAAACCTTTCATATGTCATTCTGTTGGGAAACAGCATAAGTAAGGACTCCGTACAACCTGCTGAGTGGAATTTTAAATTCAGTGGGTAGCTATTGTATGGCTTGTATAGAACGATTTTAGTAGAAATAAATGAATAACAAAATGATTCTACTGATTCACGGTGGATTCTACGGATACAATATGGATTATTACATTTCTATTTGTTTTCCAGAATTTTTAGTAATGCATAGCTTTTTTGCTTGTATGAAGTGCACGGATATGGCATACTTACCATAAAATGAGAAGATATTATTTTTTCATATACATATTGGAATATCTTGATGGCTCAATAAAATCATCTTCTTTTCGTGAACTTTATCTACTAACCCATCCATCGACACTCTCTTTTGCCTCTTTTTGAGGATTTTATGAAAATGTGACATTGCATTGTCGCCGAAAAGATTAATCGCTCGCTAATCCATAACCAACGAGATTGTGAGTAGCAATTTTTTTTCCAAAAGGTAAGTCTTCACTGTAGGGCCAAAGATCTCGTTGATTCATTCAATGAATAAAATAATAGTAACCTTAGCCTTGCTCGTGGATCTCCACGTAAAATTTAACAGGCTCTTCTATACCTTGGATTTATTAGATTCTCGGAATGATAAACGAGCAAGGGCTTAACTTTCAAATCACCATTTGTTTTATCTTCCGCTTTTTTTTTTAAGTTACGCAAAACGTTTATTGCTCGTATATCGAGACGTTGCTCGTATATCGAATATATATATTTTTAATTGTTGGTTTTTAGAAATACTCGTAAGCTTTGGTGCCACTGGTATATCTTCATGCTCACTTCCCTTAACTGTCCCTGTGATCGTGAGATTCTTAAGACACTCATAATTTCTTCTGGCAACATTTACAAAGAATGCAAGAATTTTTCTCCTGCATGGTGTCGAAAGTCTTTCTAAAATTCTTAACTCCTGGAGGATACAAGACATCTGAACCATCTGCCTGTAGCACTACATCCAACATATTTCTTTCCTTTTTTCTCAGTGTCCATGTTTCTTTTCCTCACAGAACTATGGAGATAACCAGAGAACATTATATCGTCTAAATGGTGGGATAAGATCCCACGGACTGTATCGATTATGATTAGTTGACGCAATCCGAATTGGATTCGAGAATGGAATATTAGAAAATGGATCTAGCCTCTCTTGATCTTGATCCTGGATTGGACGTCAAGTTTTCACTTTTTTAGTAAAGAACCGAGATATCACGTGATTCTAGCGTTACGCACGGCGCTACTTTCGGACGTTAAATAAAGAACACAGATCTTATCTACATATATATATTGGAAGGACAAAATTCACAGGGAGTAGGTACTCGACTTGCGTCAATATCTAAATATCGAATAATATGAAAATCGAAATAAAACGCCATTTTAAAAACGCTCTCTTTTATACTTGGATATAAGATGAAAAATATAAATATAATATTTGTATAATTCTGCATTTTCTTTATTCGAGCACAATCAACACAGGTGGAGGCGAGTGGCTTGTAAATGCTTGCGATACATCAGGGATTACGGCTGATCCGAGGATTAAGGGCTCGAGCCCTTGTAATCCATGTATGGGGGTTTAATCCGTGCACAACAACCTCCTGTATAAGTTACCCTCAGCCCCCGCAAACAGCCTGAACGAGATATTTGAGTACGGGTACATGAATATGATACGTCAAATAAGATATGGAAGAACGTTGTATGTTACATTTCTTCTATTTTAATGAGAAACAGTTAAAATTGATGTAAAATATTACAAAAATCAAACTAAGCTTTCTTAAATTTACATATTTTCATTTGTATTATGTTTTAATCTGGTATTTGTTACACCCATGATAAATTTAAAAAATGTTAATTATGAGATGCAGAATTTGTCACTTTTCTGGATGTCATTATATTGCAGTTTTCGGGTTTTTCTTATATTATTTTAAGGATTTATTTTTCCTTTCGCATCCGAATTATTCCACTATCATTTGTAATGAATCTAGCTTATTTTTAGAAACCGGCTGTAAATCTTCATCTCAAAAGTTAGACGCATAATATCGATGGCATAAGCTTCTAAAATATTGAAGGAGATCTTTTGCAGCAATATCCTAACTTGTGTTATTTTCGCACTTACCTACGAAGCGAAAACAGTGGCAGTCATAAAACAATCCACCACCAAACTCCTCAGAGACATGGAATCGATCGTGTTGGGAGCCTCACTTAGAGATGAGAAAATGAAGCGAGTGGATCCGTAGTCAAACCAAGAAGTATGATTTGATGCAAGCGATTGCTGAGCATAAATGAAGATACTTGAAACCCTCCAGAATAAAGGTTTATTTATTTAAGTTTATTTATATATTTGACAATAAAAATACAATAGTAGAGAGTTATGCACCCCCAAATAAGAAAGATCTTGTATTATGGGGGTGGCTTTCATCATTTATATAATACAAGATCAATATAAACTAGATATAAGAATTTGTTTACAACAAATGAAAAAATATACAAACATCTATTATAATACAATACAAAAATTTACAATATATAAAAATATTGGGAAATAGATCAGATTATAAATAGGGAAAGATGTCAAATACATAGTTTAATAATTTTGAAGACCCTTAATTCATTTTATAACCTATTTTTTGTAAACATTTATATTTGCTGCTAATTTAATTTAATTAATATTGACAAAAATGTCAAATGATACTTTGTTGTTCCAAGGTTACGATGTGTAATGGGTGTTCCAACAAAAGGTAGCAATTTCTCTAGCGGTACTTTTTGGAAGTTGACAGCTATACAGCGCTACATGGCGTTATACGCAAAATTGTTTATTATGAAAGCATATTATAAAAGTAACGGTTAACGATTAAACATTGCGTGCAATATTTAATCGACGTTTGTCACCTGTGAAGCGAATAGTCTCGGTTTAATGGCAACATTGGAAGAAATCACCGCGACTCTCAGATGAACGAATTGAAGTAACAGTACGGTTGCAGTCAGCACTATCTCTATCGGACACCATGCGCAACAATTGAACCTCTCGGACACCACATAACATTGAATTATGTCAAAAAATATTCTAAATATGAATTAAATGTATTAATTATAAAGATATACATACAAAATCAATATTATCGAAAAATAAAAACATTGTTGTTGCGCTACCGGGATTCGAACCTGGATCTCTTCCCTAACCGGATGGAACGATTAAATGTATTGATATCAAAAAGGTAACATGTAAGGTCGAAAAAATTGTCGATAAAAATAGTGCCGCTGTAGCTTAGTTGGATAAAGCACCTCCCCCGGTTAGGGAAGAGATCCAGGTTCGAATCTCGGTAGCGCAACAGCAATGTTTTTATTTTTCGATAATATTGATTTTGTATGTATATCTTTATAATTAATACATTTAATTCATATTTAAAATATCACAGAACTATGTTCTGAATAATTACAACTTCACAATAAGAATGTGTTCTCCTAAAAAAAAATCATTTTAATTCATTTTCACGCATATAACAATCAACACTAACGATCATTATTTAAGCAAATCGGCTACCTCTTGTTGGAACACTCTGTATTACTAATTCCCCTGGGTTCGTCTAGCCATTTTCATTTTCATATTATATTCACATAATCTAGAGAAATAATTAATTTGTTTTAATTTACGAACCTGGCAGTGGCGGAAAATAACTTTTAGTTAATTGTTTAGTAAATTTAACTTATAGTAAGTAAAACTTTATATTCATCATCTGCGCTACATAGTGTCACTAATTAATGTACCACAAATATAAAACAAATCTAAATGATTGCTATTGTACGAGGGCGAGTGAAAAATTATCCACACTTTCGCCATAACACACCTTCAAGGTTGTCATACTGATTTCTGGCATGCGTGCTTAGAGTTGGTACGACTACAGTTAAGCGTGTGAAATTTGATCTCGATCGCCTCATTTGCCTTCCGGCTATTACAGTGTGAACATGTCCGATCCGCTAGAAGTTTGCACCAAGGAGGAACAACGGGCAGTGATCCGATTTCTTTGGTCGGACAATGTGAAAGGGGCTGAAATTCATCGTAGACAGGATCAGTGCGTTATCACATAAAAGTGTCCTGTTGTGGATTGAGAAGTTTAAAAGTGGCCTAACGAGTGTGACGCACGAAGAGAGGGAGCAGCACGCCCGTCAACCTCTACCGCGGACGACAAGATTGAGACATCGGTGAGGCAGCGTTTTCTTTGAACGTCACTCGTGCTTCTGCCTGTCAAATCATCCACGACGTGGTCGCCTTCCGTAAAGTCTGTGTAAATAAATTTTAGAACGAATAATGTGGATAATTTTTGACTTACCCTCGTAAAAAAAGTCCGCAGGCATTTGAATTATGACCTAATTCATCCACTGACCTTCTCCCTTTTCATTGGTTACTGCTTTTTTAATAAAGGAAAAATATAATGTTTAAAATAAAATATTTAATAGGTTGAATCCACTTAAATAGATCATTTGAATGATGCGCATCCCCCGAAATGGCTGCTCAATAATCAACCTGAAGGAAGATGAGGAATAAATATACCGGTGGAGTCGCATATTCTTGAGGAGGCCAAGAGCCATACTGGGGTGAAGAGCCAATGATGATGATGGTATTTAAAAATAAAAAATATTAAGTAAGCGTTGCAAGGGACTGCTACCTCACTAACAAGCTGAAGAAGGGCCCGACTGAGGCGTTCTTGTAAAATATGGTTTTAATTATTCAGGACTCAAGTGCAATACTCGGGCGGCTTAGCTTCTTCATGGTGGTATTTCTGCTGAGAGTTACGAAATTTTTTCATGCCGAAAAGGGTATTTTTTAATTTGTACTGATGCGGAAAGCCTTATTAAGGGATTCGTGTTATTAAAATTAATCACTGTTAAGCACTTTTATTTATTATTGTCCAAGAGACAATGGCCGGTGAGGAAAGTAGTTCTTGGAGTGGAGACCTTGCGCTGGTAAGAATAATTGAAAAAAGAATCACAGATTATAATATCCAGTAATGGGCTGAGAGAGAGAGAGAGAGAAAGAGAGAGCTATTTAAAAAAAAAAACAAACTTTGATAATTTTAGCAGTATATAAATATATATTTATATATATATATATATATACATAGTCAAAACGTCGAGAGTATAAAGGTCCTTCTCAGGACTATTTGACACGGGTTCTCCCAGAAAATAATCCGTTATCTTTTACCTTTGATCTTACCTTAAATATAACATTTATATGTATACTGAATGTCTGTCTGTCTATTCTTTATACAATCCTCCCTTTCACTGATCTTGATCAAATTTTGCATAGTTACTCTTTAGGGTTCTGCTTCCCACGATTACCCTACCCCCTCCTCTGGATATATATGTATCTTTATATTATATTGAAAACCACCCGTTCCAAATTTTATAGTTTCCTTTTAGGAATCTGGAAAAAGCATAAGCATACTATCTCTGGCCACCCCATCACCTCTCCAATACTTCCCACTCTTCTGGATATTTATCCACACCCTGGGCATGGGCCAAATTATGCGTACGTCAATTTTGGATATTAAGGCAACCCTCCTCTCCTAAATAACTATTTTAAATCATAATTGAATCCCGGGCAACACCGGATACTGATGGCTCGTTATATTATAATTATTCTGACATATGCAAACATACACATGTACATATACCACATACACATTCTTAAGTAAACAAAATATCTAATTGTACTGACAATAATACAGATTGTAAATATTATATATGAACGAAATAATACAGTTTGTATATTTACCTAGTTTTATAAACATAATATTGTATCTAACAGCTATACAGTTACGTTACCATGTGCCATAGGTATCCGATAAATACAATTTGCACACCATTAGCCAGATTTGATACAATTCCTGTCACACGAGGCTTATTAACAGTAGCGTTAACTGGGACATCATTAAATCGAATATAATCGAGTTATTTATGACGTAATAAACGTTGTGTAGCAGGTAGACGGTCCACACGACGCATGGACACCTTAACAAAATTTTAACAGAGAATATTCAAGTCTGTGGGAAAATATAAATAGATTAAAAAGGTTCATATCGATTTTGATGCTTCTTATTTCCATCAATGTTGAAAACACGTTTAAACGATTAAATTATTTTTATTGATCGAATTTTATAAATAACTAACCATCACACTGTTTTCCCGCAGGAGAAGACATACTATAGAACGCCACTCTTCTATGCTGGCGTACCATTCTAGCCTCGTTCACCTCCTTTAAACAAATTTTCATGCACGCCATTACACACAACCGACTTAAGTCTCTAAGACTTGAAAAATTAAGTTGTCTCGATTTACTACTAATAAAGAACCTCTACGATTCAGTTCTGGTTTGAGTTCGTTATGTGATTTGCTTGATTCCACCTCAAAGTGCATCAAGCATCGGCTCCCGTCCCATAAATTTAATATTCAAGAACTCTACATAAATCCAATTCCAGTTCACTAAATCTCACAGTGATATTTTACATTTTGAGGTATTCAATTTACGATACAAAGAATATTTTTGGTCACATTGTAATAAATTCTATCGTAGTATTAAATCTCGTAAATAAATGCATTAAGGTATCGAATGTCTGTAACACGATCCAGCCATATCGCAACCCCATCCAACAACCCTTAAGGCTCCTCATTTAAGTTAGTTTGGATTCAATTACAATCAATTCCGCTCTTTTGATTTTAAGGGGTGACTTTACACCTTCGATTCGGGCCCAATAAATGAGCCATTGGAAAATATTTAAAGTCAAATACGAAATAATATATATACATAGATTTAAAAGAAACCATATATATTTGATCAAAGAGATAGCCTGTAAAGTAAATACTACTATAAATAAATAATTTAAATGATAAATTCAGTTTTATTAATGAAGTAAAGATTCTTTAGAATATATCTTCCTTTGATTATTAAACCAAAGTAAATAATTCACTATAGGGATAAACCTTTCTTTCGAAAAATACCAGGAATACTCTCCCAGATAAGTTGCATAATATATAAGTCTTGTTAATCTCGTCAAACTTGTTCAAGATGTGTCAGATGCATATAAATATTTACTCTACTTTAATAATAAATTAATCTTTGAGATACGCGTTGAATAAATATCCGTTCATTTGGTCTAGGAAAAAAATACCCATTTTATAAGGAAGTGGTTGGGGGTTCGTACCTTGATCCAGAAGATATCTAAATCTTTCACATTTTCCGTAGAACAAACGGTTTGAAAAACTGTTATAATATTGATTTGGCATGTGTTTATCTTTTTAAAGTAAATTATTTGTTATTCAGGAGAACATATTATTATTGTAAAGTTGTATTCAGAACATAGGTCTGTGATATTTAAAATACTAATTAAATTTTTCGTCAATCCACTGTGTTGATATAGCATAATCGGATAATGAACGTTCTCCGGATTGGAAGAGATCCAGGTTCGAATCTCGGTTGCAACAACAATATTTTTCGATAAAATTGATTTTATATGTATATCTATCAAATGAATACATTTGATTAGTATTTAAAAAAACATTGATTTATATATTATATTTAGAAATAATAAAATCATAAATTATAGTAGGAAGAAAGGGGTTGAACTCGTTGCGTGCAATTCAGTCTGAAGGGGCCAGATTTAGGGGATGATTAATATAATTGGTGTATAAAAATTGCATTACAACGCTTAAATAAAAAGGGAGTGCAATACTTACCATGAATTTTATTATCGCTTCAAAGAGCAGGGAAGTCATTACATGAGTATATGCAGAACAATATATTTTATTTTTGTTCCTTTTGAATATGCCAAGTGGTACCGTAAAAATATGTTTAGTTAACTAAAAGTAGGGGAGATATTTTGATTAGTTGTTAATTAATATTTTCGAATCTGAACAACTTTATTCTCGTTACCTGTAACGTCAATTAAATATACTTATAAGTGAATTTGAAATTGTTCTATAGAAAAGTTGGTCTGTTCAAATCTGATCGATTTGGTAGTAAACAAATAAATATCAAGATATTTAAAAATACCTCAGAATGATTAGAAGACACACATCATCACTATTATATGCAGAGACCAAGCTTTTGAAAAGGTTTAACAGTTTAAATATCTGAGAATGAATGTGACAAGAAACAATGATATTCAACAAGAAATAAATAGCAGAACGAAATTAGAAAACGCTTGTTACTTTTCGCCATGGGAATTGCGGGCACTTTCAATTGTAATTGGCTATTGTATTCATCTGATTGTTCTAAGCGAGGGATTCAGTAACAAAACCGCTACTATAAAATTGATGAAAAATATAGTGTTTGAAAATTTTATTTGATACTAGTGGCTGTTTTATAATAATTCAACAATGCACACAGAAAGGTAAAAATGACTTTTTAATTTTTTAAGTAAAGATGAAATGATAATTGTTTTATTAATATTGAAATGATATATTTATGAGACTAAAGTCTTTATTATGGTCGATGTTTACGAAATAGAATTTTAGGGAATCTTCGACTTGGAACAATCTCTCAGATGCGAATTTTACTCCCATAAGATTCTTTGGAGACGATATTCGGCTTTCATATTCACCATCATGCCTCAGAGATTCGTCATCTTGTGTCTTACTTCACCTTCGAACGTCAAATGTCATTGTCGTCATGTTCGTTTAAACGTAGTTTAAACGGAATAAATGTTTGTAATTTTACGCCTTACGTTAACGTTAAATGACGTATGTTTATTTTTTAGAATAGTTAGTTGTAGGGATTTATGATTTAGGATTTCGGTGGGTTTATATGAACGTATCAAATATCGCTATCAGATCGAATACTTTGAACGTCGTGTACGCGGTTTGAGTTTTTGTAACAATTTTAAACCGATCTCATTGTCTCTTTCTGTCCTTACGGGCTTTTATAGAGAAATAACCAAGTCTTTCTATCTTTGCATTAGTAGTTAGCAATTGTCAACCTAGGTTTTTTTCTATCGAAATTATTTCCTAATGTCTAACATTACCCTATCGTTTGACCTTTGCTCAACCTGTTCGACTAGAGTTTATCCGTAGGGGTATTATTTCCCTTAGCTAATTTAAGGCACCGAAAACTCGCTCTTTCTCCTCCAACCGATGGTGGTTTGGATTCCTTAGTCAAGTATTATCCGGAGAACCCGACATAGAAGTGGAGGGTCAAATTTGCCGGTGCTATGTTACATCTACCGTATAAAGTAGCAGTCCTGAATAAATGTCGCAAGTCGAGTACTTACTGTGCATTCCGTCGTTCTAATAAACCTTTAATTTTCCTGACCCGTTCTGGCTAACTAATATCTAAGAATTGCAGCCAACGTGAGACAGATTGCATTTCAACATTTTTGTTTTTTGTTCCACGCGAAAAACGGTTTTCTACAGCATCCTGAACTGCAGCGATATCTTCATTCTTCACCGCAACAGTGTGAGTTAACCGGAGGTGTAAATTGCCGTTCAACCCAGGGCTGAGATCAAGATAGGCCAGATTCTTTCTGATATTAGTCCTATCTTAGTCCAATGTGGGTTGTGTCAACTAAACAATAATTTAAATTTATACAATACGCGGGATATATTCCCACAACACCGATTATAAATTGATTAATTAAGATTTGAACCTCAATGACAGGTGATAGTATTATGAAGAGTTTATTTTACGGATGATACGGTTGAGAAAAATACAGAAATAAGGGTTTCCATGGGAATAAAGTGAATAGACTTTTGAACTCAGTTATCGCCAGTAATAATTTTTCATTCTGCAGTACCCAGGTGAGTTCTGATACCATCACTAATGTTTGAAATAAAGCCTGCAATTGGCAACAAAATAATGAAAGTAAACTGAATACGGTGGGATTGTGGTATACTCCTTTTTATTTAGAAATAGCAATTATATTAGTGTGAGTAATACCATGTCCCTTTGAGTTTTAATTGGTTTTAATTATTGTTTGAATTTAGGTACAAACACGTAATCCACAAAAAAATGCATGGAATGTTTAAATTCGAGAAATTAGGAATGTTTATATTTATGTTTATATCTGTAATTTTTGAATGCCTTTTGTATTTTTACATTATTACCAATATTTATAAATATGAATTAAATATATTAATTAGAAAGATATACATATAAAATCAATTTAATCGAAAAATATTATTGTTGCGCCACCGGGATTCGAACCTGGATCTCTTTCCTAACCGGGGAAGGTGCATTATCCAACTATGCTACAGCGACAATATTTTTAGCGACAATTTTCGAACCTATATGTTACCTTTTTGATATTAATACATTTAATCTTTCCATTATTTGACAGAGCTATCTACCTTATTTTTACAGAATCTCAAATACCTTCGAGTAAACTGATAGCAGACGCCAGAATTATCAATTCATTTTTATTAAATTTTGGACACATTGATACAACTTTATTATTTAGGAGAACACAATTATTCAGAACACAATTACAACTTCACAATAAGAATGTGTTCTCCTAAATAAAACCAATATTTATATTAGTTGAGTACATTTGTTTGTTTTTCCTTTGTTATGAATATATAACTACGTACATACACTATAAAAGCCACATATTAAAAAAAATATTCCTAAAAGCGTTATGTATATCTTCCAATAAACCATTTTTTCACAGTACAAACATGTACATGAAAATTTGAGTTCTGTAAGTTTTTTGGCATCAAGCATATATTTATTATATAAAAAAACAGTATTACATGTTTTTGAAACGGGCTGTTACACACATTAATAAGTTATTTTTAAATTAAAACAGGTTTACCTGTATAAGTACTTACTTACTATTGTGCCGTTTCTCCGCGGAGATGGACAGAGAGGATAGAGTGCCACACTTTTCTGTCTTGACACAATTATCGACTCGTCCATATTTATACATCTTCTCATACAAGCTCGCCAATTATTGTGGCTTCTAACTGGACCATCTGACAGTATCTGTTTTACTTGATCGTGCCAAGTCCTTCCGCGGACGTCCTCTATTTCTGATGTCACCAACACTCGCGTCATATATCTTTCTTACCATTCTCTTCTCATTCATTTTTTTTTTTCTATCATATTGAATTTTCCTGTATATTTTTTTAACTGATACATTTAATTTGTATTAAAATACCACAAAACTATGTTTTGTAAAACTGCAACTTCACAATCATAATTGGTTATTTTTAAATATATTCTGTTAAAAGCTTCAACAATCAAATAGCGTGCATGTGTACGAAAGTATACCTGACATACTGCCAGGTCCAAAGATATGATGTTCTGCGCTACCTGTCTACCCCTGCTAATAGTAATTAAGCGATAGTACTGCGATCATCACCGACTTGCAAAATTTATAAATAAACATCAAGAACCATCTTGTATTGTCATTATGGCAATCAGAGATATTAATAATTTTCTTAAAATTGCGTTCTGAGTAGAGCCCAATTCATCAACATTGTTTGGTTTTAAAAATTCACATTCGCGAGTTTCTTGACTTGAAAGTCTATTTTTACATATATATGTACAATACATGTATATATAAAAATACACCAAGGTTATATGCTTGTTTCCATAAAAAGAAAAGAAGAAAGGCCACCGGGACTGCTCCACATACAATGGAGCAATGAATGGCGCCCTTTTCTTTATTCTAGATAAATACGTATTTCTAAAAATACTCGAGCGAGAGCAAGGAAATTTTGTAGATTTTTTCCATAGATTATTCACAATTTATATTTCCCTACAAAATTACTAAAGTTACTCGGCCTATGTTGGGGTGGGTCCATGTCGCCTGCTGTGTCGGGAGGAGAGGTGGCTGTTGAAAGGAAGTGCGATAATCTTAGTATTAAAAAGACCCGGATTGAAAGAAGGATGAAATATAAAGAACAAGAACTACAGAGTCTAGTGAGTAGAAAGCGATCTTATTATGAATGTTAACAAGTCGATAGTGATGGTATTCGAGAAGAAGGAAAGCAAGACACCGTGCAAAATACTTTCAGGTAATGCATGTTTGGAACAAGTAGATGAGTTTGTGTATTTGCGAAGTATGTTTGGTAGAAACGGAAAGACAGAATGAAAGGAGGGTGACTGCTGGGAATAAAGTGAACGGCGTTTTGAATGGAACTATGTTTAACGAGAATTTGTCAACCGAGGCAAGACAATCGGTGCACAGTGGAATCCTGGTACCGACACTGATATATGGAAGTGAGGCCTGGAGTTGGCAAAAGAGGATCGAAAGTAGACTGAATGCAGTAGAAATGAGATCAATTAGAGGTATATGTGGCAAATCTATTTCTGACAGAGTAAAAAATGAAGAAATAAGGAAATAATGTAAAACTGACGTTAGTATAGTGAGTAAGATTAGGAAGAATCACTTAGGTTATGAAGAAAGAAAGTAAGAAGTACTGGTAAGAAAGATATATGACGCAAGTGTTGATGACATCAGAAATAAAGGACGTCCGCGGAAGATTTGGCACGACCAAGAAAACCAAATAATGGAGGATGGTTCTGTTAGAAGCCTCAACAATCGGCGAGCTTGCATGAGAAGATGTATGAATGTGGATGAGGCGGGAATTGTGTTTCAGGACACATGAGTGTGGCGCTCTATCTTCTCTGCCTAGCCTACCCCCGCGGGGAACAGGCGTGATGGTAAGTAAGTATGTAAGTAAAAATAAACTTACAACATACATGCACGAATGATTTAGAGAAAAAACTCAGTCTTATTTTAAAAATATTTGTTATAAAAATAACATAACTTTTCAGATGATAGAATCGTTATTTAAACCGTTATTTTAACTATGATTGTGGTCGATTGTAACTTAGAATGATAATTGATTAACGTAATTCATCGAGCAATGACTGGTACACTAGAAAGTAAGCCTCCGACAGTTAAATATTAGCAACCAATCATCGTTAAATTTCAGTTATCAATCATCGATGCAATCACAGTCACTTAACCGGTTTACCATCACTAGTACAAATTGCAAAGTTGGCAACATCGATTTTTATATTTTCTCAATCCTGTTTCTTCTCACACTTCTCTTCTCTTTCTTGACACATTATGTTAATTTATTATCAATTAAACTTAGCTCTTTTAATGTAAATTGAACATTTAAAATTAGTGTAAGCTGCAATGTCAGTTGTTTTTGCCTGCTGCTATTTATATTAAGATTCGACAAGGTGTTGGATTTTATTTTGTGTTTTAAACCAGATTTAATTCAGTTTTTAATGTTTTTCTCCATATAATAAAATAATAAGTTTGCTAAGATCGAAAATCTAAGTATCTTCAAGTGTTAAAGTTATATATAATATGTTTGTTACATCTGTGAACTTCTAGGTATGTCTGTCACTAATTTTTTAAATCTGTTATTGTATAGTTGAAGCATGCACACGGTATATATGTGTTTTATACACTTTTGAGCATGGCCAAAGGTATTAATGTTTTAGTATAAAAAATATATAAATGTATCGTTTAAATAATGATTTTGTACTATGAAAATTAATTCTTTCACCCATACTCAAAGGCAGTGATGAGAAAAAGTGTTAGTTTTGAATCACTGGCGTGATTGTGATTGATATTTGATAATATCAGTGATTGAAAACTGTGACTGTAATTACAGTTTCATTACTAATACGTATTCACCGCACGATATCACAATCACGAAAAAAAAAATAGATAAAAACATAATTTTGAGCTTATTTACTTATATTATTTCAAATTGCGTAAAAAACATATTCTAGCATATATATATAATTTAATATTATCAGAAAGAGAATGAAAACCCTTGAAGGGTTTTACGGGTTAAATTTTAAGCATCTCGTTAAACGTTTTAGCATAATCTTCTAGATGGCGCTTGTCAAGAATATTTTCGTTTCATATGCACATGCGCCGAATTATGGTTCAAAATCAAATATAAATAAAATGAATCACGATATTCAATCACTGATAATGAGTGTGACTCAAAGATATCAGTGATTGACTCACAGGTTCGTGATTTTGAGCTCATTACTACTCAAAAGTATAAAAAGTCAAATACATCTTTCTACCTGTGTATGATTCAATTTTAAACCCCTGCAAATGAGTTACGATTGATCTATTTCTATTCTAGTAGGATTAATATTTTAGTTTAGTTAGTTAGTTTTATCAAACCATTGGAATGTGATGATTTTGTCTGATATTTTTTGTAATCGAAGAATATCAGAAAAGAGTTGCCTCCGCAAGCACATCACAGTATACTCATAATATATACGAACGGGTTAAATTAGTGGGATGCGTCAACAGCGAAATTTGTACAGATTATATTCCGATTTAGAGTACACTTGAATAAATATGAGCAGTCGACGGGCTCATCGAATTACGACTGAAAGAGAGTAGTTCAATTACCAGCGTTTACTAGTGATGTTTAAATAGTTATTTAAATCGTTATTATTCGTAATTCTCCGAGCGATGACTGTTAAACTAGAAATAAATCTTCAATAGATAAATCTCAATTACTAATCATAGTTAAATCGCAGTTATCAATCATAATCACATTCTTGCGTTTACTTACATATTATTAAAAAATCGTTTTATGTATAATAATATCTTTCTCAATAGCTTTTGTTATCACTTAAAATTTGTATTATTTATATTTAGATCTATTCGCATGCGCTCATCTGTAAATCATATTTACTATAAAGACCACCCAACATCAATAAAACTGAAGTTAAGTTAAAATTGCTACCCTTTTCAATTTATATCAAAGTTGGGTTTATACGCGCCCCTGGGAGTTATAATGAATGTATAAAATATCGCGGACTTTATTGGGTTTGTTTTTCCGTCATGGTAAGAGAAGTAAACGCATTTTAGGTAATGCAAGGAGAAATAATACAATGAAATATTTTAAATACAAATTAAAATGTATTAATTAGAAAGATATACATATAAAATCAATTCGAACCTGAATCTCTTCCAATCCGGCGAATCAATTTGAAAAGTGTCATACAAAGTGAAACATGAAAAGTTCAAATACATCTATCGTTCCATTATTTGAAAGCCATCTTCTTTACATACAAATTAAAATGTACTAATTAGAAAGATATACATGTACAATCAATTTTATCAAAAAATATTGTTGTTGCTACCGGGATTCGAACCTGGATCTCATCCAATCCGGCGAATCAATTTGAAAAGTGTTACATATAGGTTTGAAAATTTGTCGTCAATGCACTGTGTGCATAATCGGTTAATGCACGTTCCCCGGATTGGATTCAGTTTCGAATCCCGGTAGCAAGAATAATATTTTTTGATAAAATTGATTTTATATGTATATCATTCTAATACATTTTAATTTGTAATTAATATATCACAGATCTTTGTTCTGTATAATTACAACTTTACAATAAGAATGTGTTCTCCTTAATAAGAATAAAATATTTCTGTGAAATGTTGCATTTATCTAATATTTGAATTTTTTAATTGACTAAAAATTTCAATTGTATATCATTATCAAATAACATAATGCGATTGCTGTTCTCCACAGCTCTGTATGGAATAAAAAAATGAACCCCGAGAAGGAAAGAAATATGTTTGATGCTTTAGAGATATGGTGTTGACGTCGCATGCTGCGTATACAATCTACTGCGAAACGATCGAATGTCTGTCTGCATTGTCCAAGAACACTGCACTAAAAAAAAGTTATCTTTATGAAGAATTTTTTTTAAGGTAGATAGCACTTTGTTTTGCTTTGTTCAATGGTAAAAAGAGGTCGGTTTATATTATTTTATTCGTGTAACACGATATAGTATTCCATTTTCATATTTTTAAATTAAGTTTTTCTTGATTTACTTAGTGACAAGAATATTACTAGTTTAAATATTACACTTCAGTAGTTCCAGGAGTTATTCTAGTAGCTCCTTCATCTTATACATAATGTGTAGTATTAGTGAATATAAATTTCTTTATTTTATTATTTAAACTGAATTGAATGTTTCAACCACCAAAAAAATCATATTTTTTTAAAAATAAATTATGTTGAATCACTTAGAACGACAGAAATAATCTATATATCGAAAAAATATAATTATCGCCGAAACTTTCTACAGCCTGTAGACAATTAAGCTACAATGTCTCACACAAAACTCGCAAAATTTCATCTAGGTATATAAAATACGTTTTCTAAGTGAAAAGATTTTTTTTTCCCTTGGCGACCTTAGAAATTACTTCACTTAAAGTAATTTTCAAAATCCTTTTAATAGAACAAACTAGGTGGCATCTGGACTTCCAATCCATTTTATTAATAGAAAACATATATGAGTCCCCTCCTGCAGCAACACTGTATATTGGTTTTTACAAATGTTGATAAATAGACGGAGCGTCGGCCATCTTGGATGTTATATAGTATTTTTACATGTAAGATTACTTAGAAACTGTGTATAATAGTATTTTTATTTATTTTACCATTGTATTTACGCGCCTTGTTACTTCGATTGGCACCACTGGGTTTCCTGGTTTATAATAATGTACATGTGTGTGTGAGTATTGCTGCCCTTTTTTCGGAATGGTAAGTATACGGTAACAGACATGCGTTAATCAATTACATGCTGTGCTTCGACCAGTCCAGCGGTCCAAATAAACCACCAGTGCTCGCTTCGATTGGTCGAAATCTAAAGAAGACAACTCAACTAAAAGAACAACAACATCAGACCAGAAAGACAGCAAAATCAAAGAGGTTAGTATACTTCATATATCATATGTGTGCTTATTGTTAAACGGAAACCTGGGAACCAGCTATCGAAGGCATTTACATAAACAAATTGGATGCCCACGAAGATATTCAACGCATATGCATTCATAATTCAGATCTGCCCAACAACGATATACAGCGTTGTTGCAGGGGTAATTTAAGCACTTGTACTCAGAAAATATAACTAACTTGGTGGTCTCCTGGTATGAGGTTAAGCCGATACAATAGGCGCGTAACTTTTATACTTCGCATTTCGTGTACTCATTTTACTTAAATTCAAATTGCTTTGTTTAAGTTAATTTTACTGTCAAACATTAGTGTTGTCACAAAGACCTACAATCTGTGAACGTGCTGAATTTTGTTTATGTACATGCTCATGTATGCATGTTGTTTCTTTAAGCTTATATAATGTCTTGGGCTAACTAACAAGCCTTTTTACGAAGCATATAAAAATAACGACAACTAGAATTTTACGACACGCTGACATTACCAAAGTTTGATGAGTTTGTTAACTAGTTAACATTCTGTGTTATGGCTTGAACATTAATTGCGTAGTTTCAAATTTTTATGTTGCAATAGCGCGCATGGGAAAAATAGAGAAAATGGTTTTCTTTATACCTGTGCGAATAAAGGTTAACAATTCAAGAAACTTGATATTTATAGTAAGACCGGATTAGAACTTGTTACCCTGTATGAGACTGAATTCGCATTAGCAATCGGGAAATTATGGCTCATTACATTTAATTTAATTTTTTTGAAAAGATTATCAACATTGTGTTTAATGATCCTGATAAATAGTCCTGCAAATGAATATGAAGTTTAAGTTATTGGCCCTAAAAAACAAGGCGATGTATAATAAGTAAAATAAGTTAAATTACTGTTAAGAAAATGAAGCATTGCAATTGAGAAGAAATAACAATAAATCTAAAATATAATGAGTCATATAATTTGATATGAACACTATGAAGTGCATGGTTTACAAGGTCAACGATATTAAAACAAGTTGCATGATATAAACAAGTGGAAATGAGTCTGTGGCCAGAATAACGCGCGAACATTGGACAATTTAAGTAGGCACAGTGAGAGGTGACACACCACTTACTCAAGTCTCATATCAGTCCTTTTTATTCGCCGCCAGGTTGGCATTTTTTAAAGCTACATTACAACCGTTCAGAAAATCCAAACTGCATGCTTGATGAAATCCCGGAATTCACCTTTACCTTGCTTTAGTAGGTCGCGGCGCAACCACGATTAAATAAGTATTATGCGTGTCACTAAATATGGGGTCATCAGATATAAGTGTTTTAATTGCTTTGTGGTGAAAAAAAGTGTGGATAATGTCATTGTATATCTGTGTTGATCAGAAAGCTGTAAGCGTGGGAACTAGGGACCTATATCTCCCAGTTCTCCACTATATTCTAGTGACCGCGGAGTGTGAGGAATATGTATAATGGCGGACTAGAGAAGGTTCTAAAAAGATAAACTAATTACCGTAGATTTATTCAACACTGTTTTATAAAGATGTGTGCGAGTAGCTACTAAAGACTGATCTAAAGTTTGTGGTCGGGAAGACGGCAGGCAGACGAATGACGGTCTTTCCGATGGTTGCCGCTTGAAATTATGGCTTGTGTTTATGGCTGTTGAGAGCTGTCTTAACACCCAGCTAACTGTGAGGCGCATTCAGGGCCTCCACAATTCCATCTCTCCTATGGTGCAGTCGTACCCATGCGTTAGAAAGAGAATATATTTAGAAAAAGTCACGCTGAATTGACGTAACGCAGCAGGGCGCCATTATGGGGATGACTTCATCTTACAGCGGATTGAAACGAAAGGATGGTCATTATGATATCATGATAATATACCTGATGCGTATAAGCATAAATGGTGAAAGAATGTAAGGACAGGAAGGAGTTGGACACTCACCATAATCCGGATTCTGCTGGCACCTCCAAAATGTGGACTGTATATTTTAATCACTATTTCATCAACGGTTCCTACACAGTATAAACGCGATGTGTTGAATTAGTATGATATTATAATCCTTTATATACACGTATAACCTCACTGGCTCACGAGGCCAGGAAGGGAAGGGAATGGGGGAAAGCGCAGTGTATTATTTTCGTCCAAGAATAAATGTGTATTTACACAAATAAATATATGTCCCAAAAAATACTATTTAGAGTTATTTGGAAGCTATACATAGTATTTTTGATTATATAGAGTTCATACTTGTGATATATTCACTTAAAAATATTGTTATTGTCACATGTCAACCTATTCTTTAAAGTTTTTCGCATTATGTAGATGCTATTTGATCGAACTGGGTTTACATTCTTGCTTTGTAGAGGAAATAATTTCACATTTCTCGGCATGTCGCGGCAAGTAGCCATAGCTGGATGCTGCTCATATGTGAATAAAGAATTCTTGGAGTAAGTGAGTGAATTTCGTCTCGGGAGTTGAATGGTGGACGATATCACAATGAATATAGGTCAAGTAAGGTGTTTTGTACTCCACCATGAATGAAAACGTCTTCTACCTATTATTTAAATGACAATAAGGCTATTAAATCGGCCTTGGTGGAAAGCGGTTACCTTATTTTGAATTAGTAAAGAATATCGTAAATGTGAGTAGTTCGAACGTGCTCTTAATAATTGCGTTATGTATACGACTTGGACTGCTCACGTTAACGATATGCGTCACAAATGCATAACTCGAACTTAGACATGGAAAAATAAATCTGGACTAGTTTCGAAAGCGCATAAAGAACACAACGCTATGATTTATTGTCACATAAGAGTAAACAGAGTAAGGGCCGGTTGTGTGATCAGTAGTAACTTTTTACTATAGTAACATTTTTACTAACACCTGTAGTAAAAATACTTTGTGAGTTAGTGATACATCAACTTTACTACTCTCAAAGCGTAGATAGAGATGTCTATAGGCGCGACAAATAATCTATGAATTTTTCGCCCAGGCGATTGAAATCTGTCACTTTGGTGTTGGAAATTTTTCGTATTATGTGCTAATGTATATTAAACAACAATATCATCATCGAACGAACTCTTATAACTAATAGCGGAATGTTGAATGGTTAATTGCAACTTTCAAAGTATCAATATGTCAGATGACAAATGTACATCTGTGAAAAGTCCGCCATATTCAACTACTGAGAATAAAATGAGTTTATTTTACTAGATGTACTTTCGAGAAGTAATTTTTTTTTCTGACGATCAAACAACCCGTTTTCGCAAAAAAAATTACTTTAGTAACTTTTTTTACTATAGTAAAAAGTTATTACTGATCTTATACACCCTGCTCTAACTAATACATATTGATACAATTTAAATGAATCAAACAAAAAAAAAATCCAAATTAAAAAAAATTAAAATTCGTTAATTATCTTTTGGAAACGAACCATTATTTAGACATTAATAAGGGTTTTGAAATTGTATATACAAATACTGGGAGTTTACAGTTAGATAAATTTGAAATTTTAGAAAGGAAAAGGTTCAGGTTCGTATCCCGGTAGCAAATAAAATATTTTTTTCTGTACATCTTTCTAGTTGATTAATTTAATTTGAATTAAAAACACCACAAAAGAGTCAAGACACCAAAGTCTTATTCGTGGACACTATAAGATACAACGTTAAAAATTATCCGGAATCTCATAAATCATCAATAAAAAAAGTCGAAATCTAATAATTTTAACTATTATTTATTATAAAATCTATAATCTCAAAATAAAATAGTGAACCTTTTTGCTTAAATATGTACCTAAAGTACAGTTATTTTTTTATTACTGTTAGTTTAGGATGGAAAACAATCCACAAACTTATCGTTTTAATTATCACAATTTCAATTTTTTATTTTGTTTGGTTCGTGTCTACTAGTAATTATCTATAGGATAATATATTGAACTATATTTTTATTAAATTGAGTTGAAATTTTAGTGATTACATTTTGCCTTAAATCAAAGTCTTCGTAACTTAGTTTTTAAGGCTCTCTTTTTGCAAATGACAACCATTAAGTGAAGATTAAGCCACCCCTTGATTGACAGTGACATCACCCTTTGTCTCTGTCTAATGATGTCAGCGGTTTGACGTTTCATCATCCCCGTCCCCACCCCTTCCTTATACATAATATATCTCGGGGTGGATTCTTCTCCTCGTACTAACTTTGAGACAGTTAATGTACTCGTTTATAAGTTTAACTAAATAATTGTGATCTCTCAAATTTAATGAGGTTTCGTCTCTTGTAGTTATATTTCAAGGTGTTGTATATTTATAACAGTGGTTTTATTATTAATTTGAATAAATTCAATTACATACATAATTGGGACTTAATAAAATTTTATTTAAGTACATACAAATTAAACTTTTTTATCCATCGTAAGTATTTTGAAAATATATTCATAATATTATGAATTAATTAATTATTAATTAATTGAAAATATATTAATAATATTGTAAATAAGTTTGAAGAGCGTCTACTTACACAGGTATCTAAAATACTGCACACCTTATACACTTTAAAATGAGCAAATTGAACAAGTGGAAATATATAAATACCCAGGAAATAAAATTACACATTCACACATAAAAAACATATTATTTACATTACATTTAAGCTTTATATAATGTTATAAAATCTAGAAACAACTATTTGAAAACGTATTTTTTAAGAAAATCTTGACGTATTCATCGAATTTCAAAATTAATTTGTAGTTATTAAGGAGAACACATTCTTATTGTGAAGTTGTAATTATTCAGATTATAGGACTGTGATGTTTTAAATACTAATTTAATGTATTAATTATATGTATATATTTATAATTAATACATTAAATTAGTATTTAATATGTAGTTTACTATGAAATAATGTTTAGTGAGGTTTTTGGTAATGATGGACTAAAACACGCGATTGGAGTCGAATTGTTTATTGTGGCATTATATAGCAGAGCGTGAAATATTAAGAGTGAGAAGAGAGAGTCGGCAGCATTAGGTCTCAATCGCGTGGAGTATCAATCGTCGTGGCGCAGACTAGCACGGATTTATTCCGCTGAAGCCTGTAACTTGCTTGCATTTTAGTCAGCTGAAGATGGCGACGATGGTGGTGGATTTGAATCGCCGACCCATAAATGTTTTCTTTTAAATTTTCCTGCAATATAAAGCATTAGACACAAAGCTGAAAGAAACTGTATAACACACTCAGTACCAACTGGAAATCGTTCAACTCCAATAAGATTACACAAATATGAAGCCAACATATGATCCAATTGGGTAGAGATCAATCAGAAGCATGGCTATCCGACATTCTATCATAACCATTATACAGTGCCTTCACTAATAATACACTAATTCTACAAAACTCCCATTTCATTGTCTTTTATTCTATATATATATTTTTATTTTTATTTATCTCTATTTTTATTCTTGTCGAATCTTAAATAATAGCACGAAAAAAACTGGCCACTTTATCATAGACTTTAGTCTAGCAAAGTAGCCAGGACAACACTGTATATATCAGAAGTGGAGTCTACTCCATCCCACATAATAAACATATTACAATGTTATATTATAATATATTCACCTCTGTTATAACAAAAATATGTATGTCAATAAATAAATAAATAAAAAAATACGTCGAGCTAAATAAAATATATAAGAACATTTTAAATACAAGTATTTTTATTATATTATATATATAAGATAATATAACAACGTTTTAGGATCCACTGTCAAATTTGCTAAGACTTGTTCGCTGTGTATTTTCTGGGGGATGGATTTCATTTTTTAACATGGAGCGGACCAAATAAATTAATTATCAGTTAGAATATTTATGAACCTACCTTGAAAATGAAAAGTTACGGTTTTGGAGTATTTAGAATTCAGTCATTTTTCATTCCATGTTGACGTTGTGTTAACATAATTTAAAATGAATTTCACTTTGAATTAATATTAGACACGCCAAATATTAATTTGATTCGTGGAATGCTTTATCCACCCTGTCACTGAGATAATATTTCTTGTTTCATTCGATTTTTTTGTCATTGTCGGAAAACTTTTTTTTCATATTACTACATCGATCACTGGAACGCACCAGTTTTTTTTTTGTTGACTTTAATTATATGAACAATTACATAGATTGAAAACCAAAAAAATATATATTCAATTGAAAAAAGTAATTAATTTTTTTTACATAAATGAATCAATTATAAATATATATATACAGTTAAATTTAACCAAATATTTTTCAATAATTTATTTTGTTTTAATGTCACAAAATTATATTCTTAAATTGCAATTTCTAATATCACACCCAAGGAAAAACAAGGTATAAACTGACATTGTATCATCATACTGAGATATTGAGCTTCAAATTAATTTTTCAATTTCTTCGGCCATGTTTAATTCATCGTCCATGAAGAAAAAAATTACAAAAATGTTGCTATATAATTGAGATTAATGATGTAAATTGATTCCTGATTTCAGGTGTTATAAAATATGACTCATATATTTTATTTATACTAAAATCATTTTTTTTGTTATAAACTAATATTATTAGGTTAATGCATAATTAACTGCCGTTTTTGAAAAATTATATTGTAAAATAAATTATTAAAGGGCGTCCAGCGGAATATTTTCAAGTTTAATATTATTTTATTATTAATTAATTATTCTTATATTATATTTACACAAAATGGAGTTTAACAATGCTAATTTAAAGTTTTATAAACAATATCGTCTAAATGCCGTCCATTTCTTTCAAGACACGCGAGAGCAAGGCGTTGGTTCAATGGCAGCAATTTCCCGGCAGATATTTTCTTGTAGGGCTTGAATTGTTCAAAGATTATTACTGTAAACTCTCGACTTAAGGTATCTCCGCAAAAAAAGGCGTAAAGTCCGGTGACCGTCGTGCCCAGGGTATGTCGCCTTACTTGCTGATTAATTTATTGGGAAAAGTTCCACTCGACTTGTCCATTGAAACTCTAGCTGTGTGTGGAGTGGCCCCATCTTGCTGAAATTGTATTCTGTTATTGAAATTGGGAAACAGCTGCAGTTGCGGTACCAAAAACTCGTCGATCATTTGTTAATACACGTCAGCAGTGACTGTCTCTCGCTGGTTAAAAAAATAAGGGCCAATTATCCTTCGGGCAGAAATTGCACACCGCACTGTCGTTTTTGTACAATGCAAACATTTTTGATGGCATTCCCTTGGGTTGTTGAAGAAACAATGTGCTTCATCAATAAACAGTATGTTCCTAAGCGTTCGTGCTGTTACAAAACGTTCCAGCATCGTTCTCGTTAAGGTTTCACGTGAAAAATAGTATTTTTTTTTGAGAAACTGCATGATTTGCAATTTGTATGGGTGAAACTGTAGTTTTTTTTTTAAATAACGTTTACTGTTGAATTTTTTATTCCAGTAAAGGCTGCAATCTTCCTTATCGATTTATGCGGATTGCGCATAATTTCACGTCGAACTTGAGCCACATGTTCTGGCGTCGCTGCTGACGTTGATGGTCCCGGAAGAGTTTGGTTAACCATTGTCCCTTCTTGTCTGAACTTTTGAACCCAACACCAGATAAGTTGCGCGCTCGGTCCATCACTTACTCGTCGAATATTAAAGTCAGTACAAAAAGCGCGACGCGCACGAACCAATGAATCACCGCACTTTAAATATTACTCAACCGCATACGCGCGGTGGGCTCCCGACCAGGGACTTATTGCGACTGGCAATCCTGCAAATCAAGCGCGTCGAATAATATCCCTCCCACTTACCTCACCCCGATGGTTTACGAGCAATTACAATTTAATCCTGAAATCCTATATCTTGCTTGCGGTGTATTCAATCACACGGCATTCAACGTAATGGCGAACGTTGTCGTAGTGAAAACGATTTGGTTCTTTTTGCGCTGTCTTTTCAGCTGATTGACAGTATAAAGGCGATTAAGCTGGGCCAGATCCACGTCGCTGTTGATCATTTCTGTCCGGGATTCGCTACTCCTGATGCTCATTATCGTCGTTCAAAAACGGTGGTTAATTGTGCATAAATCTTATCTTATGTGCTACAAAAAAATTTCTAGTTATCTCTTAAACTGCTAGAAAATTTAACATAGTTTTAAAGATACAATTATTCAGTCATAAAGAAAAATCAATTTTGATCAAAACAATCGATGATACATTGTTGTTCCAAGGCCACGATATTTTTTCATCCTATGTATCTACAAAAACACATGGCAATGTTTTTATATTACTTATATAATATATTACAGTTCGCCCGGGAACCTCACGTTCTATTTTTAACATTTTGGGGAAGCCTCCGCTAAAATATATTCTATACATAAAGAAAAACAAATTTTATTTTATTAATATTTAATTCACTTAAAAATTTATGGAAAAGACTCTCACAAGAAGACTATATATTTTATATATATACATAATTTTATAATTAGCATAACAAAAGATGTGTTTATTTTATTTTAGTATTACTAAAATAATAATTTTTAAAAGATCTTTTGAACAGTGTTTCAGACAATCTTAAAATATTTTTTATATTCAAACATAGACGGGTGTAAAAATATTTTTTGAATAAATAGGTACCCCGCCTCGTACGATAAACTTTGAACCGTGATTGTATTCCAGTATTCATGTTATGTTAATATATTTATAGTGACCACTCTCACCATACCTTCCAATTAGACGTCAATTTAAAATAGATAACATGGTCGAGTGGTTAGAACATCCGCCTTGGTGACAGGGGTATTAATTTGATGTGTTTTCATTTAAATTTAGCGAGCTCCTAAACCATATGACCTTTTATAACATATTATATCGACGCCTTAGAATAACAAGGTTCCAACTAACATTTTTGGCTAATTTGAGTTATTGCGTGAAAAGGGTGCTAAATGCATTTTTATTTATTTCCTCCATACATAACAACTCTATTTAATGAATATTATAGTAAATAAATATTAAGAGCTGAAAGTTATGACTGCATCAGTTATTTATTTCAATTTATGGATCATTATTGTTTATTTACAATTTTTTTATTTATTTCTAATTACCCTCATCTCACAGCGGTCATTGATAATACTGAATATAAAAACCGTAAAACCGATCATATTAGCATACTCAAAATATAATATACGTGAATATATGTTGTAATTCAATCAACACTTTTGAGCTCATTATCTCAAAATAGTGTTAGTGTCAGATGGAACCTTGTTATTCTGAGGGGTCAATATATACATGGATATTATGGTATGATTATATTACTTAAAGTTAATTTGTTTAGGACTTTAATTTATAGTTTGGTTACTCGTATATTAAGCAAAATGCACATATTAACACATGCTCTGCGGTGGTGGGTCAGATTTGACCCGGGTGTTTGTAAAAATATGAATTACGTTACAAATATTCGTTTAATGCTGTTTTCCTTCCAGCTAATCTTTTATTAAATATTTTAAAATAATTTGAGATACAAATATATATTATCGGACGAGATTCGAATGATTTGTTGATAAAAATGTGAAAAAGGGTCAAAAACTGACCAAAGATAGTCGGATTGAATCTCAACGCTTATGGCAAAACATATATTGTTAATATTTTGAGCGGGTAGACAAAGGATACCAGGTATGCGTTCATGTATTTGTTTTGACTTATTTTCGTCTGGCGGCCCCTAGACAATACCAGTAATATAACTATTTGAGGGGCGTTGCGCCTACTTGTAAGTTTTATGACACTACCTGTTCGGGTTCCGACGAGAAGATTGCATGCTCAGTAGATGTTTGTATTTTGGATGTGTAGAGCGTATGTTGATGCGTGAGAATATGTATATTATTCGTAATATTTTTTAATTTTTAACTTTAATATTTTAGCTGAAACATTACAGCACATCATGCCATTTTATTAAATCAAATTTAAAATGTATAAAAAATCTGCCACCAAATGGTTGAAAAACCGAAAACTTGAGGTGGGTCTAAAATGATCCACCACCGCCGGACGTATTTTGTTTTGACCCACCGGGCAGTAAGTGTTGAAAGTATCGAAAAGAGTCGAAAATGTTAAAGCAACAAGTGTCTAATCTCAATCATATCAGTAATACGCGTTAAAAAAAATGTCGGTATGTGATTATTTTGATGAATTAAAATATGTATCACGTTGAGGTCACCAGTTATTAGGACTTATTTATATTTGTTTTATGGACGTCACTCGGATGGAGTGACTGATGTTTGAAGGTTATGGTTATCAGAAGGATTTGTTTAAAGTGAGTCTGAGGGCTCTAGTCCTCATATCTCACGCGTGTATGTGAATGTCGCAGAATATAAATGTTGCGGAGCGTGCATGTGAATATAGGTGTTGGGTGTTTGCGGCTTGAGCATGTTGAAGAAAAAAAAGAAACAGGACTTACAATCGGTCGTCGTTCATTGTGGATCAGAGACGTAAATTAATTACTGTTTAAAGGTTAAATTGCATGTCAAAGTTAGTGACTAGCGATGCTCACTGGAGGTGGTTCTGACAAGAAGGTTAGGGAAAAAGTGATCGCTTCAGCTGGCTTTTCGAACTGGTTGCGTTGCGATGTATTATCGTCTAGATTTTCGTACGGTACTAGTACGGCGAAGAATGGCTGTTAAGTGCATAGTTAAATGGCCATGTTCATGAGGCGCGAGCAGGGCCTCTACAATTTCAAATTACATATTGATGATTTGGGACCTGAAACAAGGATGTAGAATAATAAAGGGTTAATTTTGAAAATATTTATTACAATGTAGGTAGACTAAAATATTGTACATGATTTTGTAAAAATCATATTCAATAATATTTTCTGTAACGTACAGAATTTGTGCATACTACTTGAATACGTTCGACTCGTAATTCAGTCATGTATCCACCCATAAAATATCATAATAAAGGACACATTTGTCAATATAATTTTTTTTAAGAAAAAGTTTTTTTTTTGGATGCTAGCCCAGGTAACCTATTTAGTATCATTGTATCACGAAGAAAAAATATATCCACAAGACAAAATAATACCATCCGAACATGAAATAAAATTCAGCCCAAAACAAAACACAACGATGTGCATACGGGGCGGTTGGAGCGAGGCAAACGATAAAATCAAATTATATGCAGGGGTGGTATGATACATTTTTCTGAGACATGTAACGCTTTTGACACAATTTTGCCAAGCTGAAATTTTTATCTTCGTCCGTTTAATTCGAGAAAGAACCGTTTAACTTTTTGATATCGGTCAAGGTACCTACCTCACATGCATTAAATAAGCTAGTCAATAACGCGTAATTCACTGATACACGAGTAGGAACAGAATCAGCGACGGATGTGCGATGACGTTCAAGATAAAAGTTTTATGAAACTCATTTAACTTTAAGGTTGCGTGTAAACGGGTGAGACTTCTACTGAAACTAGGTATTCTGTGTTAGTTCTATCGAAACTAGAATTCTGTTGGAAACTAGGTATTCTATTGAAACTAGGTATTCAATCCGGAAATAAAATCCCGGGGATCAAATGTTTTGTTGCTGTCGAGTCCCGGGACTTTTTCTTGATTTTAAACAAGTTAAGTAAATCCTATTGTCCATTGGCAAATATCAGGCAGTGACTTAGCGACGAGCGGTGCACGTGTAAGTATATTTAAAAAAAAATGGAAAGATTCCATAGTTTATATGTTCAGCCATAAAGATTTACATTGTGGAGAAATTAGTTCAAAGTCATTAACTATTAAAAAAACAGGGAATTATGTTTCATTGTAAAATGTGATCTTTTATTTTTAGGATAAATTCATGTCATTTTCAGAAACAAAATTTGTAAGTAAAAGTGATATTTAAAATATATTAATTAGAAAGATATACATATGTATAACATAAAATCAATTTTATCGAATAATTTTTGTTGACTCATGTATCACAGACCTACGTTCTGAATAATAACAACTTCACAATAAGAATGCGTTCTCCTAATAATAAAGTTATATCAATGTATGTGTCCAAAATTTAATAAAAATAGATTGATAATTATAGCGTCTGCTTTCAGATTACTCAAAGGTATTTGAGATTCCGTAAAAATAAGGTAGATGGGATTAAATGTATTAATATCAAAAAAGGCAACATATAGGTTCGAAAATTTGTCGCTAAAATGGATTATAGTTGGATAATGCTCCTTCCCCGAATTGGAAAGAGATCCAGGTTCGAATCCCGGTGGCGCAACAACAATATTTTTCGATAAAATTTATTTTATATGAATATCTTTCTAATTGATATATTTAATTCATATTTTTAATTTGGATGGAATGAAATTATTTGAAAAACTTTATTAGGGGACTTCAATTGATTCATACGTTATTATTTTTTGATATGTTTCTTAATTAATTGTTCTTTTTTTGTATGTTTTTTATTTAATTTATTTTTTAAATTGTTTATGACTTGTAATTTTTATAGATGAATATGTTTTAGTATTCAATATACACGTATACTTAATTTTATTTTTAAAAAAAACTACATATTACATTATGAAATAATAAGTATTTCATAAAACAGTTTTTATTTGTTTATAAAATTAATATTAACGTTTGTTTTTTTTTACATAGATAAAATTCTTAATAGCTAGTGTACATCGTACATAGAAATATTTATTAAAATTTAATTTATTTTTGATTTAATAAAATTCATGGTCTCGATTATCGGGAATTCCCGGGACATGAAAATTTTGACTCTCGGGAATTGAAAAAAAGTCGAGAATACAGAATTCCTAATTGAAACTCATGTAAAGGATAGTACAGAGCTCGGAGTGAATTATCGCTTGTTGTG
This sequence comes from Eubasilissa splendida, assembly GCA_031772225.1. Classification (NCBI taxonomy): domain Eukaryota; kingdom Metazoa; phylum Arthropoda; class Insecta; order Trichoptera; family Phryganeidae; genus Eubasilissa; species Eubasilissa splendida. The sequence continues at coordinate 17,519,351 of CM062863.1, forward strand.
TATGCAAAGTGGAATGATTAACTGTTACATACCGAGCTTTATCGCCAAATCTCCGAGACGACAGATCTCAATCTGTGTACACCCATCTTAATAAATGATTCCTTCTTTCTATTCCTTTTTTTCACACGTTTCACCATATAAAATGACTAGTAACTAAATATATACGTATGGTTATACGTGCGAATTTTTTTATAAATGAAAAAAAAATCTTTTCATTGCATTCCTAATTATAAGTAATAAATAATAGCCTCATACCCAGATTTTGGCCGTATATAACATAGACAATATCCCAAGTGTAATGAAAACTCCCTGGTAATGGTCTTCCTTTGTCATGGATCCTGGATCCTAGAGCCTGGTGATGTACCATGCGGCGAAACCGTTTCGGACTCCCGCTGATGAAATATCATCTTCATCATCTGACCAGGGGTGTACTTCCAAGACATTTTGATTTACTATCGCCCACCTTCTATAACTGTGGTACGAAATATTATTAAACTGTTGAAAAATTGGTGTAGACTATTTAAAACACAGCTACGATAATTTTTATTTTGCCAAGAAAAGCAAACGTTAATCTTCGGTCTTTTACAAATGCTCCATACTCCATTGCTCCGATAATTTCGCCCATCCAACGACACTTTGAATATCCTTTAGGCTTAGGGCATTATCGAATGTTACCGATCATTGTGAGGTATGATATCTTGCGTAGGATCTTAAAGAATGACTATGCAAAATTCGAAATGGATGGCATTCAATTTAATAGCATATCAGTGAAGTGGAAGATGTATCGTCGGCGAGTGATCCGGCTGCTTTTTGTTGCAGCCAACGCCCTCAATCCAGGTGTCGTTCACGTCGTTCGTCGGATAAGAGTGGCGATGCTGAAGGTGGATTTAAATAGTCGCCCCCTACATATATTTATATAAGCGGGAGGGGAAGGGACAGCGGGAAGGTAATTAGTTTTTTGCAAGGCCCTAATTAGTAACTATGTACAATTTATATCAGTGAAAGGGGTATTGGGTGACTAGACAGAGGGTGTCATTGTATTGCGCCGAGTACTAAAGATTACTTAATCAAAGTTTGGTTTAGATCGGTCAAACGGCATAAAATTGTAAATATAACAGAAAGCTAGACCTTCAATCCTACGTATGGATAATTCATAGAATACGCACTCGTTTTTAGGCAATTTTCTCCACAGTTTCCTCTTCCCTGAGGAGAGCGGAGCATCCCAGCAGCGATCCCAGCAGGCTACAAATTATATGGATTTCAGAAGAGAACCAAATGTCTAAAAGAAAGCCTCGTGTTTTGACATAAAGAAAATCAACGAAACCTAACAAAATGTATGATATAAAAAAAAAAATTATAATTAAATTCTAATTGTTTACTGTAAATTAACTTTAATTACTATTTAAGATTTTCCACTAAAACTTTTAAAATTAATTCTGTAACTATATTTAACAGAAATATAGACTTAGGGAGTGGAATACTACTGTATGTATGATATAGTATCCTTTATAGTTTTAGATGGCGCGCCACATATATAATAATAAATTAATAATAATATGGGGCTCACCTTCTATTGATTATAGAAAGTCAAGAAAGATTCGTAATAGGTATTGGAACTGTGATTTCAAATCATTCTTATATATTTTCCATCCCTCTCCTTGAGGGAGAAGAATATTTCGATCCCGTGGTGTTCGAGTGAGACGAAAAATATGTTTTTTTAAAAATGAAAACACATTCATTAAACATACTATCCATACTTAAAAATGAGTTTACATTTAATGGCCTCAGTAAGATGAGATATTTCTAAGTCATCTCCAAGTCTCGCTCCTAGATTGTCCTCTAAACTAACTCCAGAGTTTCTCCAGCCAGGTGTAACGCATACACCACCGTTGTAGGACTTTTCCTGGTTTTATTTGCCCTACAGATGTCATTGTAATGCACAACAAGACTAAAAACACGGAAGAATCTTTTTACGTCTCTTCTATTTTACCCTATTGCGGGATGTTCAAATCTCTGTTGCATACTCGTTCATGAAGATTGGAAAGACACGAGTGTGAATCAGCATAATTTTGGATGGATATAAATTAAGTATTGTTATTAGAAACAGTAACTCTCATCGACAAGTGAAGTATTAAACTAACTACACATAAATATAAGAGACAAGGCTTAGGTGATAGACAGACAAGTAATTAGGTACTGACAAATTCGTGGGGAGGAGGCGGGGTTACTGATGTACGGTAGAGGGGTAGTTGTAATTGTAAGTAGTTGTAAGTTGTATTGAGAGGAGAGGAGATGAGTCGACATTTTCTAACTCATCTTCTCTACTCTTTAATCGATAGAATAGTGCTAATAAACTCAAGTAAAGTAATAACGTTGTTTCATTTATATCTATCCATTATGATAAAACTTTACAATGTTAATGCCGATTCTATCAATAATACACCATAATTTTGATTGTTCGTCACTGACTTCTCATATTTTCGTAAGTTGTTTCATGGCTACTTTAGCTACTCACCAGTATCAGTCATCAGTATCAGTGCACCTAATTAAATTGTTTCTTGCTATTTGACAAATTGGTGACTCTACCAATATTATTGTTTCTACAGCCACATTTTTTATTTTAGATCGATTTATTTCTTAGCCAAACTCCTCGCTTTCTTATTTGCTTATGCACTATGTTTATAAATATCAATATCCACAGCGCGTTGATTTTTTATAATATGATGAGTTAAGCCGATTACATTAGTCTCTTAAACAGCTTACAGACAAAGACGGCCAGCTTCAGCCTGTACCGACCCGCGCTACCGTTTAGTGTAATTGGATTAGCCGTGTAAAATGTAAACGCTTCATGTTTTGTCGCGAACGCGACACTTTGTAGTAATATTATACGCGGAAACCTTACAGCTCTCCTGGCATTATCAATAAGATCGGTTTACATTTGTCACACAAAAATATAATTATTAAAAACATCACACTTACATGTCCATCTAATCATTTGACCACATATCATCTAGCATAATCTTATACAACATCTCAGAAGTGATATAAAAATATGGAACTGGCATATCATCTATCGCGTTTTGGTGATGGTTTCCTCAGGGAAACTTAACAGTAACACGTGCCATTGTCAAGGTGTCGCCTCAAAAAATTAAACTCGACTGTGAAGATTTATATCTCCTGTAAAAAATTCGGCTGTACCGTATTTTTTTGAGGCAACGCCTTGACAATGGCACGTGTTACATGGCACGAGGGACCGACGTGGATGGACGGAAAACCACATTCATCAAGTCATTGTTTGACTCTATTTCTGGTGCTGGTCTCATATGCTTTTTTAACATTCTCCCATCATTAATTTCTTCTACAAGACCACACCAACTAAGTGACCCTTTTTTAATCTATATTCCTTTAACTCATCTTATATGTTAATTATTTACTATATCACAAATAGATATCCCACAATCATCTAATTTCCAGCGCATTACTTTAATTTTTCTCTATTGCCCATTATTATGAAAGTGAAAAATCTTTTGTACGGTTAAAAATTCACGTTTCTTGGACATGAACTTCGCTTTGACATCGGCAACGTGTTCATCTGAATTGTAACAAACTTTACCCATCTGCCAATTTATGAGCGAGTGATTAGTGATTAACGTGGTAGTCTACAGATGCGTCGGTTGAAGAGTATGAGGAGCCTAATCTTTTAAGCTTGTGTCACCGAATTGATTGTGTCAACAAAACGATTAAACTATTTTCGAACTTGAATTTTGCCAATCGTTCCTTCACCAAAGAGTTTGTTGATATCGCGAAATGATTTCTGCAGTAGATCTTTTTCGAAGTGATAAAGCGTGATATGGTGGTCATGAAAGTGGTTTTTATTATCTAAAAACAAAATTATATATGTTCCCATTATTATGAAAGTGGTCAAAGTCAAGAAATTAAAAAAAAAGATTTTATCACTGATTTTGACATTTATATATCTAGTCTAGTAGACTAAATTGTGTTGTGTAATATAAAAATATTTTTTAATCTATTAAAACGCACTCTTTTTAATATCTCGAAACGAAAGATAAACTATCTCACATTGCTAAAGTTTTGTAGGTTTTAGGTATAATATAACATTATAAATTTTAATATAATATAACTATTTTATAAGAAAAGTTTTTGATCAGTACGTTCTTCCAATCCTAGCATTGTATATGGAACTAAAATCTACTGAATCTGAAACCAGCTTGAAGGTCTAGATGATATTGCGCTGCATGGAAAGATGAATGCTGCGAATTGATAGGATGAGATGGGTGGAGAGCAGATCAAGGTGAAGGATTAGGTTAAATAGTGCAAATGGACGATAGTCTATATAAAATCAAGAATACGATAATATTTTTCAATGATATTCATGAGTCGAAAAATGACTCAAATGACGTCCAAAGTGTATGAAAAATAGACAAAATTTTCGAAACAGTGTGAGTGAAATGGCAAAAATTGACGAAAAGTAGCAAAATCATGGAGAAGCCATCATCCAGCAGTTAATTGACAATAGCTTATGACGTTACTTCTCATACTATCTTTTGAATTACTATTACTATTACATTACTATTCTCTTATCTGTATGTATGTATAAAACTAGGAATAATTAATAAAACCTGAAACTCTAAAGGCCCGTGTCTACGATGAGATTGATGAGTCTCAACGAGACTTTGATCTCTGAAAGTGATGCGTAATTATAAAATCAGCGCGCAAAACATATGGGTTGATGATTCTCCTTTAAGCAAACTTCAGTCGAATCTTTGAGAGAAATCTCATTCGTGAACACGAGCCATAACAGTGTAGAGTTGTAGTAGAGTTGAAAAACATTTTATCATATCTTTTATTTTCCGATAATTAAACTTAACTTTTAATTAAATTAGTTCCAATCAGATATGGTTACACAGGAAATGACACGAAAGTAACCATTTTTAATTTATAGGAAAAAATGAAGCAAATCGCAATGATCACGAACATCATACAAAAGGAAGAGATTGAATGAGACTGCCATTCAGGATGAAAACTCAATCTCGGAAATCATCGATGTACAGTACTGCAAAGATTTTAAATGAAATGAAAGATATTAGAAATCAAAATCAGCAAATATGTACAAGACAAGTTATAATAGTAAAAAGGAAAAATTTGATAGTGTTTACATAATAACATATACTCGTAGATACATACATACTCATATACTTATATAAAAACTATATTAACCCTTTATACCCCGAATTATTAAATTTAAGTGTAAATAGCAACTGTATATTTTTTAATACAAATTAAACTCATCAATTAGAAAGATATACATACATACATTTAACGAAACATATTTTACCTGCCACCGGGATTTGAACCAAGATCTCTTAGGATCATTAAAAATAAAAAAGTGATAGCTTTTTAGTAAATGGAATATAAGATGTATTAATTTGAAATAGCTGCAACATAGTATTTACTAGGTTGACTAGTATAATTATCGCACTTCCTCGGATAGGGAGAGATCCTGGTTCAAATCGCGGTGGAACCTAAAATATTTTTTCGATAAATTTAGTTTATTTGTATGTATACCTTTCTAATTAATGCATTTAATTTGTATTTAAATACACAGAACTAAGTTCTGAAAAAAAATTCACAAATGGTTAATACGTTATCTTTAAAATGTATATTTTTTTAGTATTTCTTCACACATAAAATAAACTATGATGGAAAATAAAAAAATAATAATCTAGGTACATAAACATTATTAATTATAATTTGTGGTACTTCTAATTGCAGTTAGACAAAACATATGAAATAAATATTCTGACACGTTAAAAGAATAGTTGAAAATTAAAAAAAAAAAGGTAATATAACTATTAATAATCAGAAGGCATCACGAGAATGTTAAACCTAACCATGTAGTATTATAGTAGTATCCTCAGAGAATTGACACCGCAGATATATTTATTTATTTATTAGACTTTAATGATATACATGTTTTTGTTGTAACAGAGGTATAAAGGTATAGGTAGAGGTATAAAATATTATAATGTAACATGATAAACATGAGATACATTTATATTGCAATTAAGTATTTTACTCGCAGTTTATTGTGTGTGATGGAGTAGACTCCACCTCTGATATATATATTTATATCATTGTCCTGGCTACTTTGCTAGACTGTTTTTTTCGTGCTGTTATTTAATTCAAATTAGAAAGATATAGATTCGACAAAAAAAAAAAAAAAAAATAGAGAAAAAAAAAGTAAGAGTATTTTAAAAACTAAAGTGAACTATTAGTGTAGGTATTGTATTTTGATTATGTTGGAATGATGCAATACTTCTGATTGATCTCTATCCAATAGAATCATATATTGGGTGAAGTGGATGATTTCCAGTTGGTATTGGGTATGTTGTACAGTTTCGGAGCTAAGAAATTCATCTAGAAAGGTTAATAAAATGACTATATGACTAGATAAAGTTGATGGTACTTTAAATTACCGTCAGGATAGAAAGGGTTAAGAATTTTAAAAAAATACGGTTCCGGGTAAAGGTAGGTCTCTTTTAAAGGTTAATAATTACGATAATGACATGTTATTGGAGGCGTGAATTAAATAAACATAATTTTTTTAATCAGTCAATTATTGATAGTTATTTTGCGTTTAGATTATCAATATCTGTGTGAGATATTGAGATTGATTTTCCTATATCCAGTTGGGTGTGTAATATATTAGCTCAATATGTAATCGGCCTTACACTCACACACATACAACGTTTATTTATATAATTTATGGTAATTATTAATAGGAGAGAGCCTCTCCCCTCGGTGATATATTACCGCACCGTGAATATTCTGGCACAAGTATTGTGACGATGAACTGACCAGCAGATGTAAACTGATCTTTATCAGCTTTTGTCACCGAGGTCGACATTGATTATAAATTCAAATCAGACTTGATGCCTCTGGTGGCTTAACAAATACGTCACTCTCTGTCACTTGTTGTGCCGCATGGATAGGCAGTGATCAGTTATGTCAGCTAGTTTAGAAAGAGGGATATCAAAACAAGAGATACGATCATTATTTTATTATAATACATATAACATTTAATCGTTCTGTGTATTTTTTGATACATTTTGGACTATGTGTTGTGGAGGGTCTCATGATGCAACTTCTGGGAAATTTCAATGCGCTTTCATCGATCGTGATCAGGATACCCCGAATCATCTTTCACCACCATCATACTGCTCTCAAGATAGGTGCACACACAGACAATTGAAATAAGTGACAAGTGCATAGACAACTGCACACTAATTAGCTAATTACTCTGCTGCAGTGATATTTGTTTATATGTACACCTGCATGTGTGCAGTTGTATATGAGTGCACATATATTGTGTGCAGTTGTCTTTGTATGTCGTTAGCACTGTATGAAGTTGTCGATATCTAAATTAAAAAGTTTATATAAATATATATATCTACACTGATTATACTAATAAGTTATCAGGTTTCGAACAAAATTTTCTGTTTAATATAATAGTCTGACCCATCATCTTGTTTCAAAATGATGGCGGTCCAAAATCTTTAAAAAATTATAGACCCATGACATCTTTCATACATGGCACTCTTTGGTGACATTATAATTTACGGCTTTACACTACGATAATGCAATAAAAATGTATGATTTGTTTTTTAGAAATCTATTGCAAAAGTCCTCAAGTGTCTCAGAATCCAATGTTCTACATATAAGATAAATCTATAAGCTGATACTTATTAAATATTTTCATTCACACAAAAACACTCACCCAGTATTAAATTGTCGTCTTATAGAACGGCAGAGGAGACAGAGGAGTTGAGCGTTCGTGCAAATATGCTGTTACGGCGTTTCTACCGATGCAGTAAGAAGGTGAAGAGGATCCTGTTTAAATCGTTCTTCATCAGCATGTATACCTGCGAGCTCTGGTCGAAATACAAGTAAGTGACGTACAACCGTCTTCAAATTCAGTATACAGAATACTGTATGGATTGGCGCGTTATTGCAGCGCATCTACAATGATCACCAAAGGCCGTATACATGGATTCGTTCCGCGGCTGGAGCTCAGCACCAACTCTCTGGTGTAAGCGGCGTTCTCATGGAAACTGGTTCCCTGACCTGAGAATGGCAACGCCTACAAAATAACTACATATACAACAATGGACGTGACTGAAGTAGTTATGTATGTAATATTTATATTTTGTGTGAACTTTTTATTTTTTAATATATTCCTTGGTTTTCTTTTTATTTTCCCTTTTCATAGCATTATATTTATTTCATAACTTTAATATATAACATAATATGTATTATCTTTATGGCGAATCGAGTTGAAAAAAAAACGCCAGAATAAATAAATTATTATTATTATTAACACAAGACAATGAGTGAACACGCCAGTAACGAGGTACTAATGACATTCTGTTAACGTGTCTACATGTTCTTAGCTCAGAAAGTTTACAAAACATTGAAATTGTTCACTAGTAAAAAAAATTTTTTTTTTTTTATATATTCGACAATAAAAAAAAACAATAGTAGAGTTATGCACCCCCAAATAAGAAAGATCTTGAATTATGGGGGTGGCTTTCAACATTTATATAATACAAGATCAATATAAACTAGATGTAATAGTTTGTTAACAAATGAAAAAAGATAAAAAATATATAGTCAGAAATTGATCAGATTATAAATAGGGAAAGATGTCAAATACATAGTTTATAATTTTGAAGACCTTTAATCCATTTTATAACTCTTTTGCAAACATTTATATTTGCTTCTAATTTAATTGATATTGGCAGTTGGTTATACAGTTTAGGAACAATGTATGATGCATGTCTCTGTCCTAGTTCTAATTTGGACATTTTTAAAATAACATGTTCATTAGTTTTGCTGCGAGTCTGATTGTTATGGTGAATTTTTATTTTATCCTCTTTAATAAAATTTTTTTTTTTTATATAAAAAATATAAATTCAATACAGGAAAATCTTTAAAAACTTGTTTGGTTAGGTAATCTCTAGCCTTTTTTAAAATTATTTTTATTATTATCTTTTTTAGTTGTAATTATTGGTTTGCGATGTATGGGATGTACATATGTATTAATATATGGAGTAGCTTATTGATGTAGTGGTTATAACGCTGGCCTAGTAATCTAGTGGTCGGGGGTTCGCGCCTCGTTCCAGGACACCAGCAGTCCTATTTTCATAGTACAAGCTTTTAGCTTACTTTGAAAATAGTAAGAATATTAATGTAACATGTATTCCGTGTACATATTTCTATTTTTTTATTATATATATATATCCTACATGATCCAGTTCGGTAGAGATTAGAACATCGTTGTTTAATATATCTAGTTAAATTCAACACAAATACTATAATACATAAATAATCCAATATTAGATTTTCTTGTATTGTATATATTTTAATAAAATTACAGCACGAATAGAACAGGCAACACTCATAGAAGTCTAGCAAAGTAGCTAGAACAATGCTGAATCTATCCGAACTGATACTGCATCCCACTCAAAAAATAATTAATTTGTAAACCCATAGCAATTTATATGTAAAAAAAGTATTATATATATATTACATATTAATATTTTATTGTAGTTTCAACTCGGATGTAAAAAACTGTTCAAATATTTCAAAAAGGCTTATCTTATTGTATTTAAATACATTCGAGAAAATGTCGCACAATTTAAGTGAGACAACATTTATGATGTTATCCGACAAATAATCAACACAAATTATTTGGCCTTTTATGTTGGTAATTCTAATATAAATTTAAGTATTCAAAACAACATTATTCGAAATATTGAACGACTAAATATTAATTGAATTTAATTTCGATTCGATGTGTTCGCACGCAAATGATACCAGATCGATATTGAAATAGCTTTCGAAATGTGGCAGAATAGGCGAGTGTAAATTCACCGACACTAACTTCATTTTAGTGCCAGTAATCAAAAAGGTGCTCTAAGTAATGTTTACGGGGGTAGAAACAGGGGGCGCGAAATAAAAGCATGACACCTCCTTCACCATGATGTTGATGTTTAAAAACATGATATAATTATATCATGATATAGTTATATCATGACATGTTTAAAACATGATATAGTTATATCACGATACGTTTAAAACATGATATATTTAAAAACAACAAATTAAAAATGAAACTGACAGCGAATAATAGGTATTATATAAATATATATATATAAAGTTATGCAGAAAAAATCTATTCATCGAAAAATAGTTGCTACCGGGATGCTATCCTACCCGGGAAAGCGCGTTCACTATTTCGCTACAGCAATCGAATATATTTTTGACAAATTTTGAACTTATATTCTATAATATTTTCAACTGATACATCTTTTATTCCATTTTTAAAAGCAATCAACTGATTCAATGTGGTGAAATTTTTGAAATAGCAACTAAATATTTTTTCGATAGATGTTTTTTTTTGTTTTCTAGTTGATTAATTTAATTTGTATTAAAATATCTAATATATTTGTATTAAAGAAAAGAAAATGCAATTTCACAATAAAAATATGTTCTCCTAAAAAATATATTTGGCGTTAATTTTATTTTGTTTAAATCCCTCACCTTCAACTGCGTTCATCTTCTATTGGTTAATTGCCTTTCTCGATAAACGTTACCGCTCAGCTCTTAAGTTGCTTCCTTCAATTCTTTTTATGCGATCGATCTAGCGAATTGTTTTTATTTCGACAGTTGTTGTTTTTCGGTTATGGTGCTCAGCACATTGCAACATTAGTTTTGTTATTCAGTAGATCACATCTTCTACTTTGGTTATACGACTGTCTGTTTTCATTTCTCATTATATACTGCAAGAATACATCGAGCGTAGTCCTTTTCAATCATCATCATAATCAGCATTGTATATCCTCTGCTGGATGAAGACCTCTGTTAGTATCTCCAACTTTTCACTGATCATTATTATTTCCTGCTAAGTTTCCGTAGAATTTGATAATTCCGTCAGTCAAGTGGGTTTTTAAGCATCTTACCAGATTGAATTTTTTAACATATTTTCAAATAAGGCAGGTTCACAGAATATTAAATATGCAAATCTGACGGGAATTTGTCAACCAAGGCAAGACTAGCGGTGCACAATGGAGTCCCGGTATCGACACTGATGTATGGAAGTGAGGCCTGGAGCTGGCAGAAAAGGAATGAAAGTAGACTGAATGCAGTGGAAATGAGATCACTTAGGCGTATATGTGGCAAATATATTTATGACAGAGTAAATAATGAATACATAAGGAAATACTGTAAAGCTGATGTTAGTATAGTGAGTAAGATTAAGAAAAGATTACTTGAGTGGTTTGGTCATATGGAACGGATGAATGAGGAGAGAATGGTAAGAAAGATATATGACGCAAATGTCGATGGCACCAGAAATAGAGGGCGTCCACGGAAAACTTAGGATGACCAAGTAAACCAAATAATGGAGGAAGGTTCTGTTACGAGCCTCAACAATCGGCGAGCCGTGTGGAAACGGCGTGATGGTAAGTTATTTAGTTAAATTTAATAATTCTGATTAATAATAACATAAATGAATTAGAAATAACCTGTCATTTCCTTACTAAAAATCGTAAAGACAATGAACGGTTCATTTTGTAAGTCACATATATGGAATATACTTGACTAGTATACCCGAATATATTCTTCGATAGTTTACTAGAATGAGAGACAAAGTTTCGATAGAAGAAATTATCGGAGCAGTGGGAATGACATAGCAAAAATTGGCGGAGGACCCTAAAAGGTTGCCAAAGTGAGGGGGATGCCTTGAAGATGATAATACTTTTTTATCATTTAAGCCATAAAAGATTTATGAAGTAAATTTACGATTTTGATAAATACGATTCGAGCGAGAATTTTTACGCTCATTCAATAATGCGTAACACTAATCATTATGGAAAATTCATTATGATTTTGTTTCTTTTATTTCAAAAATATTTTGTTTTAAAAATGTCTACGAAAATACTATAATAGACGATAAAATATACGAGAATGTTATACCGTTATGCCGCTCATGTGACTGTTCATTTTAATAAAAGAAAACTATTATAACGATGCTCTAAATAAGGTGGCTTCACACGGAAAAAATACAAGAGGTGCAGCAAATCTTAATCTATCGATCACCAAAATCACCAAAAAGTATGTATCGAGGATAATAGAATACGTTTTTTTAACAGTAAAAAATAAAATGCCTGGGTCTTTACAAAAGAGCACGCTTTCTCATAATTTAGAAGAAATTATTTTAAAATTGCTTATATAAAATTACCTGTCTTACCTGTAAGAATGATATGTGTTGTATAAACAATGACAAATGGATATAAATGTATTTGCAGACAACGTCTATCAAGACGTTTTATGGGTCTAGAAATATTTTTTTTAAAAAAAAGTTAGTTTAATCAACTAAGATATGTACTCCTGCATCTTCCTGATGCAAGTCAATTATTTAAGGATGATACATTTATTTGACGACTTGTCTCGCTTATATTACGTATCTAGATATGAAAGGGAAAAAAAAATTCGTATATAGGTGTAAATTGGCCTCCTTTCTGTAAGTAATATTTTTGATCATTTTCAATATCATCTTTAAATTAAACACATATCGGAGTGTGGCTTGGTCGTATGGAACGGATGAATGAAGAAAGAATGGTAAGAAAAATATATGACGCAAGTGTTGATGGCACCAGAAATGGAGTACTTCCGCGAAAGACTTGGCACGACCAGGTAAACCAGATACCGGAAGGCGGCCATGTAACCGCCACAATAACCGGCAAGCTTGTAAAGGATGTTACAATAAAAACGCCTTTTATAATTTTTGAATTAAACACATTATTTATATAATATTTTTATTTCGTTGTGAAGTACAATGTTCCGATTATGTATGGAATGATATGTTAAACAAATGCGCACCACGGCTCTCCTTGCAAACTCTTAATCTTTTGATGAAATTTAAGGTCATACATTTAATCTCATTGCATAATTGAGGTATTATTGAGGCAATAGCACGTTTGATCTCCGCCTTAAGCTCTATGATTGTTTGTGGCTTATTGGTATACACACGTGACTTTAAAAAACTTCAAAGAAAAAATTCAAATGGTGTCAAATCACGCGATCATTGTTTTTAGCAAAATTTTAATTTACTTGCTGATGTTCAATCAATCAATTAACAAATTCTCTTTGCTTAAAATAGTTTGCTGGTATGAGTTCTTGAGCCAATTAGATATTGTAGACATGCAGCTTCTGAGAGTTTTTCACGAGAATTCGCTGTAAGGTGCTTCTTGAAATGCCTAACTCTCGAGAACTATGACGAATTGATCTCTTTGGGTTTTCAGTAACACTTTCTCTCACTGCGGCTATGTTTTCGAAAAAACATCCACTATTATAACGCATGGATGACTTATTGTCCACAATCCAGTTGGTATTGGTTAACAACAATAACGCGCCGTTTTATCGTGTATCTTTTCATATTTACTGAACGCAAATATTACATTTTTTGTATAGCCTAATTTGTAAAAAAAAATGGAGCGAAATTTAAAAAAGACGCCCTTATTGGGACATTCTTTATGAGAAGAGATATGAATGTGGATGAGGCGAAAATTGTGTGTCAGGACAAAACAGTGTGGCGTTCTCTACCTACCCCCGCGGAAGGTAAGGGTGGCGAATTATTAATAATACGATTATATGGGTTATTTCTATTCTACATGTTTTGAACCTGTATGAGCCATGTTATTAGTTATACGATGGCGAAACTAAACAATGTTTACACACAAATATGTATTTAATAGCTAATTTTACAATCTATCACAAGTGTAATCACGTTAAAATATTTACAAATATTTACCTACACACATACAAAAACACGTAATTCTAATATTATCACATTGTTTAATTTTTAACGCACAAAATAGCTTTAAGGTCATTATTTTATTTATCAGAACGCAACGCTTTCTTTGATCTAAAAATACTGAAAGTATATATATATATATATATATATATATATATATATATGTATATATATATTATTCTATTATAGGCTTACTGATACTCTTATTACCTACTTATTTTCCCAACTCATTATTATTCTTCTATCCTCATCTATTTTTAATTAATGTTAAGACCCAAAAAATTTATGATCGAATTATTTTCTATTTCTAATGTAAATTTAATAAATTAATGAGATTTAAAAATATTAGTTGATAGATTCTGTTAAAGAAACAATATAACATATATTTTTGATTAGTTGATGATATCCTGAAGAATAAAATGATATTTTTCGAAACCGGTAGATGCATTTAATTACAAATTAAATGTATTAATTAGAAAGATATACATATGAAATCAAATTTATCGAAAAATATTGTTGTTGCTACCGGGATTCAAACGTGGATCTCTTTATCTGGCGTCTCCTATCTGTTTACTCAAAGGTATTCGAGATTCCGTAAAAAAAGTAGATGGCTTTCAAATAATGGAACGATAGATGTATTAATTTGAAAAGTTTATATATATTCGAAAATTTGTCGTCAATCTACTGTGTTGGTATAGCATAATCGAATTATACACGTTCCTCGGATTGGAAGAGATCCAGGTTCGAATACCGGTAGCAACAACAATATTTTTTGATAAAATTGATTTAATATGTATATCTTTTTAATTAATACATTTAATTAGTATTTAAAATATCACAGACCTATGTTCTGAATAATTACAACTTCACAATAAAATTGTGTTCTCCTTAATAATGTATTTAATTCATTAATTTATTATGTAGTTATTAAAACAAAATTAACAATCTACAAAATGGATTTTAACTACAAAATTGATTTTTGAAATCTTAAAAATATAATCTTTTGTTCACTGTGATTGGATTTATTTTATAATATTTTGGAATTCGTGCGTCGTACTGTCCATAGGATGCGAATATCCTTCTTCAGCAATTCATTTCGAAAGCATTTATTTTACTTATCGTAATAGTATCGGCCTTAACTTTGTAGAGTTTCATCATAATGGATGGATATAAAAGAATCAATATTATTACTCTACTTGAGTTTCTTAGCACTACTTAAGTTTCAAGAGAAACAGTTACTCTTATCGACAGGTGAAGTATTAAAATTAGATGATGAGATGAGCTGTTTCTCTCGAAACTCGGGTAGTGCTAATAAACTCAAGTGGAGTGTACATTGTTTTATTTATATCTATTCGTCTATTTTATGCTTGTCGTTATTGCAAACCATAAATGAAGCTTGCTTGCTCAATGTCACTGTCTTTTTATATTTTTGCAAGCTACTTCATAGCAACTTTAGCTTGTTATATGCGTTTTTAAATATCTTACCCACTGTCACCAGTGTTCCTGATCAGCGTTCTCAAATAAATGACCTCTTGAATTATATCACGTCCTGGTATTTGGGAAATTTGTTTGATTCATTAATTATTATGTTATATAATATGTTTACTTTAATCTTAATTGTTTACGCATTTTTATACTTCGATAGGTAGGGCTGATATTAAAGCTTGAATGTGTGCATTCCATTTGTGAAAATTTAAAACAGGAACAAAAAGCCAAACTGCTTCTGTTCAGAGACGGTTTCGGAGTCGGTCAAATATTTTACGGCGGTGATATAAAAGCATTTTGTGTATTTTATTTTTCGGTTATCGTTTGTACAAAAGTTTCGGAGGCTGGCCAGCCGAGTTTCAGAAGATTTAAGACTGCAGGGAGAGCGACTATCGGTAGAAGAATCGGCGAGTAACAGCCCAGTTTCACGATGGTTGGTGTCAACAAACTAATTAGAAAACCCAGCAATAACAATAATATTATATAAATTATCCTTGTGTACACTGATTTTGGCACTTTTGCTTTTTATTTAAATTTCAATGTTTTCTTACTTTACTTATTTCTCGTTTATTATAATTATTTAAACTGTAATCTTATTTTACTTGTTTTATAATATAAACGGTATCCCTCTCTGAATACAAGATTTTTATTTAAAGAGAGTTAGAACGTCACTTTAAAAATATTATTTTACTTTTCAAAGGGGCGAACTATTTTTACGCACCTGCAACATTACGGGCGAGTGTAAATCCATACGATATGCAAATTTGAATAGCAATAAAAGGGCAATACATTTTACAATTTGGTGCCTTTGGCAGCTTGCAATATTCGCCATGTAACATTTTACCGCTTTTCTACTAGGTGCCCGTTACCCATAATTTTTAATTTCTTTAATATTTTGACGCGAAACCACAATTTATACTCCTGATAATTTAAAAATATAATTTCGAAAACTCTTCTCGCTAAATTTGATATACCGAAGATGTGAATTTGGGTGGAATAATTTAGACGGTTTGAACAGAAAAAATAATAGTTTTTATTATGTGCAGTGACAAAATAACATTAAAATATCCAAAGTGTGAATTAAATTTTTTTTTTTATGAATTTGTTAATCAATAATACCTATTTTTCAATGTTAAAAAAATAATTTATTAATAAAAGGATAGTGGTATACCATAGTACAACCTTAACCAGTTAACGTCTAACCAAACCTATAAATTATAAAATTTGCAAAACAGCTTTTAGGCTATAATATGACAAGTATCAAACTACAATGATTACTATCATGAAAACTGAAGTAGATAATGACATCTCTCTAACTCTCTAACTATATTACTATCATAACTCAACTATATTCTGTAGCGACCACCGTTGGTGCCCATTTAAGAAAATTATAATGTGCGTGATTGCGACCGAAAAGTCGCCGATCACAGTGGTGGGTGATGGAATCGGAAAAGATGGGTGGAGGGAAAATAGGGAATCGGAAATGAGGAAATGATGAGGGTAAGGGAATCCTTCGATAGCCGAAGTTCAAAAAAAACTCTTGTGAGTTTCAACGTCCACAACATATCAAAATCATAGCAGTATATGAAATCTAAATCTATATCTCTAAATCTCAATCTAAATCAACAATGTATTTAGGAGTGGGCTAAAGGATAGGAACAAAATTAAAACTGGTGACAATAACACTACGTTTTACAATAAAATTTGTTTCAAGTTATGGAAGTATGTGTTCACATATTAAAAAAAATTTTTATGAACACGGAACAGTGATTATTAATTACTTCACTAGGATTAACGTAAGGCAATTGCACTTGATATATAATCATCATCATTATTAGCCATTCTCAATTAGGATAAAGGCCTCCCCATGTCTGCCATTTTCTTTGGATTCCCACTAAAATTTCCACTGCTCCGATAATTTAAGCATACTCTAAATCATTTTTATATCTCGTGCATTATTAAAATTCAATAATAATCTATATTCATTGATTTTCTATACGTCTTCCAAAAGTGTTGCTTACAGTAGTCTTCTGAGTTTCGATACGTCTGATGACTGTAAATTGAGTTGATGTAGTTTAGTTAAAATAGCAGTTTAGCGACGGTAGAAAGGTCCCGGTGACAGGCCTGTTTTTTTTTGAAAATTTATTTACTTATACTTACTGTGGTTTATGTATCAATTAACAATGCTTACTTACTTATCATCACGCCGTTTCCTCGCGGGAGTAGGCAGAGAGGATAGAGCGCCATACTCATCTGTCCTGACACAATTCTCGCCTCATCCACATTCATACATCTTCTCATACGTGCTCTTCGATTGTTAAGGCTTTTAACAGGTTCATCCTCCATTATCTGGTTTATTTGGTCGCGCCAAGTAATCCGCGGACGTCCTCTATTTCTGGTGCCATCAACATTTGCGTCATATATCTTTCTTACCATTCTCTCCTCATTCATCCATTCTATATGACCACACCACCTAAGTCTCAGCTTTACATTCTTTTCTTATTTATTGATTCTTTACTCTGTCATAAATAGATTTGCCACATATACGCCTAAGTGATCTCATTTCCACTGCATTCGGTCTACTTTCATTTCTCTTCTGACAGCTACAGGTCTTACTTCCATACATCAGTGTCGGTACCAGAACTCTATTGTGCACCGCTAGTCTTGCCTCGGTTGACAAATTTCCGTTAGATATAATTTCATTCAATGCGCCGTTCACCTTATTCCCTGCAGTTACCCTCCTTTCGATATCGTTCTTAGTTTTTCCGTTTCCATCAATACTATCTATCTGCTTTATTCTCTGCAACTTGTAAAATCAACAAAAAAGTCAATAATAATATATTTAAATAATAATTTTATTGATAAATATGGTAATTTGTAATAATATTTGTATACGCTGTATATCTATCAAATATGTTGAAGTAAATCAATATTGTTGGGTACAATTTTGTTAACGGATTAATAACAGGAGAACCGAGATGAATTTTAGTGGGAGCGCAACCACGAAACGTCAGATGCTGCGAGAAGCTCCAGATCTGTCGGGGCACATTCCAAATTAGCTAAAACCACGGGTAGAGTTGTTCCCCTAGAAGGGTGCATAACGTGGCGTTTACTAAGAAGATGTTTAAAACATCGCAATTTTTTTAATAATTCAATGAATATAGTTTTTTTTTTTAAATAATATTTAAAAGAAAATAAATTATTATTGTGAAGTTGCAGTTTTTTCAGAACGTAGTTCAGTAGTATTTTAATACAAATTAAATTTATCAACTGGATAGATATGCAGAAAAAATGCATTTAGATTTTTATCTATTTATATTATATAAAAATATATTTTAGTTGCTACCGGGATTCGAACTTGGATCTTCTCCTATTCGGGGAAATTCGTTACCAGTTACACCACGCAAATCGAACAAGCTGACGATAAATTTTCGAACTTATATTCTGCAGCTCTTTCAAATTGACACTTTTATTATTCCATTTTTGAAAATCCATCGGGACTCAGACCGAGAGATTTCCCTTACCGAGAGAATGCATTATTATTACATAATATTTACCATTTAAATTTAGGACTATACAGAGTGGCCCAAAAAGAGTGAGAATATATCGTAACACATGAAATATTTAAAAACATAATATAATTATTAAAGATGGCGACCAGAAATTGTCGAAATAAAACATAATATAGGTAAATAGGTAAGTAAGTAAATTAGTAAACTATTTAAACTATTGTTGATATAGTAACTAACTAATTACTTAACTTAACTAAAATTAGATTAACTATTTTTAACACTTAACTAAACTAATTTTGATGTAATTATATCACATTTTACGAAATGTTCTCACTATTTTTGGGCCATTTTTATATGTAAATATAATATATATATATTTGTTATAAGTCCAATGACACAATATAATATTTATTTATTTGTTTTACACTTCTCTAAAAAGCATATACTTGTGCAGAGAAGAGCATTACATATTAATAATTATTGTTTACAATAACTACCTTATAAATGATGGCATAATGTAATATGGATTGAATAAATGCATAGTGTACTATGTATAAATTTTTTTATTGATTAAAATGTTACGACTCTTAAAAATTTGTATATTAATGTTATAATCTTTTTAACAACTAGACAAATTAGATTTTTCTATTTAAGATATTTATCGATGATTACTCTTAAGATATTTAATTTTTTAAATTGTTTTTAAAATTGACTACTTAGAGAGATAATAATTTTGTGTAGAGTGTTCATGAATTATCATGTCGAATTTTTTATCGTTGTATCATTGTACGTGATTAATCCAATTTGTTTTAAATATCAAAGTACTATAATTTAAAATTGCTACTTTATAATAAAAATGCGACGTTATTTAAAAAAGCTGAATATTTATTAAATTTAAATTAATTAAAAAAAAAAATCGATTGTTTTAGCATAAAAATTAAAATATAAACGTACGAAAATGAAATTTTAAATAAGTTTTCTGTAAATAAAAGTTAATCTAAAAAAATAATCCCCAATGGAATAAAAGTTTAGAACATAAAATACACAGTCATATTATGTTTCAAAAAGTTTGTTAACCTTTCCCAAACCATGCAGTAACACAGATCTACCGCTCTAATTAAATTTGTAATATTTCGAAAAATATACGCAACATACACTTCATATTTTAGTCAATAGAAGGAAAATATTTACGCTTAGAAATGACTAGTGAAAAATCAATTATGTGAGGCGAATCCTACAAAAATAATTATTTTTAATTCATTCCGTTGTAAAATTAATTCGTTGACAAAATACAATTTGTGGCAAGACAGAAATAAATTACACATTAATGTTATAAACAGTGAAAACAATTAAATTAAACAGTGAAAACAATAACAAACATACGAATATAATAATGTATCTTTCTCACTATTTAAATGAAGATAGAGAAGTAGGAAGGATTTATTAAACAATGCAACCTCCTTTACATAACTTGATGAATGCTCCGAATTATAATATTACTTATTTTTAATATTTAATACTCAATACTTAAAATAAATTTATGGTATTAACTATTTTTTCACATTTTAATGGCTAATAGAACTGTAATTTTATACGGTAACACGAGTTGACAGCATGGCTGCGTACAAATATTTTATTTCACGGTATGGTAAAGGTTAAATATATGCAATAATAAGTACTCACTTATCGATTTTGTTGTCGATCTTACTATGTTCCACATTCAAATTTATTGTTACATAGTTAAAGTCTGCTTTTTTTTAAAACTATTTATATAAATATTTTTTTTATTGTGATTCGTTATTAATAGGTGCCACGGACGGGCGCGTAGGCGCAGTTAGAAGTATGGAAATTATATAGGAAGGAGGTTCACGACGGATAACCGAGGCATATCAGGAGAGGTATGGAATGGGGAGGGGTGTCCGGGTGAACGCGACGGCTCGTGGGTGTATCGGGGTTGTAGAAAGGGGGTCGGTGCGAGTGGAAGGGGTAACTACCGGTACAATGCCGGGTGTATCAGTTAATTGTGTATAATTATTGAGATATTAATATAAATATACCACTCGAGAACCGACATTTACCACAGTGGTAGCGATAGGAAAACATTTACCACAGTGGTAGCGATAGGAAAACACTTACGAGGTGAACATCTTATATTTCTTTGTTGAAAAAATATCAATTCTTTCATCTTTTATATTTCATCTACCTTCATGTTGGTAGAACATCTTCCATTTCTCCTAAGCACACAATTTTTCTTTCACGGAGACGCCATTTCAGAAATACAAGTCATAAATATACTTCCAGCGGAAATATAAGCAATGAATTGTTTTTAACCTTTCCAAATGTTTGAGGAAGGAAACCCACCCCCCAGTTTCCAACATCCCTAATCTTGTCACGTCTGGACCGAATCTCGCCCAAGCATCTATCGTTCATATATCACTGCATTGACACATTCTGTATGAGGCATGGCTACAGTTTAAGGGTCCGTGTATATATTCACGGCACGGCGCGAGCTGCGATACCAACACGCCAAATGGGAATGCTGACGTCATGATACAAGAAGTAGGGATCGTTTGCACTAAAAATAATTGAAATTCTTTATACCGATTTGGCTACAAAGCATGCGTAGAAAAATTGTTCACACTATCGCGGTCAAACGACATTTTTAAAATGTCGTAGATATTTTGTTTTATTTTATACATAGTCCCACACATATTCGCATTATGATTTATCCTCCTTACAATCACCATATCGAATAACAATTTCTCGTAAATATATAATATTAGCGGTCCGTACCCGGCGTTGTTAAGGATTTCGTTATAATTTTAAGTAAGGGCTTAAAGGTAGGGGGGTCGCTTTTGTTTTGCGCAGGCTCTAAATAATAATGATAAAGGGTGTCCAGTGGGAATTTTTCAATTTTTTTTAACCAGAGACGAACTGTTACTTCTGAGGTTTATTGCGGTATGATAGATAAAACTCGCAATTGCAAATGTATCTCGGATACAGCAACAGAACGCAGTTTCAATAAGACGGGGCAATACCACACACCGCTAGGGTCTCGATGGAGAAGCTGAGAGAAATTTTCCCAAGAAAATTAATAAGCAAGTGCGGAGACACCCACCCTGGCCACCTCGGTCGACAAATTTAACGCCTTGTGAATTTTTCTTATGGGAACACCAGAAATCTAGAGTGTACAATAATAATCCTCTAACAATACAAGGCCCTATAAGAAACATGTTGTCAACATCAAACCAGCATTTTCAGACGAAATAATCTTTAAAAAGTGAAGTACGCTGATTTCTATTATCTGTTTAAGCTAAAATAAATATAATAAACTTATTTGTTTGTAAATAATAAGACAACATGTTTAAGCCACTATGATGATTTATCAATAAATTGTGGTTTAAACAAAGTGTTTTGTCTGATTATTTATATAACATGTGGTCATAATGTAATTGTGCTAATATTGAAGAAGTTATTTGTTTGTCTTCAAAGCCGAAGCAAAATTTGGTCCAGACAAGGGGAGGGTGAGATGTTCAGTGGAGTGGACTGGGGTGACTATAATTCCTTCAGAGTCCTAGAGTGCAACTGAATAAAATTTGAATGGTATTCAATATAATACACTTTTATTAGAAGAACGCATTCTTATTGTGAAGTTGTAATAATTCAGAACATAGATCTGTGATATTTTTATTACCAATTAAATGTATTAATTGTAATGATATACATATAAAATCAATTTTATATGTATATCTATTTATTTATGTATTTGAGATTTCGTAAAAACAAAGAAGATGGCTTTCAAATAATGGAACGATAGATGTATTAATTTGAAAAAGTGTAACATATAGTATAAATTTGTCGATTAAAATAATGTCACTGTAGCATAGTTGGATAATGCACCTTTCACGTTTTGTAAAGAGATCTTGGTTCGAATCCCGGTGGCGCTACAACAATATTTTTCGATAAAATTAATTTTATATGTATATCTTTCTAATTAATACATATAATCAGTATTTAATACACTTTTATATGCGAGGGAGAGAATTTTTTCAAGCGAAGGGTGCTGAAAAATTATCAGTCAACTATTGGATCGTGGTCTTTCTATAACTGTCATTTCTCTAGTCCTCCACTTATCTTCGCCATGTCACTCTTACTGCTCCGATAATTTCGTCTATCCTACTTAACTTGGAATGTTTTCTGGGTTGATTTATGTCTTGCGGATATCACTCAAAAATATTATTTATCGGTCAATTATCTGTGCGTATTTTAATATGGCCCATCTATTGCCATTTACGCTTTTAGAAATGAAAACCAATTGTAGTTTAACCAATATGTATATTGTTCTGTTTCTTCTACTTATAACGATATAACGTTGTCTTCTGGAATTTTGGAGTAAGCTTGTAATAAAACACATACGGCGGTGGTGGTTCAATTTAGACCCACCTCAAATTATCAGTTTTTCAACCGTTTTGTGGGAGATTATTTATAGATATTTCATTTTAAATATGATTGAATGAAATTGCATGATGTGCCGTAACGTTTCTGCTAAAAAAATAAAAAAATATTACGAATTATGTACATATTCTCATGCATCAATAGACGCTCTACACAGCCAAAATACAAACATCCACTGAGCATGCAATCTTCTCGTCGGAACCCGAACAGGTAGTGTCATAAAACTTACAAGTAGGCGCAACGCCCCTCAAATAGTTATATTACTGGTATTGTCTAGGGGCCGCCAGACGAAAATAAGTCAAAACAAATACATAGACGCATACATGGTATCCTTTGTCTACCCGCTCAAAATGTTGAAAATATATATTTCGGTGTAAGCGCTGAGATTCAATCCCGTAAAAGCGACTGATTTTTGAGAGTTTTTTTTACATTTTTATCAATAACTCATATGAATCTCGTCCGATAATATTTATTTGTATCTCAAATTATTTGGACATATTTAATAAAAGATTAGCTAGAAGGAAAACAGCATTAAATGAATATTTGTAACGTAATTCATATTTCTACAAACATCCGGGTCAAATCTAACTCACCACCGCAGATGTCAAGGATTGGATGAAAAAACTATTCAAATACTATTTTCTAAAGACATAGCGGTCTGTTATTTATAAAAACCATATTCAATTTATATTACGCACTTTAGCATAGTTTAGTATTCCCTGATAATTTGTTGAATATACTGTAAATTCGTTATGTAAAACATTTGAAAAATTATAACTCACAATGCATTAATAAATAAATAAATATATGAAATGCATTGCTAGATACGAGGTGTGATAGTTTAATTCTCGGAATATTTTCGTAATCAAAATTCTATCACAATCGTGAAAGTATTCACGTTTGAACTAATTCATGCAAAAGTTTCAACGTGATAAGTCATTAGTTAGCTAACCTATATATGGGTGTGCACTTTGGCATATAAATGAGCGAACACAATTAATAACAGTTACACTGCGTTCACTGTGAAAGGAAGTACCTACTACTTGCCGTATTGTCTTCTTAGATTGTAAAATGATATAGCTGCCCTTTACTGCAAATTACCCATGACATTATAATATCATTAGTGTTGAAACTGAATGGTTACACAGAATAATAATTAGAAGCATTCAAAATGCACCGAAATCTTCGGAATTAAAATTAATAATATTGTCCCCTTTCTTCTCATGCAAATAAAATTGTATAGCTGTTCTCCATTATAGTTATAGTTACAGGATCATCGATGGCATGATAGACTGCCACCAGATTGTTGGTTTTCTTGAATTTAACGCACCATTAAGGTCATCCAGACACAATTCATTGTTCTATTACAGTGGTAATGTCAGAACTCATGCACTAGCTAACTCCGCAGTCTCCAGAATGCATTCTTTGAGGAAGTAGTTAATATTTTTGCTGTTAATTTAAGTTTATATAGAATTACATTATTACAATTTTTTGTGTCTCAACTCAACGGTGACGAATAAATTGCTTTACTCCACATTTTATATTTATTTTTAATTTTGATTATGTAAAAACATGCAATGGTATGTAATTTTTTTTCTTTGTGTATTGCACTTCTGATGTAACTTTCTGTTATTCTATAAATCATGTTAATGTCTGAATAGGGAACATATAATAATAATAATAATAATAAATAATAATAAATAGTTATAAATACAAGTTGTTGTGTTAAATTGTTAGATTGATTTTGCTCCTGCAAGTAAATTAAATTACGAAAATAATCAAAAAACAAGTGTTATATTTTCACATATATTTTCAAATATAACTAACTCGAAAATAATGTGAGACAGGTAGATACTCAACAGTATTCCGAAAAATGAGTTCCAGAAATATGAATGTAGTCTAAGAAAAGTACTTTGAAGAAAACAATAGTCACTTGTGTATGGTACCACGCTTATATTCTTTAAAGATGCATTCCGGGAATTAAATTTTTATACATTGTAAATTGGCTAACATAAAATCCATTTCGTGGGAGAATAATATTGAAGAAATGCTATCAATGTGTGACGGCAGTGAAAGCCTACGAATGAAAAGTAATCGCTCGCGTGGGAACCTGTCACGCCGCGCGAATTCGTCAGTATTCAACAGTCGCGCGAATTAGCATTTGTCCTTTTTATTCGTCTGTAGAAAATTTTAAACAATACCGGTGTGGCAGTACTATCGCGTCCTATCGTGATTACGAAAATGTAGAATAGTAAAATATCTTTGCTATACTCCATGTTAATGTTATCCACATAACAATATTTTTTAATAAACATTTCGTACCACATTACTAACCTACCCCTTGCGTGGTAATTTTAACCAATGGAAGCGATAATCATTCGTAACGCGAGTGTATACCTTTCTCTATCTCGATTAAGTAATTAAATATTGGAGTATTCTTAAAAATAGGTAGATTTGATCCAGCAACACAGAACTCTCTCTACAAGTACTGCGAAACGTAAAAAAATATCACAAAATCACCAAAAAGCACCAAATGTATTGCAGGAACGAATTGAAAAGGTATTTTGAAGATGACGAATTGGCAAAAAATTGTTTATGTCTGGAGGTTAATTTCAAATTTTGTCAAATCTTTTTTTTTTAACAAAATGTGATATTTAATTACTTAAAAATAATCTCATTATTTTAACGGCATTGAAAAACGAATATATTATGATCTCTCCGATCACCTTCACGATGTATGGAATTTAGCAATATGGCGTTTGACTTTGCAAATACGTGATAGGATACTAACCTGTCTAGATTTGTAATTTGTGATGACTAATTTATCTTATATTTTAAACGATTTGACGTTGAATTTGGCTAGACTTGAAAATTACGTAACGTCAAGCACTCTCAAAAGTGAAAATTACCTCCTTAAACTTCCTACCTTAAATTCTGTACGCAGGAAACATGTTTTAATTAATGTAAAGACTTTCGATTATTTTGACAATTTTGAAATTATTTTGACTGTGATTGTGTTCGATTGTAACAATGATTGATAATTCGCAATTCTTCTCATCTCGGAGGTCCAGAAGCTGTCCTTCGTTGTCAAGGGCAGAGATTAGTTTAGATAATTATGGATGCTGTCTGCAGTCCCGCAACTAGATAGAAATCTACGCTTTAATTTTACATCATTATATTTTAACACCTATTACACTAAATTATATATAATTCTCACCATAAAGGAATATACTCTCATGGAAACGGATTAAAAACTTTCGTTTATTGTTTGACACTTTTTTATGTTTATCTTGTATAACCTTTGGTAAGTTAATAAAAAAAAAAACAGAAAAAGGTCAGAAACTAGTTGTATCGATCAGTTGTAAACCCGCCCTGATGAATACCCTTCAATCCACGTGGTATTTCGGAAAAAAAACTATTCAGAATATTAAAAAACCGGAGCATTTTTCAATTCCGTTCAATATTCAAATAGAAATGAACTTAAACCGCATAGTCGTGTCAATATAAAATAACAAGAAAAAATATTAATGATCTAAAAAAAGTTTTTCCCGTTCATTAAAATTCAGTCGATTTGAGGTGTTGAATTTTGATATTAGTAGGTGCTTACTAATAAAAAGAATGCGGTCTTAATTTTTTGCGATGAATGATTATTTTTGCATTAAATATCTTCAGAAATCAACATTTTTATTATATTATATATCTACCAAAAATTGAATTAATATCTAATTAATTTTTTTTTTTGTTAGAAAGCAAACTCATTGTGGCTTGACATTATAATAAAATAATGTTTTAGTTTTAAATCACTTTATTACGCACGTATAATAAAGTCAACTAGTTTCATATATTATTAGTAATATTATATATAAGTAATTTTCAAAATTTTATAAAATTGAATTGTTGATTCTGGCATCTCCTATCGGATTACTCAAAGTTAATGGCTTTCAAATAATGGAATGATAGATGTATCAATTTGTTAAAAGTGTTCGAAAATTTGTCGTCAATGTACTGTGTACTGTAGCATAATCGGTTAATGCACGTTCTGCGGATTGAAAGAGATCCAGGTTCGTATCCCGATGGCAACAACAATATTTTTCAATAAAATTTATTTAATATGTATATATTTCTAATCAATACATTGAATTTGTAGTTTCATATAGCGAAGACGAAGGTTGGGTCCAATTGAAACTTTAGTGTATGTGGATAATAAAGTGATTTAAAACAAAATATTATTTTATTGAATTAATATCTATCTGTACACAATCCTGTACTATTTGACCTAACCTAACCTAACAAAATTTGTTTAAATCAATTGAGTACATCGAACAATAGCAGAATCGAAGAATAATTTTGAATATGGAATATTGTTACTGATCGCCACTCTAGATATTATGTAGGTACATGAATAATTATTGATTGATATTAAAATATATTGGAAAAAATAATTATATGTATTGAAAAACTGAAATGATTTAAATATAATTAAAATAATACCCCTTTCTTTCTAGCAACATTCTTTCCTATCAATGATCATCCTACCCCTTTACATAATATGAATAAAAATTATATTCAATGTCATCCATTCCGAATTTTGCTCAATTGCATTTAAGACCCTGAGTGGTCATTGATATGGTCATTTCACCCCATGCTTGAAAGTCTTCCTTTTCTTTTGCTTGAACCAAATATTGCAACATAATAAAAATATTACACATATACCAAGTATACTGGTGTATTTGAACGATGTTTCTGTAGTTTTGCTTTCACGTTAGACATTCTCGGAGGTCAACCATTGTACATAATTGCGGTTTGTTATTGGTTGACCTCTGAATACATCTCCACTTAAACACTTTTCCAACAAGCCGTTAATCTTTTTAATATTCATGAACTTTTCGCTCTCATACTTTATCGCAACACTTATCTGTACTCCCGGTTCGGAAAAGTTATATTCTAATATTAAAATAGTTATTACCGCAATATATACTGACTTAACGTTTAGACTCGTTATATAAATTATCTGACGGTCTTTTGCAGGAGGTGGGAATTGATATTTAATTCCTTTTGACCCGCCCTTCACTGTGTGTGAGGTCAGTCAATGAGAAAACCTTAAGGTTACATTTTATAACACCACCCAGTGTTAACTGTTATGGCTACCGAGTACAAGTGCGACAAAAACGTTGTTATTAGGATAATTACAATCGATCCTGTCTATTCTACGACATAGAAAATCCAAAAACTAAAAAATAAACTGACATTTCGTCAGCAGGTCAGTTCTAGAACGATCGAGAAAATATATTTCTGTAGGAGTGACTCCGTTTAATTCACATCTGTTGGAGTTGTCGATCTAGATGTTGTTTAAATATTATTGACTCGTGATTGTGCCGGAAGGATTTGTTCGTGTGAGACTGAAACTCCTGACATCTTCAAGTCTCACGCGTGTTATTTTTATATCGCAGTGTAGGGAGTCTGTTGTTGTAACTAGAACTATTTAATTGAAAGAGTACTTACAAAATTTCGTTTATTGATGTGATAAACTATACAGTTAAATACGCGTTGAACTCTGGAGTGACTCGCTCGAGATGCTGTCGAATGGAAATGTCGATGAGAGGACGGTCTGCGGAAGAGTGATCACTAGCTGCATGGGCAGATTCCATCTCTGGTGCATATGACTTAATGTGTTTTCTGATTGGTCGCTTTGGTTTGGGCCCTACATGATCGATAGGTGAGTCCTTATACGGTCATGTCAGTGGGCGCATGCAGGGTCACCACATCTCAAAAAATTATCTTTTAAATGATCTGTTATACATAACAAATTAGATACGTTATTGCAATCTAGAAGTTCAATTTTCGTTTTTTGTTTTGTCGTGAGTCTATTCATAGTGAAATGGCAAACCAAACTGAGTACAATTCAGCTGTCAGCTGTAAAATTGGCTGTCGCTTGAAAAAGTGTTGCTAATTTGAAGAAGAGACCTAAAAACAACCTCCTTCATATCGTTACTATTAGTGAGATATTTTAACTGAAGAAAGTTTGTATAATTATCAAGAAACTTTCTTCTGAATAAACGCAATTTCATAAGAATATCCTGAATTCAATGTCATTATAATATATACAAAATTTTGTTATTATTGTTTGTAAAATTTTGTACAATACATTTTTTTGTTTTTACTTAAAAAATAGGAAGACTATTGCACATCCCCTGCAATTTTTTTTTTGTATAAATGTGAACTAATTTGGATGAAGGTTAGCGGGATCAAACCCTTGACCTTTAGATTGCCGACCTTTGTATGCCCTAAGCAATAAACCACCCGAGTCAGACTTTGGCCTAGTAATTGACTTATTTAAAAAGCAAATGATGCAAAAATGTTACTTCAAACTTTTTTTCGTATGACCCTCATAACTTTATATCATATGTAAAACACTGTCTAATAATAGTGAATGAAAATGAAAGTAACCTTTAATCATAACAAATTCTAAAGGTTTTTTTTTAATTGTGTATCTACCAATTCCATTATTATATATATATATATATTGTTACGTTGCGTTCTGGCTCCGGCGGATCGAATTCCTGGGCATGCGCCACCGGCTAGGCTTAAATTGTGGGTGTATGTGTGTATGATGTCGGAATGGCTAGAAATGGTCTCAGACAATAATAATAGATTCAAAACATTATTTACACTTTAATTACATGAAACATAACAATCCCGATATTGTAAGCGTGATAATAGTCTTTGAAATCTTCTAGCTAAACTTTCCTTAGTGAGGACACATAATGTTACCGATTTAGCACACATCGATTTATACCTAGTTTGCCAAGAGGTAAAGTTGCAACAAATGCCAGGCTGCCATGGGGTGTTCTCGTAGCTTTGGTCCAGGCCGCTATACTCCCGTACCAGAAGTGACCTCCTTCTCCAGGAGGTTACCCTGAGTTCGTAGAGCCCATCCGTCGGCCATCGCTCTCATGTGGCCTCTCCGCTGGTTGAAGCGGAGTCTCCTCTAATCCCGGGGATGGATCAGGCTTATTTTCAATATCTGAAAACACCGTATGAGAAAACCCTTATTTGCGATCTTGGTCGTCGCCATTTGTCTCGCAAAGCACGCGGAGCGCACTCCGCGCCACCAGACCATTCGTGCGGAAGTTCTCTTTCGTTAACAATTCCCACTCGCTGTCCCATTCGTCTATTCTTCTTGCCAATCAGACATCGCGTCCGCTCGGGATCGGCATGGTAGGTCACTGTCAGCGCTGCCGCTCAAATTTAAATGTAACAATATATATACTTGTATAAGTATATGTAGTATACTTATGTCCGTCTGCATCCGTGAGCGTCGCGAAGCAACGAAATTATATTGTTATATATTACAATAAAAGATTTAAAATAAAATATATATATTTTTTAATAAATGAACCTTATGAATACTATTAACTTCTCGTCATTATTGTCGGGTTATTTTTAGTATAAAATATTGAGGATTGATTAAATTCTTACATGGTCTTTGTTAATCTTAATTTTTTTTTTTTAATACATTGGAATTATTTTTACTTTGACAGCCAAGTATTATTAACATACTTTATTTTACATCAGAGGTGAAAAAATTAATTAACAGAGGTAAATAGTTCTGTTAGAAGCCTCAAAAATCGGCGAGCTTGTATGTGAAGATGTATGAATGTGGATGAGGCGAGAATTGTGTGTCAGGACAGAAGAGTGTGGCGCTCTATCCTCTCTGCCTACCCCCGCAGAGAAACGGCGTGATGGTAAGTAAGTAAGTAAATAAATTGGTTTTATGTTCACAAATTATTATTTTTTGAGTGGGATGCAGTAGGTAATCAATCACCTCTGATAGATTCAGCATTGTCCTGTCTACTTTACTAGATGTTTGTCTGTATTAAAGTAGACAGTTTTTTTCGTGCTGTTGAAATGTCATTTTAATATCACAGACCAGTTAATGAATAAACATGAAATAAAATGTATATACAGGAGAGGGGTTTGGAACATTAGTTGCGGGACGAGGGGCATTCTACACACATCCTTGGTGGAAACATAAATCCGACAGTTTATAACACATTTATGCAACAGAAAAAGTATTTACTCTTTGAAAATTAAATCTTTGCGTAAACGAGATGTATTTTTTACATTAATCCATTTTATATTGTCTGCGTTTAAATTTTCGTTCCAATCGAGTCATATTTAAAAAAAAAGTCGCGGAGCTATTTGATTGCGTAAGTGGTATCAAACTGATCACATGGGTGACACCAAATTTAAAATATTGGAACAAGGAATTTGCGTTAGTTCATGTCTATATTTTGTGGTCTGTGTATACAATAATGTGTTGAAAATCTATAAATAAATTTTGATGTATTTGTTTTGAATTTAATAAATTAAAACTAAAGTACGCCACAGACATGGAAATTAGATCCTAGTTTTTAAAAACAATTAGTGTGGCCAACTTCATGCCCGACCGACAAACACACTAGGGGAAATATATCCACAAGGATGCGATAATAGTGTACCGTCATATAAATTTCAATGATAAGATGTGAATCGCTCACATGGAAGAAGGAAATTAAATTCTCTTTTACGAAAATTGTAGGTTTCCCCACGTTCTTTTGGATTCTTTCCAACTTCTCTCATCTTTTCATTCAAACTTTTCTCCTCTTGTAGACTTGATGGACAAATAGACAGATCGAGGAGGGCTTCAGTTAGGAACTCGGCAAAAACTCGGTTCGTTCCGTAAAGTATTCAGCAGTTCTGTATTTATGTACGTACGCACGTGCATATTTACAATATGTACTTTTGCACATACACAAAGTAACTAATGAAAATCAATACATCAATTTACGAGCTTATTTGGTCCAGCGGCAAGATATTTGCTTAAACACCAAAAGGCCACGGTTTCAATTATTTTTCTGGAAGACTATCAAGATAGTTCTTTGGAATTAGAAATGAAGGTATATGCATTGGTGTCACCAATTATGTGGTACGAATATCGACATGTGTATAGAACGAATATAAAATAGGTTTATTCGATATTTTAATGTCAAATCTAATCAATCATTCAACACATATTTAGATGCAGTAAACTTCGCGGAACACGTGGAACGCAAAATAACACGTGCTGACTAAATACTTCTCTTCAAACTACTGCAGGGATATATTAACTGTCCCGGTCAATTAGAATTAATATCTCTCCACGTACCATCTAGATCGACCCGGCAATCCGCACTCTTCCATATTATCAGAAGTAGAACATCTCACATACAACATTAATTTATTCACCGCTAATGCAAATACCATAATGACAAATTTACAGAAATTTAATTTTTCATCATTAGCCTCACTACGCTCAAAGGGTTCTTCTTATGAACCACCACAATCTCAATTTCGGACAATAATTCTGTCTATAAACACATATTGCTCTCTCTTTACCGCAACAATAGTTGCAACCTCCTCGCCCTTTCTCCCTCTTTTTCTCTTTGAATTTATTATCTGCATTTAAACTTACCTATATATCTAAATATTTTTGTGGATTTTCATTATTAGTATCACATGTTAAATAGTTATTATGTTTGTTATTATATGTTTACACTGTCAAAATCACTCAATAAAAATAAAATGTGTAATGTAAGGTTACTACTATGTATAAGAAGGGTTATACAGGTGATGTTTTTAATGATGAGACGTGCTAACTGTGAGAGTAGTCGATACCTCAATATTGTTACACAACTCTCGTGTCCGTTTGATAGTCGCGGGAAGTTTTGAGAATGTTTTTTTCAGAGGTTATAACATACTTCATTGATGAATCGTCTTAAATTTTTGATCTTGCCAGACTGATACAGCATCAGTTTCTAAACATACTGATACACAATCATTCACGATGCCATGAGGAGAAAGAGATCTTGCTATCTGATCACTTACCGAAGAAAGCTTTCGTCAGTTTAGACAATTTCCATAAATAAAGTCAATTATTTTTTCAGTTTAAGAATACATTTTTCGATTTATATGAATTATTTTGTATTTTTATGTAAAACTTTTAAGTTTCATTGGCGGGCGGTAACATATAACTGTATGTTGTAAAATGAAGCAAATACAAAATATAAAACAGACGCATCACGATTAAATAGATACATAAATATAAAAAAAAATACGTGTATCTATATATATTGTTTTCCAACACGATAATCTGAGTAACATGTATGTAGATACAAATGTGTGACAGGCAGAAGACTATAAGAATATACTGATAACTATTTACTGATGCGCTGAATTTATTGAATAATTGTACAAAATTAGATGTTAATTATAGGTACGCTAACTAAGATTGACGGCGGCTTCTGGAGCTGTTGTTCAGACGACGTTGATAGGTAAGGGTGGCTCATCGTGGCTCGGCCGACCGGGTGCCGCTACCGTGTGTGCATAGTTGTGCGCAGTCGGTAGCGTACATTTTTATGACTGGTGTTAGTTGTGTTAACGGTACTGCCTAACGTACTGGTTAACGGTACGTTTAGTCTCGTTGTGCGGTCTCTAGATGGCGACAGTGGAGGCGATAACCTCTACACTTCCAGCACTAAATAATATATACTCTACATATTGGTGACACACCATGTTTCAATTGCATTTACTTGTTTTAAATTAAATGTTTTACAGGTTAAGTAAAATAAATTTGTAATTTTTGTCAGATCTAAAGTAATTAATTATTCGTTTTTGTGGTGTGGTTAGGCAACAACATAGAATTTCGTTGTATATATTAATTGCCACAATGTTCTGCGTGCGGCTATCTGGCTAAACAATGTGGTATTTTACACGTTAACACATTGACACTGTTGCTAATTATTTTCCGGCTACACATTTTTCTAATTTGTACATAAAAAGTAAGTTAAAAATGTAATTGATATTTGATAAAATAAATTCATACTGAATTTATTTTATCAAATATCAATTTTAATATAAGAGTAAAGGAGCATTTGAGATGTTTGAACAATAGTGGGTTTTCAGAATTTTCTAATCATTTGATAGAAAATGGTCATGGTTTTGATAAAAAATTGGGATTGTCAATTTTGCATATAAACGGTGTTGGTCACAAATTAAATAATTTAGAATCGTTGGAGATAAATAAAGCGTGTAAAACTCATCAAAATATTATAAACAACCCACTAAATTTAACTATGAGTCCCATTCTAAAAAATTTTCCTAAAAATTATTCGAGTAAATTTGTATTAAGTAACGATTTGAGTTAGGTACTAATTTTTTATATTTTTTAAATAGACTTTTTAAAAATAGATTCTGGTAAAGAAACAATAATATATGTTTTAGTTAGTTATGACATCCTGAAGAAGAAAATGATATTTTTCGAAACCGGTAGTTATATTTAAACTCAATTAAGTGGTTAATAAAACAAAGATAATAAATAAAAATATGAATTTTAACCACAAAGTTAATATTGCTAATTTTAAAAGTATCAGTATGAAAAATGCAATTAAATTTGTAATCGTAAATTAGGCTCGAGCACAATAGCGTACGTTAAATTAAAACACCAGAAGGATTCCGCCAATGGGGACTTTTATAAACTCAAATACAACATATTTTGTTTAACACGATAACCGCACACTTTCACGTGATAGAATCGACAACATACCTTTATTTATTTTATGTCGCCATGTGACTAAATGTATATTTATTTATGGATGGACTGACATAAGGAAATTGTGTTTGTTACATATTTTATTTAATTAATTAACCTTAAAATTATATCAACATAAGAGAACCTGTTTTTTAAAAGTTATTTAACGCGTCCGACTAACGACAACTAAAATAAGAACATTAAAAAATGTTCTTCTCTTATCTGAGTTCGTTTATAAATCACTCTTGAAGGGTGGATTACCTGTTTAAAAGAAGAAGAAGAGTTCGTTTACAAAAATGAAACTTTATTCTAGCATTTCGACTATTTTTCAATAAAGGTCAATTACATAGTATCAGTTGGTCATTGTTTTGCTCTACTTACAAAATACTGTAGTGGCCCTGTTCGCGCCTCATAGACATGGGTGCGTAAGCATTCATCTGACAGCCATACAGTCCGAGTTGTACCCGCAGAAAACCAGACAAGAATACATCGCGCTGTAACCAGTCAAGGGATACCTAGAACCGACCACTCTTCTCCTGACCAACTCCTCTGACACATCTTCTCGCACGTAGTTCGTTTATCTTTTACTTTTTATAATGCAATAAACAAGTGTAAATATAATCTGTAAATAAACGAAACTATAGTAAGTATTGTTTCATTCATAATACCCCCCTTCTAGCCACATACACCCATTAATACCAGCCTTTATGTTGGTAACTTTTCATATACATACGGGAGAAGCGAGGAGTATAGGGCCCTCGATCTCACCGTAAAAATCTTTCTCACACAAATAATCCCCATTGGTGACCCTACCAAGTTTACATAATTATTCAAACAAAGTCACTAAAATACAATAATAAACGAATAACAACTCGCTCCGCACTAAATTTTATTTTGAGACTAAAATTTTGACCGTGAATACGGTATTACCCCCTATACCTCCAGAATATTGATGTTTTATGACTCTTCGAAATACCGTGCCCTTGAAATCGTAATGCATTATTTGAAATTTAAATCAAACTGAGATATTGAGCTTCAAGATTTTCAATACCATTTCTTCAACAGCGTTTGGTTCATCGCCCATTAGGTGAAGTATTTACAAAAATGTCGCTATGTAATAAAATAAACCTATTTTTGATTTCGGAATTGAACTATACACTTTATTAGTAATCAAATCAAGTCTTTGTTTTCTTTTTATTTCTTAAACCATTAGAAAACTTGTTCCGAAGAAATTTTAAAGGGGAAATTATTGGAAGAATTTTGATACAAAAAAGTAAATTTTGACCAAAATGTCAGATAATACCTTGCTGTTCCAGTCACAATATATTTAAACTTAGAAGTGCTTTAAAATTATAATTTATTATATGTTAGGGCTATAACGTTGATTTATGAACTAATTTTATCAGATTTATGAAGTGAGTTTGTATGAAACATATTTTATAAAAATGTCATTGACAGTTTCATCATCATTATCATTTTCGTTCTTTTATTCTAGAAGTCTATCTTCTTGTTGACCAATCCAAATCCAATCTGACTTAATGCAGTATTTATTGCTATCTATTCCAGTTCTAGTCTGGGGCGACCCATCTTTCTCTATAGTCGTTCCTCTTGTGTTCGTAAGACGTCTTCGAGCCAACTTAATTGAGATCTTTCTATATGTTGAAGTAGGGGTTCCATACCAAGGGTACCGCTTATCTCCAGTCGGTCCAATAATGTAACACCTACTACGACCCTATTCATTTGGATAACATAGATTCTTGATTATACTTAACACAGAAGTGGACATGCATATAAACAGTTATTTAAAGATAGTCAGTTTGGTTTTGACACTTAACTCAGATTTCTTCATCAACACTCTGTAAGAAAACGTAAAACAATACTAGCAGGATTGTCAACAACAAAGTAGACTCAAAATATCATGTATGTTGAAATATTTTCTAATATAATTATTTTTCTCAAATTTTAAAACTCATGTAATAATAATAATAACAACTGAACCTGCAAAGATTTATGTAAATTCTTGTAAATTTATGTAAAAACTTTATTTTAATTTTGTGTTTTTTTCGTTCTATTCGTTTTATTTCAAACTCCCTTCTTTGTATTATGTTTTAATCATGAACAAGCGAGAATATTTTTGTTTAAATAAATTAAAATATTAGAATTATTTTGTGGTCTTTATTTAATTATTTAATATTTCTGGTTGAGAATAAATGATTCATATTTATATTGTTGGATATAATTGATGAACCTGTCTCCTTTAACACAGACTTTGCTATAATTAACCATTCCCAAACCATAGAGTAATACAGGTTTACCGCTCTAATAAAACCTGTAATATTTCATATTTTAGTTAATTTGAAGAAAAATATTTACGCTTATAAATGACTAGTGAAAAATCACGTATCTAAGGCGAATCCTACAAAAATAATTATCTTACAATTCAATCCGTTGTAAAATTAATACTTGACAAAAATTCCATTTGTGACAAGACAGAAACAAATCACAGATTAATTTTACAGTGAAAAGAATAACAAACATACGAATATAATGGTGTATCTTTCACACGAATTAAAAAAAATAGATAAAATGGAAGGTTGCTATTATACAATGCAACTTACTATACAGGATATATATTTTTTATTTATTTTATATTTAATGCCCAATATTTATAGTAAATTTATGGCCAAAAGCATTTTTTCACATGTTTAAGACTAATAGAAGTCTAATTTCTTACGGTAACACGAGTAGACATCAAGGCTGCGTACGAATATTTTATATCACGGTATGGTAACCGTTAAGAGAACAGTGAACGTCTCTTACATTATAAATTTTTAAATGTTTTATTTATTAATATATGTATAATATTGCTTATAATGTATATATTCACATGTATAAAATGTTAATTATTTAATAAATTAATAATAATAATTAATATATCATCTTAGCAATATTTGAATATGTTCAAGAACACACAATTAGTGGATTTTTACCTATAAAGACACTTTATTAAATAAATATCAGATGTCTCATAGAGACGAAGCTATTTTTATTATATTTAATGAAAAATATATAGGAGATTGAGGGGTGAGAATTGGAGAACGTTATATATATATATAAAGTGATCACTTAAGCCAGCCGAAGACAAGTCGTAAGCCCTGTAATCACCCCATACTCCTATATATTTTTCATTAATTATAATAAAAATAGCTTCGTCTCTATGAGATATCTGATATTTATTTAATATATAATATGCCGTTTAAAATATAAATCTTTTTGCGATCGCTCGCGTTCGGTATGTCTGGCCTAAGAGCTGTCACATACGAAGAAATGTGCGAGCTGAATTTGATAATGCTACAACGCCATCTCGCGAGATCCTTGAACACTTAACGTCTCGGAAACCCATCAATCACGAAGAGTATGAACAGCATTAAACTTTGTCGTTATATATAAACATTATTATAATTTAAAATTATTTTTTTGCCTAAAGAGTGTACTTAAATATATTTTTTTATATGAAAATTGCCTGGCTATGAAAACGATTCGAATTAAATACCTTATTTTAGTATCTTATCTGTTCAACGGACATAGACTATCGTCACTTTAATGACTGTGGCCCAGAAAAGCACTACAGTAGATTAGCTAAACCAATGCCAAGGTTCTTCAGATATGCTGTTCGGTCCGAGTCGACCTGCTGCGGTAGGTGTCTGATTGGCCTGCCAGTCGGACCCCCTAGTACGCTATTTCCTGGATAATATCTGCCAATAATGGTGCTCGGGTAGAGAATCAACTTCACGTCTTTTTTTTGGTGCTCGTCTTGTTTTCCGTGTGGAAGTGTTTTGTGTACTGCTCTAGGCCAAAGCATCGTTATATATTAACTATGATATTCTCCATCTAACTAACAGCAATATTTTACTGCATTACGAGATGCAAGATCTTACACTTCTATGAATATCTAATCACATATCCGAGATATTTAAGTTTCCTATTTTGTATTGTTTTATATACTTATTTTTCTTTATACATCAAAACCATAACATCTTCATTCGTAATTGTATCCATCCAGCTTATTTTGTGCAATCTTCTATAGATCTACATTTTAAATGCTTCAAGTCGCCTTACCATTTCTTCGGCAAGTGTCTGTGCTTTCATTCCATAAAAAAATCTCTAAAATACGTAGCATCTAACTATTTGCATTCGTAATCTTTTTCATGCGAAAAAAGGTTACATAAGCTTGCTCGATTTGGCATTTGATTTTAACAGAAGAAATTCATATTTAATTTATGTTGCTAAATAACTAATAGCAATATTTGAATATGTCCAAGAACACACAATTACTGGATTTTTACCTACAACGGCACTGTTATTAAACAAATAATAGATATCGAATAGAGACGAAGCTATCATATCCATATCTATTAAATTTTTTAATGTTGAGATTCATTAATTGGTGAAAATGGTGAACGTTATATTTATATAAAGTAATCACTTAAGCTAGCCGAAGACATGTCGTAAGCCCTGTAATTACCCATAATTCCATATATTTCCATTAAATATAATAAAAAATAGCTTTGTTTCTTTGAGATAATCTATTATTTATTAAGTGACTAATAGCTTACATTTAGTAAATATAATCATGAATTGAAGTGATCACTTTACACAATGCAACGTTCACCACACCACCCAATCAATCTCCAATAATAAAAAAATATTTATATTCTCATTATGATATATATGCTGTTTTAGGGAAAATGAATATCAAGTTTAGTCCATAGAAGGCGATAGTGTAGTGGTATTCGAAGTGATTCCACATATTATATAACATATATACAACATTCAAAAATTTGATAGATATGTAGGTTGACTGGGTTAAATGGTGAACGTTACATTGTGTAAAGTGATCTCTTAAGCCAGACGAATTACCGATATTTCCATATGTCTCCATTAATAAAAAAATAGCTTCGTCTCTATGAGATATCTATTATGTATTTAATAATAGTGCCTTTGTAGGTGAAAATCCAGAAATTGTGTGTTTTTGGACAAATTCAAATATTGCTTCTTAAATAAAAGTTCGATTTGACAGCACAAACGTCACATAGAACCATAGATAACTGTAACTGTATTTTCTGAAAAAGTTATAAAAGAAAAATGCATTAAATTATAAATACAAAAGCGTGAAGTTAGGTGCGAGATGACGAATTTCTGAGATTTGTATAAAGTGTGGTATACATACGTTAAACTTGGAAAGCCGAGAGCGTTGGAATCTCTTGGGAGTATAAACATGTCTCAGATATTGTCGAGTTTAAAATCTCGTAAAAATCGTGAGATTTCACCGATGGCCATAATATGCCATCACTGATCACAGCAATTTCATTAAACAATAATCTGGAGTTCAGATAAAAATTATTTAATTACATAATTAAATAGTAATCTTTCAATTTTT
This sequence comes from Eubasilissa splendida, assembly GCA_031772225.1. Classification (NCBI taxonomy): domain Eukaryota; kingdom Metazoa; phylum Arthropoda; class Insecta; order Trichoptera; family Phryganeidae; genus Eubasilissa; species Eubasilissa splendida. The sequence goes on from CM062863.1 coordinate 17,559,748, forward strand.
TTATTATTATTGTACACCGAACTTTAGAATACACATAACTGCTCGTCTCCTTTTCTTTCCTATTTTTTTTAAATCAAAACATTTATTAGTATTTTTTTTATATTTAAACCAAGTGGCGATGAGGCATTACATTACTTGGATAATGCGCAACATACATATATATGTGTATATATTAATCCATTTTTTTATTTATTAAAAAATTTAATCCGTTAATCGATATTGTTACAAGACGTGCTGTCTCTCTATCGGAGATAAATCTCGTGCTTAGAGAGGAAGATCGTTTACAATTATAAACATAATTATGGTAAAAATATAGTTATGTAATCATTTTTACAACATCTAAATTATTTTTATAACCGAGAAATAATAAACCGTTTTTTAAAATAAGATATACAAGAACGTTACAACATATCGAGAAAAAAGGTAAAACCAAGAAATAAACATTGAAATACAGCATAAATTGGAGTGCACATATTGTTATTACCATTTATCAAACAATTCTGTATGTTAACATATTGACCCATGATTATACAGTTATTTATAAATGCTACAATAACAATGCAATCAATAATTTATATTATTAATGTCAATTTTACTCCTAATGCTGTAATCTGATCTACCAATACACTGCTTTTACACATAGTACTACTTTAATTATGTGATACATTTTAAATTACAACAATAATAATTTAACAAATATTAATTAATAATAAAAATCTTTTAAATCTTATTCTCTCACCTCTCTAGCCAACATTTCGTATCTATTGGAAGGTACATTATCAGGTCTGATATATATTAATATAAATATGTTAGATCGTGTAGACAAACTACCCCATTCATCAACAATAATATATAAAACCGTCAGTTATCGCACAGAAAAATAACAATAATATTTTACCTCACATAATTATCAGAAGACAGACATCCCAATTATACAAAGTAAGGATAAGTGTTTTTACTTAACGCTGAACTGCCGACCTGAAATGACGTGTTTCATAATCATTTCAGAGCAATACTTTACCGATAAGTCACTCCCTGAAGATGGGTACTAAGTTTTACCCAAAACGTTGGGACAGTAATGATCTTTCTCAAGACCAACAAATGCGCGATAACCGAGAAACATTCTCGATGTATATAAATATATAAAACTCTACCCAAACGATTCTAAATATAAATATTTTTATTAGGAGAACATATTCTTATTGTGAAGTAGTAATTATTCAGAACATAGGTCTGTGATATTTAAATATGAATTAAATATATTAATTAGAAATATATACATATAAAATCATTTTTTATCGAAAAATATTGTTGTTGCGTTACCGGGATTCGAACCTGGATCTTTTTCCTAACCGGGAAAGGTGCATTGTTCAACTATGATACAGCGACAATATTTTTAGCGACAAATTTTCGAATCTATATGTTACCTTTTTTGATATTAATACATTTAATCGTTCCATTATTTAAAAGAGCCATCTAACTTATTTTTACAGAATCTCAGATACTTTTGAGTAATCTGATAGCAGACGCCAGAATTATCGATTCATTTTTATTACATTTTGGATACATTGATACAACTTTATTATTAGGAGATGGTTAACATTTAGGTTCAAAAATTTATACCTAAAAATGTTGTCGCTGTAGCATAGTTGGATAATGCACCTTTCCCGGTTAGGAAAGAGATCCAGGTTCGAATCCCGGTGGCGCAACAACGATATTTTTCGATAAAATTGATTTTATATGTATATCTTTCTAATATATATATTTAATTCATATTTGAAATATTTTTAAGCTGTCGTTTTGAATTTATTAAGGAATAATGATACATATTTTGTAACCACTGTGTAATTAAACAGATTGATATGGTGCGCGTATCACCATTTTAGTAAAATACAATTTCTAAGGAGTCAAATAAAATTACCCATAAAACTCTACAGATGGGTTCTTAAAAAGCTTCGGTCATGAAAAACTAACTAAGGCGTATACTACTTTGCTCGGCAGGCACATTATTTTTTTAATTTAATTTCTAAAATTGCCGAAATCCCCGTGAACGTTCGTTCATATCCACACACAGAACCTGCACCTAGAATTGGTGCTCCACTTTCAATACCAGCGCAAACCCACGTAGAACCTCCTTTCTCGCTCTTCCTATCTGCCGTCTCTGTCTCCTGCTCTCTTCCTGGGGCGCTCCGAGCTTTCCTTCAGTCGCTACCCGCCCGCCGAGCGAACCGACGCCGACGCCCGCCGAACGCTCGACGCCGCCTCGTATGCGTGTGACACCGACGTCACAAATCGAAAACGATATCAGGAACGTCTCGCTAAAGTGTTGGATATCGCTAGTCTAACTGTGTGTGAATTGTTAATGGACAGCTGATAATCGAATCGAATTAAATCAGTGAAATTTGTGCCATTTAGTGACTCGCATTATGGATAACAGTTGATCTTCACTTCAAGGTAAATAAATACATTTTTTTAAGTAACAACATCTAACTAATTTTTAGTAATTAAATATGTTTAAACTTTAAAAAATACAGTACAATTTAAAATGGCAAAGTTTGTTTGATTTAAAACAGGCGTTATCTGTCAAAAAGCACAGCTGATTCCCTCGTTAAAAATTAATAGTATTTCAAGTAATTTGTTGAACTTTTAACAACTCACAATATTATGCAGAAAACACAAATTTAAATATTCATCGGTAAAAATAAAAATACGCACTTTTCAAAGTCCAAATCATTTTTCCGAGAATTTTGTATTAAGGCACTTATGTTTTAATGATTATAAAAATGACGATTAAAATTTAAAATAAATATTTTAAAGAAATGTTAACATCCTACACATTAAACATTTATTTTCGCATATAACAATATAATTCAGAATTTTCTTAACGTTATGGTATTTTTTGTTTTGATAGTAAACATTTTAGATTAACATCTATAAAAGCATTTTTATTAATATACAGAAATGACATAAAATCACTTGGTAGTAATTCTAAATTGCACAATACTCTAGGAAAGATATTTAACACCATATAAAAGTATTTAAAAGAATTACTATAAATATCTAAAATGTTGTTATCTATAAGAAAAAAAATATTTTTCTGATTGTCCTTCTCTGTCTTAAAAATAAACAAATTCCTAAGTATTTACATTAAAAAAAAAGTATAATTAATTACTGCCACAAAATCTTTAACAATTTTTTATGAAAATGTTTTGTTTTAGTCTTTATTATAGCATTACGAATTGGAAATTACAACTTTAACATTTTGTAGAGACAAAACTTTTAAAATATTAATCAATCATTATAAAATATATATTTTTATTTCTCGGTTGGTTCACAAAAGTTTTTTTATTATATACAACGAAATATTTTATTATCTCTGTTGTGTGACAGAAAAGTAATTTGAATTTTTCTCAAGTTTTGGAGTGTCATATTTGGGTAACAATAATATTTATAATGAATACATTTTGGTTGTGAAGTTGCAATTTCAGAACACAGTTTATTATAGATTTTTCCTGCACATATTTCCGAGTGATTTATTTCATTTGTATGGAGAATATTTTTACTAACCGTATTTAAATACGGAATATTTTAAAAGTATTGTTATATTTTAAATTTTTTAGCCACGACTGAATATATTTACAGATCGCATTTAATTAATTATTAATTTTAGTGATATATATTCTACTTATTTACTAAAGAGGTCTGTAATAAAAAAAATGTTTGACGTATCTTAAATGAAAACTAATCTTAATACTGGGGTACGCAGTGACATTTGTTTTGTTTCTTCCGTAACAAAACATAAATTTATTTTTTAATGTATAAGTAAATTAAAAACATTTCTGTGACTAAATAATGTGAATAAATATTTGTGCATTATATCAATTTTTGACACACGTCATGCCTTGATGATTTGAGTTAGAGCCTGTAAAAAAAATATTATAAATGTGGGTTAACAGTATATTTATTTTTATTTAATACATATAAAATGGTATACCTACGATTTTCGTGGACGATATGATATATATGAGACACCCTTTTATAGGTTAGTCTATTTCACTGAATGAAGATTCTAGATATTTATTTATCATCTACTATATAGTATTATTTACAAATATAAGAAATAAGTTTACTTTATAATTTTTTAACGAGAGTACATTCTTATTGTGAAGTTGTATTTTTTCAGAGCGTATTCTGTGATATATAGTTTGTAATACTTTATAAAGTTTAAATGTTATTATAGCTAAATTTAGTATGTGAATAATTAGAACTCAAATAATTTATGTGTAATACGTGTTGATATATTGTATTATTTATACAATCATATAACTAAATAATCCCATGTCCGCCTTACTAGATAAATATCTGTAAAGGCAGACTTTATGAATATTTATTTGTTAAATAATGTAAGTTAGACTATTTCAGAGGCTAATAAATAGCCCTTAAAATAATCTAAAATAGTAAACTAAACGGACTAGATATTTTAATTATTTTTTTAAATACCACACAAAAGAAATATAATTCTTGGAGTGTTTCATACAAACAATAATAAGGTAGATAAAATATTTTTTGATTTAATTTTAAAAAATATTTTCTAAATTTGTCATTATTCCGAAGTGGCCGATGAGTCACTTCAAACTAAGTTAGGATAAATAGAAACATCGCAAGACAGGATAATATGAAAGCGTCCCTTCGTTGTTTTAGGCCTTCGATCCTCTTAGGATAAGGGAATAACAATGATGATGTTGATGATGAATGATGAAATATGTTATTAATGTTCTTTTGCTAGATGTTCCATTTGTTTGAAAATATCGATGTTCCATTTGTTTGAAAATATCGATGTTTCACATGCACGATACCGTACCGAAACCTCGTCGAAGTAATAGTAATTTTGAACATAACTAGATAGTGTATTTGATCAAAGACAGGTTTATGGAACATTGGATAAATATTCTTGTAAATGATTTGTCTCACGATGCAGACAGCTGTGGATCATATTATTTTGTACGTGCGGGAAACGGGGTAAAACGGATATTTTTGTCAACACTTTTGAAAGAAACAATTTTTAACATTTTCAGCTGGTGCCCCAGTAAAATTTGTTACCGTTAGAAAATTTCGTAACATTTTTATACGCTTGCACTTTTATTTTGTATTTTATTTTCACCTTTATTGAATACCGGAATCGACAAAAATCTTAAAAACCTTTTTGAAAAAAAAAATTTTTGGAGGCGAATAGTATCATGAAGTATTTTTCGCATGCCAAGCCAACACTCTGCCAACATACTCAATCCCATAATGGACTGTGGTTTAATTGTCATATGAGTATATAATACTGATTTTTTTGTTATAGAATTTAATCCAATGATTTATATTGTTGATATTCATATGAAGTTTACTATTTATACATTTTAATTTTTTATTAAAGAGAACACATTATTGTGAAGTTGCAATTTTAATAAAAATTAAATGTATCAATAAGAAAGATACATAGATAAAATCCATTGACGGAAAAATATTCGAACCAGGAACCAGAACTACGTTCTGAAAAACTGCAACTTCACAATGACAATGTGTTCTCCTTAATATAAGTTGTATTAATGTTTCAAAAATTTAATAAAAATGAATAAATTCATTTAATTCTGGCGTCTCATATCAGATTTTACTCAAAGGTGTAAAAAGTAGAATGCCTTAAAATAATGAAATATGTATCAATTTGAAAGTGCAACATATAAGATTGAAAATTTGTCGTTAACTTACAATTTTGACGTTATGTAATAAAACAGCGCAATTCTCCGGATAGTAAGGGTTCCTGGTGCGAGTCCGGGTGGCAACAAAAATGTTTTTTCGATAAATTGATTTTATCTGCTTATCTTTCTTATTGATACATTTAAGTTGTATAGTTAGTTACCCTCGTAATGTTTATATTGAGCTAATACTAATCATGATATTTGTAAACGTTTAACTTCACGAGTCATTCGTGTTCATCCGCAGTGGAACGGTTAACCTGTCACGCGGGAGACTGTGATTCGGTTCTCAATCAGGAAGATTTTATTTTTTATTTGAGCTGAATTTAAGAATATTTTTTCGAATCAAAAAAACATATTCATGCATTTTCTCAAATTTGTAAGTGTCTACTAGTGATGAGAAAAAATGCTACTCATGACTCACTGGTGTGATTGTGATTGATATTTAATAATATCGGTGATTGAAAACTGTGACTGTGAACACAGTTTCATTACTAATACGCATGCGCCGCACGATATCACAAATACACAAAATAAATTTTAAAAAACACAATTTTTAGCGTATTTACTTATATTATTCAAACTTTATTTGCATAAAAAATATATATCTAACCTAATTTAATATCATTACAAAAATAATGAAAACCTTTAAAAAAATGTGAGTTTATTTTTCGGCATTTCGGGTCAAATGTGTAAAACGTTTTGACAGAATCTACTAGATGGCGCTTATCATGGATTACAACGTCATTCTTTCATGAATATATGCATTGTATATTTAACTGCGCTAAATCACGATTCACAACCAAATATAAATAAAATTTAAAAAAATTATCACTAATTACGATATTCCCAGATATTCAATCACTGATAGTGAATGTGACTCAAAGATATCAGTGATTGACTTACGGTCTACTCTACCTTTTATACTTAATTGAAAATTTTCAAAAGTATCACCCTTATGTCTTCTTGTTGTAATGGGATGAACCCAATTATTCCCGTTCCCGCGTTATCATTTCCTTCGCTATAGCTACAGCAAAATCAATGCAGCACAAATATTATTGAATAGATATAGGTATTTTTTTAGCCTAATATTTCAATTCTCTTCAACGAGCTCGTGTTGTAATAATAATAATAATAATCTTCAAAGGTCTAATTAAGAGACGGTTGAGGTTTGTGATCGACCGGTTTATAAAACAAACTTTCCTATAGATTATAGCATCAGACAAAGATAACAACAGAGTGCTTCATCATAGTTCCAAAGATTTATTGAAATTGCTTTTGCAGTACAGGGTGGCTCGAGCGAAGTCGACGGTATTTATTCTAAGCTACTCGACAGATAATTATGAGAAAAATATTTATTGTTAATCTCGCGATTCATAATACCTCGTGAATCTTCAAAGTGGTGAGGAAAGGATGAAAGCAGATTTAATGTAAAAAATATATATATGATTCAGTAGCAGCAGAGACATATAAAAATCTATTTTATATAGTGCATAATTTAGGTATGTATTTCAACACTTTTAAAAAAATACGATAGTATACATACTATTTAGGGTGTCTTACTAGAAATCAAATTGTATCCGGGAGCGTTGGTTCTGATCCAACCGGCTGCGAGTTTATTAAAACATAACAAAAACTTTTTAAAATTTAAATTTTATAGTGATCTATTATTATATGTAACACCAACACTTATATATCGCAACAGCGACATTAGCTCTGATGATGGAACCCACAATGGCATCCGATACGTCGGTCAGAGTGACCGGAGGTGCACGCCAGAGAGTTTAGAAAACTGCTCTGAAGTAATTAGTTGATTCAGTTTTCGCAAATGTACCGGGTTTATATCCCAGTAGCAACCAAATATATTTTTCGACAGATAGATTTTTTCTGTATATCTTTATAATTCATAAGATTTATTTTGTAATAAAAATATCACATAACTATGTTCTGAAATTACAACTTCACAATAAAAATATGTATTTTTCAACAATTATTTATATGTTGATTTTATTACACTAATGACTATACTTGACTATATATGGTAGGATACCATATATGGTTTCAGAGTTTACATCAATTTCCCGATAAAAAACAAACGTACTAAATAAAACGATACGCCCCTGACATATCAACTGACAGCAATATATCAAAACTATAAAATATTCACATGCTTCTATATTTATTCAACACCGTATAAAGATATTGATAGATAAAAATAAATGATTTCTATTTTATAATTGAATTATTAAGGTGTTTGCTTCATTTCATTTACAAAAATGAAAATCTATTATTATAAATAAGTAATATCTAATTTATTATCGATAATATTACGCTACGGGGGTGACATCTGTTTTTAGATTTTAAAATTTTACGAAGTTTGTTTTCAGTCCGGACGAAGTTGAGAGAGTTTCGGACAGTTTTAGGTACTTAAAATATAATACTAATTGATGATGAGCTAAAGTGTTATTGTAACTGTGATTGTGTAATTGGTAACTGAGATAACTATTTATTTTCTGATATACCAGTGATAAATTAACATATCATCACGCCGTTTTTCTGCGAAGGTATGCAGATATGATAGAGCGTCACACTCTTCTGTCCTGACACCCAATCCTCGCCTTATCCACATTCATACACCTTCTTATACAAGCATGCCGATTATGGTGACTTCTAACAGGACCATCTTCCAATATCTGGCTTACTTGGTTGTGGCAAGTCTTCCGCGGACGTCTGATGCCATCAACTTTTGCGTCATATATATATTTCTTTCTTAATCTTACTCACTATACTAAAAACAGCTATACATTCTTTCCTTACTTCTTAATTATTTATTATTTCATAAATAGATCTGTCACACATACGTCTAAGTGATCTCGTTTCTGATCTTCGTTTCTTCTGTCAGTTTCAGGCCTTACTTCCATCACCGTCGGTACCAGGACTCCATTGTGTACCGCTAGTCTTGCCTCGGTTGACAAGTTCCCGTTAGATATAATTTCATTCAAAGCGCCGTTCACCTTATTCCCTGCAGTTACCCTCTTTTCGATATCTTTCTTAGTTTTTCCGTTTCTTTCAAATGTATTTCCTAAATATACAAACTCATCTACTTGTTCCAAACATTCATAACTTACAAGTATTTTGCACGGTGTATTTTGAAACTTCTGCTAGGTAGGTTCCGCTTCCTGGTGAACACTTTCGCCTCATTCTCATTTATACCAGTGATTGCCAGTCAAATTACGAATAATAAGTTACACAAATCTCATAAAAACAGTTAAAATAACGGTTTAGCCTATCACTAATATTAATGATATTATATGATATATTCCATATGAATGTTAAGTTATTCCATACGTTGATTATATCGTGGGAAAAATTGTTGTTGCGGCCTTACCTACAGGCAGTGGACAGGATTTTATATTGGTATATTTATTCTCACAACGCAAGATCGATCGATACGCCGGCATTATTAGAGCGTGTATCTTGGATGAGTTGCTTGGCGATTCCCAAAAGACACATCTAAATGATGTCCTTGTCTCGAGCTTACGAAGCATGAAAAAAATTGTATCCGCCCTATTGATGAAACCGAAGGGTGTGACATTTTTTCCTAACCGCGAGCTGAGATTACAACCATCGTAATTCTGTCTAAACGAGCATTATCTTGATGAAAAAAAACTAGCAATCATTATACAAAAATGAGTTTTCTTTTTAGTTATGTAATTATTAAAATACACCTATGAATCTATGTGACAAACAAGACAAGAGATATATATACAATGAAACCTAAAATTTGATTTATTTCTAAATTTGATATAAAATAATAAAATATGTTAGATCAAAAGTTTAAAATATATCTTAAAACAGCAGCATTTTATTTTATGTAATGGAAGCATGGACATCTACCGAATAAATGATAATTGGACTAGAAGTATTTGAGATGTAGATCTATAGAAGAATACTAAAAATAAGCTGGATGGATAGAGTTACGAATAAAGATGCTGTGGTTCGTATGAATAAAGAAAAATAAGTACTAAAAACAAGACAAGATATCTAGAGATGTATGAAATCTTGCACCTCATAATGCATCGAAAGATTACTAGAATTTGGAGACCTGAAAAAAGGAGGACAACATGATTAATGAAGGGAACCACCTCTAATCCAGCACCGTTATATATGCAAAACCTCTTATATCGGTGCTACTTAACGCATAAGTGTCCAACTAACGACGCACGGTCGCCAACCAAAACATTCCTCACTACACCTATGATCCCATATAAAAATCTTCATTGTGTAAAATATACAATGCACAGAGTAATATAGATACAGTAATAATACAAAAAAGCCAGAGGACAGAGGGGCAACTAGGGGAGTACACAAAATACTCCCTCACGGGAAACAAGACGAGCACAAAAAGACGCGAAGTTGATTCTCTATCCGAGCACCACTTTCGGCAGATAGTATCCAGGAAAGAGCGTACTAGGAGGTCCGCCTGGCAGGCTAATCAGACACCCGCCGCAGCAAGTCGACTTAGACCGAACAACATGCTGAAGAACCTTGTCATTGGTTTGGCCAGTCTACTGTAGTGGTTTTCTGGGCCGTAGTAAGCAATGTGATAATGAAGAAGCAGCAGCATATTTTTGAAGAAATACCTAACAGTCTGTTGAAGCAATAAATTGCGGCAATAAATAGCTTCTGCTAGGTAGTGGCCGCTTCCTGGTCAAAACTTTCGCCTCAATAACATTCAAACTTCCTCTCACTATCTTGTAGAATTATCGTATACTTTTGTATCAAGTCAATCTTCCAATATACAGATGATTATTACAAATTATTTACAATATCCAAAATCTTATCAGTATAATTTTAGAAGAGATGATAAATAATGTAAATATTAATAATGACTCTCACTGTCGAGTACAAGCATAGATATTTGAAGAATTCAGTTCGGAAGAAGTTTGGTACTCACCACAATTCGGATTCTGCTGGCACCTCCAAAGATATGGACTGTATATTTTTCACTCACTATTTCAGTCAAGAGTTACCAAAAGGTATACACGCAAAGTCTCGAGATTCGTTGTTAGCTCTTTCGTACACGTTGTAACCGTATTAATTTGAGGTCACCAATCGACTGGTCGGCGACGTAGCCGCGAGGGAAAGAAGGGAAGCGGGGGGAAGGCATAGTGCATTATTTTCGTTCAATATTCAATATATTTTAACACAAATAAATATATATCTTAAACACTTACCGTAGCTATTCTACCAAATCGTCAGGCTGAACATCGCAAACAATGTGTACGGTGAGAAAACGAGATAATGTGCTGTGCCACGAATAAAATCAGTAAAGACTTATTAAACATTATAAAAAATAAAGAGACTCCAGTGAATATCCTAAAATAGAAACTGAAAAAACACATTCTAATATAATTATTTATATTGTAGATTCCTCTGTTTATACTGTTAATAAAATATTAATTTACTTTTACTATGTTACTAACTTAATTATTTTAATTTTGATGTTTTTTTGTACGTACTTTAACAATTTACTGTGTTAATTACTATGCGAAGAGCAAGCCTTGCCATAAAACTATTCCGCAGATTGGCAAAAAAATAAATTGTAATGTAATATATAATATATATAAAAAAATTGATTTACTTGATCACGTCATGCTTTTCGTGGATGTCATTTCTATGTCAGTACCAAAACAGAATTCTTTAATGCGCCGGTAATCTTGCCTCGAATAACAAGTTTCTATTTGAAATTTCTGCAATCAAAGCACCATTCACAATTCTATTGATATATTTCTAAGCCTTTTTAATTTTTATCAAATATATTATACATTTCAAGTATAAAACTTGTTCCAAAGATTCGTTCCCACAGATGATTTGTATTGTTCATAGATTTGAATTATCTCGTACAGAGTTACACGCATACGGAACAAGATTTAAGCAGAATTTCCCGAATAACCAAGTAAAGCCAATCCAATCTATTGTAAATTATTGTTATGGTTATGCGAAATTCATCCGTATTAGTGGAACTCTCGGCTATTGCCGATAGCTAGATCCTGCGAACAACTACAGTGGCCTATTTATTTTTCACTGTTGTCTGACCAGATTTTCAACGATGAAAATATCAAAAACTAGTAGAAAATCTGGTCTATCACAGTATTAAATAAATATCAGTTATCTCATAGACACAAAGCTATTTTTTATTATATTTAATGGAAAATATATGAAAGTATGGGGTAATTACAGGGCTTACGACCTGTCTTCCGCTGGCTTAAGTGATCACTTTATATATACATGTATAACGTTCACCAATTATCACATCTCAATCTCTACATTTATAAAATTTTTGAAAGTTTTATATGTGTTAGTATGTGGACTCGTTTCGAGTACCACTACAACAACGCCATCTATGGACCAAATTTGATAATTAATTTTTCACTTTTTTTAAATAGCATATATGTCATCACATCACATCAAGACATGTTGTAAATCCTGTAATTACCCCATACTTCCATATATTTTCTATTAAATATAATAAAAAATAGCTTTGTCTCTATGAATATATTTTGTGTTCTTGGACATATTCAAATATTGCTATTACAGTACTACCTCACATAGATAATTAACGCTAATAAATACTCAATCAGAAATATTATTCAAATTATTTAAATACATAGTGTACCTTTCCGCCGGTAACAGAGCAAACATCAGTCAAATCTCAAAGTACATATCAGCGCCGCTTGGCGAATGATTATATGGACCGTCGTGCTTTTGCCCTGTGTCCACGGAATGAGACACGATGAAATAAATCTCTACCGTATACACGTGTTGAGATTTTGTTCTGGAGATGAACTTAGAGATCAGTCTGAAATTCTGATGTCTTGAAAACTTTTATTCCGCTTTAACTGCTCTTAGAGAAATTTTAATTCTCCCAACTGATGAACGGAACACCAATGATCAATGGGCTGACATTTGAGACTTAATAACAAGCGTGAAGTGGGATTGGGGATTCAGTGTACGTACCTAGAACCATAGTTAACTAAACTATTTATTTAGAAAAGTTAGACAAACTGAAGGCATTAAATTGCAAACATTTACTCCCGCTAGGGAGATTTAAATTCACCTAATTATCGAACAGACCATCAATGGTCAATGGACTAATATTTGACGTTTGACATACAATAAGCGTGAAGTGAGGCACGAGACGGCAAATCTCTAAAACTTGATGTGCACACAGTGAAATACGAAAGTCGAAAGACTCATGAGAGCATCATCTATGTATCAAAGATTGTCTCAAGTCAAAGGTCTCGTAAAATTCTCATCCGTCGACACAGCGATAATAAATTGTTATTGAACTAATAAATCATTGCGCCCCCTCAGTCTGCTCTCAGAAAATCTGTAATACAAACAAAATTAATTTTTGATATCGTACAACATAACCGTTACATAGTTAATTTGATTATCACAATTAAGGTGTACAGTTCAATTATTTTCGACCTTGCTCCGAGCACCCTGTACCCGGTGCCTCGCTGGATACTATTACTCTTCCATTGTTGCGAATCCTTATATATGTAGCTTGTTAAATCCAAGTCACAGAGTTAAATCTGTAACAGATGGCTGTTGGCGCGGTACATGTATTATTTTAGAGAATTAGGCATGACAAACTTAGATAATACAACGGATCAATTTTGAAGTGATTCATTGCTCATTTTCTCGAGAATTTTGCAAAGACATTTTACAAACGTGTCTTTTGTGATTTATAATTGAAAAAAAAACTTACATACGCAAAGATTTCATTCATAAGCCTGTTAAATAAGTATTTATAAAATTATTACATTTATTTCTAAATATATTAATGTTGATCGAATCATATGATATTGCAAAGAACCGCAGCTCTCTCTCTCATCCTCCTTCCTCCCCTCTTCTCGCCATCATCTCCTTTCTCTCTCTTCCCCCTATAACCTCCTTCTATCCTACCTCTTCACTCGATCCTCTCCTTCTCCATCCACGTTATAAATATTATTTTGGATAAGAACTGATAGTTTTGTTTTAATACTACGTACATTTAAATATATTGTGAGGTCTTTTGTGTCAATATTTTGATCACATTAGTTTTTAAATTAGAAGCAGGTACCACCTATCTACAATGATAGAACTTTATTTAAAAGAAACTATGATTATTTTTGCAAATCAACCTTGAAAACCTTGAAAACTCTTTCTTGATTTCTTGACTGTCGATTCAGAAAATAATGCTTTTAAATTTCTGCTTAATCGCAAACATGTACCGTATTGTTTTTTCTAGTAGAAGAAAAATAGAGTAGAATCACACAATGATTAAATTATTATTGTTAATATTCACTACTATAAATTTATGAACATTTTTTATTGAAAGTATCGATTTCATATTTTCTTTTAGCCTTACAGAAGCTTCATTTTTTCGTAACTTGAGAAAGGCTTTGAATTATAGATAGTTTCATCGGAACGACGGTTCTAGACAGCGTAGTCCAACTGATGGCTCGCTACTGATATATAATTGATAACTAACAATTTATATTATTTAATGTTAATATCATCTGAAATATTTATACGATAAGTTAAAGGAGAACAATATATTTGCTATGAATTGGAGCATATAACAACAAACTTAAAGTATTTCTTTAAAACAATTTGTTTATCTATCACTATGTAAAATATATTTTAAAATTAATAAAATGTGTACACACAACATACCGGTCAGTTGATGGAAAAGTGACATAATTAAAAATATGTTAACTTTATAGGAGATAATTATTAAATCAATTCCAATGGACATAAAACCTGTCAGCTATGTTTTTGCATAATAATTTCTGATGTAATTAATTTCAGCAATTGATTATCTTTTCATATACTTGTGTACATTATTATTGATGGTCTTCCAACTGTGAAATTACGCCATTCAATCGAGAAATTATGCTTTTTCATAAAATAATAGCGACACAACACCATCTAGTCATTTTAAAAGTTACGCTTCTGGGTTTGTTTTCATAAAAGACTATTATGGAATATTTTTTATATTATTAACTAACTTAGGAATTTTTTTGTGTCACTTTTCTATCAACGATGCGATGTTTACAAAAATATAATAATTATACATATTCGAATGCATGAATGGAATGACTAAATGCAAAACAATGGTAGAAATAAATATTTAAAATGTATATAAGTAGACACCATGTATATCATGCAAAAATAAGTTCATGATATAATTAGTTTTTTAGAATCATTCACAAATTTTCTGTATACTTGTGAGACTTGAATACTAAAAACAAGCGCTCCATGAATAAAGTCGAACCCTTTGGAAAATGCCTCTATAGGAGAATATTGTGGAACAGGTTTAGAAAGTTAAACAACGAGAGAAAACAATCAAAAATGCATACCTTGGACACACGCCTCGTAGTAAATGCTACATGCCTACCCAAGGTTGTTATGAAATAAGGAATACAAGGCCGAAGAAGGATTGGGAGAAGGATTTTTTTGCTGAAAAAAAATCGCAAATGGACAGGTATCGAAAGTATGGTGGAAGTTTTGCGGATTTAAGAAAACTGGATAATGTTCGGTAGAATAGTTGTCAATATTTTATTCTATATAAGTTAATATGTATAGAAGATAGATATACTCAAATAGGTTTTACAATCCAATGAAGTCTCGGTGGTCAAAGCTTTGAGGGTATCTGTTAAATAGACGTGAACTACATTGAATCACGTTGAAACACATTGAATCATGTTGAACTGCGTTGAACCATGTTGGACCACGTTGAACCATGTTGAATATCGTTAAAATACATTGAATTACGTGAGCCACATTGATGTTTACCAGTGGGAAGATTACGTCAGAGATAGATCTGTATGAGCTGGAAGAAAGTAAATAATTAATGATTGAACGGTACGAAGAAGAGCGAGCAAAGCAGCAGCAGGTCATTCCAGTACTGCAAAATGTACTGAAGGGTCTCGTGTTAGACTTTACAGCTGCGAAAAAAAGCGACTCCATCACCTTATATGGACGACAGAATCCCAGAATAGTGTTATATTACACTATCTACCTAAGAATATTGATCGAAATTACGTATTCCGAGAAGTGAAGAAGTGAGAGAAAGGAGAATAGCAAAATACTCTGGAAATATAGTACTGATGACAAACTTGCAAAGAGAATGCCTAAAACAGGGTTTAACCTCAACTATGAAATTCTAATCCTCATATATTCCGGTTATGTTAGTTGAAAATAGGTTAAAAATTAGTAGTCTAAGGTAAGGAAACCAGATATAGATCATTCAAGCCGTCATCCACAATATCCAGCTAAAGATTCACGATCACGACTACCATCATTGAAGTTAAAACGAAGACGAAGAGATTTTCATAAATAAATGTTCAAGCCTGCGGCCACATCACTTGACAAATCTTGGCCCACCAGACTCGAGTAGTTGGACAGCGCTGGCCCAAGGGCTAAAAAGTCACCGAATAAAGGTTTATCTATTGTTATGATGGGGTGTTTACGGTATTCGGGTGTCGGATCGCAAGATCTGAAGCCAGGATAACACCATAAATTGTTTCCGAGTGTATTTATTAAAATGGCTCTTGTGAGAAAGAAGATATAAATATGTCGTTTATTTTGACGGCAAAAAGAAAAGTCTATATTTATTTTGTAGATACTATAGACAGCTTAACATTGTTTGCGTGAAGTTGAGTACCAAAAATACTTCCACATTTATTGAGTATAAAATTGTTCAAATATTATATTTATTTTATTCCTTCTGGCAATTTTTTAGATATAAGTTATTATTTTTAAGTTGTTGTGTGATATGTTACGTGTGTTGTGATGCAGTATAAATGAGGAAAGGAAAATATATGCAAGATAAATATTTAAATATATCATATAATATTTATTATCACCAACATTGACTTAATTTAACTAAACCGTAAATATGGTGCCTTAATGAAATATATACTCGTACTTAATTATGAATGGATTATAATCTAATGACTCCAAAATTCACATGTACAAAATTTCATGTACATATTACGTTTACACAGGTAATTTACCTTCTGTTCCGGATTGTCACAATATTATATATGTACATTATATCATTTTGTACACCTTAAGTGTCCTATATAAAGAGACGCCTTCGATATAGGTCCACATAGCTCTGTATGCTAAACGAAAATATATGTTTAATTCAAAATAAATGTATTAATTAGAAAGATATACATATAAAATTTATCGAAAATGGCTTTCAAGTAAAGGAATGACAGCTTTATCAATTTGAAAGTGCAACATACAAGTTCGAAAAATTGTCGTCAACTTACTGTGTTGGTGTAGCATAATCGGTTAATTCATTTCCCCAGATTGGAAGAGAATCAGGTTCAAATCCCGGTAGAAACAACAATATTTTTTCGATAAATTGATTTTATATTCATCTTTATCTTTTTAAATAATACATTTAATTTGTATTAAAAATATCAGACCTATGTTCTGAAAAATTGCAAATAAAAAAAATATATGTTTTTAATGTTTACAAATGGAACATTGTGTTTTATTTTATTAATTTTTTTTTATATATTAATAAACTTTGTTTATATTATTCACTTAATGAGTTATTTCAAAACGTAAATCTGCGTGATACATCAAAATAATGTATGAGTGCTTTAAGATTTTAAGGGATCTTGATACAAAAAAAAACTAGGAGCGTATGCCAGACCACTCTGAAATAGCCAGGTTTCTTGCTAGTATTTCATAAATAATTTATTGAGATAAGTCAAATCAGATAAGAAAGATGTACAGAATAATATATCTTTCACTGCGACTCGAACCCTGAACTTTATATCGCTGATAAGCCTCTTTACCAATTTCACCATATAAATTATTGGCAATCTTTGATCTGTATATCTTATTTTTTCTGTGGAATCAATATCATTTATCCTATTTATTTAATTCGTTTTAATTATCAAATGAGAAGAAAACGTAGACTGAGACTACTGTCATTCAAAAAGAAGGCTAAATTTTAGAAATCGATGATGTGCACCGCGATGAAGATTTTTAATGAAATATCAGAAAACATAAGACAGGAGTAGAAACTACATAAATTCAAAATCAAATAAAACAATACATATATGTGAAAGATAATTTGTAGTAAAAAGGAACGATTTTGATCTTGTTTATATTAGAGAATATATAAATATACTTATGTATGCACTATATTAAGAATAAATAAATACATATGTTCTAAAATTTCATGTGAACGAGAATGCTTATATGCAAAAAAACGGGATTACAAATGTAATAATCTATATATATAGTTTATAATATTTATATTATTCGTAGTAAGTCCCTTGCTACTAAGAATCAAGACTCCTCAGCCATTGCGAATGCTCTACTAGCCTCCCACATTCGACGCAATCCTGGCCAGAATATTGGAACGCGAACAGACTGTACCATTTGGATGTTCTATCATTTAGGCTATCTTCTCCTTCTTCATTTTGTTGCTAATTTAACTTTAACCCCAATGAAAATTAAATCTTGATTCTTAGATTGATATTAGAACGCTTTACTGTCCACGGTATCCTAAGTGTGCGTCAGATTGGAACTACTCCTACAAATTATAAAATGATTAGTTGTTCACGAGAAACATGTGTGTTTACGTTTTGTTCGTTATATAATAATATTTTATATGTAGTCGCGCCGCCAGGCTTTTATCGGCAGCACTTGAGGAATATTTGAAAAAATAAATAAAATAATTTGAATTTGCTACACATGCAGATTGTAAAACACCATTTTTAGTACGAATTCTTTGAATAAAATATAATATAAATTGTAAGGTGAGATTAACAAATAACAATTTGAATGTGAAATAATTCTGTTATTATGTATAACATGTCGGAAATAATAGCAAAGTGTTTCGTAATTTAGTATTGTACTAATTTCGGGGTACCACGAATGTTAATTCCGTAAATTTATAGATTATCCCGGGTCATAAAAATATTTTTATCTGGGCTAGATCCCGGGATTGGATTCTTTATTAAAAAAGGATCCATTTTTGACGGTACATTGGATTGCATAATTATCAAAGTTTAACTGTAATTATTAAATGGTAAAAATAAAAACGTCCTTATTATTATACTGGTCGTTGTTGATTTGTACTTTGTTTGTGCCCAACGGTTATACAGTACCGTGTTTAGAGAAAGCGTGTTTGTTGGCTGATATCTTGTTTACAAAGCTGGCGTCATATGTTATAGTTACATTTGCAAAGATGACAAAGCGCCGCACATTCTGTGTTGCTCCATATTTCTCTTCTTGTAAAACACGCTTTCATACTCGCCGCTCTTCCTTAAATTGGATTAGTTCTAGCGAATTTTCTTCTTCTTCTTCAGTTGACGTACATCCGCTGTTGGATAAAAGACTTTTTGATTATTCGTTCGCACAAAATTCACTAATGTTTTAATCAATCACAATAATGACCCTTCTTCCCTGATATTTTTATGTTTAAAAATATAGAGATGCGTACATGGAATACGTTACAGCAATATTTTTACTATTTTCAATCTAAACTGATAATTCGTGCTGTGAAAATAGGACTAAATTATTTGCCTCCTGGAATTAGATAAGAATTCCCGAGTAATTTAACCACTAGACAAATAACAAAGGTCAAAATAGATGTAATTCATTATTGAAATTGTTAGTTCCAATTCAAACGATACTAAACAAAATTGTAACATAAATGCATAATTTGTAGTTTTGAAGGAGTCAAAATAACGAGCTTCAAAATCACCATCATTCAGTGACTACTTTGATGCATTAGCCACGTAGTTAGAATGCCTTAATCTAGACTTTCAAAGCGGATAATGACCTTCCAGTTATTCCAATTATATACGGGGGACAAAAAAAAGTGATTCAAAGACTAACCTAAGAGCTAACCTTTAAAAGTCCAACATTAAGAGTGATACCAGGGAAATAGATGCAGGAGACATAACCAACTGGAGGGACCAGCATGCTATAGTCGTAAGTAGAAAAGAAAACGACAGGCACAGAGTCAGCCTGCAGCCCCTATCTTCACATTCCCAAAATGACCTAAAATTTTGGATCCAGGATCGGACCACAAAGATCCACAGTCATGAAGTATAGTCTTCTTTGGATGTGAAATTCATATCGACGTATAGCTCCCCTTTCAGTGCCAGAAGAAATAGTAATAAAAAGTTGAAAAATAATATATTACGCGTTTGTAGTCACATTTACAACACGGTATTATTGGATGGGCAGGAGCATATAAAACTTACTTAGCAATTAGAAATCACTCAAATAATGATGACAAAAAATTGTTTAAAAAAAATGACTATCCAAGTATCCATCTCTTCACAAATTTCAAAGTGCCTAAAATAATAGACATATACAAAAAAAATAATAATCCAAATTTTTAAAATCAAAAATAAATTAAATATTAGAAGCGAATTCCGATCTACAAGAGTTAGAGATCAGATTGATATTCCAAAACTAAAATATACCGCAACCCTAAATCACTATATTTATCAAAGCATCAACTTTTTTAACAATCTCCCCATCACAATTAGAAAGGTTACAGACTACTATAAATTTGTATCTGAAATCAAAAAACATGTACAGTAACTGAAAGATAAATTATACACATACTCCTTCTCTATACACGAGTATTACTCTCACAGAGAATAAATACATGTTAAAATATATATATATATCTTACTGATTATTTTATAATAATAATAATATTTAATAAATGAAAAAAATAATAAGATCTTTGAGGAAGAACGGTTTTGTAGGTTATGGCGTGTCACCAATATGGGGTAGAAGGTTTGTATGTTATGCATGTTACCCGTTTGGAGGTTGAGTTTTATATGTTAGGTTAGGCTGGGGCTGGGTTCTGTGAATGTGGATGTGGTTGTGACTAGAGCAGGTGCGTGAAAACAATATATCTTACAATTGATGGCGATGATGATTGAAGATTGATGTACAATTAAAAAAAGAGGATGTGGTTGCTTAAGGCTTGCTCCCGGAGTGGCTACGCTGCGATGTATTGGTATCTGATTTTCGGTCGGTACTAGAGATTATACGGCTGTTGAGAATCTGTCTCAACAGTCTGGTACTGTGAGGCATGTGCAGGGTTTACATAAATCGATAAAGGGCCAATTACCTGACAAGACACGACCGTCCTTTCTTGGTGGCGCTAGTGCGCGCGCCAGATGTCATACTGTGTATGTTAAAATGGCATTCCTACAGATGCATTCTATTAAAATTTCGTATACCTACATTTTTGCCGGATTTCTATACCTACTTCATTAGATATATGAAATCATTTAAAACTAAATTTAATTAATTATTCGGCGTGCATTAAAAAAGTAAAAACAAAAAGTTACAGTGGATTTTTTTTAATACATAGGCAAACATGTAAGTAGATATTAAAGATTATAAATCAAAAATAAAAAGTTTTTTAATAATATCATTATTTTTTTTACATATATATACAATTATTTATTGCGCGGAAATAAGGAAAAAGGATAAATTAAAGCGATGTTGTTTTATTTCCCTGGTATTAAAATAAAAATATAAAAATGCAAATTAAACGACCACATCTTTTACATGAATTTGCATGGGCTAAGTAAATAAGATTTAAATTTATTATAGCTGGGCGCATAACTTTTAAAATAAATTTAATTTTAAGAAAGCATCGGAGAAACCTATTATGAATGCTAGAGCGAATAATAAATCATTTTAATATATGCACAATTATTAGCTTCATGTAACTGTGCTTGGGAATGTAACTGGAATGCGAGGCAATCACCATTCTTTGGAGGCTGTGCCGTGGAAAGAGCCATACTGGGTGTCCCCTTAAGAGACAGAAAAATCAACTGAAGTGAGCGAGAAGTAAATCCGAGGTTGCCAAAATTGTACAAACTGTCGGGAAACTAAAGTGGTAGTATATCGGACACATGGCGAGACTGACCGATGAACGTTGGAATGGTGAAATTCAGCTCCATGGTTGGGAAAAAGATGCAGAAGCTGGCCACAAATGTGCTGGACTGACTGAGCTAAACAACATAAATCAAAGAGTCGCAAGGCAGTACAAAACAAAGAGAATCTGTTGTCAATTCTATAATGTGAATGTATGCGGTTATTGCGTCGAATGAAGAAAAATATTTTGTAATTGTGTTTTGATTGATTTTTTAAATTTAAAAATATATTAAAGTCATAAAAAATATAAATTTCCCGTCATAATTAATGGATAAAAGGTGTAAACGCCGATGGGCGAGTTAGATTTCAAAACCTAAAGATGATTACGTGACAAATAATATTCTTAAATGTTATCCACGAGACAAAAGATGATCTAGAGGACGCCAAAACTATCAATAGAGATGAAATTATTAGAGCGGTATGGCAAAGATTGGCGGAAAAGGCAAAGAGAGTGGCACTTCATTCGGCCTTCATCATTCATCAAGGGAGACCTTCTTCCAGGAATGAATACATAATGGCTGAAGATGATAACGATAATGATGATATTTTATATGATAATGATGATGAATTTTAAAAAATACACCTTTCGACACCCCTGTGTACTTTCTTTATTGGTAACAATATGCACATATAAACTTAAAAATCTATTTTCAATACATCGGATTATAAATACAATTACTGGCCACAAGCATAAATTAAAGATGTTATAACATAAATAGGGCAATCACAGGAGTGCCAATTTGCGATTCATCTCCTAAGCGGTAAAAGGGACAATATACGTACTTTTGAGTCACGCTATCCTCTACCTCATTTATTGTCTGTTGGTCTTCCCAGCATTTCCCATTGCGAGATCCACACCCTAATGAAACTGCGGAAAAGTGTGAGGTTTTAATCGTTCCGTAGCAAGTCGTCGTTTCGTCGCGTGCCACGATTTACCCTAATCAGTCTGTCAATCACAATTTTAAATTCACAAACTAGCATCATGTCTTTTTTTGTTGTCGTATAATATATCTGAAATAATTGCATATAGAGACTTTATAGGTTTTAATGAGAGGAACCGGTACTTGAGTGAAAACTTATAAAACAGTTCCGCAAAAGGATGGGGTCCTTTCGATGCCTTTCGATAATGATATCAGATATCGCATAGAGACGAAGCTATTTTTATTATATTTAATGGAAAATATATAGAAATATGGGGTAATTATAGGCCTTACGACCTATCTTCGGCTGGTTTTAGTGATTACTTTGTGTATATATATAGCTTTCACTAATTCTCACCCCACAATCTACATATTTATCAAATTTTTGAAAGTTGTATATATGTTAGTATGTGGAGTCGCTTCGAGTACCACTACACTATCGCCATATATGGACCAAATTTGATCATTCATTTTTCCATTAAATATAATAAAAATAGCTTCGTCTCTATGAGATATCTGATATTTATTTAATAACAGTGCCTTTGTAGGTAAAAATCCAGTAATTGTGTTTTTGGATATATTCAAATATTGCTAGAATATGAAATTACTTATTAAGAAGAACACATTATTGTGAAGTTGTAATTATTCTGTGTCTGTGTCAATTCTATCGAAAAATATTGTTGTTGCTACTGGGATTCGAACCTGGATCTCTTCCAATCCGGGATTTATTCATAGGTATTTGAGATTCCGTAAAAATAAAGTAGATAGCTTTCAAAAATTGGAACGATAAATGTATCAATTTGAAAAGTGTAACATATAGGTTTTAAAATTTGTCGTCAATCCACTGTGTTGGTATAGTATAATCGGATAACGCACATTCCCCGGATTGGAAGAGGTCCAGGTTCAAATCCTGGTATCAACAACAATATTTTTCAAATACTAACTTAATGTATTAATTAGAAAGATATACATAAAAAATCAATTTTATCGAAAAATATTGTTGTTTCGCCACCGGGATTCGAACCTGGATATTTTTCCAAACCGGGGAAGGTGAATTACCCCATTATGCTAGAGCGACATTATTTTTGACGACAAATTTTCGAACCAATATGTTACACTTTTTCAAATTAATATATCCATCTTTCCATTATTTGAATGAATACATTTTTAAAATTTAATTAATTAATTTTAAAATATCACAGACCTATGTTCTGAATAATTACAACTTCACAATAAGAATGTGTTCTCCTAATAATAATATTTTTCGATAAAATTGATTTTATATGTATATCTTTATAATTAATACATTTAATTGGTATATAAAATTACTGTTGAAAAATAATTTCATCCAGGTCATGCAGAGTATATTATATTTAAAAGAATGGTTGAAAAATATGAATTTTGTCCGGGGTGATGGTATGCGTGTGTTATATTCGTCGGCTCTTCGAATGACGGTTCGTCTTATATTTAGCACCATTTCTCATAAACATTAGCACATTGCTAAATACTGCTTTTGCGAAACTTACATACATACCCTTCAACGCATATCATAATATTGGCAGAACACAACATGTTGTTGAAAAATTTATCATTAAAACATTGAGAAATTACATTAATATTTTAGGATTTAATGGCGCGCTTCCACGGAATGAGATATATCTCAGAGAATTCGTTGAGATAAATCTCAGCACTTGATATGGAGATAAACTCAGACACCATCAGTTTAGCTTGAGATTGGGAGAACGAAATAAAAATATAATCCTGAACGAGATAAATTTATTCCGAAAAGTTTTTTTTTTTGAACAAACCATTATTGACATATTTTTTTTGTACATCAAAGGTGAATTTACAATAATGATAGAGACGAAGCTATTTTTTATTAATGGTAAAAAATGGAAATATGGGTAATTACATGGCTTACCACCTGTCTTCGGCAGGCTTAAGTGATCACTTCACGCAACATAACTCTATGAGATATCTATTATTTGTTTAATAACGGTGCTTTTGTAGGTGAAAATTCAGTAATTATGTATTTTTGGACATATTCAAAGATTGCTAATAGTATATACACTTATTAGTTTAATGTGTGGGATGTATTAGGTATCCACATCTGATATATACTATAAAGCGTGCTTTTATCAACTGAGACAGATTAAAAGTATTCGGAGACATCGCCCTCTTGAGGCAGTTTGTCTACTTTTAAATACATGTGTGGTGTCACGTGTGGACTATTATAACAGCATCTATGCTGGCCTGCCAATTTTTCAGCTGCATAGATTACAATCCATTCTGAATGCGGCGACACTGATAATATGTGTAATTTCCAAATACTCTCATATAATTCGGTTGAATGGTCGGCACACTTCATTGTTCACTCGACGGCGGTTGAAAGAATCCAGAGAATGTTTCTAATATTCATTAATTTTAAATTATCTCCTTAGCCGTCTGAAATTATTAAAATTATCAGTGAGACTTACGATAACCGCCCTTATATTTCTATACAGGATGATCAATGATATGATAGACTGCCCCCAGATTGTTAGTCTGCTTGACTTTCACGCACTATTGAGGTCATCGAGACATAATTCATTATTCTATTACAGTGGGTAATGTTAGAAGAAATTCACTATCTAACTCCGCAGTTCCTAGATTGTATTCTTTGTGGAATGAATATGAGGAGGTAGTCGTCATTTTTTCTGTAAATTTAACTCATCTCAAGTACCTTTGACTAATCCGATGAGAGACGCCAGAATTAAAAATTCATTTTTATTAAATTTTGGACACATATTATTAAAAACTTATATTTAATATTATTAAGGAGAACACATTCTTATTGTGAAGTTGTAATTATTCTGAATATAGGTCTGTGATATTTTTAACGCAAATTAAATGTATTAATTAGAAAGATATACGTATAAAATCAATTTTTATTTGAGATTCCGCAAAAATAAAGACGATGGCTTTCAAATAATGGAACGATAGTTGTAATAATTTGAAAAGTGTAGCATATAGGTTCGAAAATTTGTCGTCAAAGCACTGTATTGCTATAGCATAATCGGTTAATGTACGTTCCCTGGATTGGAAGAAATCCAGGTTCGAATCCCGATAGCAACAACAATTTTTTACGATAAATTTTATTTTATATGTATATCTTTTTAATTAATACATTTTAATTAGTATTTAAAATATCACAGACCTATGTTTGTGAATAATTACAATTTAACAATGAGAATGAAATAAGAAATAATAATAATAATAATAAAATGAGAAATAATCCTTAATAATTAAAATTTTGATGTTTTTGGACCGTCAGGATTTTGGAAGCGAAAATAATTATTAAGGAGAACACATTATTATTGTGAAGTTGCAGTTTTTTAGAACATAGTTCAGTGATATTTTAATTCAAATTAAATGAAGAGCGCTGACCTATTACACCACCTCAACTTTGTTAGTTAACGACAAATTTTCGAACTTATATGTTGCACTTTCAAATTGAAACATCTGTTGTTCCATTATTTTAAATCAATTTTATTCGGATAGGAAGGGTTCCTGGGTCGAGTCCGGGTAGTAACAAAAATATTTTTTCGTTAAATTGATTTTATCTGTATATCTTTCTTATTGATACATTTAATTTATACGAAAATAATAAATAAAGAAATCATTTTTAACAATGTATTATTGGAGATTAACACGTTTCAAATACCTATTATAAATTAAAATTTTAATGAGAATACGTATATATGTTGCACTTGAATTTAACTTGCTTGACACGTACTCAGTATTTTGAAATATATTTCTCCTTTAATAACTATACAAGCACTTCTGCATTTTGATGGTTAAGAGTTTAAAATGTGATCGTTTTGTGTTTTTATTTTTAACCTTCGCTATTATCGATCGCCTGAACTTTGTTACAATGTATTGAACTGTATCCGCAGTAGAAGTGCATCCATTGAAGAGAAACGATACATTTTTATTCGTCGATGGTAATTTACAAAGTATGGTAGTAGTTCACATTTCAGAGTAAATCTAGAATAGTTCCATCCAGGAACCGAATGGAACGATAATACAACTTGGAGACATTTCTTTCACAATGTTGATCAATGTTTATACATTGCGGTGTACCGCAGGGATGTAAACAAAGTGTGAAAATAAAACTTATTTAAAGTTTGACATTCAAATCATTGTCGTGCATCTGCGACACGACGTTTGAATAATGTAAGATAGTACAAATTACCATTATAACTGATGAAATTTTATTTTTAAAATACGTTCGTCGTTTTTAGTCACTGCTCGATGAAGGCCTCTCCAAATGTCTCCCTTGTTCTTTCTATCCATTATTGTTACTCTCTGGATTCCCCTCGAGTACCCACCACTGCGTTTATTCAATAATTGTCCATCCTCCGAGTGATGCGACCTGCCCATTGCCATTTCATTTTCTTGGTGTATTCTATAATCCTTCATAAATCATCTCGAAGATTTTCTCTCAAGAAAGAGTCGAACAAGATTATATAATTACATCTAAAATATTTACTGCTTTTTTTAAAAAACAGGCTAAGGCAACTAGAGTGGGAGTAGAAAAACATGACGAATAATTAAATCTTCTAAGTTTTCCGGTTGATATTCTGGTCCTCTCAGACGATCCAGTTTATCTTCAAAAGAGAATACGGCTGCTATTAGAAATCAGTAGTAGAGCAGGATTGAAGATAAACGTCTCAATTTAGACATTGAAGAAGTGGTGAACCGTTTTGTTGACCCGAATGTCATTTGTATTAATGAAACATACCTTGAATAAGTCGATAATTGTGTCTGAGGCATATCCAATGAAATTGAATTGTTAGCAGAATAAAGCTGGGTTAGATTTCATTCAGACTAGAACATGATTTTCAAAAATGATATCCACTATGTCTAAAACGGAAGGTGTTTTCCACTGCGTACTTCCAATGTTCACGTTTAGCTAAAAATTAGAAAAATAAATCAGTAAGTAGGTACTTGCATATTTACTTTAACTATTAACTAACTCAATATCACGCTGTTTCCTCGCGGGGGTAAGCAAAGGTAAGCGCCATACTCTTGTCCTGACACACAATTCTCACTTCGTCCACATTCATACATCATCTCATGCAACCTTGTCAATTATTTAGGCTTTTAATAGAACCATCTTCTAGTATCTGGTTTACCTGGTCGTGCCAAGTCTTCCGCGGACGTTCTCTATTTCTGGTGCCATCGACACTTACGTCATACATCTTTCTTACTATTCTCTCCTCGACCAAACCACTTAAGTAATCGTTTATTTATCATATTTTACATTATCTCCTTATTTGTTTATTAGTACGCCTAAGAGATCTCATTTCTACAGCATTTAAACTACTTTCGTACCTCTTCTGTCAGCTCAACATTTTTTCGGCTTCAACTATCGTGAAATTTATCTACAAATATTATTATGTATACTTGTTTATAATATATAATATGATTATAAGTCTACGTCATATATTAAATAGAAGAACGTGTGTATTAAGCAATGTGATCTTCTACAATGGGCAGTATATTTATTACATGCATATTTCTATTGAATTTTACCTAAAAGGGTGCGATTTTAAAAATCTCTAAATGTAGCTACACACTTATTTGAGTGTTTTTGAAATTTTAAAATTCACCTCGAATACAGCCTAATGAAGAGTGCATTTCAAAAGTTGTCAATAAACTTCTGGTTCGAATTGGCTTGCATCCAATTTAAATGCGCTTTATTTGCAGTCTATATAGAAGTGTTTCAAATTGAATTTAACGGAAATTTCGCCCACAACTTTTCATGAATCGAATATTCTAGTAATCATAGTATTACGCAATGCTGAAAGATTTCTTAAAGTAAAGTAGCTCGTGTGATTATAAAACTATTTATAAAAAAACTAATTAAATGACAAAACATACAGAAATTATATATTGTTACAATAATAATGTGGTCATCAAATCTCTTATAACTGTCACTTTCCTACAATGAGTGCAAACATTACGTTGATGTAAATGATTAAATATCCAATACAGCCATGGCATTGCAGCCTTACAGTAGGACAGGTCTTGGCCACCTCAAAGAGATCCCACCACTCCTCTCTCTTTTGAGCAGTGTTTAAAAGTGATCAACCACTCTGATCCGAAAATGATTAAACATTAAAAAATAAATATTACGATAAAATTATGAATAAATTAAAATAAAAAATTAAACGTTCAATAAAAATACGCAGGAAGCATGGAACATAGAATAAAAATTATATTAAGCACTAAGTTATGTAAATTTTTTATACCTAAATAATATATTGATGATAATATCCAACTCATTTTTCATGCTATTGATATGAAACAACCTACAATTGTGAAATCGATTTTACAATATTGTATTTTAGATGATTTTAAAATTAAATTAAAGTTATTCAATTATTTATTTAGCGTCATTACTGTTTGGTTAGTCATTATCTTTGCAATACTAAATGTGAAATTTGATAAGCTCTATGATTTAAAAATATACTGAACAATAATATTTAGTTACTGCCTAAACATCAGCTTGATTTTTCTCATGTTGTCTCAGCCGTTCAAGATCTTAGGATCCTAGGATACTGTGTATACATGGCAACGCTTCAGAACGGCCATTTTCGATCATCAAAGCTAATGTCGCGTATAAAGAATGTCGGCAAGAAAGCCTAGACGGTATTACGTATGGTATGATATCCCGCAAACCACCACCGAAGAAAACAATTTATTTGTTGATACTCAGATAGTTAATTTGTTCAAAAAGCATTATGTGCCAAGCTTTGTGACGTAAAACTGGCTTTAATAATAATCATAAAAATACAATGCATTCAAATAATCCATCTGAAGCATCCTATCTCACAGAGTGTATTATATGTATCTATATATAGGTACATATAATCATGAAAATAAAAATTATAAGGGAAAATGTTTTAACTAAATGTTCTTACTTCAATGGATTCTCTAATTAAGGCTCAGAAATGGGTCATCAGAGTAATAAATAAGAGGCCATTTAGACATAACTCTGAAGAACTGTTTAAATCCTTTCAAGTTTTGGATATAAGACAACTGTTTATCAGAGCAATCTTAAAACTATTATTTAAAAAAAATTAACTTTATATCCACGATCCGATGCAAAGGAAACTAGGAGCAAAGCCTTGGAATACTTTTCAGTGCCAAAAATGAATATCAAATTCGCTCAACGAACTTCCTTATTTTGTGCTCCGCGGATATTTAACAAATTACCACTAGACCTTAAAGGGTCTAAAGTGATTAACGATTTCAAACCAAAAATAACAAAGTGGTTGCTTCATGTAGGTAGAAAGCAAAATGAAATTTATAATATGTCATTGGTGCTAACTTAACTACATACACATTTATATCTCCAACTATTGTGCATTACAGACAATAATATTTTTAAAACTTTTTTTACAATAACATTTTTTACTTTTCTCACATAACTTTTTATAACTTACTCTACATTATACTTACTTACCTTACTTTATAACGATTGTTCCTTAACATTTACAACTGTACAGGTAATTGTTTTAGAAAAGACCTTTATTTTCATACGCATGTATGTTCAACAAAAAAAAATGTACTTAAGGTCCCTTTATTCATCATTTCGGATTCCATCGCAGGACTTATATCGCTAAAATTGCTGATGATGTCGCTTAGCTAGATGTACATTAATCTAGCGACGTCGGCCAAAGAGGTCAAATACAGACACAAACATTTAAGCAACACAGGTTCTAAACGGTCAAAGTATGATTTTTTTTTTTGTGGAAATTGATTTCGACTGATAAAAAAGTGGTCACGTTCCGACAGATAAAAAAGTGGTCTCGTTTAATAGAGAATTACTTTAATTAAGAAAGAATTTTTGATAATTTTTTGCCGGTTTAGTTGAGAGACTACTAGTACGTGCTTGCTGTAGCTTACGAAGAACGTTCTTAGCAAACACATTTAATATAGAACGTAGAATAATTCCGGCGTTCAGATTATTTTAGTTTTTTAAAACTGTTTTGTAATAATATGTATTATAATAGTTCGTTGATTATTGATAACACTGAATCTAGGATGAATCATGACGCAGTATCGTGATTTAAAGCTATGAAACTTAACTTTACTTCAGAAACTTGAATTATCGGATGTTTATGAATTGTTAAAAACTAACGTTTAGGAAGCCCTAAAAACGATTCAGGGGAGAATTATTTATATAAAATTTCTAAGATTCCATGTAAAATTACTGGTCTGTGTTATCATGAATAATATATTATGTTTCATACTTCATGTATTAAAAGTTATTTCTGCCAAAGTGCTTGAATTTTAGTGCTGTCAATTGATACTTGGCAGATGTGCAACTTTTTCGAAAAGTTATTTAAATTATTTTTAATTACCGCACAATTCCATCGATTTTTCTAATTTGTCTCATTATATCTTAATCGGTATCACCTTCGTAAACTAATGGATCAAATTATTTATTATCTATAATTTTCTCACTTATTTTTATTTATTTATACACAGATAAACAATAAGACGTAATGTTAAAATAACACAAAGACAATGCACTAGATAGTATCATTTATTGTGACTGAAAAATTTGAATCACTTAAAATATGTAGATAATACAATTTAGGGAATGAACAAGAAATTTAAACTACCACACAAGTTTAGAAGCGTATGGGTTTCAAGGCCAATGTATATTTGTAGACACCCACGAGATATTAAAATAAAATTTAAATGACGTTTAAAGAATCCAAAATAAAATTCAATGATTTGTATTCGAGATGAGTCGAGGCAAACCAAAAATACATATTCTATGTGAATTCGAACAGTAAGTCCGGATCGATAGGATCTAAATTAACGAATTGCACAAACTCCGAGTCGCGCATCCCGCGGAATGGAATATGACAATTCCGGTCGTAAATTGGAATCACCGCAGGGTAGTGGAAGGAAATAAGGAACCGTGGTACGTGGTCAATGAGGGGGTAGGGGTTCTAATCGTAGGACACATAAATTTCGGGGAACCGAGATTCGGAAAGACTGCTCGCCTTACCTTGTATATGATGCCTCCGTTATCCCTGCAGTCGCCGCCGAGATCACACAAAATGGATCCCAATTAAATACGGTGATGTCACAAGTTCACCCACGGCACACAAACAAACAATACGTGATCAAAACACAATATCACAAAATACAGTGCTGGTACACTGAAGCTGAAATGTCCACACCGTGAATGTTATTGCGATGTTGAGATCGAAGAAATATCGGTCAAGTTGACGTCAGCAGATTCACACTTGACCTGATTCAAGTTAACATCGTCAATTCACACTGACAAGACGAATATTAGGTAATATACGTATGGGAATTTGGACGCGGAAATGTGTCAATAACAATGGTCGCGGCTGAATCGAAAGACGCGCCAAAGGTGTGTTTTACGAATTCAGAACACTATGTATGGGTAGTATGATACATATGTCTAAGGGATGTATATCGCTTTTTTTGCTCTATAAAAATTAATGAAATGCATATTTGCTTCATCAACAATTGGAAATTATGTAATTATTACTCCAGCAGGTATAAAATGTTTTATTAGTGTGCCTTTACGTAGTGGTAATGTTATATAAATCGCAAAGATGGTCGTGGCCATGTAGCGGTCACAATATAATCACCCGCACGATCTAGTAGCAGCATTCTGTGATAGCCGATTGCTTTAAGTTTAACAAATAAATTCTTTCCACGATATGATCTCGAGTATTTCTAAAAATAACACGTTTACCACAATTACTTCGAATAAAATGGCAAATTGTCTCGATAATGCGGAAGGTTTTTTAGTCACACTGTATTCAGATTTGACCCATTATGTCTCGGCGCATAATCGTAAACGCCTGGCACGGTGCCAGCACTTATTTCAGGAGAATTTCTCTTTTTAATATCGCCGTCGCTCCCGCAGCGGGAGCTCGTGTGTTTCATGCGCAAAAATTCAATACCTTGGATGGGAAAAGTTCTCCGGAGAATGTGCACTTTTACTTGTACAATTGGATATCTGAGTCATTTTTTTAATACGACCAATGCTCACTAAATCCAGTTTCATAAAATAAATATTCGTCAATCGTTGTTTACTCGGTCAGTCGGGCAGTAATGTTACAGAACGATGGGGAATAAAATTAGGCCACGCGGAGAGGCTGCGAGGAGCCGCGTGGCGGAAAAGGGAAAGAAGATGAGATGAAACCCTGGATTATTTCTGATCTGATGTCACTGGAGGGACGGTGAGAGATAATATCTTCAATCTCGAATGGTTGTGTTTCCATATTGATGAGATTTCTCCCGAATGCCCGTAAAGAACCGATACAGGTCGAGAGCAAAGCGAGCTGTGAATCTTTAGAGGTATGAATATGCATGTGAATCAGAAAGAGTTAAATTTTAATAGTCGAACAGACTAAATATTTAAACGGTTACATTTAAAATAAATTTTAATCCAACATCGAGTTCGCAATCTTTAATTTTATTTTAATATATTAAAATTAATGTAAATTTATTAAGAATTTTATTTTAATTTCTGAAATAAAGATATAATTATATTATTAGTTTAAGATTGATGAGTCATCATTTATTTGTCTCGGTTTATATGTGAGGAATAAGAGGTATTTAGATATGAGGCGTAAACTAAGAACAGTTATTATTCGAGGCTTATTGATTTTATTGAATAACGTTTTATAATACAGAGTTTGATAATGGTTTGGCAGACATTTGTCATAATCATAGAGAATAATGTCTTAGCGACGTGTTGAAGTTATAAAACAAATATAAACCCGACATATAAAAATTATCATGCGCAACGAAGCTCATTTCGACTTGGCGGGATTTGTTAATAAACAAAAAAGCCATTATTGGGGCACTAAAAATCTTAAATTGATACACCAACGACCTTAACACCCACGCAGAGTTACTGTATGGTGCGCCATGTGGGCCAGCGGAATCGTTGAGCCCTATTTAGTGCCTCCTCACACACAGCTCGAACTACACTTGAAATTTAATGAATGAAACAACATCGGCCTGGAACATAATATTTAAGCTGTAGCTGTGGTTTTTACCTACGTGATTTGTTCCGTTGTCGCAAGACACCGCTGTATGTCCAAAAGGCTCACCATAAATTATTGCCGTGTATTTTTTATGCAGATTAGAATGACACACCCGGTACATATCGACCGAGGGCGTGCACTCTATACAATTAAAATAGCTGTGCATAAATATAATTTCTGCGAAACAAACTTAATTTTATATGATGTATTATATATTAAGTACGTAGGTTCACGTGCAAATTATTCAATATTTTTAGGGATTGTATTATGTGCTTGTGTCTGCGGCTAGAGTGGGTGAATTACATTATACATGACTTACAATCAATGCAGGATAAATTGTAAATTAAATTTTGTGATTAGCGAAGTTCACTGGAAGTGGTTCCGAGAGATGCATCAGAGAAGGTGGGCATGGGAAAAGTTATCACTTCAGCTGGCTCTGTGAACCGATTACGTTGCGATGTATTGTTGTCTAGATTTTTGGGAGGTACTAGGTGGCGAGGAATGACTGTAAAGTGTCTGATTTGTAAACTAGGTCTCTGAGGCACAAGCAGGGCCTCTACAGGTTGATACATTATTAATTTGACTTCAATCATCAGTTGAATTATTTTAATTATTTGACCCTGTATGTTCATCCTGACGAATTGAACCATTGAAACCGATCGATGTCAAATTTATTAAAGTCGTTTAGATAAACTTTAATTCATTTAAGATTGCGCGTCATTTAACTGTTTAATTGATTAAAAAAAAAATCCTCTACGATAAATTGCATCAATGGTGAGAAGGGATTTTGATTATATTTAATTAAAATGTTTATTTAACACATACATACATATGCGGTGGTGGGTCAGATTTGACCCAGGTATTTGTAAAAATATGAATTACGCTACAAATATTCGTTTAATGCTGTTTTTATTCTAGCTAATCTTTTATTAATTATTTCCAAATAATTTGAGATAAAAATAAATGTTATCGGACGAAATTCAAATGAGTTATTGATAAAAATGTGAAAAAACGCTCAAAAGATAGTCGCTTTTACGGGATTGAATCTCAGCGCTTATACCGAAATATATATTGTCAACATTTTGAGCGGGTAGACAAAGGATACCAGGTATGCGTCCATGTATTTGTTTTGACTAATTTTTGTCTGGCGGCCCCTAGACAATACCAGTAATATAACTATTTGAGGGGCGTTGCGCCTACTTGTAAGTTTTATGACACTACCTATTCGGGTTCCGACGAGAAGATTGCATGCTCAGTGGATGTTTGTATTTTGGCTGTATAGAGCGTTTGTTGATGCATGATAATATGTGCATTATTCGTAATATTTTTTAATTTTTAATTAAAAATTTTTAGCAGAAACATTATCGCACATCATGCCATTTCATGAGCCGGGTATTTCATAAAAAACACCCATTAAACGGTTACAAAACTGAAAACTTGAGGTGGATCAAAAATGACCCCCACCACCGCCGGACATGTTTTGTTTTGACCCACCGGGCTATAAGTGTTAATAATATTTAACAACATTCAATAATCATAATAAATAAACGTATGACGTATGACACGGTCACTTGAGAAGAGATTGTGTTGAAATATTTGGTTAGTGAATAATATGGTATACAGTGGGATTTTATACGAGTTGTGAAATGGCTTCCATGTGATTACCTACCTGCAGTTCAAACGTAGAAGGTGTGCCAAGGAACCAGGAAAACTACGGGATGTCGTAAATATTTAGTTTCTGCATTCCGTTAAAACTTTTAAATCTTCTGAAACAAGACTATAACAATTTGCTGAAGTGGTCCCTTCATGACTGAATGCATAACTACTTTTCAGTACTCGAAATGGATGTAAAAGTTTCTCAGTTTTATAACTTTTCTGCGATACTATACGATACATATATGATATTATAAACTTTGCTGCCTGTATTCGAAAATTTTTAGATTTTCTGAAAATTCTGGTTAAATAATGATATAAAAATATTAAATAAACATTTATATTATTAATAGAATCGGCGTTAACTTTGTAGTTTCATCATAATGGATGGATATAAATGAAACAATGTTATAACTTTACTTGAGTTTATTAGTATAACTCGAGTTTCGAGAGAAACCGTAACTCTCATCGACAGGTGAAGTATTAAACTTTAGAGTTACCGTTTCTCTCAAAACTCGAGTAGTGCTAATAAACTCAGGTAGAGTTATAACACTGTTTCATTTATATCCACTCGTTAAATAAACAACTTTACTTGAAACGAGACTGCTTAAATAGATTTTTTTATCAGTGTCGGAAGGAAGAAGAACTGTAGGACGATCCAGGAAAACATAGAATAGGGAAATGGAGAGATTATGCGAAGAATGATGAAACTACCAGTGTCCCCAAATAATCGATATAGCGCAGAACAGAGAGTGGTGGAAGAGTGTTGTCCAAGAGTTATGCCTCCATCCCGATTAGATAAAAGAGATGAAGAACCAGTTTAAATATCATTGTTTCTTTGTCAAAACGAAAGTACATTAACTAACTGTGGGAGTGAAAGGAGAGGTAAAGACAAATAAATAATAAATAAATTAAACGAGGTAAATTAAGGCTATAAATATCAAAAAAAAAAATCTTATATTTATTATTTCTATTTGATGATTATTGATAAACAATGTTAAACGTTGTCTCGGCGTAGGCTAAGAGCTATATGCCTATATTTATTATTTCAAATAAACTAAATAATAATATCTTCAATATTAGCAAAATTACTATGTGGGCATATATTACATATACATTTAAAATTAGCAATATTAACTTTGTGGTTAAAATTCATATTTTTATTTATTATCTTTGTTTTATTAACCACTAAATTGAGTTTAAATACATGTACCGGTTTTAAAAAAATATCATTGATCATTTGAAAAATGTCACCT
Organism: Eubasilissa splendida; assembly: GCA_031772225.1. NCBI lineage: Eukaryota > Metazoa > Arthropoda > Insecta > Trichoptera > Phryganeidae > Eubasilissa > Eubasilissa splendida. The sequence goes on from CM062863.1 coordinate 17,596,422, forward strand.
TTTAAATTTGTTTTCATAGTAGTTCTTACTTAGTTACCCAACAATTATACTTTAATAGTTTTGTTTTTATCTATGTTTATATTTTTTATTTTAGTATACATTGTTTCCTGAAGAAGATATCATAGGTATCGAAACCTGTTGATTTATCAATAAATAGTGGTTTAGAGAAAGTCTTATTTTTAAAATAATAATAGTTGTATTTTTAATATTTGCAAATTGAACTCTGTGGTTTATAATGTTAATTTTTTTTATCGATAATTTAACCTTAATCAGTAATTGTAAAACATTAATTAAATTAAAGTTAAGTATTTACTAAATTAACTTTTTAAATAATAGTTATTTTATTTAAAAAAAATAAAAAATATATATTTATTTTTTAAATAAAATAAATAAATAAAATAAAATTTTAAACATTAGAATAACTTGACATATGTTTTTGGTTAATTTGACATCCTGAAGAAGAAAATTGTGTTCACGAAATCGGTTGATGTTTTAAAATAACTCATTAAATGGTTATTATAAACAATGTTAAATAATCCATTAAAATATATATCATATAATAGTTATAGATTATCACTACCCACTATATTAAAATATTTGAAAGTTTTAATATTATACATATAATGTTGTACATCAACGTGTGTATAAAAATTTAATATAAGAAATTATGTATTATTACCTAACTTAATTGTGGCATCTTCCGTTCATGCTAACTAATGTAATATCAAAGCGGTCGCTTGATAGTGGGAGTGCTTCTATCCGTATTCACAAGATCGCAACTATAGTTAGCATGCAGTACGTGCTAACCAAACTCACTTTGATGGCCAGAGTCTTCATTTTCAATTTAAACCTATTAGAGAATGTCAACCTTTCCATTAAAGTTAACACTTTTAACCGCAGGGAGGGAGACATGCTTCAGGCGGGGGGGGCTGTCTGACCACCGCTAAAAGCCTTCTCCGCACTCCGCGCAACGCCGGGTACATACAGTCATAATGGTGACACGTCAAATGCGCCCCAACAAAACCGCCCCGACAAATGCGCCTCGACAAATGCGCCCACGATAAATGCGCCCCCAAAATAATAAAATTTTAAATTCCATCGCGGACGGTGATTGTCATCATCCCCCGGTGTACGAAACGATCCAGCATTTTATAAAATAACAAAATCAAATAGAGGTACAATATGTACGTCTCCAAGCAGGATTTCGGCATAAATAAATATGTGCAACTTAACAGACGCATAAAAATATTAGTGCAAAATTGTCACAATTGTGTAAATAATTGATAATTATCAGTTATTTATTTTATTTTATTTTATTAAGGGATTTTCACAGTGTAAACATAATTATAATTGGTGCGCATGTGTCGGGGCGCAATTTTCGGGGCTCATCTGTCGGGGTGCATTTGTCGGGGCGCATTTAACGGGGCGCAATTGCCGGGTACTAGCTATAATACATCGAGTAATAGTTCTAAATGAAAATTTAGATACCTGTTTCATGTGGTCTTTTTCTAAATCGTCAGCTATCAGTTTACTCAAAGGTATTTGAGATTCCGTAAAAACAAAGTAGATGACTTTCAAATAATGGAACGATAGATGTATTAATTTGATAGAGTGTAACATATGAGTTCGAAAATTTGTCGTCAAAAGTACCGTCGTTGTAGCATAGTTGAATAATGCACCTTCTCCGGTTTGGAAAGAGATCCAGGTTCGAATCCCGGTAGCGCAACAACAATGTTTTTCCATAAAATTGATTTTATATGTATATCTTTCTAATTAGTACATTTAATTAGTATTTATAAATGATAGTATTTGAAATGACCGCAAATTATGTAATGGTAATGTGATTAATGTTGACCTATCTTTAAGATCGAGTCTCAGCTATTATGGTTAGGACGTATCTTATTAGACTGATTAAACGATTCCGAAAATGATTGGATTCAGATTGAATCTTATTTGAAGAACACTTCATGAACGTCTGGGGAAATCTTATAGAAGGAGAAACACTCAATAATAAAAATAATAAAATACGTCATTAATTGGAGATGTCTCACTTTAATTTAAGGAAATATACTTAAATTTTCAAAAGTTCGATGATTCAAAGGAAGAAAACTCAATCTCTGAAATCGGCGACACGTACAGTGCGACGAATATTTTAAATGAAATGCTAGATAATAAGATGATAAGTAAGTAAATATGTGAAAAATAAGTTATAGTAAAAAGGAAAATTTAAATATTTTTTATATTAGACAATATATAATATACTTATGTATTAATAATAAATAAATAAATAATAAATAATGGTCTGATTAGTTAAAATTATATTCCACTAAAATAAAGTTCCGCGTATGAATCCCGGTGGTAACTAAATACGTGATTAATTTAATTAATAAAGAACAATGTTCTAAAATTCACAATTAACTAAAAAAAATGGATTTACATAAAAAATATAGTTAAATTTCTGTTGTAAAACTCTCCGTCGGACCATTTAATATTTCGATTCTGGTTTAAGGTAGCGAATAGATAAACACTGCTGCAGAGGGAATATGTAAAACGCCTCAAAAGACAAATAGAGAATTGTGCGGCCAGACCTCAAATGCTAGAAACGCACATCTCGTGGTGAAGTCCACAAAACAGCAGCCTGAAACCCCGCAATTCTAACCGCACTAGGTGCACCCACAGCCGCGGTGTCTGTAATAAGCAATGCCTAATAAATGAGGTGCTGTTTGTACAGTGCTTAAATAACAAATCACATTGTTCATGGATGCCTTTTATAATTATTATTTCATAATCATACCTTAAATTCAGAAGCATCATATTACACAACGCAGTATGGAAAGAAGTATAATATTGTAATTTTGTTTTAAAATATATTTTATATCATATATATGTACATATTAAACAAAAACTGTACAATTTGTCAATGCACTGTATTGGTGTAGCATAATTGGATAATACAATTTTCCCGGAGATCGAACCCCGGTAACAACAAAAATATTTTTCGATGAAATTGATTTTATATGTATACCTTTCTAATTAATACATTTAATTTGTATTCAAAAAAATAACATTGACCTATGGTCTTAATAATTACAACTTAACAATAAAAATGTGTTCTCCTTAATAATTCTATAGCCTTTAAACGATTTAAACCAACTTTTGCATGAAAACTCTATAACCCTACACAAAACATAGATTCTATAGGCATTCACTTCAAATTTTGCATAGTTATTCTTTACGACCCCGCCAAAAACATTGATACCCCCCATCTTTTTCCTGGCCAACCCACTTCTTTTCCCAATACAAATATTTTATTTTATTATTATATTTCATCGACTGCCATCGATTCCAAAATTTTCTAGTTACTCTTTGGGATGCTGCACAAAATGTAAGTACCCTCTATCTTCCCCCTAGTCATCTCCCCCTATTCCCCTGATATAAATATGAACGTCGTATAAATAAACGTGTAATACTCACCTACCACAAACCAATGGTTTTAACGCCAAATACGAGAATGATTGACGTGATTATACTTAATTGACCTTGGAACACATGCACTTGTGTACTTCTGTGCGGTAGTTTAAAATATTTTGTTCACTCTCCTCAACTATTAAGTTGCAACATAACCTTTATAATAATTTTTACTGTGTTTTTATTTTTTTTATCCATAAAAGGGCGTTATTTGTATAAACCCCTAAATGTCTTCTTACATTGTAGCTTAATATCATACTTGGGATATATATCAGGGCCAATAGCGACCTTATTATAATCTGAACATAAAAAATAAATAAAGTTTTATATTGAATGATATCTGTTCCAAATTTTGCATTGTTACTCTTAAGGATCCTGAGGAAAATATGGTCACCCCACCACTCTTTCAGATTACTCACTCCTTCTGTTTACACGCCTTGTCACTTCGATTGGCACCACTGGGTTTCCTGGTTCATAATAATGTACATGTGTGTGTGTGAGTATTGCTGCCTTTTTTGCAGTCCAGCGGTCCAAATAAACTACTAGGCGCGCTTCGGTCAGTCGAAATCTAAAGAAGACAACCCAGCTAAAAGAACAACCACATCGGACCAGAAAGATAATAAAATTAAAGAGGTTATTGCGGTTCATATATCGTATGTGTGCTTATTATTAATCGGAAACCTGGGAACCAGCTATCGAAGGCGTTTACATAAATACCCACATAGTTAAATATTATTTAAGACTTGTACAAATTTCTCCCACTAAAACCTTAATTTATAATAGATTAAAACTAAATTGAATCCCGGGCCACTTCGGATAGGGAGACCGCTATTAATATATAAATAAAAGTCGGGACTTTATAAAGTTCAGCCGAGTTGAGAAAACAATGCAACAGAAAAAAAGTGATTTATGTATGTTGCCATTAAATGTGTCAATTTTTTGTGTTGTTTTTTCACGCACCACCACGTGTTGCCGCGGAGCCGATCCGCGACAATATTGAATAGATGAGCTTGAACACTGGCGTGTAAAGCAGCGCGTGGCGGTGCGAACCACCGCATACCCTCGCGGCAATATTAGAATCAATTTCACACATGTCCGAGTGAAACGGTTTCCTGTACCAAATCCAGAATTAGCTTGGCCCACAGTCACGGATCGAAATAGCTATTCGCAGTGTGCTTTCCGGAACACGACCATCACTATCCAGGAAATATTTTGATAAGCGAATTTTTTATTATTTTATTTCCATCTACGCCCTTGTGGGCTTTAACATGAGAATACAATTTTTAATATAACTGTACATTTTTAATTAATATTTCAATATAACAGTTTAAAAATAACATAAATTTAAAAAAAACTAAATATAATTTACGTATAAATATTTCTTCAGTTCAGGTAGTCTCCTGCAACGAAATTCAACATGTTACCAAGCCGATGCATCCGCGATATTGGCGAGTTAATAGCATAATTATTTATATTTTTACCTACAATTTGTGATGAATTTAAAAAAAATAGCAAAAACCGTCAAAAAAGTGTTTTGATGAATAAACATTCTTTAGGAGAACACATTCTTATTGTAAAGTTGTAATTATTCAGAACATAGGTCTGTGATATTTTAAATATGAATTAAATATATTAATTATAAAGATATACATATAAAATCAATTTATAGAAAAATATTGTTATTGCGCCACCGGGATTCGAACCTGGATCTCTTTCCTAACCGGGGAAGGTGCTTTATCCAACTAAGCTACAGCGACATTATTTTTAGCGACAATTTTCGACCCTATATGTTACCTTTTTGATATTAATACATTTAATCGTTCCATCATTTGACCGTGGCGCAACAACAATATTTTTCGATAAAAACGGTTTTATATGTATATAATATTAATAATTATTATATATTAATAATTAATATATTTAATTCATATTTAAAATATCATAGACCTATGTTCTGAATAATTACAACTTCACAATAAGAATGTGTTCTCCTAAATAATAAAGTTGTATCAATGTGTCCAAAATTTAATAAAAATGAATTGATAATTCTGGCGTCTGCTATCAGTTTACTCAAAGGTATTTGAGATTCTGTAAAAATAAGGTAGATGGCTCTGTCAAATGATGGAACGATTAAATGTATTAATATCAAAAAGGTAACATATAGGGTCGAAAATTGTCGCTAAAAATAATGTCCCTGTAGCTTAGTTGGATAAAGCACCTTCCCCGGTTAGGAAAGAGATCCAGGTTCGAATCCCGGTGGCGCAACAACAATATTTTTCGATAAAATTGATTTTATATGTATATCTTTATAATTAATATATTTAATTCATATTTAATAAACATTCTGTAATCATATTAAATTGCTAAATCATATTAGAATTTTAAAAATAAACTATACACAATACAACTGTGTAATGTTTAGCGCATGAAAATAAGTTGTGAGATTTCAAAAATAAAGTCTTACGCAAGATTTCCGGCCCGATACGTGATAACTTAGCTAAAGAATTGAGGAAATTAAATAATTTGGAACTTTGGGAACGGCATACTGCCCCGAATATCTCGAGGAAGATGAAAGCAAAGAAGCTGCAGTGAGCGGAACATGTAACGAGAGTAGATAAATGAAACGTTCACATGCACAAACACCAAGACGTGGATGGGCGGATAATATCAAGACAGACTTGCGAGAAGTTGATAGACCAGCGTACTGGACCACAAAACTGATATCAAGGGATGTGACTGCGATCATGGACTTCCTAAGAATCATTTCAAATAATGATTCACGAATCACATATCATGTAAAGTGACATCATATTTACATATGGTAACACTTTAAAAAATGTTTATTATCAAAAACACCCTGTAGAATATTAAAAAATATTGTATTAATTGCCACGCCACATTGTAGCATTGACAACGACAAAAGTGATGATACCTAAGAAAATGTATTAGTATTTTTTGAGTACCCATAACCAACTAAAAACTGTGTAATGTATAGCACTAAGATTTCAAAATCAACTAGGAATCCAAAAAATGAATGTAGAAGAATTTTTTTTTACTGTTTTTAATGTAAGTTTGTAGAACTCCATACCAAAAATGCAGTATTGTCTCCTTATGTTGTAAAATTATATAACTGTTCTTTTCTACATATTAAATTTCTACATATATTAAAATATAATTAGTGCTGAAACATAATGGTTACTTAAAATAATTAGATGCATTCAAAAATTTATGGAAACCCTCAGAATTGCAATGAATAATGTTGCCTTTTTTTCATTTCATGCAAATAAAATCGTTTAGCTGTCGCCCAGTAATATGTATAAATACAAGTTGTTAATTAAATTGTTAGGTTGATAATGCCCTTACAAAGCCAAACGCGTCTCAAGTAAATTAAACGAGTACAATAAAAAAATAAGTGTTTTATCTTCACATACTCGTATGTGAAAATTTAAGCTATTTTAAAAAGGATTGAACTAAATATCTACTACTAAAACAACTATTTTAATCTTGTCTTCCATTTTGTAACTTTTTATTATTTTGAACTAACCTGTTAAACTGTTAAAATTTGCATTAAATATATTTTAAATTCATAAATATGTCTTAGATAATAATATTTATAAATATTTATGTTCATGTTAAAGCCGTCTTCACAAATCGAAATTATTATTACTTGGGGTGAATTTAATATCGTAAATATAAATGAAAATTCTAATTTTATGTATTTTTAGTGAGGTAGGTATTTGAATATTAACATAAAATCAAATCTTAAATAACTGAAAAACAAGACAATCAAAATTTAACCGCTTTTCTTGAATTTTGTTTGTATAATTTAGTTATACAGTCATTTTCGACGTCTTTTTGAACGGAAAATGATAATTTATCATTATTTGGTACATCCTTAATGTGACTATTTATTTTTTTCCTCAAAACGGGACATCCATTAATTTTTAGGGTACTCTAAACGGGACATCTACTTCATTGGCTACGCTAAATTCAGTTACAACACTTTTTTTTTCACCTCTGACGTCCGATAGAGTACTTTTAGTACTGTACCAAGTTATATTTACGTAAATGCCTTCGATAGCTGGTTTCGATGATATATGAATACTGCACTAACCTTTTTATTGTACCTGCTGAGTGTATGTTGTTGATTTTTTGGCTGAATAGATTTATTTAAACCTTTGAACTGGTCGAAGTACGGGATGTAATTGATCCGCTTGTCGTTTACAGTTTTATTCATTCTCCGAAAAAAGGTGGCAATACCCACACACGCACATGCACAATATTATAAACCAGGAAACCCACTTGTGCCAATCGGAGTAACAAGGTGCGTAAACGTCCCCCCTATAACAAAGGCCCGACTTGGTTACTAATCCGATGGTAGTCTGCATAACGTAGAAATAGGCTAAAGTAAGGCATCATTTTGCGTTCGTACCTTCGCAACCCGAATTATCCCATCTTTGCCCGGTAACAACTTGATCAACCTCCCGGGTCTCTAGTATATAGGAGATCGGTTGTTCTTTTTAATCAAGACTAAGTCGTCGAGTTTGGGAGAAACCGTCACCGAGGTCCACTTAAATCTTTCCTGCAAGGAATGGAGATATTTGGTCCTCCATCTCTGCTAAAAGTGTTGGTATTAGGTTAAAGTAGTTAGGTTTAACTGGCCTGCATTTGCATGTAGGCATTGTTAAAATTAACGGTTTACGTACAAGAAATTTTAATTTACTACAATAACACACATCGATTAAAAAAAACAATAATTTCGAAAGATGCGCGAGCTGTCTACGCGTACTCGCAACTGAGCTTCTGACCGACTTATATATTTGTAAGATGTATTGCGTATGTCGTCATCGCCGCTTTATCGTTGGATTTTTTGATTGTTCGCGCCTGTTTTTGAAATTTTTACCTTGGGTTGGTTGTTCTCTTTCTGAAAACGAGATATTTCAGCGTCCCGAAGCTGTGCTTGGGGACTACGGGATAGGCTACCTAAAAACGCGACGAATGGTCACGTTATACATCCTAGTTGTTTGATTTGAATTTATTATATTATGTATTCTAATCACCTCATATTTACCCAATTTATATTTTTTACTCAAATACTTATCGTACTTGGGTGAGCATCTTGCTTACTGTTTTTATTTTGTTTAATAATTAGTTTTTTATGTTTGATTCGAAATACTCGCAAATAGAATATTACATTGTAAGAATTTTTATTTATAGAATGTAATTTTGGAAGTGTTAATAATATTAATAAGTGCTAATAATGGAATAATGTTATATATTTAGATCGAATTTGATGTTTATTTAAGGTATCAAAATATTTGTAAAAAAGATAACACAATATATTTTTATATTTATTTTCCTATACGCATTTACCCGAATAGAAAAAGTTCCGAGTTCGTATCTTGGTAGCAACCAAATAAATTTATGATTTTTTTTTATAATTAATTTAATTTGTATTAGTAAAATAATTAATTTTTACAAATAGCAGATATAATCTAAATGAATCCCAGCATTTTTATGCGAGTTTCAATTATGCACATTTTATAATTATTATATGAAAGTTTCATTCGTTTTTTCTTAATAGTTTTAAATAAATTAGAAACTCCTTGACGTATTTCTGTTACAGTATGACTAAAAGTAAAAATATTTTGTAAATTTTAAGAAATTATGTTGAAACGCCTACAATTTATCTTAAAACAAATTTATTCTCTATACAGTTACAGGTCAGACGTGTTTGAATTTGGGAAGTTCAAAAATTTTACGCGGGAGAGTGAATTCCAAAGAAGAAATTTGAAATTATCGAACTATGACCGTAACTTTGATAAAATATTTTCATTAGAAAAATATACGTAGTTGAATTTAATTTGATTAACATAATAAATGTCTTGTTTTTTCGCATTAAAATTGGCCAAACGAAATTAAATAATGATATTATTATATAATTTTATTATTCCTGGTAGGGCCTGATGTAATAATATAATACAAAGGCAACAAACATCCTACCCAGCTTGGCCCGTAATGCAATGCTTTGAATATTTAAAAATATACAAATTTATTTCGTTTCTGTATAATTACATTTGTTTCGTTTGTTACACCTGCTGTAAAAATATATTGCTCTACAAGTATAGCTCGATTTCCGTAAGTCGTTTTAGTAGCGTTGTTATTTGAATGCGTTTTTTAAATTCATGTTTCAATTAGCGACGATCTTGGTAAAGTAATAACAGAGAGTTATCGTCGAGATTAACAACGTTTAATCTAGATATATTTTACAATGAGAAAAATCTTGCTGTATTCGTATTTTGTATCGGTATATTTATGTTTTATTACCAAAAATAACTGGTCTCATTTACGAATGCTACCGATGTTACAACATCGGATCAAGGGTCATGCCAAGGTGGACAGTATTTTATGTAATACAAATTTAAATCTCTACTATTGTGTAATGATGACGCAAGTATCAGATATCAGAAAGTGTCACTGTGATGTGGTGAAATTGTGGTTCTCGTTCAATTTCAATTTACGTAATTTGTGTTCAAAATGTTGGTAGAAACATAAGAAACACAAACATGGTAATGTATGACTAAAAGGTACATACAATTATTCACTTGATTTATTAACTCGACAATATTTAACTATGTTACCTGGTCGGGATGTGCCGGAAGTGCACGGCCGTTGCAGCAGCGCGCGACCGTCTTATCTTGGCGGCACTAGCGGGCGCACCGCTCGTCATATGATGAAAGTTTATATTGCATTCCCACAGATGTCACGACGAGTCCAAATTACCATAGAACTATCTTTTGTGACGAATTTATGAACGAGAGATGTTTTTACTAGGCACTTTTAATATATAATAATTTAATAAGTTATTTTCTCCAGTTCAGTTTATAGAACAGCTTAATTTTAACGTTAAGAACTACCACTAATGCCTACAATAAAAATATATACCCGCCACTTCTATTGGTGTATTCTGGATATTATGTTTGTAAAACAACCGGAAATAAATACAATTTGAATACACGTTTCTTCCAACTATGTCAGCCATCGCAATAAAGAAGGTATATAATATTATACTAGTTGTTAACTGCGAAACTTTGTCAGTGTACATGTTATATAATGTACGTACATCCATAAATTGTATTTTACACAAATGTGTTAGAAATGTTTCAACTCTTTGATGTTTAATATTTCTGAAGTGTATTATTCGGAGACTTGATATTTGAATAACAGGTTCATCATTTGGTACGTTTTACGTGGGCGTAGCACCCCACGGCTCTAACCCCGAGCGGGTGCTCCGCCCCTAGGCTCGACCACCGGTATTATTAGTTCAGACTTAGGTGCAAGTTTAAACCGAGGTAATTAAGTGTTATTTATAATGAGGCTTATTCTAACGTCTATTCTTATGTATAACTCGGAACTAGATAAATTAGTGGAGATTACTTTCAAAACTAATTCAATATTTTGTGGAAATATGAGTTTTAATTATTAATTATATATTATAAGAAGAAATTAATTGCACAAGTTAATCTTTGTACGAAAAAATACTATGTCAACAATATTATGGCTTATAAATGTAAAAAAAATTCGTACAAAAGATAAAATATATAATTCTTGAACAGGCAGTTTACCTCAGAAATAAATTGGATTTTATCAAAAATATTTGTAGAAAATCATCATAATACATCACTATAAACTCTCAAAAGCAAAATAATCCAAAAAAGTCTTTTCGATCTTCGCGTATGCGATAGAAAGCTTCGAAATGTACAGATACAGATAAAACCAATTTATCGAAAAAATATTTTTGTTGCCACCCGGACTAGAACCAGTAATCTGAAAAATATAAAATAAATAGCTTTCAAATGATGGAATAACGAAAATTTTTCGTTAACTTACAATGTACTTTCCAGGATAGGAAGGTTTCCTGGTTCGAGTCCGTGTGGCAAGAAAAATATTTTTTCGATAAATTTTATCTATATATATTTTTTATTGATATATTTATATATTACTATATATATTTGTATTCAAATATCACAGAACCATTTACTGAAAAACTTCAACTTCACAATAAGAATGTGTTCTCCTTAATAAGATATGTTTGATTCAATATATCTTAATGTAGTTTTCAAGGTGCCGTAGTTTGCAACCTTACGTCATAAATAATATGAAGTAGTAAAGTTGCCACAACGCATGCTTTGGGTATTGGTTTAGCGGAATCGGAACCGGAGTTACAGGTTATATTTTTATGATCGGAATTACAACACAGAAAAGCTTTTAAAAATTATTTTAAGTAAATTAGTAAAAACTGCGCGAATTTTCTCGGGTCCAATTTCTAGAATTGTTTTATGTTTAGTCTCTCAGAAGACGTCATCTCATGTCAAAATGAGAACTGTTTTATTATTCTAGGCTACTCGGCCTTAACCCATCCGCTTGTCAGTTAATTATGTTTGTTGTATTTATTTATATCTGTACAAGTTTTAACATAAAATTCAAAATTCAAACTCGACAACCTTACCTGCTTCACAAGGATAATCTAGGTTGTTACTGGAGCCAGTTATTAAATTCGTAATTTAATCTTTTAAATTTAAATAAAATAGTGGGGCAGCAGTGGGGGGGAGGCAGGTGCATGTGCTCTTCCTCTGTTCTATCGGTGACCCCATTTCAGTAGTCAACATGGAGCACATCGGGGCTTTGTCGTGCGCGCGTATTTTAGAAACAATCGATCTATGATCGCGACGCAAAAAGCTTTTCGGTGACGCTTCAAATTTTGACGAATTTATTTTTTAGGGATATCTGATGGAAAAAGTGTTTAAACGTAGCCCTTAGTGATGGTAAGCCGTTACGTGACTGTGATTGTGTCGATGATAGGTTACTGATATTTAACTTTACTGAAGCCTACTTTCTAGTGTACCAGTCATTGCTCGAAGAATTACGTTAATTAGTTATCAATCATCGTTATAATCGAACACAATCAGTCACAATAACAGTTAAAATAACGATTAGCGATAACGTAGCCCTCACACCCTAACAGAGCTAAGGGATCGGATTATTTAAGAAGTTAACGCCACACCCCGCGATATGTTTGAACAAGCTGTACAAAACTTCACAGATCATCTCCAACAGTAAGTTGCTGCTAACGGCCGCCATCTTGAGGAAACTTTTTTCATAACTTAAAGATTATAAATGGAATGTACTGCTAATTTCGAAAATATTATCATTTTTTCTCTATTTCCTTCAATATTTTTTTTATAACTCCTCAAAACTGCTGAATCAGTTCTGTCGCACCCTGTATATGTGATTTTAGAGGTTATCCAGGTAAAATGTGTCACGCTTTGATTGGTTAAAACCAAATATTACATAATTACCTGATAATTCTACTCAAAATATAGGCACTCTCTTCCTGCCTATCCTTACTAATCCCATGTCAGTATTGACATATAGTGCCCTTAATCAGATGAGACTCGGTTCGAAATACACCCCCAAAAGTTTTACGTCGCCCTCACTGCTGATTTCAGGGTCTATCCAGCTAAATGCAAAAAATCTGTCAATTCTTCAATGGTGTTATTTTTATGGATAATGTGGTTAAAGAATTGAAGAAATATTTTGTTTAGATAGGCCAGGAATCTGCAAACCACGGCTTGTGAGCCGTGTGCGGCTTTTTTCAAAGGCATTTGCGACTCTTCAACTCCAAATTATATTTTCATCCACAATAACTTTTGATACATGGATAGTTTTCCTACAATACATGACATAATAAATAACTACATACATTTGCCAAATATTATCTTCCACGAACCAAAAAAAAAGTTAAGAAATTTACAATCATACCTAAGATTGAACATGCATAGCAAAGCATGCATTTCAAAGGTGATGCAAGGTCACCGTTCTAACTAGTAAACATTACAAAGTCCAAAAAGTGTTTAATTAATTAATTTTTCTTATTTCATTAGTACAGCACTGAGCTACTGAAGCTTATAACCCCCATATATTATATTCTTCTAAGTAGCCTACGACTATATTGCGAATTTGATTTTTAAATAAAATTCTTGTTTTTTATTTGTCGCGGCTCTATGAAAATATTGAGATTGTGTTTTCTTAATTCTCACTGGAAAGTCTGCCGACTCCTGAGACAGAGCATGCTGCAGTTGGTTTTGATGCAGGATTGAGGCATTGATGCATCGTGCGGCGTGCACCGATATAAATGCACAATATATTGAATGTCATATTTTTCAAATTTTGCTCACTTACACTCTAGGACTTCATGACAAATACCCACCCAACTCTCCAGACATCTCGCCCTTCTCTGGCTGCATCAAATTTTGCATACATCTTTATTCTTTAGGGCTTGCGCAAAGCACCACTTTCCTTCGCCCGACAGCCCCCATATTAAATTATGAGTAAATAAAAATTCTCCGCAAGGCCGAGCGTAGACCGCTAGTACATTATAATCAGGAAATAAATAAATAAAAACATGAATAAATACATTATTAATGTAAACGAGATTTAGATAAAAATCGAAAAATATTGTTTTAACATAACTTTACGGAGAGGAAAATGTCAAAGTTATAATTAAAACCGAGTTATAAACTTTCTCAAAGGCGCCCTTTGTGACTGGACAAATAAATATTGAGAGCTCACTTGTCAATATTTAATATTTAGAGAGTTATAAACATGTATCTGGGTCACCGTTCCACAATTTTCGCTAAAAATATTCAAAGAGAGGGCGATACAAGCACTGAAACTAACGCGAAAACTCTGATACACAAAATTACAAGGATCGTCATCTTATTCATATTTTTATCGTAAAAGAATCGGGGACCAAATTTTCGACAAGGCGCTTCCATCTTCCACTGTCTTGCGCTATTTCAATTAATGGCGTATCTAATAAAAAAGAGGTTCCACTGAAAAATATAACAAGGTATCATCTGATATTGAGCTTTAAAGAATTTAATTAAAATTTTTCGATTTTTTTGGCACATTTTGGTTCATTGCCCGTGAGGTGATTTTTGAGAAATAAAGTGAACGGCTTCGTATTTAATCAAGTTCAATTCAAATCGAGAGTTATTCTAAAACAATTATTACACGTTCTACCAAAACGTAAATTACTTTTTTTATTTTCTCCTAAACTATTAGAAAATTTAACATGTTTTTAACCTTTACCATACCATGATATAAAATACCCGATTGCAGCCATGCTGTCAATTCGTGTTACCGTGAATTCGAGTTTGAAAAAATGTTTGTATTAGTTTAAATGCCATTAATTTACTCTAAATATTGAGCATTTAATTTTGAAAAAAATGATTAATATCATAATTTAAAACATTTATTAAGTTCTGTACAATGTGTCCTTCCTTCTCATCTCGCTTCATTTAATTAGTATGAAAGAGACAATTATATTTGTATGTTTGCTGTTCTTTTCACTGTGAAAATAGTGTGTGATCTCTGTCTTTCATATCACCAATGGTATTTTTACCAACGTATTAATTTTACAACAGTTTGAATGGAAAAAATAATTGTTTTTGTATGATTCCCTTTTTATAATTGGTTTTTCACTAGTCATTCCTAAGCGCTAATATTTTCTTTAAGATTATCTAAAATAAGAATTTTATGTTGCATGTATTTACCGAAATATTACAGGTTTAATGATGATCGTAGACCTGTGTTACTGCATGGTTTGGGAACGGTTAATACAATTTGAAAGAGACAATTACTGTCAGAATTTTGATACAAAAAAGTCAATGATAAATAATTTCAGATATCTTGTTTCAAGAATCTCGATGTGTAATAAATAATATTGAGTACCTACTTACAATGCTGTTTTATCCATTAGATAGTTATATTAAAATTAGTATTTTGTCTATTAAAATATTCACATATAGTTACAGTACAAAAACATGTTAACAAATTTTTAATTTTTTAACATTTTTTCATTGTTAATCCAATATTTGTTTATGCTTTAAACATAGAATGGTTTTCATCCTGACAGCATTTTTGCCATGGAGATAATTTGAATTTAATAGTTTAAATCAGTTATAAAACCGATCAAAGAGGATGTGAACTGAAATGTTTACATATGAATAAAACACAAGCAGTTAAAGACAAAGTTTTGTTTGTGTAATTATTTAAAATGCTGAATTAGTATTTATTGTATCATTCTATTCAATACTCACCACGCAGCTCTTTAGAAACTCTAATCAGTTTTAATGGCTCGTAAAATCGATTTCTTCTATAAATTTGCTAGTTTTTTGTGCGTCTTGAAAATCGTTTTTTTCTCTGCTAGCAACATTAACAACCATCCCACATCCATTGTTATTTTACCTTTCACAACAGTTTCTGTTGTCATCGTGTTTTTTAAGTATTGCAGATAATAATATGAAAATTTAGTAATTGTGAGGTTGACGATTATGTATCTGATTCCAGATCAAAAGGATTTGAAGATGATGATGTTGTGATTTATGTGAGATTCATTGTTGTTTATTAGATGCCCCAATTTTCACCCAAAGACCCTCGCGTTCTTTTGAGTCGCAGAATGTATTGCGGCTCGTATGGGTGACGGCCAGAAGGTTACAAGAAAGAACGTACTTACGGATGCCTTGATTTTATTGATGTTAAATTGTACAAATATAGAAGTTACTCCTAGGTGCGGGAACTGAGATTGGAGGCGGTTTCTAGATCCGTTGCATGGGCAACGTCGATAGGTAGAGTGATCATGACTAGGCCTAACCGAGTGCTGCTAGCTGGATTTGTATTATTACACGCCGTCGGTTCCCCACTTCTTTATGGCTGGTGGGAGTAGCGTTGCAACTACCACCTTGCTAGGTGCGTTCAGCATTGTTGTGGCGTCTTTAAATGACAACAGTGGAGGCGATCACCATCCAAAATAATATTGTTTGATCCTGTACCGTAAATAATTAAACAACAATCGTACTTTGTTCGTCTTATGACGTACTTTGTATCCTGGAAAGTCCGTATTTTTTGTCTTCTAATAAATAAAAGTGAACCACAATAAAATTTCTTAGAAAAAATAAAGATATCTTCAAATAAATTATTCATCGCTTCATTTTTAACAATATGTTTATTGAGCGGGCATTCTAGTAAAATTTCTTATGAAAATTGCGTTAAAAAAATTCGTTCATCATTTTTATAAGCTCTCAACATTGTGTTTTATTTTCAACTTCACTGGTACTGAGATCATCGATACCACATTTTTAAAATAATAAAATTTTTTGTCAAATTGTCATAAGTATATAATGCTGATTTTTTGTGTTGGAATTTATTGATTTGATTAATATTTTTAATATGTTAATGCACTGTATTATTTATATATTTTTAACAGCATATGATATTTTAATACTGATATTTCATTTTATTTGAGAAATATATATCCCTGGTGAATTTTATAATAAGCTAGGATTAAAAAATAGATTTAATAATTATATTGTCTATTTCCATGTTTCATTCGTATTCGTAGGGTAGTGCATGGTTAACATCTCCGCCTATACTCATACGCGATGTAGGGGCAGATGTACGGTCCAGGGGTCTATCTCACTAGATTGACACAAAACAGCACAAAGTGAACTATGAACAGCAACACAGAAATAGAGACGATATTGGAGGTTTATACTAAATAGAGCAATATTGAAGGATATTACACCCAAGATGCTGGTTTTCCTTAGTATTTGAATTTAATTTAAATGGTGAAACTACGCAAACCAAAGCCAATTGCCGACCAGACAGCAATCACATATGTATTGAAAGGACCCCACCCTTTCCCGGACCCGTTTTATTAGTTTTCACTCATGTATCGGTTCCTCTCAACAAAAGCAAGAATAGTTTAACTACTAATTAAATGTATTAATTAGAAAGATATATATATATATAAAATCAATTTTATCGAAAAATATTGTTGTTGCGCTACCGGAATTCGAACCTGGATCTTTTTCCAATCCGGGGAAGGTGCATTATCCAAATATGCTACAGCGACAGTAATTTTGACGACACGTTTTCGAACCCATATGTTACACTTTTCAAATTAATTAATACATCTGTAGTTCCATTATTTGAAAGGCATATATTTTGTTTTTACCTTTGAGTAAACCGTTAGCAGACGCCAGAATGAACAGAATTAAAGAGATCCAGGTTCGAATCCTGGTAGCTCAACAAAAAAATATTTCAAATTGTTTATTAATTAATTGTTTGTACATTTAATTAGTATTTAAAATATCACAGACATATGTTCTGAATAATTACAACTTCACAATATGAATGTGTTCTTCTTAATAATAGTTTAACTCCTGAGAATCTATATTCAATTATTTAAAATGTATTATACAAAAATATAGACTGAGACTACCATATAGAAAGAAGGCCAAATCACAGAAATAGGTGATGTACAGTACGATGAAGATTTTTAATAAAATGCCAGAAAACATAAGAAAGCAGGAAATACCACATAAATTCAAAATGAAACTATGCAAATATGTGAAAGATAAGTTGTAGTAAAAAAAAAACGATTTTGATCTTGTTTATATTAGAGCATGTATAAAAATATTTATGTATGCACTATATTAAGAATAAATAAATAAATAAATACAACAACAAAAATATACGAGATGAAACCTTGCGACGCCCCTGTGTGCTTTATTTATTGGTAACATTATATAAAGTTAATTACAGTTGATAATCTTGAATAAAAATTATCAATACATTGGAAAAAGAGATGCTAATTAGAGATTCCATCCCGAATATTCTAATATTCGATATTCGAATGTATTCGGCCTTTTTCTATTATTTTATACTCTAATATTTGTGCAGTTATTCGAATTGCATACGTACTAATTTCTAAGGATGGAATACTAGACGTCCGAATTGCAGACTGAATTAAAAAACACCATTTATCCCTCGTAGAAACTACAAATAATCTAATAAAAGATTTTAGATATTTGGACAATTTCAAAAAAAGAACAGAAACGTAACAGAAATGAAACAGACCTACTATTTAAAACACTTTTTAAACTTTGATGTACTTACGTATAATATGATTTATTAGAAATATTCAATATTAATTTCATGCTCTTGTCATACTTTAGAAACTATTCAAATATTTTTAGTTTTACTATTTGATATTCGAATAGTTGACGAAGTCGAATAGTTAGAATCTCTAATACCAACACAGAATTATTTGTAATACAATGATTAAGTACAAAGGTAATTAATTATACATACATTTATTGCCACAATAATAAATTAGTGATGTTTTTACATAAATATGGTAATCATTGGTGTGAAAATTTGCAATATATTACCTAAGCGGATGAAAGGACAATATACATATGTTTGATTCACGCTCTCCTCTATCTCATTTCAGTCTGCTGGTCTTCCCAGCATTTCCCATCGCGTGATCCACACCCTTATGAAACTGCGGAAAAGTCCATAGCAAGTCGTCGTTCCCTTTAATCATTGTTGCACATATGCATATAATTTAACAAAAGCTCATGCAGTCCATGATTCTACCCCTGAGTGGAACGATTTTTATTGGATTTGTCATCATTCTTTCATTCTGTCATCTGTCTCCTCAGAATAACAAGGTCCCATCTGACACTGATACTGTTTTGAGATAATGAGCTCAAAAGTGTTGATTGGATTTCAACATATATTCATACATATTTTATTTTGAGTATGTAAATATGATCAGTTTTGAGATTTTAACTTATTTTCTGTATTATAAATGACGACAGTGAGATAAGGGAAATTAAAATTTTTAAAAACATTGTAAATTAACAATAATGATCCATAAATTGAAATAAATAACTGATGTATGCTGATTGGAACTTTAAGCTCTTGCTATTTCCTATAATATCCATTAAATAAAGTTGGTGTGTATGGAAGAAATAAAGAAGAAGAACCCATTTCATGCAATAACTCAAATTAGCCCAAAATATTAGTTGGAACCTTGTTATTCTAAGGGATCGTCGTGAAAAAGATGGTTAACAGATAACGGCTAAGAATTTTTTCACGTGTTTATGAAAAAAGTCATATTACATAAATCAAACGACTCTACACTGCACTATACTCCTAAACCAAATATAAATATAAATAAAAATAATTTCTAATTAACTGCGTAACTCGGTCATGGGTCTGAATGTCACACGCTGAACAAAGGGGCATCAGAGGCTATTGAGAGATATTATTTGAATAGCTAATGGCAAGTGGATAATATCTAAATTGAAGATACAATAGGGGATGAATCGTCCGGTTTTTATCTTTGGGCTGGGCTGCCGTATATCCGTTTTATTGGCTATAAAATTTATGGGATCTTTAAAAGAGTAATAGTATCGATGGCGAATGGCAGGGGCTATTCCGAATGCTTTAACGACATATTTTACTGAGGACGATATACGTTTTTAATGCGGAATTCGAATTTGAATATGGAAAAACTAGAGTGGCTGTCACGAGATTTTCTACTGTTTTTTTCCTTCAAATTTTTCATTTATTTTTTAATTATTATATTCATTTGTTGTTATTTTAATATATTTGTGTATATACATATATTTAATAAACAAAAAGATTTATCGTAGTCAATTCGCGTCATGATTCATTATTAGTGCACAAGCATAAAATGAAATAAAAGCGGTATATCCAAAATGATATGATAATGACCTATACATTCTCGGCGGAAAACACCCTAGTGGAGGTGTAATTTTGAAGAGGCCAGAACCCTTACCAGGTTGTACAGCCAAGGATGATGTATTTTTTTCTATACTTTTGTTAATTTTAGTTAAATTAATGAGATATATATTATTTTACACTCCTTTTGTTACCGCATGAAACTAAAAGGCTGTTGAGCGCCACATATGTAATATTTTTGTAACCCAGGCTGTTATAAACTCGCTTTCCTCTTGCAGATTTGCTTTGATTTGATTTGATATTGTGAAATTATAATATTCAATTAAGAAAATGTGTACAACCCATTTTAGAATTGAAAAGTGTAAACTACGAAGGTATTAACAGATGACACTATTTAAAATAAAACATTTCATCAAAAAATGGCTCTTAAAACCTTTATTGTTTAATAATATTACATAATAATAACGATACTATTTTCTCTAGAAATTTTAATGAGAAAGTAGACGATAACCCATTTTCACGAGGCGCCTATGTTTTGCATTGGCGTACCAAAACTAATAAACCATTTAAGGGGTTACTCGGTTTTATGTCGTGAAACATGTTTTTCGATCACAATTTTTTATATTTATACTTACAGCTTATGCCTTACTGCCATCAAATTGGCCAGACTTGGAGACGATTTCATGGCATTAAACAAAATTCTGTTTATGTCTTTATCAATGTTTTTTTCTGTCTGTCTGTATCAGTGTGTTCACGTTTGATAGTTTATTTATTTCATCGAACGTGTTAATACAAAGATTATTAATGAAGGAAGAGTAATATCATATATTTTAATTGTTTTGAATAGAATGCGAGTGAGATCAGAAACCTATAATATTTATTTAAATGTTGGATTTTTTTACGTGTATTTTTAGTAGAATATATAAAAATATTAAAATGAGTTGTAAATGGTGTTGTTTTTTTAGAGGTATTAAACTTTAAAACTAAATAAAAATTGTGATAATGCCCATGGTGTTAGCTTTATTGGAAAGATAATTGTATGTCATCAGTGTTTAAATATGATTTCGCATATATGGGCGCCGCGGCTGTTTTGAATAAAGCGCAATTTGGAATTTCAACTTTTTCGACCACTTTTTGGAGCAGCTGGAGCCGTATATCGGTAATAACGCAACGAATGTTGTGTTCCAAGTCGTCTATTGTCTCTGGTTTATGAGCGTGGACTAGCGACTTTACATATCCCCACAGAAAATAATCAAACGGAGTTAAATCACACGATCTTGGAGGCCAATTCACAGGTGCATTACGCAAAATTATGAGTTCATCAAATGTGTTGTGTGGAGTGTTGCGCCGTCTTGTTGAAACAACAGATCTTTTACATTAATGCCATTCAATTGGGGAACGAAAAAGTCAGTAATCATGGATCTATATATCGCTCTTCATTAACTGTATAGTTCTAGCCGGCATAATTTTTGAAGAAACAACGGCTTCTTTGTTGCGCACTGTACGACGTCTCTGCAGATGCGTATTATCAATTAGAGTATACATGGTGCGAAAATAATCCATGGTTATTCGAATTGTTCGGATGGACAATTATTATCGACAATCTGTTTAGCATTCTGAACCACAATTTTCGAAATAAATTTGAATAATTTCCATTTTTGTTCTGGCGAAAGTCTATTCATGATAAATGACAAAGAAAACTGAGAAAAAATCAGCTGTCAGCTGTTAAATTGGCTGTTTATGGAAAAAGTGTTGCTAATTCGAAAAATAAACCTCTAAAAAATCATCCCTTATAATAAAAGTTTTATCTCCACTTTCATTAAATTATTGATAAAGTTGAAGAGTTTATTATAGTGGAAAACTTTCGGAAGGGACACCAAGTGGATGATCTTCTATATGAGATTGCAAATACTAAAGAGCTGATTAAAGAATATCCCACGAAGATCACGATTTTCAATATTGAAAACTACGACTTAAAGAGAGAATTAAAATATCACTGCTTGTTAAAACGTTGGTTTAATTTGTATTTTTAAGAATATGGGGATAATTAGTAACTATTTTAAAGTGATAAGATACATTTATAGTGATCAAATGGTCGAGGGTTCAAAACCCGTCCAAGGAGATTACCAAGCCACTCTATCAAAAAAATCGAAATGTATAACTATTTAAAATTTGTTTGTGAACTGGAATTTGTTATAAAATGTGGTAAGTAGATTTTAAAATAAACACGGTAAAAAGATTAAGTCCCTTGAACGCTGACTAAAAAGGACTGGACTGGGGGAGTTTCAGAACTTTTATTTAAAAAAAAATAGACATCAATATTCCTACTATTTTCAAACTAAGCTAAACGCTTTTATAAGATGTCCCAAAAGTCTTTTTCATAATAAAAATTCTGTAATAAAATATTGGATGGGTTTAATAAAAAAATGTTTATTTTGCATTTAAGTACAGTTCCTAGAAATTTATTTCCAAATGTGATCCGTTATTTTGCTGGCGCTCTTCTAAACGGGAGGCAAAATTTCTGAGAACTGCTTGGCACGTATTCTCCGTGATCGCTGCCATTTCTTCTCGGATATTTTCTTTCAATTGGTTCAGAGAGAAAGGATTGTTACTGTATAACTTCGATTTAAGGTAGCCCCATAGGAAAAAGTCTATTGGTGTCAATTTGGGGCTATGTGGAGCCCAGTTTATGTTACCTCGTCGGTTATCAATTTTACAAGGAATATTTCACGAACAGCTGGTAAGAATACGGTCGTAAGCGACTGAATTCCCAAGGACGCCTCTAGCGATCGGCATACCCCCCGCCGATACGCTGGTACAGCGAATGAACCACAATGAAAAGACTTTTGGGCACACTGGACTATGAAAATAGGACTTACTTGTTGGTGTCCTGGAACGAGGCGCGAACCCCCGACCACAAGATCACTAGACCAGTGTCTTAATCATTATACCAACAAGTTATATACATTGAAATTAGATTAAGAATTGGCATGGCAAGAGGCATTTTCGACAAATTGAAGAATCGTTTCTGCAATCGAGACAATCCTGAGCACCCGTCGGAGGGTAATAAAATGTAACAGTCGAGATACGAACGATAAAAAGGGCCCTCATTAAAAAGCTGGAGGCATTTGAGATGTGCTTGTATCTATGTATACTAAATATCTCCTCGGTTCCCAATGAAGAAGTGCTAAGATGCATGAATAAGATAAAATAATTAATAACTACATAACAAAGGAAAGTTACATACTTCGGACATATTATACATATAGAAGACGACATGAGCGTAAATAAAAATAAATTATATTGGCTGCGTAATCTCAGAACGTGGCAATGTCCAAAATACAAATAATCTTGTAAATCTTGCAAGGTGCTGCAACTTGATCGCTGATCTTTGACAGAAGATGGGGGGGGGCTTCGCATCAATTTGATGGAATCTGATTGGTATATAAAATGATACTTTTGATACTAAATACAGAGGACGTCGCTTATTGTAATACCTTGGATTATGCTGAGATGCTGTGTCCTCGTGTGCAGTATTATGTGTCGTAATAATACTCAGTTCGTGGTAACAATAATATTATTTCTCGATGCTTCTATATAATATTATACAGATCAATATTAGATATTTACGGTATCACGGTTCATGGTTAAGAGAGAGCGCTGATTGCGGCGCAACGTCATTTATCTCCTTCACATGCTCATTAGTACCAACCTCGTGCGTGCCTATGCATTCGTCACCATAGATACATCACAATTATATTACGGGTTTGGGGGGGGCGTATCTGACCCAAATTATATGATAATCGCGGTATAAATGAATTGTTCAAAATAATGATATTTTTCTTAAAATATTCTTATTTTAAAATTTTCTTTATACATTTTAATAAAATATATATAAAAATCAATTCTGTTCACATAATTCATAAATTATAACAATTCTTTCAAAATAAATATGTATTTAAATTTAATGAACATGGCATATCTAACACTTAAATAAATAATTCTAATAAATTAGGAATAAGCTCTGTTATCATAGACTACATTTTATGAGCGACTGTCCACGATAGTAAATTAATTTAGTAATGTTACATTCTTTATTTCTTTTAAGATCTATTTTAATTTACCTTGCCTTGCTTGTTGTATTCTTTACGCCAGGAGCCGAAAAATAAAAATAGCTAAAAATACCCGCGGTGTATCCGAATGCGCGTTATAAAATACGCGTTATAACCGGCTTCTACTGTACGTTTTAATTACATTTTTAAATAATTTTAAAACTAAGAAATATATGAAAATAAATTTATACTTAACTATCTTAACCTAACTGGGTGTATTAACAATCAGTGTCTGTAAACTATGATAGAGAGAGGACATATAACAGGAAAAGTCTGAAAATAAAGAAGTAGAGTAAAAATATGAGATTTAAGGGCGCACATTCAAAAATTGTTCATCCGCGTATTTTACGAAAATGTGGGTTCTAATTATTTATTTATATCAAAAGTTATACACTAGATTTGACATTTTAAAACTATTACTTAGATAGGATTTTTACACTAATGTAAAACTAATAAACTGAATGTTATTTTCCGTAATTAAAGCATGTAAATAAATATAATAAATTATTTTAAATAATTTGTATTCACTAACACAAAGTGATTTAAAAACGTCGAAAATTGATCATATGTACTGCAAATTGAATGGTTTATACCTCTATTAATTTTGAATATTTTTCTAATTTGGTTCAATGCACATTTGTCTCCGTAATCTTGGCTTCAAGAATGTAAGAAAATATATTTCGTATATGCAAGAATTTTCTATTTTAAGACAATTTTCTGGCACACAGAAAATAAACTTAATGGTCGCGGTCTTTCTTATATTTTCTTAATAATGGCAAATGACATACAGTTTATTAATTTTAAATTAGTGTAAATGTCCTATCTAAGTAGTAGCTATAATAAAAACCCATATTTTCATAAAAAACAAGCCTCAAAAACATTGTTGCTGGCCAGGTTTAAAATAAATACAATATCTTGACTTAAGTATGGTACATTTGGAATTGTATTGGTCTCATACGAACGTATGTATGCGTGTTATTGTATTATATGATATTATCTATATTAAAATCACGTAGCGCCGCTACTAGTTTATAGTTTTCCTACACAGTTACTAGATTATTCTGGTTAAGATCAAAAGGTTGCGTGTGTTGATCGATCGAGGTCAGCTATGTGAGGAGCCGATTAAGCTTGCTCTAGAATTGAAGGCCACCCTGACCGATACGTTATTTATCGTACACGTAAGAGTGTGTCCACATTGTGTACGAAACACAATACAGGCCTTGCGTAGGCGGTAATTTGTTTTACGTTAACTCATCGACACCGTTCTGTGCAAGTATCAAGACGTTATATGAGATGAGATGACGTAGAAAGTTCCATAAATGTGCGAAGATCATTACACGCTGTGTTAACTACACGAGGGCGAGATAATATTATCTTTTTTTATTGACAACAGATTTAGTATTACGCGTTTAATTTAATAAAATATTATGTCTAACAAAATTATAATAATATATAGTTGGTAAATTTGTTACTGAGAAATCTGAATTGTTACTCGGGAGGGTAGTCAAACACAATTATCAATTCGGACAATATTTTTTTCACAACTAAATTAGACGATTTTCTATTTTTCTCATTGTCTTTACATGTATGTAATAATCTAATTATAATAATAATTATTATTCCTCTCTTTTTCTTAAAAATATCCGAAAATGAATAGTCCATTTTATACAACTCTACCTATACTAAATAACAATTAGTATATGAGAAGAATAGTGATAGATTGAAACGATAGTTTTTTTTTGTATAATCGAATATAATGCAATTTTAAATACAAATTAAATGTATCAATTAGAAAGATATATGTACAGATAAAATCAATTATTCCGAAAAAAAATTGTTGGCACCGGGATTCAAACCAGGAACCCTTCATATCCGGGGAAGTGCAATGACCATTACACCATGTCAACACTTTCAAATTGCTATTCCTGGTTCGAATATCCCAGTGGTAACAAAAGATGTTGTCGATTAATTGATTTTATCTGTATATCTTTCTAATTGATACATTTAATTTCTATTAAAAGTATCACAGAAGTATGTTCTGAAAAACTGCAATATTTCTCTTTAATAATATAGTATGCAATTTTAACAAAGTGGCGCATAAAGAGCGACCGATCAAGACTAGGAGAGGCTTCTTTCGGCAGGAGCCCTGCACTCAGATCTAGATGTCGCCTATATCGTCGATCAGCTGGGAGTGACGATGATAGCGGTGGATTTGAATCGCTGTTATTCGTATTATTTTAACATATGAACGATCACAACATCTGCCTTGATATAACTGTTCGCGTGACAGACATAGGGTTTATATAGTTGAACAATTTATGTACTACATTATAAATATATAATAATAAATTATATCTCATATGTTTATATATTCCTAAAAATTCACCTCATTTTGGCTACAATAACATTTTAAATGTAACCTTCTTTTTTACATTTGTAAACACTGAAAAGCAAATAATTAAAAAAAATTGTACTTGTATGTATTTTCTACCTATTTTAATGTATTCAAAATAATTTGTTCCAGCATATTATATATATAATCACATCGTTCAGTCAGCTTTCATTCTCAAGTCAATATTTGTAAATAGGTTACGTATGAAAATAATTTTTCCTTTTTTGTTTCAGGTTGAAGACATCTCTCTATCTGCCTACAAATTTAATCGAATATAATAATAAACATCTGTAGTTTTAATTAAAATAAATTAATAAAAGTTTCTCGATGTCACGTAATTAGTTTAAAATTTAATCTAAAATGTTACCGCTTAACGTCTGTCTAATAATATATCACAATAGTTAAATCTTTGTTATAAAAAAATAATTGAAATATTTTCATCTTAATGTCCTTTTTGATTTCTTGATGTTAGAAATATCCAAGTGCTATTTTTACTTTAGAATTGGGTAAAGAATAATTTTCGTAATGTATTCTTCAGCTGAAAGTGTTTCTAGTCAGTGTAAAATGTGGAAGAGTGTGATCGGTTTTGCAGTGATGAGTATCATCGCCATAGTCTCTGCTGATAAAGGTAAGAAATTTCATTATTGTCGTACATTTAAAAAAAATATATTACCATGCTAGATTTTATTTCTACATGTATATTGAGATTTTTATTTAATTTAAATTATTTAGGTACATTGTGGTATTTAAAACACGTTACCCGAATTGGAAGAGATCCATGTTCGAATCCCGGTACCATCAACATTTTTTTTTGATAAAATTGATTTTATACGTATATCTTTCTAAATAATGTATTTAATTTGTCTTTAGTGATAGACTCATTAGAAAATATTATCATTCCTTAATAATTAATTAAAAGTAATGATGTCACGAAAAATGCTATGAATAACTTAGCTAAAGAATCACAACATCGTGATTATTTTTAAATAAATTAAATAACAATTATACGTACCCTAAAAAGAACAAGATGTTATCTAACAATCATACTAAACTAGTATATTGAGCTTCAAAGCCTTGAATATATATTTTTTAATTTATTAGGCGGATTTTGGTCCGTGAGTTGAAATTTTTACAAACATGTTGCTTTACAATTTAGAGTATCAGTAACTGATTCCTGGCTTCGGTTACGTTATTTAATATAACTCAAATATTTTATTTGCATTCAAATCAATTGTTGTTTTTTCAAAAAATATTACAAGTGCTACTAAAATATAACATTGATTTTCTAGGAAATTTGACATGTTTGTAATAGTATTAAATAGAAAATTATTGTCAGAATTAGAATACAAAAAAGTCAATTTTGAACAAAATATCAGATGATAGATACCTTGTTGTTCTTAGATCACAAATTATCAAAATTAAAGTTAATTTAAACATTAGGCATTATTTAAACTTATATATAGATAAGAAACGTAGATGCTACAAATAACAAATATCATGTAAATAGGCTTTTATTAGGCTGATATATTAATTACGTAATGTAGAATCTTGGTTTATCGGCAACAGATAAAAGATTTACCTATATTTTTTATTTATAGTTGAATTAAGCGAAAAAAAACGTCATTTTAATCATGTAAAATACTTAACTCATGTTATAAAAAAATTTTAAAAATATCAAATAAATCAAATTTAAAAAACTTGTAAATATGTCACACGCTTAAATGATCTTTTTGATCGGTTTCCTTATTAATATTCGGTATAACGTGAATTGAAAACTTTATTGTAAATTAATATGAAAAAAATGTTCAATCGTCAAAAAATATATTTTATAATCAGCCTTTTATAAATATAGATATTATATACAAGAAACATTGTATTTACGTACATGAAAATAAATAGATTCACATTATTTTACAGCTTATCAATGGATCTGGTAAAACCACTATAATATATTCGTATCGTAATATCAAAGCGCTGAATCTCTGTGTATTTTATTGTGTTTTTCGACTTCTAATGATTCAGTTTCTGATTTTAGATTATAATTTTTATAAGAACATCTTATATATGGCTACTGGAAAAGTAAATGCGTTTTTTTGCTAGGTCGTATCTGCAATTAGCGTTAATGGATATTTTTATTATTTTCGGTTTATGACTCACCGTCCAGGAAATGCATATATGAACCCTTTATCATGAAAGTGGTCTAAGTCATGTTTCTTTAGGTTTGCATTTGAATTGAGTAAAAAATATTTTTATAATATACAACACAATGTTTCAAAAATTATTTAGTCGACTAGATTTATAATAGCATTTGGCTTATAAGGCTTACTTTATTAACAAAATAAACACTAGCGGAATACCGTTGTAACAATACACTGAATATAATGCTGAAATTTTTTTACAATTGTTCAATTTGCATCATAATAACAATATTGGATAATATGTATAGCGCCATTTTCATAAAAACTTTCAAATAAAGGGCGCTTAATTAATAATATTATACGCTTAATAATATATTAATTTAAAACAATGTGACGCGAAATAATTGAAAAAACTGTTTTTTTTCTTCTATTTTTGAGTAATTTCAAAATAACGGGCACATATATCGTTCCGAAAATTTGTTTACCACTCCTTATTTTTTGGATTAAAAATTATTAAAGTGATTAAAGATTGGAAAATAATGTAACATCTAATATTGTCCCTTTTTTATTCGGTAATTTTTTATGTTTTTTTTTACCTACTTTAGTTTGGTTACTTTAATTTCATGCATAAATAATGAAAACTGAAAAGAAAGCAAAAGCTTTATATATGTATGGAAAACTTTTCTTTTTATTTTACTATCGGTTTTCTAAAATATAAAGTGAAAGAACACATTTAAAATACACCTCATTATATTTCCTTTGTTATATTAAAAAAATATATAAAAATTCTTTAATTACTATATGAAGGGAAATTTTTGTCGTAAAACTGTTCTGCAGTTTGGCAAATATTAAAAATTATAATGTATATTATGTACGTAATAAAGTTGAAATTAAAAAGAAAATTAATTTATAAAATATGGGTCATTGAGTTGTAACACACTAGAAATAATTTTGACGAATATTAAATTTGTTATTAAATTGTCTAAGGTTTGTGCGAGAAGTTAAAGTAGAAATAAAAATATTTTTATTTTCATTTATCACATTTTAGTCAAGTTCTTTTGATATCGCGAGGCTTTAATTTCACACTTCAACTTCCCTTTAAAATCTGCAATTTCATTTGAGAATTATTTACACTGAAATAAAAAACCTTCAAAGAAATATCATTCGGTGTAAAAATATAACGAACACTTTTCGAAAACCTAACACCCGGAGCCAGGCGGAGCAATTACGTACACATTTTTTAAGTACGTGGCGCTCAAAGGGTTAAGTTACAAACAGGCTTAAAATCGCACCATTAATTATTATCTGCAATTAAAAATCGTCATTTTATTTGATTTTTAATGATGCAATTAAATTAAAATTTGTGTTATTCAATACGACCCTTTTAGAACATCTGACGAATATGGCATTCGTGCAATGTTCAAACCTGCATAACTAAATTTGTTAACTTAACGTAGATTAGAGAGTAAATTTAATTTAATTACATAAAAAAACAAAAAATTGTGGAAAAATTTAAGAAAATATATACTATAAAAAAACTTTCCAGAAAAAAATCTTATCGTACCTGTATTGCCGTACCGTATATTGTCTATATATAGAGCACAGTGGTGGCATGTCTACGATTTGGAAAAATGAATGCAACTTTATTCATTTTAAAATCTTCTTTTAGACCACACATGTTACATATGCAACTGTAGCCTAATTTTTTTGACAGTACAGATTTGATGTCACGAGTCCTTTCAAATAATGTTTAAAGGCATTGATGACATTTTGTCAAACAAAAAAGTAAAAAATAAAAAAAACGTACGACGTACATAAATAGTTTAGTGGACTTTCTAAAATTAATTTTTATATAGATACCTACAATTTTTGTAAGTATAAAACTCAATAAATATTTCCTTGGTAAATATGTTTGAATTGAATTTTTCTAATTCGTTTAACTCTGCTTTTATGACAAAAATTATTGTTTACGTTAAAGAGCATTTAATTTCTGAAAAAAAAATATAAATATAACTGAAAGAAAGAAGAAATGAATTGTTACCACCGGGACTCGAACCCGGAACTTTCTCTTGCTGAAATAATGGATCACCAATTACACCACGCAAACCATTTACGTTTTTAATTAAAAATAACATGTCTTACTATAAGAAATAACTTATAAGTTCATAAAGTCGACGAAACGTTAAATAGACATGAAATAAAGTATATATATATAAGAGGGGGTTGATTGGGTTTAATATGTATTTTTTACATTAATGCATATTATATTATCAGCGTTTAAATTTTCTTTCCAATAGAGTCGTATATTTAAAAAAACTCACGGAGCTATTTGATTACGTAAGTGGATAAGGTGGGTGAAACCAAAATGAAAATATATACAAGGAATTTGCGTTATTTCGTGTCTTTATATTTGGTAGTTTGTGCCTTAGACAAATATTTTTTCGTGAAATTATTTTTTTAACATTAACTATCTGAATGAAAAACATTAATCTTTATTAAGTGTCTGAACCAAATAGTATTGGACCCGGTTAAATAGTTTATCTGTTTAAAAAGTAATGCGCTTTAGTGGTACGCCCATGGACAACATGATATTGTAATTGTAATACGTTAAATAAACGGTTTTACCACAGCGTTGTGTGAAATCGGCACGATGAAATTAAATCTACTCTCAACATATTATGTACATACGAGTAGATTAAAAACTAATAAACATGTATTACTCCATATCCATGACTCGGTAGAGAGATTCATTAAAAATATACGAAACGTAATACGACAATAATTGCTCATTATTAAATATTCAAAAAATATTTTTGATATATACTTTTTTAATTTTGCGTAATTATTATTAAGCATAACGACTTTCCGTTACGGTGCCCAATTTTTTTTTATCTATCTACAATTGTATCTACAATTGAAGACGTCACCCGAACAACGATGCACGGCACATTTTGGTGATTTAACAGGTGCTGAGGAAAACTGATTATTTTATCGAATGATAGGACTTTAAAAAAAAAAAAAATTAAGGGATTTTAACAGTGTAGACAAATATAATAAAACTAACGTAATATAAAGCATATGATACTAATTTAAAAAATCCACAGAAATTTTCAGGCACATAGATTAAAAGAAAAGGGCGAGAAAGGAAGGGTGGGGAACTCTTTAAGCATAGTTAAGCAAATGTTGAAAAAGTAAATTTCTCATTATGGTATTTGAATGAACGGTGAATAAATGAGTTTTGTTTGTAAGATGTTCTACTTCTAGGAATATGGAAGAGTACGGATTGCCGGGTCGATCTAGATGGTATGTGAAATGATATTAGTTCTAATTGATCCAACTATTTGGTCAGCACGTGTTCTTCGATATTCTAGGGTTTTCATATTTTAAATGTGAGTTGAATGACAGTGATAGTGTTGGTAATATTCAATGTGTGTTTTTAATATATTGTAAATGATAATAATGTACTTCTTATCAATTTACTACCAAAATTTGCATACAAAGATGTTGCATTACTAAATTCAACATCTTCCGAAGGTACATTGTTGTTCAGGTGACGTCTTTAATTACTCTCACGCTTATTTGTAAATACCGCGTATATATTATATGTACAGTTTGTTGGGAATGAAGGAACGATCGAAATTTCATTACTTATAGATATAGATGTCTTACAGAGACGAAACTATTATTTTTACATTGGAACAGTCTTGGGCATTACAGAGCTTACGACCTGTCATCGGCTGGCTTAAGTGATCACTTTACACAATGTAACGTTCATCTATTTACCCATGCTACTACATCTATTAAATGTTTGTAAGTTGTATATATGATATCATGTTGGAACATTTAAATTATTTATTACCAAATATGCTGTCGCCATCTATGGATTCTTTTTTTTTTTTGAAAATTTGATATTAATTTTTTCTGAAGTTTTTGAGGCATATCCTTTATGTGTATATATGAAATTCATTCGAATTATTAATATACATACTAGAATACGTCTGAAAAGGCAGTATTTTGTAATGCCCAAGACTTCCATACTCCCCATGTAAAAATAATAGCTTCGTCTCTGTGAGACATCTATATCTTGACGACAATCCCTCAGGGGATAAATCCCAGTAATTGGTCCCTACAAAGATTTGGACATACTTAAAAATATTGTTTTCATTACTTAGATTTTTGACATTTTACAAAGATATTATTTATCTATTGGGACGTGAAAGGTCATATTTTAATTTTTGAACATAATGTGGATTTCTAAAAGTGTCAAAATATAAGTATGACATTTTTTCTTCTTCTTCTTTTAAATAGGCAATTCACACTAAGTTTGACGTTTATGGGTACAAAATTAAATTATGTATTCATATGATACTGGTCACTTTTAATCAAATATTTTACTGACATCATAAAATTATTATTTTTTAGCTTGTACTCACATTTTGTTTCACAATAAATTAATGTATCTTTAGATCATAGAAATGGTTAAATAAAATATTTAGATACTGCACTATATTAATAGATGAATTTTTAGACCTGTAGTATGTACTTATATTTATTTGACAGTATAATGGAAGCCTATACAAAAATTACGTGTATATTAAGCCCGAATCTAAGCATGAGATTGCTCTCGGAGATTTGACGAGAGTGCGCATAAAGAACAGTACAAAGTTCAGCGCGAAGCGATCTTTGGTATCGTATGTAAATGGTATAAACATTTCACATACAATTTGAATAATTTTGACTCAAAATTTTGATAGGTACTTCTCAAATAATGTTATATCTTTTACCGTGCAAAACTAAGGGCTTGTATTAAGATCAATATTCCTTCTAAGGTATGCGGATGTGTGCGCGTGCACGATTTGGCATCATAGCGCACAGAAAAAATATATCGTGCACCCAATTTTTAACAATTCATGTGATTAGTATTACGTAGAACCATGTTTAGTATAAGTGACATTACTGAAGACGAAGATAATGATAGTAAACAGTGTTTTCATTTTTAAAATAATTTGAAAAAGCCTTTCACAAAGTTTCACGAGAAAATTTCAAAAAATTATTATCGGTTTTTATTATTCTCTTTCACAGCGCACAAATAATAGCATCGGTCCTTAAAATTGCATAAAAGATTTTTTTGCGCACACTGTGATCAAAAATTATGTGAAATATTGGTTTAGATGCGTATGCTTAGAATGAAACTCATGTAAATGACAATATTAAATTGAGCACGAAGCGAACTGTCACACATTGTCTATTGTATTCCGTACGTGGAGCGACCAAATGATGCAAACGTGAGACGTGAGAGTACAGTCTCATCTATTCATTTTTATGCACGAGGAGATCATAATATATTTGTGTGCTACTTGGGACCTAATTTAGCGTGTAGGCGTAATCACGCACGATATTTTTTTTCTCAACTCCTGAAAAAAATGTTGGCACACGGCCATTAAATAAAATATTTATCTATGAAGAAAAAAGTATCGTCATCATCAAATCGGCATCAAGGCTTTCTTTCTCCAGTACACAGATAGTACAATTCTTTATTATTTATTTTGAAAACTTTTCAGTAACATTAATAGATTGAAGTGTAATGTTTTAAAATCTGTTTACACAAGACACAGCATCGTCTTAGCGGTTTGAACGCTTGACTAGGTTACTAGGCGAATATCTAACTAACAGACATACACAGTTTTCTTTACTATACTACAGGGTATAACTGGCCTAATCCACAATATATTATGGGTGGATACCTGACTAAATAATGAATCGAAAGTGCTCAAGGAATAGGTGCCTAATTTCAACCACGTCAGAGATATAACCATTTAAAAAAAAAGCGCTAACACATAGGCCATCTACAAAAAACGCGATTTAATTAAGAAGACACACAAGGCACAGTTCCATACACTATTGCTCGCGAAAACCTTAATATTAAAATATATACTCCTTTACTGTGTTGGTACATTCACCACTGGAAATAATTATTGCATCAACTAACAAAAATGATTAATATTGAAATGGTTTAAGTTATTTTTGTATTTATATACATTTAATTAGTATTTAAAATATCACAGACCTATGTTCTGAATATTTACAACTTCACTATAACAATGGATTCTCCTAATAAGATCCTCTCAATCCTTGAATATCATCACATCGATGCAATTCAAGGATTACTTTATTAGTTAGCTAAAATAAAGCCTTTATAAATCTCGAATTTCGATTTTTTACAAACATAAAGTAAATTGTGTTGTCATTCAAATCAAAAATATATTTCATTCATTTATTTTAAACGTGCAGCCTTAATTTTTTGTCAATAAAGGTTTTTCCTTGGTCTCCTTGCATTTAATAAGCCAGCTTCGGATAATCGATTCCTTTCAGCTCTACTGCAAACTGCTACTTCGGATGATTCTTCTCATTCCCTTTCAATTCATTTGATATCGTTCTTAGATTTTTTAAACAAACACTACCAAGAATTCTGTAATCATTTTTGGTAGTGCACCTTTTACGCCCTTTTCTCTTCACTGTATCAATACTCCCGGTTTCGTTCAATTTCTTGAATAATCTGACTATAGTTGGCTGATTAAAGTTAACTCTGCTAGATATTTCACGACTAGATAATCCTTCTTTTGATAATGCAATAACAACACTTTTATTTTTAGGTTTCAATTCCACTCTTTGCATGTTTCAAAACTGTTACAATTATATCAAATGACGAAAAATATAAACTGAATCACAGTAAAAAATTATAACTTTAGTGCTGTGTTGCAACAAACATAAAAAAATATCCTTAAATTGTGACAATTATGTGTACAAAAATAGCATATTACTTAAAAATATGATAAAATTTTGACGTGATGCAATATATTATTCCAGTAGTATATGTACATATTTACTAGCATGTATTTTTTAAAATACATCTCACTTTAATATTCTCAATATTTTCTTTGAGAATTTAATTCCTGTTTGACGAATGCTTCATAAATTATTGATTAAGATGTAAAAATCGTCTGTTATTATTTGAAAATCAGCGGCAAGCTACACAAAGTACGACCGAGCTGTTGTGGCTAGCGGGGCTGGTGTAGTAGCAGGATTCATTAATTTATTTTCTTTAAAGTTTCACATAACATAGCGGAATCAGCAACATGCCGATATTTTGTACATAACCTGGTTCTATACAAACAGATTACGAAATAATCTATAAATTAGATGGTCATAAAGTACATTTATCTTTATGTGGCAGTCTACGAGGTTGTTGCGTGAATATGGACCGACCGTAATAATGTTACTGGGAATTATTCATTATCAAAAAAAGATCTCAGTTATTTCTGTAATTTATTCAGTACGTATACTAAACACTGCATTTCTACATTAAATATACAAGAAGCATTTAATGAGAGTAGTTTTATGATGTAATTTAATAAACATCTTAGAGGATGAAACATTCGCGAGTCTTGTATTATGAGAAAATTTCAAAATAGTGAATAGAAATGACAGAGCCTTACAGTAGTGTATGGTTACAAATAAATAACCTAACCAATTTAGTGTAGAAATTATTATTTTTTTAATTTGATTCAATTAATTTTGATCTTACCGGAATTAATGTCGTTTTTTAATAATAAACTAGCATATTGATATGCTAATTGATTATTTAAAAAAAAAAAAGTTATTTCAGTAGTTTTTGATAACCTCTCTCAATATTTTAATCAAATCATAATCTCGAATATCGCGAAATGGACTAAAAAAAAACAATAACCCTGGGAAGTTTTATTGCATCCTTCTTATTCATGAGATCTGACCCTTTCGGACTACCATTTATCTTGGTCGATGCATCATATTTTGAAGGATACAAATTTAATTCAATATTGAATATACAATTAGGTCTAATCGAATATTTTACCTTCAAATGTCGAGAATTTTTTGATGCAATTGAGCTACAGTTATAGACATCAGAGCAATAGTAGGATGAAAATATTGTTTTTGATAAGATGATTTGGTTATATATTATGAATGAAAGAGGAGAGAATGATAAGAGATCATATAGAATAAATGAATGAGAAGTGATTGATAACAGGTCATAGGCAACGGCGTTCAGTCAGTACTTTAAAATAAACTATGCTTAACTATAAATAAATATCTAGCATGTCCTCTCTTATTTTTCAGATTCTAAAATATAGTTAATTTCTACAGATAAATATTTAATTCCACAATACATAGTTACGCAAAGTTTATTTTAATGCACTGCCTGCACGCACTTGGTCATAAATAATGAATGAATGGTGTAAGTATTGATTGCACCAGAAATATAGGTTCCATCCGCGTAAGACTTGCGGCTTGACCAGGCAAATCAGATACTGAAAAATGATGCTGTTATGGCCTGTGTCCATGATAATTTCGAGTCAATAAAATCGTCATTCTAATTTTCGAACAAAACGTACGCGGTTATGATGCATAGATCGCTTTGCACTAAATTCTGTAATGTTCTTTATACGTACTCGAGTCGAAACTTCGAGAAAAATTTCAGCATGTATGAGAAAAAGTAAGAAGTGTGAAACCCAGACTTAAGGTTTTTGACCTCTCTACTTCTGTTCTCTCTAGACTACGATGTTGTGGTAAGTTAATTAGTTAGTTATTTAATATGAGGTGATGTATTTCAGGACCACCCGGTACTCCGACAATTCCATTACCACCCGGTAAGAAAGTGGCAGAGAGAAAGATTTCACAGTCTATGAATAAAAAAGCCGCGCGAATATTTCCACGTCACGGCGTATCATATGAAATCCCGCCTGAATGGAATGGCGCCCATTTTTATCAGCCGCCATTTTCCACTGCTCCTGATTCAAATTGCATTTTCGCGCCCCTATGTTTCATTCCGAGCCCTAAAACAATTTATTCTCCTTCCATCCATCGGGAGATTACTTTCTGATTGTCGGTTGAACACTTGATTGTTTCTCGCGGACCACCGTGTCGAAAACCAATCGTGTCAGGGTGGGGGAATTGATTTATCAAATCATTTATTATTTGATTGTGTACTTTTTTTATCTCTAGTTCGTTCAGAAATTAAAGAATGCGTGTCAGCAATGCAGACATATTTGAATGGAATGTTCAATATGTACAATGTTCCTGGATTAATGTCGTTTGCGGTTGTTTTATATCCTTCGATTATATTCCCTTGGTTTTTATGTTGGTGGTATGCCTGTTTTCCTCTGTATGGGCGGAGTGCTGCCACTTGTGACATAGGGTATTCAACCGTCATCGGAATTAATTCGTGAAGACCGGAAAAGAAAACATACAATATCGAGAATCAGCCAGCAAGTCCAAATTAATAGTGATCTGTCTAACTAGAGTGGTACGGTCTTATTATCAATAGAAAACGCCGGATCAGGATTTATCGATATCGAAGGTGTTTACACGTATAATCGTATTCAGTATGATTTTCAAAAATAATCACTTTAAATTAAAGGTTTTTAATCAATACATACTTTCAGTACTGCAGTATGGTTGCGAAACATAGACCTTCAAGTCCAGAAACTTGGAGATATGAACAGACGTATGTCGGGCATCACACGAAGAGACAGGAAAAGAAAAGTAAAATACAAGAATACCTGACACACTAAGAACTTGAAAGGACAATGGGCAGGCCACATCACGTGGCAGCGAATGACAATGGACAGTGTGTGGTGACCCACCGCTTTCCCAGGATTGCTTTATGTGCAAAATCTCCCATATCAGTTCTTCTCATTCACCCGCTAGGTTGACATTTTTTAATACTATTTGGCAACCGTGCTATGCCGCAACGCCGCATAATGGCAATACAATACGACATGGCTTTCAACCAATGACCAATCACTGTTCATACAGTGTAGTAAAAATTATAAAATACATAAGAGGAAAAAGAAGACAATAATAAATAAGTTCCTTGTTCCTGTTTATTTTGGTAAGAAGGGGAAGAGCGGATGACCCACACACTCTTTTTAAACACTTGATCTTCTCAATATCTCCCAGCGAGACACCCACACACCCACGAATCCCCGGAAAAGTCTGAAATAACAATGGACAGAGAAGAGTGAGACACTCGGAGAGGCCTTCAAATTGCAATGTATAAAACACTGCTGAGGATAATAATAATTTATTTATTCCAGTGCGGTTGGGTTTTTTGTGTCATACCTGATCTGCCATATAAATTAAAATTATTATCCGCTGTTTTTTTGCGAGGTTTGGTTTTTTGAATTTGACATTTAATTGACATTTGTCATAATATAATTGTTTAATAGGATTAGGAAATTAGAAAAGTATACACATGATGCTGTACCACATGGAGAAAGGGTGGAAAGCTACTGAGTTATTTCCCGATCTCAACAATTTAATATAGATATGCCGATATTTACGATATAATTAATGTTACAATATGATTTTTAAAAAGCAACGAATTATTATGCATCAGCCTAATACATACACGTTACAAAAAAGTATTACTGTTAAAAAAACGAAAGAAAAAAATAAAGAGGAAGAAACACACACATAAATAATAAATATGACTCGCGGCTATTGTCATATCTATGATTACTCTGCAGTCGACGGCATTCTCTGGTCATTCCATGAGAGAGCGGCTTGAACTAGAGATTTTTGGTGCTGAGTGCTGAGCTCTAGTCGCAGCTTGACGCCAGCAACTCGATGTCTCAGAAGCGGAGCAAATCCATGCACACGGCCTTCGGCAGACATTGTAGATACGCTACAATAGTGTGCCAACACGAACAGTATTCTGTATGAGTTGTTACATTTAATTCGTAGATGGTTACACATTTATGAATGATGCTTTTCATATCCTCACTACGTCATGATGATGACTGGATTAATGTGGAATAGTCCATTGTGACTAAAAGTATATTCCTAACTAATAATGTATTTTAATAATCTATCTACGTATGAAAATGTATGTTCGTCAGTTCTCTATTAATAATTCGGGATCCTGGTCCAGTTAACGGTGCGTATGTATCACAGGATTAGTGCATATAATCCCAAAACATTAGGGATTAATTTTGGGGTAGATATGGAAATTTTATCAAAAGTAAATATGAAACACTCGATGCTTTGCCATTTTCACGGAAATATCATTTACAATAATATATTTTTTTTACATTCAAATTTTATATTTTGCATTATTATTTTACGTTATATATTTTTCATAGATTTCATACCTACATATGAATAAATGTAGCATCGTGAGACAATGAAATATATTAAATTCAGAGATCAGCTTGAGATTGATAGAAATATACGAAAATTCAAACCCACGTATCTATCTGACGTTCGATTTGACAGTGAGACTCGGCTCAAACGTCACCAAGATTTATTGTGAAATGTTAGACAAATATAAATACATTAAATTACAAACATTTATTTCATTTAAACTGCTGCTTGACAGATTAAAATTCATCCAACTGACAAACGGAATATCAACGGGCAATGAACTGACATTTGACGTATAATGAACGTGTAGGATGAGGCGTGAGACGTTGAATTTTTGATACTTGGTGTGTACATTATGGACTACGAAAGCCGAGAGATTGGGTCTAATTTCAAGATCCTGGGGTCATCAACAATAAAATCTGGAAATCCCTGGATTTAAAATTTAAAAAATCCCGTGATTGTAATTTTATAAATAATGGGATTGCAATTTTATAAATAATGGGATTCCAATTTTATAGATAATGGGATTGCAATTTTTCAAAAATCCCGTGACAACAATTTTAAAATATTCACTAGTTAAGATGTGTCCGGGTACCAAATGTATGTTTGGGGTTGCTGATTAGTTGCCAAGTTATTATTCATATTTTTAATGGATTGAAAGGCACCATCTTCATCGCAATTGAGAAGGGCAAAACAAAGTTTGGATGAGAAATTGGTTCGGGCGTGGGGAGATATTTTACTCTTTCCAGACTCAGGCCCAGGTGCACAATATATTACACCAGCGTTACCCAAACTGTGAACAACACTTAGCCCATTTTAATTGGTTTTTGCCACGTTTTTATTGTTTTTTTTTTAAATGTATTGTTCAAAATTAATTGAAAATGTTTAATAACGTTCTCATTATTTTACATGTTTTTAGTATTCCTACACATTATACAAACAATTATTTAGACGGCTGTGACTTATTTTCTAATCCGAAATTTATGTCAAGCTCTAAAATTATAATTTAAATAAATTTTAAATTCATCCACCGCAAGAAAATATCATATTCAAGTATAAGAAAATAAGGTCAAATGAAATAAAATAGTAAAAATACTAATTGAATGTATTAATTATAAATATATACATATAAAATCAATTTTGTCGAAAAATATTGTTTTTGCGCTACCGGGATTCGAACCTGGATCTCTATTTCCAATCCGGGGAAGTACACTACCAATTGTGTTATAGCGCTAGTATTTTTCATGACAAATTTTCGAACCTATATGTTACACTTTTTCAAATGAATACATCTATCGTTCCATTAATTGAAAGCCATCTACATTGTTTATAATTATTTATAATTAATACATTAAATTAGTATTTAAAACATCACAGACCTATGTTCTGAATAATTACAACTTCACAATAAAAATGTGTTCTTCTTAATAAAATAGTAAAAAATTTGAAGAAAGTTTT
Organism: Eubasilissa splendida; assembly: GCA_031772225.1. NCBI lineage: Eukaryota > Metazoa > Arthropoda > Insecta > Trichoptera > Phryganeidae > Eubasilissa > Eubasilissa splendida. The sequence goes on from CM062863.1 coordinate 17,637,791, forward strand.
CTGATTTCGTAGGATTTGTAAAATACGTTTGTGTGAATATTTTTTCCGGTTTCACAAAGATTACAATTTCAGTATTTTATAACTGAAACATTGGATTTTTCCTATTATAAGTTTTATTTTAATCTGCGATATACATTCCGAGTTACATAAAAATAAAAATAATAAATTTTAATCACAAAGTTAATTTTGGTAATTTCAAAAGTATATCTTTTTAAGTTAACTTTCATCGGAGACACAATCTAATGTCATGACAAAGTCTCCTATTAGACCAGAATCAACTTTTCATTTTAAGATACTGAAATGAAAGAATTCAGGAATTCGGCTAATTTGAAAGCAAAGCTATTATCACCACCCATTATTTCGATAATGAATTGTGTTCATGCACCAGCGCAATATTGAGTATCTTTAAAACTGATTGATACACTAATTCGTTTATAATACGGTAACAAAGTTGGGGTGACGTTTCAATTTGAACTTTTCGCAATCTTGATAAGTCTTTAATGTTTTATTTTGATGCGTAATCATTTAATGCACTTCAGGTCTCTTCTAGTGTGAACAAGATATAATGATGAAGCTACTCAGCAATCCTCCAGAGGATCTCCCATCTGGAGACCCACAAAGACTCTAAATAACTCCAGATTTGTAATTTTTATTTTCTACCTTTTGCCCAAATATGATCTGTGATATAGATATTGTTCTTATTGGTTAAATCTGCCGGCAGTGGTGTGTGGAGGGTGAGTCTTCTAAATGTTTTTGTTTTGTACCGTCTCGTTTTCCAGAAGGGAGTGCCTCTTCACTTCCCCTCTGCCCCCGGCCTTGTTAATTGTATTATTTTATATTATTACGCGGGGTGCTATCGAACAGCTGCCTAGTAGCATTAAAAAATGCCAACTGAGTAGGACCGAGATAAGAGGCTTGAGCTTATTGCATCGATCCTGGGTAAGCGGTGGATCCGCCATCATTGTCTTCCAGTGTAACCCGATATGTAACTCTAACTTCTATACCTTGCTCTGTCGTTTGAAGTTTCCACGTAGCTTTTGATCTACGGTTCTAGATATCGCTTCTGTACCTGTAGAAGAACTAGTATGTTTCCTTTGTGAAAATGAAAAAACTCTCCTACTATCGGGAAGAAAGCCTGAGTACTCTTTGGAAGATACTAAAATAATTCGTTATACCCATGTTGCTCTATAGAGTCAATTCTTGGATATCAACAAAAGCCGCCATTAAAAGGCTGAAGTCATTAGAGATGCGGCTCTATCGAAGTATGTTAAAGATTTCTTGTATTGACCACATTATTAAGACACATATATAAGTCTAGAAAACTAATAACAATTATTAAGAAGGACACGTTCTTACTGTGAAGTTGTAATTATTCACAACATGGTATTTTAAATACTAATTATTTATTATTTATTTATTTGAAAGTCATTTTTATTATTTTTTATTAAGTAGATGGTTTTCAAATAATGGAACGATAGATGCCTCAATTTGAAAAAGTGTAACGTATAGGTTCGAAAATTTGTCGTCAATGTACTGTGTACTGTAGCGTAATCGGTTAATGCACGTTCCCCGAATTGGAAGAGAATTCCGGTAACAACAACAATATTTTTCGATAAAATTAATTTTATATGTATATCCTTCTAATTAAAACATTTAATTTGTATTCTTATAACAATTAACTAATATTAATCAAAAAGAAACTGTATACTTCAGACACATTCTCCACGATGACAAATATGATATCTTACAACTCATTATGCACAATAAGATAGAAAGCAGCAGAGGTATAGTTAGAAACACGTTTTGGCTGCATAATCTCAGAATGTGACCAAAGTGTAACTGATTTTACACATTTTTCACAAGATAGATCAGTATTTTGCAATTTGGTTTCGAAACTTTAATGGAAGACAGCACGTGAAAAAACTTTTAAATATGTATTTTATTTCATTTTTTGCAAGATGCTTTCGATTTGATAAATTTATTATCTTTCTCACTTTAGTAGTGTTAATAGATGCAAAAATGAAAAAAGACAATTTACTATGAAATCAATCGAAGTGGCAGATATTTCAAAATAAAACAAAATTTTACATATTAGCTTTTATTACATGTGAAAAATATTATCAATATCAATATAAGGAAATACGGTGCACGTCTCTAACACGTGTACATATCGTACCGCCCTTGCATATATGTTTTTTCTACATATTTTTTGTAGTTTGTTACAATGATACTAAATACTCATAAGAACGTTCATGTATTGTATATTACATTACACCCAAAAACCTCATATTTATAGAACAACAACAACGTTTAATATTTCATCAGTTGTACGGCAAAGAGATCTATCGAAAAAAACATTTTTTTATATTCAATTTTTTTTATATTTAATCATGATTCATTCCATAAGAATAAAGCTGATTTTTAAGCATGTTAAAAATAAGTAATTTAAAAAAAAAATGTAACTACTCGGCAATAGAAATAATTAGAAATTATTTAACGTTATTTTTAACGTCATATCACATGTTCTGAGGAAGTTTCCGATATATCATATACTATGTTAATAAACTTATAATACCAACTATTTACCGGATTGGAAGAATTAAATCTGATTGCAAAATTGATCGTATAGATTTATGTTGAGCCACCGTGCGTGATCGGAGTATGTGTAGCAGTATAAACCAAAAAATGAGAACATTTCAATATGGAAGAAAGGCGGTGTATTTCAACTTGAAAAAGAGGACATGTCCTTCTTTTGGATAGTATATTGGTAACCCTACCCTTGGGTCATCTTTCGAGCATTCCATTATCGGAGATCACAAAACAAAACTGCTCCTGTTCAGCTGTTTGTTGGTTCTTCGTTATTTATTGTCTTCAAGTAATAACTCGTTCATGAGAAATTAATATCTCGTGAAAGTCATCATAAATCCTTTCTCCGGTGACACCGCTAAGCCGTTATCATTTCTGACTGCCTTGAGTAAGTTTGCGGTAACGTCCTTTGATGGATTGTATTTTCAATAAGTTTTCCTTTATTCTTATTGATGAAATAAATTTAATTTAAATTATAAAATTATATTAACGTTTATAAAACCTTTCTTTATATTTATATTAGAGGCGATGAAAATTTTCAACATTTTATAAATAAAACCCTAATGTTCTTCTATTCGCTAAAATTGAATGGGAATGACGCCTCTTTAGAGACGTGTCAAATCCTTTGAAAACGTAACCTTTTGGTTCTGAAGATACATTTTTTAAAAAGAGTAAACAAATAAATTAACAGTCAGATTAGCAATGCTGCTGTAAGATAATTTAAATTCATATGGACATTAAATAATAGTCATTTAAATTTTTTGTACGTACCTAGGTAATAATCGTAATTATTTCATTTTCTTGAAGTCTTCTTTGATATTGATACAATGTTGGATTTTAAGTATTTGTGGTGTTTAGTTTGTGATGTTTCATTAATATATAAGATGATTCAGTTCAGAAATATCGACACTTAAAAATAGAAAAACAGCAAAAGTTATGAGTTTGATAAAATAACGATATTATTATGATTGATTGAAATGAATTATTCCTCTTAATTGGCAATCTTGTGTAACTGGTAACTATTTATATTTAAATAATTGTAATTAGTTTTAAAATAATAAATTATAAATGGAGTTAAAACACAGTTTTATTCCACAATATTTTTTATTGTGTTAAACGAAATAACGTTTTCGGGAACATCTTATATCAATATTATAATTCAACTGAAATTAAATACACTTTCCAACAGTAACATATGGTGTGTTTGGAGTTAACGGAGGTGGGGGTAGGGGTGGAGTTAAAATGGATTGGAACAATTTACAAAATAATCACAAAGTTTCACCAAAAACCTTTGAACAGTTAATAACTTGTAATGAAAAAACCGAATTATCAATTCCACTGTTACTATTGTAGACTAAAATATTAATCTATGCCGTGCACAGTTTCGGTGATTAAATATATTTTATGTAAATTTCCCATTAAAAAATCACATTTAATACAACAATACCGCTCCGACATGTTAACTAACAGCGGGATATCAAAACAATAAAATATTCTACTGCGACCATTATTTAGTGAACATTGTATCTTGACATACAGTGTGAATATGTTCCAGGCCGATGTTGTTTTTGAATAACTAAGTAATGAAAAATCTTTTTTTTATTTGGTTTTTATTTATCGATTATTCGGTTTATTACAATTATATATGGAATATGACATCGGCAAAGTGGTCGCCTCTGGCAGCGGCACTCTTTTAAACATATTGTTCATAACATTCTCATTTCAAATATTGTCCTGTAGCATCGGAATTATTGTTGGCTTATTGGCAACGCAAGTACCCTCACAGTCGGGAGCCGTCAAACCAGGTGATCGAGGAGGTTAATCGATATCACCGCTTTTTGATATTATGCGGCCGGAATTTTTATTTTTGTTTAATTTCAAGCGTAGCTCAGGCTGTGTGTGAGGTGGCACCATCCTATTGAAACAACATGTGTTGCAGACCTAATCGACCCAATTTGGCCACCAATAAGTTTTCTAACATATGACGATAGCGATCACCATTAATGGTTACAGCATTGCCATTATTATTTAGATAACATGTTTTAATAACTTCAACACCTTGTTGCGGCGTTAGATGCTCCAAAACAAATTGTCATCAACTACTTTCTACAACTATTAAATAGCGACCCATCAAAATCGGCCTGGAACATAATATACATCTTGTAGCTATGGTAAATAAAATAAAATGTTTTCAATTTTATGATTAAATTATTATAAAAATAAAAATGAACTAAAATCAAATCAATATACTTCTCAACTCCTGCGGAGAGATAAAAGAGAGGATAATCAACATTTTTACCTTATTGCACACAATTTTACAAATTTTAATTTTAATTAATGAAGATGGATTTCATCTGTTTTTGATATTTTGTGCTAGTTTTTAAAGCGAAGCCAGCAATGAAATATACGTGTTTTACAGTTTAAAGGCTGCTGTTTTAAAGGGTATTCAGTTGCGAGCGCCTTCCTAAAGACTTTATATACATCAACCCTTGTCAGATGTGAGGTGGCGCGTGCGGTACACGTGGTGGACTCCATATCCGGTTTCATTCTCTAGAAAAACTTTCCTTTGACATGGAAAATCCTCCAAAAAACTGTGACACGAACGGTGGGTATGGTGTCGCAAAGAAACCGCAATATATTTAATGTTTTTTTGTTCTCCTTCTCATTAATTTGACATATAAATGGTGTTTTTTAGAGGTATAGAACTTTAAAGTGAAATAAAATGGTATTAGCTTTATTGGAACGATAATTTTATGAATTTAAATATGATTTCGCGCCGCAACTGGTTCGAATAAAGCGCAATCTGTCGTATATTGGCAATAAAGACGACTAGCGACTTCACATATCCCCATAGAAAATAATGTAAAGGTGTTAAATCACACGATCTTGGAGGCTAATTCACAGGTCCATTATCCGAAATTATGCGCTCATCGAATGTTTCTTTCAATAAATAGACTGTGGCGCGCGCTGTATGGTATGCTGCGTCGTCTTATTGAAACCACAGCTCTTCTACATTAATGGCATTCAGTTGGGGAACGAAAACGTCAAAAAATTGCTGTGCACGATGGTGAATGGACTCATTTGGGTCCTCCTCAATACTACTTTTTGGTGCGCACTGTACTACGTCTCTGCGGATGTGTATTATCAATTAGAGTACAATTTTCAAGTGTTGTTCTAGCATAAGTCTATTCATGGTGAAATCCAAACCAAACTGAGCACAAATCAGCTGTCATCTATCAAATTGTCTGTCATTGTCAATTCGGAAAAAACAAACATCTAAAAAAAACACACTTTACAATGATGAGTACACCAGGTAAAATATTTTAGAACGTAAATAACCTATAAAACTACAAAACCATGGAGATTTTCTTCTTAGAGCGAACGCACACTACAACACATGACAAAACAGTCGTACGACAGGTCGCTACAGATTGTCATACGACAGAAAGTCAACGGTGTGCGCTCGCACTTAGCTTTACCATCGACCATAAAGTACCATGGTCTTTCCAATAAGAATATCAGATAGATATTTTTTACAACATTAATAAACAATAAAAATGTTTTTTTTAAATTATTATTATTTTTATAATTAATGGGTTGTCTTTCATCTAATCGATACATGATTCCAGCAGTCTCTTTCTTATTCTGGAAATCTTATACCTCGTATAGTGTTTATGATACTCGCCTAGTAATCTAGTGATCGGGGGTTCGAAACTTTTTCCTGAGGCCATCAAGTTAGTTTTATTTTCACAGCACAAGGGTTTAGCTTAGTTTAAAAATAGTAAAACTATTGTTGTGACACGTATTTCGTGTACGCATCACTATTTAATAAATAAAAAAGACTAAGAATATACCGAATATCGGAATAGTTTGTCTTCAATACATTTTACATTCATATAATAGCTAGATGAGTTTCCATATTTTAATCATAATTTTAATACAGTAAAGTAAAAGACAGATTAAGAAACTCTGAAATAAATTATGGTACATCCTCAATACTCAGTATACCTATATACTTTTATTCGAATTCCATTAAATAATGTACATCATACTTTCAGAAGTTTCAATCAACGTATCTCGTAGAAGTTACATGATTGCGAAACATCGCGGAACGGGTACTCAGTACTGGCTAATGACGGACGTCTTGGTCGGACGGGTGGCGAATCCACTGGTGGAATAGAAACGCATGCAGTGTGTTTGAGATGGATAATTGTATTCTCTGTTCTATTTCGGAGTTACCTCCTTGCTGGCGAATGTTTTATATTATGTAATTGCAAATATTTTGTTAAACTGATTTATATTTAATAATCAGTCAAAATCACTAACTATGAGTTAATCACTCATACTTCTAAAATAATTTATAATAACGTGATTCGTGATTCTTCTCTGAAAATATTCTCAACCAAAACTTACATTTATTTAATATGTTCTTCTTTTGCTAAATTTTGATACGATTTTTTAAATGTGTATTTATTTATTTATAAATGTTACATTGCTCTAATGTAATATTATATGACCTACTACCTCTATGTAGGAGATAAATCTCGTGCTTAGAAGAGATCGTTTATTGATTGTAAAAGTATAGTGTGGTGTATTTGGAAGTACTTGAGAAACTCAATAGATTCATGTAACAATATTAATTTATTACAATAACGTATATACAGTAGTTGACAATTATATAACTCAGATATAGATTAATACTATTGCGAAGTGGCGATGGAAAAGAGACCCGTTCCCCCAGAGACGGCCTCTTATAAGCCTTGTCCCCCACCACTCATCTACACACTCTCCTGCCATACACACATACACATAAATCCAAAGTGATATTTCTCACATTTAGGTTAAAATATATTTTTAATTATCATTAAAACTGAGCAATAACAGTGCATTTTGTAAATAAAATATACAATATATCGAGGAAAAAGTAAAATCAAGAAATAAATATTGAAATTGTATACTAAGTACGAAGTAGATATTTTACAAAATATCTAAAGTGTGAATGTAATAGAGATGAAATGTACTCCTTTGAAAGATATACATATGAAATCAATTTTCATCAACATAAAAAATATTGTTGTTGCTACCGAGATTCGAACCTGGATCGCTTCCTATTCGAAGAAATTGCATTAAATAAAGAATATTTGTATTCTGTTTATTGTACGCTGATGAGGCAGTACTAATGGCGAATAATGAACAAGAACTACAGGATCTGGTGAGTAGAATGCACGATGTATGCAAGGAAAGCGATCTCATGATGAATCTTAACAAGTCGAAAGTGATGGTATTCGAGAAGAAAGAAAACAAGACACCGTGCTAAATACTTGTGAGTAATGAATGTTAAGAACATGTAGATGAGTTTGTGTATTTGGGAAGTATGTTTGATAGAAACGGAAAGGCTGAGAATGATATCGAAAGGAGAGTGACTGCAGGAAATAAAGTGAACGGCGCTTTGAATGGAATTATATCTTTATTTATTATCTTTGTTTTATTAACCACTTTAATTTGTAAATTTATATTAAGTAATGATTTGAGTTAGGTACTAAAGATAAATAGATTTTTTAAAAATAGATTCTGTCAAAGAAACAATATATGTTTTATTTAGTTATGACATCCTGAAGAAGAAAATGGTATTTTTCGAAACCGGTAGATGTATTTAAACTCATTTAAAAAAAAAAAAAAAAAGTGGTTAATAAAACAAAGATAATAAATAAAAATATGAATCTTAACCACAAAGTTAACATTGCTGATTTTAAAAGTAGAATTATATCTAATGGGAATTTGTCAACCGAGTGCTAAATTAATTCCTGGTACCGATACTATGTATGGAAGTGAGGCCTGGAGTTGGCAGAAGAGGAACGAAAGTAGACTAAATTCAGTGGAAATGAGATCACTTAGGCGTAAATATGGTAAATCTATTTATGACAGAGTAAATAATGAAGAAATAGAAAAGAATGTAAAGCTGATGTAAGTATAGTGAGTAAGATTAAGAAAGGATCACTTAGGTGGTTTGGTCATATGGAATGGATGAATGAGGATAGAATGGTAAGAAAGATATATGATGCAAGTGTTGATGGTATCAGAAATAGAGAACGTCCGCGGAAGACTTGACTTGACCAGGTAAACCAGATAATGGAGGGTGGTTCTTCGGCGAGCTTGTATGAGAAGATGTATGAATCTGGATGAGGCGAGAATGTGTCAGGCCAGAAGAGTGTGGTGCTCTATTCTCTCTGCCTACCCCCGCGAGGAAATGTCGTGATGATAAGTAAGTACGTAAGTACAATAAGAATGCGTTCTCCTTAATAATAGAGATAATTTGTACTATCCATAAAAACATTTGAATACAATGATTTTTATTTATTTATTTATGCTAGGAAGTTGTAAATTAAATATGGTTTTCATACAAATGAAGGGTTTAATATAATTTTTAATTTTTGTTTAATTTATTCCGTGTACTTGATGAGATATAATAGTTTTCATTCAATGTCATCAAATACCAATCACACTAACACACACATTAAGTCAAGAATAGCAATTTATCTCTTGACAATGACGATGTAAACAATTTTCAAATATGTAACATAAAATTGTCGGTCTAATTGTACCTACTTAGTGTGCGAGGAATGAGAGAGTGAGAGAGTGAGTGTAACTGCTCCACTCTCTCACTCGATGTGAAATTCTGCATGAATCCATTAATAAGATATCGAAGAAACCGCAAAGTACTTCCTGACTCGCTTTTAATACATTTATCAAGTCATTGAAACTTTCGAGCATTTCCGCCGCCCTTGTATTCCATATTGTGAATGTGCAAATAATTGTATCAATTCGATATTATTTCAAGGAAAACTCTGAAATAATATCGAATTTCGAAATTTTATTACAGGTTTAAAGCCAAATGATTCAAAGGGCGAGCGATGCCTGCGGGCGAAGTACCCAGTTAATACTTTGCTCAAAGAGATCGATAACCGAATGATCTGGAAAGTGGTGTATTTCGCCAACGACGTGTGAATTACGTAAAGTTTTGTACAACGCGTAATAGGTAATACAATGAGTCTAGGCAATATATTATTGTGCGTATTAAGGTTGTTCAACAAGTTTTTATGATTTCAAAATTAAATAAGATAAGATAAACTTTATTGACATACATTTTTTATACATCAAAGCTGAACAAAAGGTGATGTAGTACATTTATTACAAATAAATTGCTATTATGTTATACATCAAAGGTGAACAAATAATAATATAGTACTAAGAAGAACACATTCTTATTGTGAAGTTGTAATTATTCAGAACATTGGTCTGTGATGTTTTACATATTAATTTTAATGTATTAATTATAAATATATACATATAAAATCAATTTTGTTCAAAAATATTGTTTTTGCGCTACCGGGATCTGTTTACAAATTGATTGAGTGGGATGCAGAAGGTATCCACCTATGATGGATACAGCCTTGTCTTGGCTACTTTGCTATTGTCTGTGTTAAAGTATTTTTTTCATGTCATTTTATTAAAATAAATACATTTGCAGAAACTTACTTACCATTACGCTGTTTCCCCGTGAGGGTAGGGGGTGCACTGTTCTGTCCTGATATACAATTCTCGCCTCATCCATATTTATACATCTTCACATATTTAGGTTACCAATTATTGTGGTTTCTAAAAGGACCATCTACCAGTATCTGGTTTACCTGGTCATGTCAAGTCTTCCTCTGTTTCTGGTGCCATCAACACTTGCGCCTTATATTTTAATTACCATTCTCTTCGCATTCATCCGTTCCATATAACCAAAACGCCTAAGTGATCTTTTATTAATCTTACTTACTCACTATACATTAATTCCTTATTTCTTCTATTCATAATTATACAAAAACTTTGTTTAAATCACTATTTATTAAATATTTTACATGTTTCGATACCTATGGTATCATCTTCAGGAAACAATGTATTCTGAAATTAAAAAATACATGCATAAATAAAAGCAAAAATTTAAAACGGTGAATGAGTAAGAACTAATATAGAAACAAATTTTAAAGGTGACTATTTGCAAAGAAGACTATTTGGCTATTTATAATATTAAGCTTGCTATTAATACCTTTTCTTATTTCTAAAATTTCAAATTTATCTAACTGTAAACTCCTAGTATTTGTATGTATAATTTCTAAACACTTATTAATATCAAAGGAATGGTTTGTTTCCAAATGGTGATTGTAAAATTTTGAATATTTATTGTTATTTAGGCATCTCAAATGCTCCCTAATTCTAATATCAAAATTTCTGTAAGTTTTACCTATATAAAAATAATTCCAATCATTGCAAATTAATTTGTAGACCCCCAATATTATTAAAATATCGCCCTTATGCTTGTTATTTAATATATAATTCTTTAATTTGTTTTTAGTGCAAAAAGCTGGTTGCATAGAATTTGGGATAGTTTTTATAATTGAATTTGAAGTAAGATTATTTAAAAACACAATTTTTCTCCACTGCTTCCCACTATCAATAAAAGATTGGTAAGCATATGAGCTGATAAATTTTTTTTGGACTTTTTGTTTAAAAATTAAAAATTAATTTAATATTATAACCATTATTAATTGCAATTTGTTTAATAATATTTAATTCTATGTTGAAGTTATTTATGGATAAAGGAACATTAACTAATCTACTAAGCATAGGATGAAAAGCTGATAATTTTTGAGAAAACGGATGATTAGAATTATTATGTACTACTAGGTCAGTGTAAGTATCTTTACGAAAAATGTTAAATTCTAGTTTATTTTTAATTATATAAATGTTTAAATGCAAAAAATTTATGCTAGAATTTTTACCCATTTATGTTATTCTTTACTCTGTCATAAATGGATCTGCCACACATACGCCTAAGTGAACTCATTCCCACTACATTCAGTCTACTTTAATTCATATTTTGCAAGCTTCAGGCCTCACTTTCATGCATCAGTGTCGGTTCCAGGACTCCATTGTATACCGCTAGTCTTGCCTCGGTTAACAAATTTCCATTAGATATTATTCCGTTTAAAGAGCCATTCACTTTGTTCCCTGCATTTGCAGATATACGATTAAATATGTTATGAATGTGTTGCAAATCTATATAAATATGGATTGTTTATGTTAAATTTAATTGGGAATATTGGACAACGTTGTTTTTGAATGATCTCTACCCAATTAGGTAATATTGGGTCCATATTTGAGTTATTTTTCTATAACTGAACTATTTCCAGTTAGTGTCAAATGTGTTGTATAACTTTGGAGCTAAGAACATGTAAACGCAATAATAATATTATGTCGTTGTTGTTCATGGAACTGGTATGTAGTTGTTTACTCGTTGTCTTATTTTGTGAAGATGATTTATTGCTGGGTGAATATAATTATGTGAATGTTAATATTATACAAGTCTCAGCATATATATTTATCTTACATCTAGAACATTTTACTACTCTTTAAAAAAAATATTCGATGAATACCTAAAAGGGCGACCATTTATAACCCCAATTGTTCTCTTTTAGCCGACTCTAATAATGTTTTTGCTGCTTCTCCCCAGATTAATAATCGCATAGTTAAGTAAAGAGTGGTAGAGCGCTAATATACAAATAAACTAATCTACCTATTCTCCATCATTTTCAAAAATATTTTTCCGCGTTCTAGCAGTTTTTAGATTCTTCGGCGTTAAAATGTTGGTTATTTTTACCGCCGCAAGCAAAGAGGAACACAGAATAACCCGCTGGTTTTTATTGTTTTGGTTGATATTATAACGTACACATACGCCAAATTTTTGTATTTTTACAATTGAATTCAGATTATTGAGAACTGTCCATGATGAACACATGAGATGGTTTGCTGATTCCAGTATCGTTCGATAGTTGTCTTCTTAGAGAATAGCTTCTCAACTCTCTTCACTAAGTATTAAGTCGGATAAATATGAATATTTTACATTTACTGCTTATATTAATCTTTAAAATACTAGTTGATATATATATATAGATGAATATATATGAATAATTGTGTAAAAGTGGTAAAAATGAAAAAAAAAACATTAATCATCACGAACTACAGCACAAAGACGCATAAGACATGTCTAACTCGGCCAGCGCACGTTCTGCCACAAAAGTGACGATCGGCATCCGGCACTCCGCGATCCACGCACTGCGCCTTCCGCTCCACGTACACATACACATAATAACAAATTCACGTCAGGTTCTTCCAGATAATTTTTTATTGTTGCATATGGTAAATATTTATATATTTTAATTATTATATCCGATACATAAACAAATTATGGAGGAATACCTAATATATGAATTCTATATTTACAGAGGTATTTACCTAATTAGAGGCAATGTCAACTCAGTTTTCATCATCGTAGAGGAAAGGTTAAAGCAATTAAACCTTTTCTGAGCAAAGTCATGTCATAATGGTTCCAAGCGTTTTGTGTAGCACTATAGTCACGATTAGGTTCGTAAAGAAAGATATGTCGGAGATGAAATTTTTTGATCAATCTGCACTCATATTTTAGGGTAAAACCAAATTAATTATAAAAAAAAAAAATGTAAAAGTAAACATCAATTATTGAAATATAAAGCAAGATTTACAAAATGGTATATGATACTAGCACAGATAATATTATTTGTGAAAATGAAGCATAGACAAAATTTAGTGGACAAACTATTATATTTTAAATATGAATTAAATATATTAATTAGAAAAATATACATATAAAATCAATTTTATCGAAAAATATTGTTGTTGCGCTACCGGGATTCAAACCTGAATCTCTTTCCTAACTGGGGAAGGTGCATTATCCAACTATGCTACAGCGCCAATATTTTTAGTGACAATTTTTCGAACTTATATGTTACCTTTTTGATATTAATACATTTACTCGTTCCATTATTCGAAAGAGCCATCTACCTTATTTTTACAGAATCTCAAATATCTTTGAGTAAACTGATAGCAGACGCCAGAATTATCAATTCATTTTCATTAAATTTTGGACACATTGATACAACTATATTATTAGGAGAACTCATTCTTATTGTGAAGTTGTAATTATTCAGATCATTGGTCTGTGATATTTTAAATATGAATTAAATATATTAATTAGAAAGTTATACATATAAAATCAAAATGTAATAAAAATGAATGGATAACTCTGGCGTCTGATATCAGTTTACTCAAAGGTATTTGAGATTCTGTAAAAATAATGTAGATGGCTTTTTCAAATAATGGAACGATTAAATGTATTAATATCAAAAAAGCAACATATAGGTTACAAAAATTGTCGCTAAAAATATTGTCGCTGTAGCATAGTTGGATAATGCACCTTCCCCGGTTATAAAATAGATCCAGGTTCGAATCCCGGTGGCGCAACAATAATATTTTTCTATAAAATTGATTTTATATGTATATCTTTCTAATTAATATATTTAATTCATATTTAAAATATCACAGACCTATTTTCTGAATAATTACTACTTCACAAAAATAATGTGTTCTCTTAATAAACTATTATATTTTAATATAAATTAAATGCATCAATTATATAGATCTACATACAGATAAACTCAATTTAACGAAAAAATACCAAATAACCAGGATCTCTTTCTATCCGGGGTAGTGCGATATCTTTTCCAACTTATGTGTTGCAGTTATTTCAAATTGATACATTTTACGTTGTTATTTATTTAAAAGCTATCACATTTTTATTGCGAATGTGATCTGCGAGAAATAATCGCTTGAAGACTTTAAAGATTTTTCTACTTCATTTTATATCATTTTTGGATATCCTTTAATAAAACATATATATTTTAAAGAGAACACAGTATTATTTGTGAAGGTGTAATTTTTTCAGAACATAGTTCTGTGATATTTTAATATAAATTAAATGCATCCTGGTTCAAATCCTGGTGGCAGCTAAATTTTTTTTTCGATAAATTGAGTATATCTGTATGTATATCATTCTAATTGATGCATTTAATTTGTAATACAAATAATAATGTGTTCTCTTTAAAATGTTATATTTTATTTTAATAGATTGTCAACAGGTTGTTAATGACCCTAAGTTCAGTTCAGTTTAATGCCAATAATAGCATTTTAATAGCATGTAACCACAGATTTTTTTAAAAATATGTAATAAAGTATTTATTTATTTTAATTTTATTTATAACTATATAATACAATGTAAAAATTTGTTTTGACTGTGCCCGTCTCACTAGAGAAATTCTGTGTCGAGACGGGCATGTATATTGGCATTCAGACGAGGCTTTGTGATTGTCTTACCGTTAAACTTTACAATCGCATTAATCACAGTTGAACCGAATTTTCTGGAAACACTAAGTATATTCTCGTGCTCCATGTATTAAAAAATATTCTGACAGTTATTAGACGAGAGAGATAGATCCATTATTTCTTTTCTGTTATTCTTGAATATAAAATATTTCGTATTTTCTCGGCATTGGAAATACGTACGGAATTCTAACGTCAGAACAAAGAATCACTGCAGCAGATATGGCACATCTATACAAAGTTGAACGATGTGAAATGGGCTATTCCAATGTTGGTGCAAACATTATCTACAGGGTCCCCATTTGCTGAATTCATGCTCCATTATTACTCCACATTCCTCAAAATAATAAAAATCATGAGAGAAAAAAAATTATCAATCGGATTATGTCAAGTTATAATGAAAAAGGTTTACGTGTTGATATATTTTTTGCAAGTTACACAATAGATAAATAAATATAAATACAAACACTTTTTTTTAAAAAAACATCTGAATGTGATAATTATATTTTTGGTTAGTTAATTTTGGTGACAGCGTAAAGAATGAAGACATAAGAAAAGCATGTAAAGCAGATCTTAGTATAGTAAGTAAGTTTAAGAAAGGATCACTATGGTGGTTTGGTCATATGAAACGGAAGAAGAATGGTAAGGAAGATACATGACGCAAGTGTTGATGCCACTAAAAATAGAAGACGTCCTTGGCACGACCAATACACCAGATAATGGAAGACGGTCCTGTTAGAAGCCTTAATAATCGGCGAGCTTGTATGAGAAGATGTATGAATGTGTATGAGGCGAGAACTGTGTGTCAGAACAGAAGAGTGTGGCGCTCTATTCTCTCTGACTACCACCGCGGAGAAACGGCGTGATGGTAAGTTAGTTAGTTATCTAATTTTGGTTAGTTAAAATGGTTGTTTCCGAAATCGGTCGATGAATTAATTAATATTTAAGTACTAATTTTTTAAATTATTATTATTTATTTATTTGATTCTTAGTACAGTACAGTGTGTTATATTATAATCGGATAAACATTTCGGCAAAATAAGATATATTTTTGGGCATCCTGCCTGCTATACTAGTATTTTACAGTATTATAGTAGACAGTGTTCTTCCGGTATAGCAGTAAATAAAGTGCAATGATCAATGTACAAAATTATATAAATATATATATATACGGAGTTAAACAAGATGTCATTAAATAAGTAAATACTTTGTAAACCTAACCGTTAATGCATTGTTCAATGTATAAGATTTAATGTATTGTATACATAAAGGGTAAAGCAAGATGCAATTAAATAACATCTAATTAAAACGTAAAACTTAAAGTAAGTCCAATGTTCAATGTATAAAAAATAAATATTTAAAAAATAATTATATATATATAAAGAGTAGAACACGATACAATTAGATAGCATATAAAAAAGATATATAAAGAGTAAAACAAAATGCAATTAGATCATTCAATATACTGTTGTAGCAGTTTTTATCTCAAGTTTGGACCTTTGAAAGTTCTTAGGCGTAATTTCTCCTCATTTCGTGGAGCCAGAACTGCACTTTTCATGATAAATATATTATATAATTAAATGTATTAATTAGAAAGATATACATATAAAATTAATTTTATCAAAAAATATTGTTCTTTAGCCACCGTTATTCGAACGTGGATCTCTTTCCAAACCTGGGAAGGTGCATTATATAACTATGCTACAGCGACATTATTTTTGACGACAAATTTTCGAACCTATATGTTACACTTTTTGTTTTAATTAATACATTTAGTTAGTATTTAAAATATCACAGACCTATGTTCTGAATAATTATAACTTCACAAGAGGAATGTGTTCTCCTTAATAATATTCAAGTCTTTAAAAAACAGATTTAAAACTAAAAGAACAAAAAAATACTTTTTCCTTTTTCTCTAATATTATCAGCCATTATTTATCCTCTAGAATACGATGAATCAAACTGGATAAAGGCCTGCCCATGACTCTGAAATTCCATTTGTACAGTTGTAGTGAATAGATATATTACGTGGTTTGGTCTTGACTTGTAGCGAGCCTATGACTACTTATTCTTCTCCTTTAGCGGCCTCATGGGACACGGAAGTCCATGACCGCAGGAAGCAGGAAGGACCCACTCTAGTCCATGACCGCAGTCAAAACTGAGCGCCGTCCGCCCCTTGGCACTCGCCCACTATTAAATATACTTATTAAATTGTTTAAATAGACATTAGGGATAAATTCTGTGAGAATTCCGAGTACATAAACATCATTTCATATGCCTTGTACAATTATTAATATTCTGCGTATTTTGATAGGAATAATACTAATCATAATATTGAATAATTTTTTTGTAATATTTAATTGCGTTGATGTTCTACAATGAATATTCAGGTCCGTGGTCACCTACCCATTTCTGTACTCATCCGGCCCTGAAAATATATTACTACCCACATGTCAAAGTTAAGGTAATATCGATTGTCTTCACTCTCTCTGCCTATTTCCCCAATATTAGAGTTCCGATGCTTCGGCGCCAGAAACACATCTAAAGTACTTATTTAAATTCCAACCGTTTACACAAATTTCGCATAAACTTAAAGTTTTAGTGGAATATATAGAATAATAACGAAACTTTTGAAACGTTGATGTATTCAGGCTGTAGATATTACGATAATTACAAAAATAAACAGAGTTTTAGTTTTTAAATGAAAAACTTTTTAATATCTGACT
The DNA here is from genome assembly GCA_031772225.1 of Eubasilissa splendida. Classification (NCBI taxonomy): domain Eukaryota; kingdom Metazoa; phylum Arthropoda; class Insecta; order Trichoptera; family Phryganeidae; genus Eubasilissa; species Eubasilissa splendida. Next base: position 17,655,400 of record CM062863.1, read on the forward strand.
AAATTCTAATGTAACATGTATTTAGACATTTATAGAAATATTTAATATTAATATATGGAACTCTTCTAGAATGTAGATTTCCTTTATTAGTACCGCATATTAAATAATTATTGTGTTTGTTTCAATATGTTTTCACTGTCATAATCCCTTAATAAAAACGAATAAATCGAGTTTTTTCTTTGTTAAATTTGTTTGAAGTTACGTTTCGACAAGGTAACACGTGTCATTGTCGAGGCTTTTTGTCTTGAAAGTTACAGTACAAATGTTCTTCTACTGCGGGAGATTTATATCCTCCGCATACAAGTATAGTTACACAGTTTTATATATTTGTCATACAAATAGTCAGATGCTTTGTGTTCTTGGTATTATTTTATGGAATTGAAGCAATTACTGAAGAAATGATTAGGCGACTTAAAGCTTTTTTTTTTTAAATTATGTTCCAACAATATTTATGGTAGGTACAATCATTTTTATTATTAAGAACACATTCTTATTGTAACGTTGTAATTATTCAAAACATAGGTCTGTGATATTTAACATACTAATGAAATGTATTAATTACAAAGATATACATATAAAATCAATTTTATCGAAAAATATTGTTGTTTCGCCACCGTTATTCGAACTTGGATCTCTTTCCAAACCTGACAAGGTGCATTATACAACTATGCTACAGCGACAATATTTTTAGCGACAAATTTTCGAACCTAAATGTAATCTTCTCCTAATAATAAAGTTGTATCAATGTATTCAAAATGTATTTGACGACAAATTTTCGAACCTATATGCTACACTTTTTCAAATGAATACATCTATCGTTCTATTATTTGAAAGCCATCTATTTTATAACTTTCTAATTAATACATTTAGTTAGTATTTAAAATATAACAGACTTATGTTCTGAATAATTACTACTTCACAATAAGAATGTGTTCTCCTTAATAATATATAAGTTGTATCAATGTGTCCAAAATTTAATAAAAATAAATTGTTAATTCTGGTGTCTACTATCGGTTCACTCAAATGTATTTGAGATTCCGTAAAAACAAAGTAGATAGATGGCTTTCAAATAATGGAATGATAAATGTATTAATTTGAAAAAGTGTAACATATGGGTTCGAAAATTGAAGTACTGTCGCTGTAACATAGTTGGATAATGCGCCTTACCCGGTTTGGAAAGAGATTCAGGTTCGGATTCCGGTAGCGCAACAACTATATTTTTCTATAAAATTAATTTTACATGTATATCTTTCTAATTTACTTACATTTAATTAGTATTTACGATAAAAAAAAATCGTACTACGCTTCTCATGAAAGCCTTTGTTTGTGTAGAGAAGTGGAGTGTATATCAATAAAAAATATTGTTTACAAGAAGTATTAAATGTTATATAATGAAAATAACAGCATTAACGATATAAATAATTTTATAATATGATTCAGGCTTAATCATTTGAGATGGGGATGTGTAGAAAAAATGTGAATGTGATTGCTTAAAATAAGGTGGATGGATAAAGTTACGAATTAGATATTATTATTCTGATAAATAAAGAAAAATAAGTATTTAAAACAATAAAATTCTGAAAAACGAACATGTAATTGAAAACATCCAGAAAAGCATCAGATCTTGGACCTCACAATACATGGAAAAATTAATGGAAGTCAGGGCCCTAAAAGAAGGGAAATATCATGGCTGAAGAACCTAAGGCAACGATTCTGCCAGTCTACTGTAGGGATATTCCGGGCCGAAGTAAATACAGTGATGATATCCTACGTCTGTTTAATGGATAAGGCATGAGATGAATATATATTTGTCATTATTCTGTTTGTGATGTTCTATTTTGTTCTAACATTTACTTTTATTTATATTTTTTCAGGCATTTTATAAAGTCACCTTCTGTTGTGGCGTTTTATGAGTGATAAAAGTATGTAATAAAAGTTGTGGATATTTTTTCATCGTCTGCTGTCTAGGTTTTTCTAGAAAAATTTCATACCCACGTAATAATACTTCGACTGAATATAATGTAATTTGAAGTCAGGGTCTTTACGATCACTGTTTTCAATTAAAACCATATAAAATAAAAAGTTGCAATGAATTATGTAGGTTTATTATTTTCTTCTTCATTCATATTGGAGCATACAGCCACAAGAAAACAAGCATGGTTCACCGATCTCCGCTTCTCTTAACTGGCGATGATGATGATAAGGTCAGAAGAAATGAAACACAGAAGTGTGTTATTTTTAGGGACACTGCGGCGAGAGAATCGAGAATGCATTCCCGCTTGCAGTGTACTTCGTTTTATTTCAGTTACAAACAATACATTTAATTCATTCATGTTTTTCCCATCATTTCAGCAAGCTGTAAGAGGCGTATTTGATCAAAATAACAATATTTGTTTGTTGAAGTTTATCTTACGTTTTTCTGGTTCTCCGCTGACTATTCAGCGTTCTTATATTTTTAAATTTCTGTAATAGCTGCCTCGTGTCCATATCACATTGGCGTCACTTCAATGACCCTTCAATCCTGTGTGAAATACATATTAAAGAACTATGTTGTTGACGGTGCATTATGTATCAATCGTTTCTGTCCTGAACCCTACCATAAATTATATATAAATGTCAGCATTAGTCTTGGTCATTATTTGGTTTCTATGTCTGAATTTTCGTTTAAATTATTCCCTCAATCTTTCCCTTAATTAGGCATTTTTTTGTGAGATAAGCATCATGTCTAAGAATGTATCTTACTTATTGGTTTTTTAAATTTTTGATGACGATTTTTATGAACCTTTTTTGTTGTACTCCTCTCGGTAGATACCTCCTCATTTGTTATTCTCTCGCATCTTTATCATCAAATATCTTAAAAATACTTTTGGCAATAATTATCATTTTTATTTTGCAATTATAAATGGATCGTACCAGGTATTTCACGAATATTCTGTGTTTCCAGAATTGTTTATATTCATTAGTATTGGTTCCAGAACTTCATTATAAAGGTACAACGTTAGTCTTGTTTTAATCAATTTCAATCAGATATGACAGGACTGCTCTATTAGAAGACAGAAAAATGAATGTACATATATGAGAAAGTGTAATGAAGACTAAATTAATATGCCAGTACCGAGAAGTCTAGCATTATAATTTCTGAACCTTTACAGTAGGGAAAAACTAAGTGATGATAAGTTAGTTAATTTTAAATAATTTTACTCATTAGACTCAACTACGCCGTAATTGTATTATAACAATTAGCTGACGTTCATTAGAGATAATCAATTAATTATTGACATTAAATGTTACGAAAAAATATGTTGCAATAAATTGAAATAATACATTTGTGGCTATAAATTTTTTTTGAATAAATAAAATATTTCAATTAAGCGAAATAATGGCATAATTACGACTTTTTTTGAAGTGCTTATATCTCTGACATGATTGAGACTAGACACATATTCTTTTGAACATTTTCAACTCGTAATTTAATCAGGTATCAACTCATAAAATATTTTGGACTAGGTCTGTTACAACCTGTATGTTGGTACTAATATTTGTATATAATTTTTTTCTGTGACTTCTGCTTCCGTGTATATATAATTTATGAAAAATTCAATTATGGATTTTATTATGTTCAGACCTATACTGTAACATTTTATTTAAATATATATTTATTATCAATGTACAATTCGTATTTAGAGTATTTTGTAGGTTACGGTGTGTAGTCAAATTATAATTCACGCATGTGATAAGATGTTTGACGACCACATTTTTATTGTAACAGCTGATTTATTCAAATTGTTTATACTCTGTACAATATAAAATAAAATATTAAATCGTACGGTAAATATAGGTACATGAAAGTATTATATGCTATTAATTTATTGTTATCTTTGGAGATATTTAAATAAAAAATACTTGATAATATTTAAATGAAATATATTAGATTAACTGTATGTAGGAGAGCTATTTACATATCAAACCACATAGCTTCGAATATCGACATTCTTCTGATAAGTGAAAATACGTCAAAGAGAGAACTACAAAAAGAAGAACTCAACTCGATGCTGGATGAGTAGTGTTTTTTTTTCATATATGGCACGTTTTATATTAAATTACATTGAATTGAATTAAAAATGACTTTTTTAAAGAGATATATAATTTGCATATTCATAAACTTGTCTTTAAATAATTCTGAAATAAGGTATATCATTAATACTGATTTTTAAACTCTTACCTATAAAAGTTTGTTGTTTTGCATTTAAAATAATTCTAAAGTACATTTTAACTTTTTATACTATTACTACCGACCTGCGTCCAAGGTTAAATATAGACCTCCCCTTTTTCGTTATTCACAGCTTCATATTTCGTGCACGTTGTTTCTAATTTAACTTTAACTTTAACCCACTTTAAATGATGAAATATTTTCAGGGTTTCTGCTACTTATACTTATTTATTAAAATACTCTCTTAAGGTCGGTTGTTTGATAAGTAGTAAAATATACTATAGTAAATTTTTACTATGCTAACTTTTTACCATCGCCCGTGGTATAAAACGTATGCAAGTTATTTGAACGTCAAGATAATCCTGTGTAATAATGTGATAATCAAAATATATCTGAGAACTTGATTTATTTGGCTTGGTTGATATTAATACATTTAATCGTTCCATCATTTGACAGAGCCATCTACCTTATTTTTACAGAATCTCAAATACCTTTGAGTAAAAAATCAAAAAGGTAACATATAGGGTCGAAAATTGTCGCTAAAAATAATGTCGCTGTAGCTTAGTTGGATAAAGCACCTTCCCCGGTTAAGAAAGAGATCCAGGTTCGAATCCCGGTGGCGCAACAACAATATTTTTTGATAAAATTGATTTTATATGTATATCTTTATAATTAATATATTTAATTCATATTTAAAATATCACAGACCTATGTTCTGAATAATTACAACTTCACAATAAGAATGTGTTCTAAAAAATAAAAAAGTATTGTACAATACTTGCAATGAGTAAATATTTTTTACCAACGATAGAACAACCCGTTTTTGCAAAGCAAATTTACTAATGTAACTCTTTTTAGAATTGTAAAAATTTACCACTGATCAAACAACCGACCCCTCGGGGTCATACCAAAAAGCACGGACATACCTTTTTTAAAAACATTATTAGCCAAAATGGCCACATTCAGAGCACTAAGATCAAATCCGTTTACATTTACTTAAAAATAAAATTAGCACCTCGAGCACGGGCGGAGCCCGGTGAGGCCGGCCTTAAAAGGTATTTTCTATTTATAAAGATAATCTCCGAAAAATCATCTCATTTTCCAAAAACGTTAATTGAGTTATGAGTTTTCCAGTCTTTGACAATTAAGAAAAATCGCATCTCAGATGTCCAGGCTTTTGTCGAATTTAATGGACAAAAGGGAGAGGAACCTTAAGAGGAATTCCGCCCTTCGGAGACGGTGATTAATCGTTATATCATTCCCTTTACTCTTGATTCCTTAACAACCGACGTAATTGAGTCCTCAGGTTGTCTTTCTCCCTTAAAAATGATCTAGTGTTTTATAAAAATATATTTTTGGTCTTCTTTGGTTCTGACGTGTCTCGAAGTATTTTTAAAATTAAATCACTAGTCGGAACACGTCAGAAAGGAGGGAGAATTTTAAAAGATTTAATAGAAGATTTCTTCATTAATTGTATATTACTCAGCATTTTATGGTTTTTGTAAAAAAGGTAGAAAATTGTGCTATCCAAAATAAATTTAAAATGTGAAAGTATCAAAATTCTCATATTTTAACATTAAAACAACTTGTGTATTACATATCAATACATATTAAATTTGTTTAAGTGAAAAATTATATTATTGTGCAAATAATAGATATCTTATAAAGACGAAGTTATTTTTTATTATATTTCAACATAAAATATATGGAAGTACTGGTAATCACAGGGCTTACGACCCGTCTTCAGCTGGATAAAGTGATCACTTTATATAAATATAACGTTCACCATTCTCACCCATTAATCAATTATAATATCTATCAAAACTTTGAAAGTTGTATGTATCTTAATACGTGGGCTAAATCGCCATCTATGGACTAAATTTTAAAATTCATTTCCCCGAAACAGCATATATGTCACAATGAGAATCTAATTATTTTTTTGAAATTATTTTAAAGCAATTTTCTTTATTTGTAATATGTTTTTAACACATTATACTAGAATACGAATGAAAAATCAATATTTTTCAATTTGATATATTTTCTTATTTTAACCAGTATAGTATATCGTCTCTATGAGATATCTATTATTTGTTTAATAATATATCTCTCATAGATATGGTAGATGGCTCTTTCAAATAATGGAACGATTAAATGTATTAATATCAAAAAGGTAACATATAGGTTCGAAAATTGTCGCAGTAGCATAGTTGGATAATGCACCTTCCCCGGTTAGGAAAGAGATCCAGGTTCGAATCCCGGTGGCGCAACAACAATATTTTTCGATAAAATTGATTTTATATGTATATCTTTCTAATTAATACATTTAATTTTAAATATCATTCAGCTTATGTAATTATTAATGAAAAAATAATAATAGTTAGCACGTACGTCTCGTCAAACATTAATAGGGATGATGTCCTAAAATTAGTATAGCTTTTCTATCCAGCTCTGCAAAATCAGTCGAATCGAAGATTTCACACGTATAATGAACCTTCATGAATTAAACTCACACAATACACGGAACTGTAATATCATGACATCCGCAGGGTATTGTAAGCCGGTAGTTAGATGAAATAGTTAAATAGATAGTTAGTAAGATAATACCATCATTAACAGGACGCGTCAGCACTTCATGCCTGATGATGAACTCTGCAATGGGATACGAAACGTTGGCTAGAGAAAGCCGAGACGTATCACAGGATCACGAGTAAATTATTTATTGTTATTGTTATAATTTATGTTCTTACGACCCGTGTTCACGGATGAGATTTGTAAGAGATATTTAAGATAGTCTCCGAGATACAGATATTGCGTTGGAGATACGCCACCTCATTTTACTCTTATTGTACGTTAAACGTCGAATATTAGTCCGTTGACCATTTATGTTCCGTTCGTCAGTTGGGTGAATTTGAATCTCACCAGCAGGAGTAAAAACTAAAAAAAAAGTAATTTGATGCCTTGTGTTTGTCTAATTTTTAGAATAAATAATTGTAGGTATAAGTAATGTTTAGGCGCACATGTCGAATCTCGCTGTCAAATTGAACGTGTCTACATGGGGTTGAGTTTTTGCCTCTTTCTATCAATCTCAAGCTTATATCTATTTTAAATCTCAATCAAATCAAGTTTTTTTTATAATAACTATGAAATATTTGGCCATGGAAATACGTGAGTATTTAAATAAAATCTATTCCATATTCGCAGTCCATTCATCATTCATGGGGAGGACGATATAACTCATGGAGCGGCCCAAGAGTTTATTAAAAAGGTGAATATGTAACGTGAACAATGCATCATTTATCACGATCGGTAACTGCATTAAAAGTGCATTTATACATGACAGTGAAAAATTTCGAAGCATATTATATTTATAATATTGCAGATTTAATATTTTCCCAAATTTAAAAGAGATTTATGAGCGCAATATGCTTTTTGCGAATTTGGTGAAGCCTTCGCAGCAACCCTTACGCTTTATCGGAGCGCGAGGAGCTATCTGAAACTGTTAATATAATAAATAAATACCATAATAATTCATCTAGGAGACATGTAAAATAATTTCAAAATATTAACGTTATAATTTTGATACGGTATATTTGATAGCAGTCAACTAGGGATTCTGTATTCACGACTTTTTTCAATTCCCGGGACTCGAGAGTCAAAATTTTCAAGTTCCAGGAATTCCCGGGAATTGAGGCTATAAATTTTATTTAATTAGATAGAAAATAAATTTTAATAAATATTCACATATATGATGTAGGTATATTAGATATTAAGGATGTATTATTATATGTGTAAAACAATATAAGTTAATATTAACTATATATAATATTAACTATTTGATTCATAATGTGGTAGTAGTAATTTAAAATGAAACTATATTTACGTAATATATGTATGTATATTGAATACAAAAACACATATTATACATCTACATATATGTATATACATCTATAAAAATTAGAAAAAAGAAACAATTTTAAAAATTCAAAAAAAAATTAAAATACAACACCAAATAAAAAACATACAATTAAATAACAATGAATAAAGAAACACATCGGAAGACTACAACGTAAGTATTTGACTAAAATCAAGTGAAGTCCCTTAATACAGTTTTTTAAATAATAATTTTATCACACCCAAAAATGGACTTTTTTTTTTATATCACATTTTACAAGAAAACCTATTTCCCCGTTTGAACGAAGTGATAAATTCATTTAATTCGGAGCTTTTTGGTTAGAAGTAAATATCTGAGAACAAATTTCTCCTTAATGCTTATCTTTATGGCTGACTATATAAAACTGTGTAAATTATATTTTTTATAGCTTACACGTCCATCGCTCGTCGCTTACATGACTCAATGCTCAGATGATTTTAACTCTACTTATTTAAAATGAATAACACCAAGAAAAATTTGAATCTCGAGTCTCGCGTTATTCTGCTTTGTTCGTGAATTTTTTTCATTAAAAAATTATTTGGCTACAGTTTACTATGATATTATTTATTTATTTTGACAGCAAATATAAAAGAAGGTGCATAGGCAAATATAAGTATAGCTGTGTTTGAATTCTCGCTATACGACAAGTTTGTACTGTTGAACGCAAATAAACGTAAGCAAGTCGCCCTTAATTAATTTGATTTGTTTGTTAAGAATTTTTATTATTTATTAAAAAAATATATATTTATTTCGATTCTATTATATGGAGGATAAACGATTATAAATAATGACATTAAAAATGAAAATAAAAACATTTATTCCTGTCTTACTATTTCTTATGGTGCGTGTACAGGCATGAAACTTCTCTCGACGATTCGTCTCGAAAGGGCATAAAAGACAATTGAGTCGAGATAAGTTGAGCGGGAAGCGAGCACTGACAGATGTACTTTGTCACAGAGAATGACGAAATTGATACGTACTTATATTTACCGACAATTTTTTAAGGCGAAAGATCCATGTCCATCCATTACAGAGAACATAACTGAATTTTTACAAAATGTTCAAAAATCATCAAAGTTGTGTAATTTTTGTTTAAGGTACACATTATTACAAATTAATAAATGCATATCACAGAATCTCTCAGTTGTGCAACACTGCACAGTAAAGCACTCACTCATATTTTTATAATAAAGATATCAAATCTTTAACGTTAAATATTTGAGTTGAATATGTCTAACATATTGTTGAAGAATATCATCCACATAAAATAGTCTTTGTTTTGTTATAAAACGACAAGATATTTATAATAAATTTACTTCATAATAACATTTTTATGTATAAAAAATTTCTACTTAGTATACTATCCATTTATACAATCCATATTACAATATGCCATCATTAATTGAGGATCACCTTATAATACTAAGCTGATTCCAGTAAAAAATGTACAAAAACTTATAAAAGTAATACTAAAAAAACCAAAAGATTATCTGACAAAATTACTTTTCGAAGAATTCCAAGTACCTACATTTTGTGATCTACTCTATTATTCAAATATTAAAAGAAAAAGAAAAAAATGTATTTTGATGCTCAAAAATTAACACACCATTTGCAAAATACCACTATACGCACATAGCAAAAAATATTTTTAATAGCTTACCCGAAAACATCGGGAAGATTAATGATAACAAAGAAATGATAAATGCTATCAAAAAATACTTGTACCCGATAAACATATACCCCGAAATTTATAATACTTTTTTAACGTTGCTATTAATAAGCTAGTTATTGTAAACAACAATTATTAATATGTAAGCACATGCTTTTTAGAGAAGGTGTAGAACTAAAAAAAAAACTTATTATTATTATATTGTTTCATTGTAATTATAACAAATTAATAAAATAAAAATGGTTTTTAATTTTTAATTGCATAATTTAATGAAAACTTTAAATAGGATCTTGCGTTCCAGTTTATATTAAGAAAATGTGTATAAATTGAAAATTAATTTATTTGTCCACTCATAAATATTTAATTTTTAATTGTGTGGTTATCCATTTGTTTCCCTTCGTTTGTTTTGTTAACCTCCCTTGAAATCATACATAGCTATAAAATACAATTTGATGTGCTTTCAAGATAACTACAGTTATACAAAATGAAACAATGATTTTTATAATATAACAAGAAATGGAATAATAATAGGTATTATTAACGTAAACGTTTGGTCAGCGTTATATTGGACATCAATTATGTTCGTGGAATTACATACGTTTATAGAGTATTAGTAAGTTCGTATTATATCATTTACTGAGCAATGTTCGTAAATATCGCGTTTAATTCCAATTAACCACTTTATTTACTCTTACAAAGAATACTGTTTTGTCATTGTTCAGTTGAGAGGTAGTTAAATGCATGGTCTAGGTCCCAAAACCTGAAATGTCTTTGTTCAGATGTCGTTTTTAGGGAATGTTTTTTTAGGGAAAATTTACATATCTTAATTACTTCTTTGCATCAATTGCATGCAATCCGTCGTACTTGATTAAAATAACAATTCGGCTCTTTTTATTCATTCTTAATGTTACCATCTTTCTACAGAGGTCGATAGGCGGTTGATGCGGACCTCACCTTGACAAGGGCTTATTTGTGGATTTATATATTTAAAAAAATATTTTAAAATATAAAAGTACTTGTAGATTATGATACATTGTGTAGGCAATATGAAGAAAAAAACGACTGTAAGAAAACGTAAAAAGAGAATTAAAAAACGTATTACTCTTCTAGGACAAGGAAAAACGTCGAGAATTGAAAATGTTCATCTCAAGGGATTGGGGAACTACTGAAAACTTGACACCATGTCGGGAAGGACACAGGACACGAAAGAGGAAAGAAAGAAAGAAAGCCTTTAACAAATAAATGCCCTAGAGAAATATTTTTTTTTATAATCTAAAAAAGTATATCTAGCCTTTTATCTATATATTATAAATGAATCGTCAGATGTGGATTTATTTTTAAGTTTTCTTCATACAAGCCAAGTAGATTAGTCGGCTTATTATTTATTTATTTTATGTAAATTCATTTTTCAAGAACGCTTAAAGAAAACTTAATAGGTTCATAAATCCACCTAGAATAAAATAGGAGAATCACGATATATTTTATACGGATTAAAATGATATAACGATTTATCACAAAGTAAAGTAGATTTAATAAATATACTAAGGCATGCACATAAGTAAGAAATAAACTATAAAATATTTTTTAAGTCTCCATTATGTAAATAAAAACGATAATTTTTAGTCATCTGAGTGTCATGTATTTTTAATATATGTACCTATATTTTTTAATATATACCTACTCTTAACGTTCATATAAAACGTGGAAATTTGAAATAATTACACAGATCACAAATATTACAATTGCTAAAAGATATTGAATAATTTAATTAAATTTTGATTTTATCAGCTTATGAAGCAGAAAACATTGATTATTCAATCTATAGTATATAAATTATTTTAATTAAATGTAATCATTAGAACTTGGGTTATTTTGGTGGCAATAAAGATCAAAATGGCAGATTAATATAGAACATACAGATATGTTTGTAGTTCTAGATTTAAACCAAAATGTAGATATATATACACATATATATGGTAGTAGGTATAAATTAAATTAAATATTTTTGAATATTGTGTAAAAATATTAAGTAAGAAAATATTATATAATTCCTATATATCGTATAAAAAAGAAGAATAACATTAAAAAAATATTAGTAATTAGAATTTACGAATTTTTTTAATTAAAAAAATGCAATTACCAAACAAGTGCACTACTCGTATCAAATAGTACAATTACATATTTAGTATATTATTGTCTATTAAAAAAATTTTATACTTTTTAGAGGTTATTAAAAATTACGAAATGGGACACAAAATTATTAAATTCAAGTGACATTTTTTTTATAAAAACAGTTTTGAAAAATAATATTATTTTAATACAAATTAAATTAATTAACAAGAAAGATATGCAGAAAAAATCTACATATCGAAAAAATATTTAGTTGCTAACGGGATTAAAACCCGGACCTCTTCCTATCCGGGGAAGCGCGTTCTCTATTTTCGACAAATTTTGAACTTATATTCTGTAATATTTCCAATTGATACATATACTATTACATTTTTAAAAGCAATCAACTTTATATTACGGTAAATCTCAAATAATTTAAGTATAACTCGATAGGAGGCGTCAGAATTAAATTTAATAATCCATTGTATTAAATTTATAAACTTTAATACAACTTATATTATATATTAAGGAGAACACATTTTGTGATACTGCATTTTCAGAACATAGTTATGTAGTAATAGTTCTGCAGTCATCGATAATACAAATTAAATTAATCAACTAGAAATATATATACAATATCTATCTATCGAAAAAATATTTAGTTGCTTCCTGAATTCGAGCCTGCGCTTCCCCGGATAGGAAGAGATCCTGGTTCGAATTCCGGTGGCAAATAAATATTGTTTCGGTAGATAGATTTTTTCTGTATATTTTTCTAGTTGATTAATTTAATTTGTATTAAAATACCACAGAACTAAGTTTTTAAAATGCAACATCACAATAAAAATATGTTCTTCTTAATATTATTTTGTTAAATAGGTATTTACATAAATTTTGGTTTACAAAAAGAGTTATAGTGAATAAAACACAATAAGTATACCTATTTTGAAACCCCTCATTTCAAAAGTACACTTTTATCACATGTTTATAATGTATAATAGTATGTACAGGAGAGAAGGATAGAACGCTCTGCATTTGCTTTACTACTAAAGATGCTTTTATACATTCTGACACAATCGTAGATTTTTAAAGCTTCACGTGCTTTCTACCTCCATAATTTATTTTGTTTTATAGAAATTTAATCTTTTTCGTCTCCAATATTGCACATCCTTTTATCAGACGCTCACACATTTTGTGGGAACCACATCTCAGCCCCCGTTTCTTAGACTTATCTGTTTCACTCGACGTTGCATAATTTTTTTGTATACTCTTTTTTTTTTCCCAGATCGCATACTCCAGTCGCATTATCACACAGTCTATTTTCACCATTATATTATTATTTTAACATGAGAGCTAACTTCACTTTACTTAAAAAAAAACATTTTCAAACAATAACAACTTTTTTGTTAATCTTTCTTTAATATATTTATGAAATAAAATTAATTATTAAAATATTTATAAAGACCATAGACATATTAGAAAAAATACTCTGCCAAGTTGAAAATGAATAAATTGTAATGTTACATTAAATTAAAACCATTTTTCCAAAAATTTAGCTTAAAAAAATCTTTTCTATAACCATGTAGATATGCTCTAAAAATATTAAATACTGTTTTAAAAACTATCTTGTTTAATATAAAGTGCATTCGAAGATTTGTAGTGAGCGAGCAAAGGACACAAACACAATTTTAACTTATAATTTTTATTTCATAAAGCGTAAAAGCAAAATGATATATTATTACGTATGTATGGGACTGTGCGCGGTTGAACACCTAGATTAGGGGGGCTATTGCCAGACCTGTTTTACAATATAATTATTGCACAGCAAGGGCTTACTAGAATAATACGTTGTGTTATAAATTTACATGTTTTATGCAAGCTTTATTAATTACTGCATGTAATATGTACAGACATTCATTATTAATGAACCTTCATTGGCATTTTAAGATATTTTAAAATTGAAATAGTAAATGTATCAATTTGAAATATTACGGAACATAAATTCAAAAATTTGTCAAAAATGTATTCGAGTGCTATAGCGAAAGTGGAAAACGCGTTTTCTCGGATAGGAAGAGATCCAGGTTCGAATACCAGTAGCAACTAAATATTTTTTCGATAGATAGATTTTTTCTGTTAGTTAATTTGTCTTACATTTTAATGTGATATTATCAAGATAGCAATAAGAAAAAATGATACATTAATTAAAATTAAATATTATTTATACATTAAATTAACATAAATATATAGTTAGCGCTAATTAGGCGCCAGCAAAGTCAAGGTAAATGGCCACCAATCATATAATACTAATTATATCTTCGAAAGTACAAACTACACGCGAAATAATGGAATCTTGTTGCATACAAGTTTCAATAAATTTCTCTCTACATCCATTGTGAGTTCACGTTGAGTGAGGGCCTCCATTGATCATTTCCAGCTCAATTAATCAAACCACCCCTCTTTCTCGCACAATCCACACACGGCCACCCCAAGACAGGGTGCGCACGGAATACCCGTCGCGTTCATCCCTAATATTTTTATATTTCTAATCTAGTAGATAAAAACATTATAATTATACTAGGAGAAAGCCCGTTAATAATGATGGATTTTTTTTTCAAATTAATACAGTATTTAAACAACATTAAATTTACACAATAATATCATTGGGTAATTTTTATAGAACCATTTAAAATTCAACTCAAGGGTGCTTTACACATAAACTGTTTAAAGTTCTACACTATTATTATATTTAAAATCGTTATTTGAACTTATGGAAATGATTATTTAAAAAGTTGCGTTTTTAGTATTTTTTAAATAAAGTCTGATGCACTGTTTCTTTGGCAAAGAATTCAACTCTTTTGGGCCTCCTACCGTAAATGTCCGTTCACTAAACTTAAGACTTCTGGTAACGGTTGGTCGGTAGCGGCCGAAGTAGAAGCTGACCTGAGAGTTTAACGTATACTATTCAAATAGTCTGGGATGCAAAGCTCTTGAAGATACAGAGGCGCAATGTTATGTGTCGCCTTGTACATGTTTATGACGATGTTAAGTGAGAGAATTTAGAAACTCTATAACTTATACATGCTGCCGCATTTAGAACAGATTGTAATTTATCTAGCTGAAACATTGGCAGGCCAGCGTAAAAATATTATATATTGGATATCTGTGTATTAACTAGGTATTACTTCTGGTATCGAATTGTCATTTTGAATAAGTTGCTATTAGGCGAGGTTAATATTTTATGTACCTACATAGTTTAATACTAACATTTATAGTTATAGAAATAACAACAATTTTCTGATCTCAAACTTTTTATTTGGCACTTAACCGCGTGGTTTATATCGAAATACAATTAATAAACTATAATTTAAAAATAAATCGTTTAATATAAGATTATCTACGGTTAATATTTATATGTCATTGTTATTTTTATGGTAAACATTGTTATGAAACAGCGTGTAGTGTGTTTTCTATCCGAGTTTCTAGTTCGAATAGACATTTATTATAGATATAGTATCAATCGGAAAACTCGAACAATAATGACGAATGTTCACCCTAGACAGATAATTAATAATTCATGAAAAATAAATGACAGTATTAATTATAAATTGGAATGAATGTAATATAAAAGGGCTTCATATTTATTTGTCGTTTATTTTCATCGTAGTAATATAAAACGGTGTATATTTTTCGTATTAAATATGTTCGCATGAAACCACAATAATCATCAAAATATGTTAGTCGCGTGGAAGATTATTAGTGAAATTAGAATATAAAAATTCTAATATCATATATTTATAGTGAAGATGTTAATTTTGAAAATTAAAGATTTTTATTTAATTTCATCATTTTATTGAAGTGTTTTCGTAATTTAAAGCTTTACATTTTTTGTCAAGGCCAAAGCACTCACAAGTCATTTAATAATTATTCTAAAATATACGAATTTTTTTATACTTTATAATTTAGTCAGTCATGACTATATGGAGTCATAGTTCGCCTCCAGTATTTTTAAGCCATCATTCGTATTCAGATATTTATGTATTCAACTCGGCTAGGTGAGGACATGTTTTGGACAGTAGTGTGTGCGAGCAAAATAAGTACATCCATGAAAACGATCGATTTATTCAAACAAAATAGTACGCGAATTTAAATATATATAAATTAAATATTAGTATAAGGTCTGTGAATGAAGCCGTCACCTATTTGGAGCCCGGTGAAGAAATTACTCGTGGAGCGGAACGCCTGGACGATCTGCTATGTAGCGCTAGGACATTGCAGGCAGCCAAAGTGAAGTCTGTTGTTCTTTTCAAATTAAGCATAATACATTATTTAATAGATTAACACTTCTCCCAACTACGAGTATGTGAGTGAGAGAGATGGTGTATAATCTGAACGCTCGAATTTGTATGTATTTTGAACTTTCCGTGTTGATTTTTCTGTGGCGTCCATCAAATTCAGTTCGCGTTCGCGAAGTCAGCTTTTTGAAAACATGATATATAGCGCCTAATTCCAAAACCCGTTAAAACGGATTTAGAATAATTAAAGATAAGTATGTAGTTTTGTAGATTTTTTTATCAGCTATATGCAGAACAAATTTCTCGCAATAGTCATATGAATCCATTGATATTGCGTGTTCTAAATCAGGGTTAGTTCCAAAATACCTCAAAGCAGACAGAATATAAGTTGCTTTTTCACCTAAAATAAAATCAGCCAATCACAGTGCTTGTTGATGATCACGTGATCTAAAATCTGGTATGGCTGCCAGAACGATGTGTACACGAAAAAAAAAACGTTTAGAATAGTCTCTTTAAAAAATGATGATGTAAAACAAACATTTTGTACATTTGCTTTCAAAATATACGTTTTCACCCATAACTTAAAAATATATAAAGTAATTGGAATTAGACGCTACATATGTTTGTTATTAATAAAGATTTTAAAAAAATATATTATTAGTAAACTCTGCTTAATTATTTAGCGTACCTATTTAATTCCTTGAGATATAAAGTAAGTGCGTGAAATTAGCACAACTAGCATATATTCTACTTTTCTATTTACTTATACTTTACTAGCACCAAAAGGTTGTAACTGCAGCCTTAATAATACAAATTTGCTCCAACATAATTAAACTGCACCAGAAAAATAGATAAATCATATGTTGAGATGGTTCCGTTAGAAATTTCAACTATTGAGGAGTGTACATACACGGGAAGACGCATCAATATGGAAGGTGGGTGTTGTATGTTTGGACAGATCTTTCTTATTATAAGAAAATATTACTATATATCCCTCCGCCATGCCGTAGCAGAGGGTGCGGTCCCAGGGTGGCGGATGGAGAACCGACCAAAGAAAATATTTGTTAGCTGCGAATATAATAAATAAGCCGTCATGGATCAGACGCAGTGGATTTAGGGAGTTTGGCACCCCTGATTTATTTCCAGTTATTTACAGTCTAGCTACTTGATGGTACTTGACTAGCATGGTCATAATTATGGTTTTTAATTTACCGTAAAAAAATCTTGTATGTCATTAATATAATAAACACCCCGAACCTCGTACGAACTGTAAACAACGTCTCGAAAATCAAAATAAAGATTTTATTCCAATAGCGCAACACTGTCGAAAATAATTTAGATAGTTCTGATCTCTGATAATAAAACATATGTCTTTATTATTTTCACGTAATTGATGTAATTTAATTGTGAAATTGAAATAGTGTATTTTTTATATATCTACGTTTTAGTGTAGTGTTGAATAAATAATAGTAGCGTATGAATATGATGTTCAGCTGTCAGTTGACGGGTCGGGGCGGTATCGTTGTACGTATATAATAATATTTGTTATTAGAAAATTGATTTCAAATGTGTTTATGTAACGTGCATGGTGAGCGCTAATAGCTATCTATTAGCCGATGACATGCACGCGTTACGTATCTCAAACAAATGTGTCATACCACCCCTGTATTGGAGATATTATTCTATTTTTGATTTTGATTTTGGTGTTTTTAAACATCATCTGAAATTTATTTCAAGTTTAGTCATTTGTGTTGTGGTGAAATTTATTCTCCATTGGTGCGTACAAAGTGATAAATACATGTAGCAACGTTCGTATATATTACATCCCTACCCGCGAATCTCTTATAAAATTTCTAAAGCGTTTTTTTTACCACTATTTTGTGACACATTTTATACGTTAAGCTTACGAAAAATTAAATACTATGTTAAAAATATATCACTATATGTATTGGTAATCACACCCTTAATTTTTTTTTCCAATTCATTAGAGTCTACGATACTCTGAGTACTCTACATGCGGCTAGACCGCCAAGTCTACTACTACAAGTGCATCAGCGCTAATCGTTTAGACACTTTTACTAACTATCTATTGTAATAAACATCATATGTGTTTTATATTAATACATGAATTGGAAGGGTAAAAAACTCTGATAAAAAACCCTCTAGACAATTTACTTAACCAAGTTAACCAAACCCCTTCATAACGGTGCGCTCTCGAGGTGTTAAACAGCTGTAATAGATTTTATGGGCCTGCTTTTTGATTAAGTGTCTCTATTCAAACAACGACTACTGTTCTAGTGAAGCAATGTTCGTCGACAATAAATTAAAATCATCGGCGCGCGGCGCCTCGCAAAACAGGGCCGCTGCTCCGGGCCTTTATTTGGGCCATAAATCACTCGGTGAATTGTGACGGCTCGACTTCCTTCCTTCCACTGTTGTCATTTCTATTCAGGGCTGCGTTGAAATATACACACGTCAAACGTCGGCCCTGAGCGCCAGTGGCTCTCAATGCCTTGGATTGAAGAGAATACCCTGCGATTCAAGACACCAGGCCTCAGAGCGTTTTTCACATTTTTAACATTCATATTTTGGCTTAATTTTTGGAGTATATAAGTATTTGATCCGTGTTAAATGTGTAGATTATTTCACATATTAATCGATCCAATTACAGAGATCAAAAATTGTGGTCGATTAATGGAGCTTATTCCCCTTTTTGCAAACTGTATAAATTATATAAGTATGGAAAACATCCAGTAGAAAAAGTTGTATTATTTATGTAACTTGAGAATCAACATAAATTAAATAGCGATGCAAATTTCAAAAAGTTAATACGTTGTGTCCAAAAAGTATTTTTCATTTTCGTTAATTCTCTGCAACAACGCAGCCGATCGCTGGCTACAACCTTGGGTATTCAGTCGCTATGAAGCGTGTCCTTACCAGTTATCCGTAAAATTTTCCCTAGAAAATTGATATACATCCCGACGAAGTGACATAAACTGGCCTCCACGTAACCCCGACTTAACACCAATTTACTTTTTCCTATGGGGCTACCTGAAATCAAAGGTATACAGTAATAATCCTCCCTCTCTGGGCCAATTAATATAAAATATCCGAGAAGAGATGGCAGCAACCACGGAGAATACGTATCGAGCAGTTCTCAGAAATTTCGTCATATATTTAGAAAAGTGCCAGCGAAATAACGGATCATATTAAGAAAACATAAAAATTGAGGAATAAATTCCCAAGGACTGTGAGGAAGGAAATGAAAATACTATTTTTTTTAGTAAACCCATCCATTAGTTTTTATTATGAAAAAGACTTTTGGGACATCTTGTATACTAAAAATTTTCGTATATTTTTTTGAAGCGATGTTTTTTTATCAGCGGCTCCCTAATCACTCACACTCGAGACTAAGCTTAACAATTGCTCGAGTGGCCCTGGCGTGCGATCGGAGACCAGGCAGGGGCCTGCTTTAGTGCAACACAATATTCCATTGTTTCTCGTGGCTTTATTTTTCCAGAAACATTCTTGGTATATTGGTGGCTCTGGTCCAATGATCGAGCCTTCACCTGGAGATGTCAGAGAAGTATCCTTAAGTAAGACCAAACGACGTCGATGACGGTTGGGATGGACAGTATTCGGAAAACTTAGAAAAAAGATACCACAGCAATTTATAGTACGTGTTTACGGCCAGATACACAAAGAAAAGTACTCGGTGTCTCCTTGAGTGACAGAAAAACCAATGCGTGCGTAAGAAGACGTTGCCGATATTATATGAAGTATCGCGAAACTGAAGTGGGATTATGTCAGATTGTAACGAGACTAACTCATGATAATTAGAATGGTGAAATCTTACAGTGACGTCCATCTTCATCAGTGGCACAACAGCTCGGTGTGGGCCCTGGCCTCCTCAAGTAAGATTCATCACTACAATCTATCTTCCGCTGTTTTTTTCTAGTGCGATACCGACTGCATGAGTTACATGGATAACGCCATCCATCCACCACATCACGGGTTTTCCAATACTTCAGCCAATAAAACACTACATTTGCTGGTCGTTCTGAGTCTATTCATTCATGAACGTGACCAACCCAGATCAGCCGTACATAATTTTAAATAGAGATTTGTACACGGAATACGTATCACATCAATACTAAACGAAAATATTCTATGAAAATAGGACTAACTTGATGGCCAGCTGGAACAAGGCTGAAACCCCTGACCACTAGACCACTAGGCAAGTATCGTAACCGCTAGACCACAAGCACGTCAAATCACGTTATATCTTAATAACTTAGACGATGTTTTATTTACCAAATTTTGAGCGTGGTTGTAATATATACACCACACCCTGTTTTCATTTTTGGTTCTAAATATCCTTTTTAGTATCATGGTTGAAACAAAAAAATGTCTAGGCCAACTACAAATGATTGACGATGAAAAAACCAGTAGCCTGTGAAGTAAGACCTACATATCTTCAGCAATAGTCGCAAACAGACTAAAATAGAAGATTGTAGTTCTATTTGTTGATCTGTCATTAAATACGCGCAATGTGCAATAGTCTTTCATCTAGAATCAGCCTTTGCTGATCGGATCTTTCTGCTAGTATACCATGAACAGAATCATTGTAACTGATGACATTTTGATGAGAGCAATCTATATTTTGGAAGACCTCGTGAATATTATAAAATAAATAAAATTGACTGCAAGTGATTAGATTTATTAAATTTAAAATTTGACGAGCATTAAACAAATTGTATTGTTAACGTATGCTAACTATATTCATAGAGTGAAATTCGTTATGGGCACTAAAATTAATAATTTTATTTACCACATTATTTTCTCACCGGTTTATCATGAAAATTATACGACAATAATATTACATCTATCTTTATACAATCTAGAATTGTTTATTGTTGATGGCGGCTATCGTGAAGCAATTTGCTAACCAGGATTTTAAACGTTCGATTGGTATTTCAAGTTTTATTTTCTGTTTATCATCATATCAAGAAGTTCTGATCAAAATTATAACATAGGGGTCATCTTATAAATTTTTATATTATAATTTTTTTCTATAAAAGTATAATTTCAATCATGATGACATCATAAAACATACATAAAAATTAAGTTATGGATAACTTGTAAAATGTTTGTATCAAATTGAAATGAATGAATAGAATCAAAATCCGCCAGGTAAATTCTCTGGTATTCTACATAGCACTGTATGAAATAAAACTTGGACACTAAGAAATGATGAAAGGAATGTGTTGGATGTTTTCAAGAGTTGGTGCACAAATGTATCTATCCTGGATGAGTTAAAGATTACAGAAAGACTTTCGACAACATGCAGGAGAAGTATTTTTACATACTTTGGACATGTTGCCAGAAGAAACGATGAGAGTCTCGAGAAGTTCGTGATCCCATGGACAGTTTTGAGGGAAAGCGAGCAAAATAACAGTCTATTTCAAGATGGATAGGTTAATTAAAGGAGTTAACAGGGTCCTGTTTGAACGCTGCCATCAACATGGCTCATGTCTAGGAAGAATGAAATTGTGGATCGAATGTCAAATACTTCAGGGTAGCATTATGCTCAGAAATTAATAAACGAAGCAGAACAAGTTTAACAATATTTTAATATGTCCAAGAACACACAATTACTGAGTGAATTTTTACCTCCAAAGACATTGTTATTAGACTGATTAAAGATATCTCATGGAGACGAAGCTATTTATATTATATGGGAAGTTTGGGTATTACAGGGCTTATGACCAGTCTTCGGCTGGCTTAAGTGATCACTATACAATTTAACGTTCACCATTCTATCGAATCAACTTCCATATATACAACTTTCAAAAATTTTATAGATATGAAGGTTGATTGTTGATATAAAGTGATCAATTAAGCCAGCCGAAGACAGGTCGTAAGCCCTGTTACATCCATACTTTCTATATTATATTATATAAATAGCTTCGTCTGTATAAGATATCTTTGATTTTTTTTATGAATAAGTTTGTACACTACATCATAACGCATCAGCATTTGATTACGTTCCTGGCGCCCTGCTGCTACGCCGTTCCGGAGTGTAGTCGAACAGTACATACCACCCAGTGTTGTAACTACAAAAATTGGATCCTAATGCAGAATAGAAGAAAGGGCCCCTTAATAAGTATATAATTTATATGAATATTAGTACTGAGTGCAATATTATGAATAAAATTAGTCTCTTTCCTCATACAATATTTTACGATAATTTATATGCGCTTTCATGCTTAATTTTCATTTTATGATGAGTCTGTTTCGTAATCCGACATATTAGCGGGATACTACTATATAAATCGATAATGTTTTCATGTGTTTTTTGCAATAAACGTGAGAAAATTTTAAATGTATATGTAAATGTCTATTTCTTCCTGTGAAACGCTGGAAAACGTATCGATATTCGCAACAATGTCAATTTTAAATGGATTGTAGAGCGCAAATTTTTTAGGCCCCTGTCTAACCTGGGCCCTAATGCACTACATTGGCATAGTTACGCCACTGATACTGATGCTCCATAAAATACGGCGAGGTACGGAAAGATGCCTGCCATAAGATCAATAACTGAAGAAAGTTATTAAAAATGTAAGTATCATGATGAAATCGAAATAGGTTACATTTCTATAGAAATAGATAAGTTAATAAATAAATAACATAATAAATATATATATAAATATATGGAAAACCATCAAGATTGGTTCGGAAGGGTAGGGCACCGCATTTATATTAATTTATTACAAATGGAGCTTGCTTGGGAGTCCCTGGGTCGCTTGAACCGAGCACCTGCGACTTATTGCGATTTGTAGGAATATTATATATGAGAATAATTTATCGTCAAGTGTCCAGAAGAAACTATTTAATACAGGGGTAAGCTTGCAGTGAAACAAAATGGTATTTTTTCTTTCACTTAAATAATATAAGAGTTTGATATTTTTATCCTGCTTTCCTGTGTTTCATCATCAATTATAAATGAACAGACATTATCTTTAATATAGCCTAGGTACTTTGGAAACGCGCTGTTTTTGCGGCTGTGAAAAATAAAATAGTTTTTTAGGGTAGCTCTTAGAAAATATGGGGGTAGCAAATGGAGTATGAAGAGAGAGTGAAGTGACCTACAATGATGATTAAAAATCCTTAGACTCCTGGAGGTGTCTTGTCGCGGCTGTAAAATGAGGATGAAGATGATGAATAATTTTAAATGTATCATAACTAACTTAACTATATTTTAATTATTTTGGAATGTTTAATAAAACTGAACCATGAAAACATTGACAAATACAAAAAATAATGCAACTCCTTAAAATACTTTGCTTACTCTGGGAAAAAAAATGCATTTTGGTGTTTACACAAATAATCATTCAAGCGCGCGACGCGATTACGTCATCTTAATTCAGGAGCAAGTTACGTATGCATACATCTATTTCGCTTAACTTGTTTTAAGAAATATTACCAACTTGAATTTGAAGCGTTATATATTACATACGTTTTGTTCATTTTTTTTTCAAAAAAATAGGTAAATAGAAAAAGTTTTAAAAAAAAGTTTTCTTTTTCATTAAACGATAAATGAATTCAATAAATAAATAAATTAGGTAGTTGAAAAAAAAAATGTTAATATTTAGCACGAAGCAATAATTATTTATCATTGAAAACTGGTATCACTTAATATAGTCGTACGCAGTGGGAAATGAAAATAGAAAAGTAAAACTACGATTAAAACAATGCTAAATAAATTATCTTCAAAACATTATATAAAACCATTGCGATTTTAATTATTTCACTCACTGAGAAATTTATAGCGGGAGCAGGAAGTATCCTAATGAAACCATGAATACAGAAGTAATACGAGGTACTTACCTATTATGCCATGCAGGCACTTTGTTATTTTTAATTATACACTTTATTAAATATTTTGTAATAATAAAAATATTAATAAAATAAATTAAGTACTTTATTTAAAAAAAAAAATTGTATGGCCACTGTAAGAATGCGTCTAGTATTTCTGCCACTCGCATCTGGATGATCAGGTTGAGTATACTAAAAAGCGATCTAATACAACAAAATAGTCAAGGCTCGCTTGCAAACCAAGGAGTAAATAATTTAAATGAATACTGATTACCTGAAATGTTGGATTTGGTGACACTTTTCTTCCAATGCGTTTCTGCATAAATAATTTCAGACGCATTTTTACACTGGCCATACTCTACGATTGTCTTTTTAACCACATGTTAAAATCGAATCGAATAATGGTGATTGATAGGGACGAAAGAGTGACCGAGTGTGATATAATAGTAGTTAATGAATTGTTGGAATATGTGTAGGAGTATTTGGAAGTATGTTAACTAAGGATGGAAAGGAAGAATTATATCGAAAGAAATTAAAATGAATGTTACTATAAATGCAATTTTTCAAAATTGGAAGACGTCAGCCGGAAGAGGATCTTAAATGATCAAAGCTACTCGTTCTATGTAATTCTTTTCTGTCCTTACATCTTACTTTGTACTTATCACGTTTTGTTTGCTCCCAACTTGTTTCTATTATAATCCTACATTTTACCTTGTTTCTACTTTGTTCTATTTTTAACTCTACTCTGATCTTTACTATGCTTTTTTTACTTGTTTCTCATATCTACTTATTTTAACCTATTATTATTTTTTACTCCATTTCTTTAATGTTCTTAATAATCTGCTCCTTACTTCTTACATGTCTTAAGTCTGTACCTAAATTTTTACTTTGTTCATTTTACTTATTTTCTGCATGTCTCTTTTTTGATTTTTATGTTTTTTAGTATTTACTTTGCTTAAATAAGTCCTACCTTACTTCCTACTTATTCATATATCTGTTTTCAGGAATATTAAAGACAACAATAACAGAATTGGTACTTTATATACACCCAGCGAGGTAGGAGGCGGCTAATAGGCATTCATATAAATAAAATGTCATTTTCAATACTTGCATGTTTATATTTATGCAAGCTTCAAAAGAAAGATTGTTTGCAAACAAACACTGATTTATTGGAACTGAACTAAATTATTGCTAATAGGAAATTTTCGCAACACCAGCGGTACATAATCGAGTTCTGGCGCTAACACTAATGTATGGAAGTGAAATGGAAAAAAATAACTAATAAGTGGTGGTGGGAATGCGGTAGTTTAGAAAAATGTTAAAAATCTATGTACGATAGAGTGAAGAATGAACAAATTTGGAGCGAATATAGTATTATTTCTAGTATATTCGATACAATTAAGAAATAGTCGCTGAAATTGTTTGGTCATGTTGAATTTATGCACGAGGAGATGGTGGTGAAGAAAATATACGAGGCGTGAAGGCAACATGAACACAGACTTGGCGTAATCAGATAAACCCTCACACCATCCCTGCAACAACACTGTGTATCAGTTTTGGGCATATCTGCGTTATGAATGCCACAACGTTGTATATCTTCTTGGGCATCGAATAATATATTAAGCAACCATATAAAATAAATAAAAATACTATTAAATCCAATTTCTAAATGACCTTCCCTACATCAAAAATGGCCGATGCTTTGTATATCGATCAACATTTGTAAAAACCGATATAAAGTGTTGTTGCAAGGGTGTCACAAATATTGGAGAACGGTTGTGTTAAAAGCTTGAAATGAAAATGGACGTAACAAGAATTGTGTGCTGGGTCAGAGAAATGTGACATTCTATCCGCCCATTATGAATAGTAGATGACGTGCTTGTAGTCTAGTGGTTACGATACTCGTCTAGTAACCAAATGGTCGTGGGTTCGAGCCTCGTTCCAGCAGGCCGTCAAGATGTTCTATTTTCATAGCACAAGCGTTTAGCTCAGTTTGAAAATAGTAAGAATATTGATACGCATTCCGTGTACGTATCACTATTTAAAAAAATAAAATAAAAAACCGCATGATAATATGTTAAGTTATTAAAATATAATTCATATAGTTAACAATAGATCAACCACAATACAATACAGTCTCAACGGGATTGAATCAGCTGAACGTAGTCAACAATAAATTAGCCATCTTCTGTCATCTACAAATCAAATTTGATAGAATAATAATTCTGCAATTAGGCTTCAGCCTAGATTAGTCGCGCGCACAAATTGGTCGGAGATGTTCTCGGCGCCTGACGGGGCCGGGCCGTTTGTGTGCGAGCCGACACGTCGCTGTGGACGCGCGCTCAAAAGCGGATTTGAACAATCTGGACTGTAATGAAAATTTATGTGTTTGCGGTTTGTCAACCAGAAATGGCGCCCCGCCACTATAAAACCCCGTACGGTGGGTCTAACTCGGGGGTCGGCAGACCGCGGCTCGCGAGCCGCGTGTGACTCAATATGACACAATAAAGGAAGTAGTGTTTGCCATTATCACAAACTTTGATTCTACCTATTTACGCGAACAAACATTCATGAATCAAATAAAAAATAAGTTAAGA
Source organism: Eubasilissa splendida (assembly GCA_031772225.1). Taxonomy (NCBI): domain Eukaryota; kingdom Metazoa; phylum Arthropoda; class Insecta; order Trichoptera; family Phryganeidae; genus Eubasilissa; species Eubasilissa splendida. Next base: position 17,682,083 of record CM062863.1, read on the forward strand.
AGTAAATTAAATAACGATAATTTACAATCCTGTCTAAAATTGAAAACATGTAGTTGCATGCGAGACATTGCAAAGCTTTCAAAAACGATGTAAGGCCACCGTTCTAACTAGTAAACTTTACAAAGCCCAAAAAGTGTTTTATTAGTTTTTTTTTATTTAGGAGAACACATTTTATGTTCTGTATAATTACAACTTCACAATAAGAATGTGTTCTCCTAAATAATAAAGTTGTATCAATGTGTCCAAATTTAAAAAAAAATTCATTGATAATTCTGGCGTCTGCTATCAGTTTACTCAAAGGTATTTGAGATTCTGTAAAAATAAGATAGATGGCTCTTTCAAATAATGGAACGATTAAATGTATTAATAACAAAAAGGTAACATATAGGTTCGATAATTGTCGCTAAAAATATTGTCGCTGTAGCATAGTTGGATAATGCACCTTCCTCGGTTAGGAAAGAGATCCAGGTTCGAATCCCGGTGGCGCAACAACAATATTTTTCGATAAAATTGATTTTATATGTATATCTTTCTAATTAATATATTTAATTCATATTTGTTTTATTAGTGTTTAATTATTTATGTATTCTTATTTATTTCTTGTTCTTGTTTCCATATATTATACTCTTCTAAGTAGCCTACGACTGTATTGTAAATTTGAGTTTTTAACCTTTACCATACCATGATATAAAATACTCGAACGCAGCCGTACTGTCAACTCGTGTTACCGTAAATAACAGTTGGAAAAAATGGTTTTATTAGCTTTAATGGCACGAATTTACTCTAAATATTGAGCATTAAATTTTTAAAAAATAATTAATAACATAATTTAGAGCATTCATTAAGTCCTGTACAATGCGTCCTTCCTTCTTATCTCTCTTCATTTAATTAGTGAGAAATATACAATTATATTTGTATGTGTGTTGTTCTTTTCACTGTGAAAATAGTGTGTGATCTCTGTTTTTCATGTCACAAATAGTATTTTTACCAACGTATTAATTTTACAACGGATTTAATGGAAAAAATAATTGTTTTTGTATGATTCCTTTTTCATAACTGGTTTTTTACTGTGCTAATATATTTTTTAAGATTATCTAAAATATGAATTTTATGTTACATGCATTTACTGAAATATTACAGGTTTAATTATGATGGTAGACCTGTGTTACTGTATGATTTGGGAAGGGTTAATAAAAATCTAGATTTGTTCTCGTTCTATTTCGTCATTAAAATTTATGAAATTTATGTTGCGGCTCTATGAAAATTTTGAGATACTGTTCACTTAATATTTGGCTCTTCTTACTAGAAAGTCTACCGACCCCTGGTGTAACTGGACTGTACAATATCTAGAAATTGTGTATATAGGATAATATGTATTAATGGTGACGTAATTGTATTGGTAGGACTGAAACGTTTACTGCTGTATGTTTAATTGCTAAATTATGACATAATCCAAGCATGTTTGTTTACATTGGACAGTCACTTATTTTTATTATGTAATTAATATACGAGGTGCGTTTTTTAAGTAAGTACCTGATATATATTTTTTAACAACACAGCTATCTCTCGACGCTACACACCTTAAACTGCTTTTCAACATAGTCGCCACCATTATAAGAGCACTTGTCATTGTCACCAATTTTTGATGAAGACCATGTATGTACTCCATATTTGAGTTTTCGTCGTAATCAAAACGCTTGCCCCAATGAACCGCTTCAAATGAAGGAAAATATGAAAATAACTTGGCGCCAAATAAGGACAAAATCGGACACACTTGGCAATAAATATCAACTGGTTTCATGTTTCGCGCATTCAAGAAACGAATTACGCAATCGGCGGACTGATCTATTGTCTTGAACATTTCAACCACTCACTACAATATGGCCACACTATGTGAATGTCTCTCACATTGAATATGGCGAGTCTATAGATGAAGGGAACCGTTGCGCATGCACAACGTCGCAACCGCAACGCTACACCGGGAATATCCGATAGCGGTACTTACTTAAAAAACGCGCCTCGTACCTATACATATAAATATTTTAAATATATTTTGGTTGATACTGAGATACAACTAACTCGAAACTTTTTTTTGTACATCTTTCCATTGCTTAATTTAATTTGTATTAAAAATATCATAGAACTATGTCCTGAAATTACAACTTCACATCAAAAATGTATTTACATTAGAAAGATTATACTTTTACATATTTATTCTTACACATAGATTAATGTAGGAGAATCTTATCGAAATTAACAAATATTTACCTGAATTTACTTTATTTGATGCGATAACCGCTCAACTTCATGTGATTGAATTGACAGCACTTCTTATTTATCTTATTTTGTCATAATACGGAAATCTGTCAATACGTTTATTTTACGTGGTCGTACGTCACGAAACAGTTGGAAAAGAATAAGTAAATTATTATAAAGTGATATTAGCAGCTGTCAACTATCAATAACGACCATGATTTTTATTCTTGGGTGGTACACGTACATTATAGCAAGAAAATATAAAAATATAGCTATTTCATAGCAGTATTAAAAATATGTTAAAGATAAATAAACTTTATTCAGTTTCTATCCAGCTAATTTTCAAAGTTTAATTTTACATCTTATCTATATCGAAACAAACAAATTTCAGTTAAATGTTAATATTTCTATCATTACTGCAGCAAGATCGGTCTCAACTGCCTTAACACTATTAAATCTGGATGCGTTAAAATCGGCAAAACGTTCAACGATATGTTAGAGTATCAAAACGTGACTGTTAAGATTTTGTAATAATTTAACGGTATTTGAAATATGGTGTTCCGTGTTCGTAATAAATTATTATTTTGTAGGTGAACGAACACATATACTTTCATACTTATTCATTCATTAATATTATTGTTAACAGTTATTAGTTTATCCATACCTCCTTAGCCTATTCTCCCCAGTACATTTCGTTCCTTTAGCTCGACTGGTTGTCTTTTTGGATGTCGAGGAGAGGAAGTATTCTCGTATGAATTTGTGTTGAATCACTACTTTGCACACACCGCTGTGATTTTGTTGTTTGTGGACGTAACACTCATCAGAGTTTTGTGAAGTGTAAATTTACTACATTTGGTGAACTTCCGGAAGTGCAACGTGACGGCGTCACCGACCGGGTGAGTCAAGCTGTCCTTTAGTTCCGTGAGTCAATCTTGGTCTGCTATCAAAAGTTCCCCTCGAGCCCTTCCTCCATCCCTATATATCTTCTCATTCTTCATTCCTCAATCAATATTTCCTATCAAACCGATCCTTCCGATTCCATCGCACCATCCATCCACCACATTTGGTGACCGGACGTCACATTTTTTGGCCACTTCGAGCTGAAATATTATATCTGGTCCTATGGTAATATTTTTTGTAATCCAATAATAACATTCAAATGGCATCAATATTCGTTTCAACTTTTAAAAAAATGACTGCATAAATTTGACAAAAAGGCAATTAATTCATCCACTAAACCAAGCCTAGCCCACTTGTGACAAACGCGTAGTGAACCAAACTACAGTCCAGAATGATAGATTGATGTTTTCGAGTTGCGTCTGTAGCGGCGTAACAATAACAATAGTCCGTGTATCATGACGTCACGATGGCGGCCGCAAACCGCGGCGTGATATTTCACGCTGTAAATCTCCGACTGCGACTAGTTTTGGTTGAATGTGGATGCTTTTGATTGGGTACTGCAATGGGGGTGTCAGTCCATAATAATAGCAAATAGTAGTTTTAGATATAATGATATATCGTAATTTCGTAATATTGCATACATTTATTTACTTAATAAAAGAAAAAAAAACATTCCTGCACCGGTCGCCGGAAGCAGGTAAATGTTATTTACTGTTTTATTAGGTACTTTTTTTCTTCTCTAGAACCAATATTAAAAGAGTTTAAACAGCCGCCATTCTAAAAAAATTGTACATCGAGATGTTTACTATAAATAAAACAGATTTTTTAATATCATAATATGTTAAGAACCAGGCAAAACCCGTTACATCTTGTATGTATACATAGATCGATATAAATTAGGCGTAAAAAATTAATTACCGAAATGCAACTTTAAAAAATATGCATGTGAAACTGTACATTAGTTGCCGTTAGTACATTAGTACTGTCGCCTTCTAAGTACTCCCCTCGAGCATCTATACACTGACTTAGATGTCGTTCCCATTTCTGGAAGCTGGTCTGGAACTCATTTTTCGGAATACCTGTCTCATATTCTGTTGGATATCAGTTATATTAGGAAAATCTTTGTCCTTTCAACGCAGTTTTTAATTTTGAAAATAGCCAGTAATCACAGGGAACTAGGGCAGATGAATACGTAGTATGATTTAATTGGGTAATTGGTATATTGATCAGAATGTCATTCACAGTGAGCATGATCGATCGCTCGAATTTCGATAGCCCATTCTTACGCCATAGTTCATAGACAGATATCACCTTCTCAATAGCTAACTAACAAGTGGCTCTATCTGCTTGAAATTTACGCACATATTAGTTCAAGCACGAACACAAGATTTTTATATAATTACATCACAAACGACACGATCGATTACGCGATTATTTCGGGAATTAAACTGTCGCACGTCGTATGTTTAAGTTGGGTTAGATTAGTTTTAGATTTATGATATTATGATTTTAAACGCAAATTAAATGTATTAATTAGAAATATATATTCGAATCTGGATTTCTTCCAATCCGGGGAACGTGCATAAACTGATTATGCCACACAGTACATTGACGACAAATTTTCGAACCTATATGTTACACTTTTCAAATTAATACATCTATTTGATTGGAAGAGATCCAGGTTCGAATCCCGGTAGCAACAACAATATTTTTCGAAAAAATTGATTTTATGTTTATATCTCTGTAATTTATACATTTAATTTGTATTTAAAATATTATTATTAAGGAGAACACCACAGATCTATGTTCTGAATTATTACAACATCCAATAAGAATGTGTTTTCTTTAATAATTATGATTTTGCTTTGCAAAGTTTCTAAACGTATAGTTCTTTCTGTGACGTTCTGGATAATCTTATGCTTGCCATTTAGGTCTAAGTATTCTCGAAAGATGCCTTCTAAGTGTTCATGTTTCACCAAACTGATACAAAAGTTTTTTTTGAAGTATTGTTGAAGCTGAATTTAAATTTAAACACGTAGGTATATGTTAAAATTTCCCAATTTTCTCACACTAGCTGTACACGATTATTGATTTCTTTTGTGTAATTCTGTCGTCCCAGATGTACAGTTTAGCAAAGCTTTACATAGGTTTCTACAACCCCTGTGGTGTTATTTTCAATTGAAATATATCTCTAAGGATATTATATTTTACTTCCCCAAATGCTGCTCAGGCTGTCAGTTTAATATGTCTCTGTATTTCTTTGAAATGATTCCTGGAATACGCTTCCAATTGTGATCTTTTGAGTATTTTTTTAGTAGACTTAGGGAGTAAAAATATTATGAAACTTTCTCTCAATTTTATTTTGAAACTAACAGAAAACTCGGCTTTTCCCGCGGGGGAAACAAACCTTTTATATTAAATTGAGAGATATCAATTAATTAGATACATAATACGGACAACCCTATGCTGAGTTTTTTTGAAATTTTTTATCAAATCCTCAAAATCTCTTTTAGATTATTCCTTTAGAGTCCAAATTTGAGGTACTTCATGCACGAGATTTGACCGAGTTACGAAAAATATTTTTTTACTATTTTTATTTTAAAATCTCCCCAGAAAATTGACAATACGCTCAAGGAAGCAGTAATAAAAGCGAAAAGACAGACGTTTGGTCACGGCGTGAATAGTAAACTTTAACTCACAATCGCATCCCTATGCGAAGGGAGTACTGCATGTGTAAGAATCAATGCATTCTAACCATTTGAAATTACAAAAACTATTAAACTATTGGGTAATGTCTCGATGGTTATTTAACTTATAATTGTGTGAAAGAATTGGATTGTGTAAATGTAGTAGTGAAAATGTTTCGATTGTATCCTGTTTTAATGGCGAATAGTGAATAAGGTTTACAAAGTCTACTAACGATGATGTACAATGTTTGCAAGGAAAGTCACATTTTGTTATATGTTAGTTATCAAATGAAGAGTACCAACATTTTGTAATCTATTTGAAAGAAGAAATTATATTTTTTAAATAATAAATGAAAAAGAAAAATATCATTTTATTACTGAAAATTGTACTTGGTTTAATTTATTTGTATTTTCATTCTCAAAAATCAACACATCATTTGCACAACACTACTACAAGCACATGGTTAAAAATATATTTAACAGTTAACCCGAAAACATCAATAAGATTAATGTAATAAAGAAATAATCAATGCTATTAAAAAACACTTTAAATATAAACATGTACTTCGAAATTTTTATATCGCTATTACTATTAATTTAATATATTTCATTTTATTACATGGTAGTTATTGTAAATAATATTTTTTATTAGATGTGATATTTTAAATGAGAATTAAATATATTAATTAGAAAGAAATACATATAAAATCAATTTTATCGAAAAGTATTGTTGTTGCGCTACCGGGATGCGAACCTGGATCTCTCCTAACCGGGAAAGGTGCATTATCCAACTATCCTACAGCGACAACATTTTTAGCGACAAGTTTTCGAACCTATATGTTACCTTTTTGATATTAATACATTTAATCGTTCCATTATTTGAAAGAGCCATCTACCTTATTTTTACAGAATCTCAAATACCTTTGAGTAATCTGAGAGCAGACGCCAGAATTATTAATTCATTTTTATTAAATTTTGGACACATTGATACAATTTTATTATTAGGATAACACAACAACAACCCAGTGGCGCAACAACAATTTTTATCAATAAAATTGATTTTATATGTATATCTTTCTAATTAATATTTAATATTTTTTATTAATATACACTCCACTTCTCTGCGTAAGTATGTATATGCTTTCAAGAGAAGTGGAGCATGAAAAAAAAAAAGTATTATATCACTGTACGTATATCAGATTAATGAATAAATATATAAAAGAGTATTAATTTTTCTAAAAAAGTAATATATTATTAAAGTCTGGCAGTTTTGCTTGATTTTCTTTAAATTATGAAAACGACTCAATTAATAAATAACATAAGTTTACCATTGTCGTGACGTTCCCAGACGGGGGACAAAGTTCGTACTACAGTTTCTCACATTCTATGTACCTTTGATATTTTAAACACACCATAAAATAACAAAAAAAAAAATACGGTACCACTTAAGAAATGTATTTATAACAGCAAACCGCAGAAAAACGTGACGTCACGTATGTGAGCCAAGCGTTCGTGACAAATTTTAAAACAAAAACTTTTGCCGCCTGTACGGAACTTATTTCGAATGTAGAATATCGAAGTATGTAATGTGACATATTTAGATTCAGGTAGTATTTTTAAAAAAGGGTTTTTGCTAAAACAAATCTCGGCCAAAGTTTGAGGAAGTTATTTGGAAACGAAATTAATTATTTATTGCTCGACGAGAGAATGAAAAATGATAAATATTATTAAAATATTTCTTAATTTTGTACTGATTGTTTACCTACTTAAAAATAATATCGCAAAATTGAGTTTTTTTTAGAGAAAAAATTATCTTATAACGTTAAAACCCATTTTTCTACATTATTGATTTATTATATTACTCATTTATTTATCATTTTCACATGCTTGAAACAAAGTTATCCTAACTGTTTTTTATTAATATAAACTATTCGATCTTTATGACTATCTATCGCGACATAGAATAGTTCCTGTCTACTAACTATCCATTACCCCCTCCTCATGTACCAGAACACGATCTTATATGTGGTTATGTTCTTAATGGTTCGTCAGTTGAAGTTATACCTTCGAACTGTCAAGTAAGCGTTTACCATAAGGGTGCGTTTATTGCCGCTAAGTTCGTCCTGCTCTGGGAACGAGTTATTGGCTTGATCGTTCTGCTGTGTGGGGCTGATAGTTTATTGTGTGTGTTTTGGTTCCTCGCTACAGTGCATGCTGAAACCTGTACATTGTGAAATTGTGCAAGATGTTATTTGATACTTTCGCGCAATCATCAAAAGTGTAAGTTTAAGTGTACTTCGTGATGAACAGCGTTGTACGTATCATAGAGCTGGAAGACCTGTGAATCCAGTGGAAGAAGGTATCGAAATGAGCATTTCACAGGCAGGTCGTGTTTTCTGGTTTTGGTGGTCCTTCATCCAGCCTCTGTTTCCTATTCCTGTCCATTTCCCGAATTCCTTCCACTCTTCTTGCATCACTTATTTCTTCACCCCCTCGTGAAAATATAAATAAACGATTAAATATGTTTAAATAACATCAGTCAGGCGTGTTATTTCTTCAATTAAATATGTTCAAAGTCTGCATTGATATGAGCGAACATTTTGCTGTTTGTAGCAGGGTTGATATAATAAATAAAGTCAAATAAAGAAACGCTGAGATGGTTTGGTTACGTTGAAGGTATGAGCGAGGAGATGATGGTAAAGAAGATATAAACGGCGAGTGTTGAAGGCATCAGAAGCAAAGGCCGCCCGTGGAATACTTGGCATGACCAATTAAACATGGTACTGGAAGACGGCCCTATTAAGAGCGTGATGACAGAAAAGGGTGGCGTTCTATCATCTGCGTAAAAACGGCGTGACGATAAGTTGGTTATGTTGCCCCATTGAATAACCGCTACCCTCGCACACGTATAACAAAGCGCATGGAATATTTGGACTGCGTATAGATATGTAGATGTGACAGGCGGGCAGGTATTATGAATGGAAACGACTTGACTTGGCGCTGAATTTATCGAATTAAACTTATGTTTCGAAAATTGGAAGCGTCTAGAAGTGAAGATAGTAGCTTGGCCTACCCGGGGCCTAGCTGTGACCCGTGTACGCTGTTGCACGTAACCAGTACCTTGAGTCTTTATGGCTGGTAATAGATAGAAGTTGGGTACCGCCTTGCTGGCCGCGTTAAGATTGACGAGAGTGCAGGCATTCTACAAGTTTATGTCGACCGATAACTACTAAGTTACCAGTTAGGACAGATGTACACTAACTCAGTGGCTTAATGAATATTTAATACAGTAGTATCGATCCGGTTGACGTTAAGTCAATAAAAGTTAGTTTTTTTTATTATCATTAAGGAGAACACATTCTTATTGTGAAGTTGTAATTATACAGAACATAGGTCTGTGATATTTTAAATACTAATAAAATGTATTAATTAGAAAGACATTCATATGAAATCATCGTTCCATTATTTAAAAATTTGTCGTCAAAAGTACTGTCGCTGTAGCATAGATAGATAATGCACCTTCCCCAGTTTGAAAAGAGATCTAGCTTCTAATCCCGGTAGCGCAACAACGATATTTTTCGATAAAATTGATTTTTTATGTATATCTTTCTAATTAATACATTTGATTTGTATTTTGTTATTTTAAATTAGTAATTATGTCTAACCACCAAGTTAACGCTATATGTTTGCATTCTTCTTTTAGATGACGGAGTAGAATAGTCATTTATTCTCGTGATGTAGCGATTAATTTTATTAATATTTTCATTTCACTATTTCAGTTTTTGTATCTCTTTTGCACACTTCTACACCCTTGTCTAACTCTTTTCCTTTTTAGAGGAGACTTAATTGAATTTGTCTGTGATTAATTTCGAGTAAACTGATTTTTTTAAATACGAATGACTCATTCAAACAATTGAGCTTTGAGTGATGGATAAATCAATCAATAGATATTCGAACAAATTAATTATTCGAGCAATTAGAGATTTTAACGTCTTTACCATTTTTGATATAGTGCCTTAAATGAAAAGCGATAAAACAAAGGGAAACTATTGCAATCGGATACAATTTTAGATTAAATAATCAAAGTAGGAAATTCGACTCACTGAGACAGAAGGATCATTTATAATTCAAAGTGATTGAGTACAATTTAATCATTGATGAATATAAAATATTGTTCAGTACCTACACAGTGATTGCCTAAGGGTGCGTGTTCACGGATTAAACCTTTGTCTTGAAACTTGGGTAAAGGGCAGAGTTATTTACTCATTGTGAAATGCTTACCCAATCTTTGTTATAATAATATAGATAGATTTTTTCTGTGTATCTTTTTAAGTGATAATTTAACATTCAAATTAATAATATAATTATAGGTTATATATAATATAATTATAGGTTTCTACAGGACACTTATTAATTTATATATACGACATATAATGAAAAATGTACAATGAATATGAAAAATTATCACATGGCAAATTATATATTTATTACAAACATTTATGTATCATTTTTATTGCCAAAAATATAGTTTTTTAGATTAACTCTGAATTGTAGCTTTTCGCTTTTTTCCCGTTTTTTTGCTTTTTTTTTGGTACCCTGATGTATAAGTGATGGTTATGGTTATGTAGTCGCTTGCGATGTCATGTCGAAAGCAAGTTGTATTTGTATGTTGTTTAGAACATAATCTTTTATCATTAAATATAGAGAAAACCAATTATACTCGTATATGAGAAAAAGTTTTTTTTTTGGATTCTACTCGTTTCTGACGTGTTTTGCCTTGTAAGGCGTGAAAAATTAATAAAAAGAAAAAATGTTAATGATATAAAGAAAACACTACCCTTTTAGATACGGACCCTGGTCTAGTGAGGCGGGCAGGGAACACATAAAACATTAAATGTATTAAAATTTTAAATAAATATATAAACGTATATTTCGTATCAGTTACAATCAGTGGCGTGTAGTAGGTATAGATTTAGTCTATGCAGTTACCAATGATATTATACAATCATATATAATATTATATGTGTACTACAATATATGTTGTGTATATGATTATGAACTTTCTTTTAACCAACGTATTTAGACAAAATGAATCAGTTGTTTATACGACCCTACCATGTATTTATTTGAAATTTTAGAGTACTATTAATAGAGTTTTAAAAGTTTTAGTTTTAACGTAAAATAATACTTTCTATCCCATATAAAAATCAATATAAAAAAATTATGGATTATAAATTATGGTTTTGAGAACACTTTTTATGACTAAAAATGATTATTTTATTATTTGAAAAACCTTCACGTAATAAGTAAACGAAATAATTATTTTAAAAAAAGGTTAACGCAAGAAATAGTTATGCCAACTGCTTTTTGTTTTTTCCAAATCAAAATCAAAATCATGCACCAAATGCACCTCGAACGCAAAGAACGACCATGAAATCAACACGTTAAAAATAGAAAGATAATAAAATTCGCGAATTAGTAAAAGAAAAAATAGACACTTCAATGATTTGCACGCAGTTGTAAGCTTTTCTAATGCTATTCTGTTAAAAAACAGCATAAGTTATGACTCCATACAAAACGGATCAACTGAATGGAATTTTCAATTTAGTAAATAGCCAGTTATTTGAGTTGAGTAATACATACGCTTAAAAATATAATAGAGTTATGTGAATAGCTACAATCGACGCATTGTAGCTACTAGCACTACGGCTGCAGCGGTGGGTTGTCGTGGGAGTTTTTAGAACTAAACCATTAATGTTTCTACTGGTATACGGATGATGCTCGTATTGATTGTAATAAATCCGTAAATATACGTTCACGGTCCATATTATAAATTATTTAATTAATATTTGTTTCTCATAATTTTTAGTAATGCACAACTTGTTTGCTTGTACGCACTGCACGCCCCTGGTGACAAAGTGTTGTGTCATGTGTAGGTCGAAATGTCGGACAAACAGATCGGATACACAAGGCAAAATAGCCTAGGACTCACTACACAAAACATTCCGTAGTGAGTCCAAAGGTCTGGTGGAAGCTGACTCAACATTTCGACTATCTCGCGTTACTCACAAATCCCCCTTTAACTCTGATTCGCCAGGTTTCCTTACACCAACTGCTTCAAAATCTCATCCTCCAAAATTCTTCCCAACTCCCCCCATCTTTATAATATATTTCACATGGTAAGATAACGCAAATTAGTTTCACTTAGAGCGGTAGGTACAGATCTCATTTGTTATGTCACAGGTACAATTTTCATATTGTTGAATGATTCAATCATCAAAGGCTCAGTTTGTTCACCTTTATAATTTTTAATGAATATAAATAATTTTCATGTGTAATTTTCCACGTGTATGTGTGTAATACAAAGCCGCTCATGCGAGACAATTTCACAGTGGTAATTGCGTGTAGCCACTTAATATAAACTTTGGTTTCGTCAGGATAGTTCCCTAAAGTAAACACCTACCCCGTCGGGGGTTTGTAAAAGGTTTCTAAAAATATCGCGCGTATCACAATCAAGATTATACTTTATTATTCATAAACCAAAAAAATAAAACCATTGTTCTATTTCAGAATCGAGTGATGTTTCCGTATTTAATTGATTTGTTATTTTTATCGATTAGTTTAATGTTTGTGTATCATTCTTTCTAAAATTTAATAAGAATATAAAATTGCTACATTGATTATTGTTAAATCTTGAAAAACTATAGTAAAATACATGGTTTGGACCATATACTAAATAATATAAGTTGTATCAAAGTGTCTAAAATTTAATAAAAATAAAATGATAATTCTGGCGTCTGCAGTCGGTTTACTCAAAGGTATTTAAGATTCCGAAAAAACAATGTAGATGGCTTTCAAATAATGGAACGACAGATGTATTAATTTGAAAAAGTGTAACATATAGGTTCGAAAATTTGTCATGAAAAATACTGGCGCTATAACACAATTGGTAGTGTACTTCCCCAGTTTCGAAATAAGTTAGAATCCCGGTAGCGCAAAAACAACATTTTTCGACAAAATTGATTTTATATGTATATATTTATAATTAATACATTAAATTAGTATTTAATAAATTATATATTCTTTTACATTAAAAACTAGCTTAGAAGCCAGGTAAAGTCAAGTGAGGTGGGAAAAGTGCTATGTAGTATAAGACTTGTGGTTATATTTAATTGGTAATTTACGATATTTGATTATTTTTGGTATTGATATATCCTAAAAAATTCCAATAATCTCGTATTATTACGTCGATTTCCACAACTTTCATCAACATAATAATTTAAGTCAGGTAATAGATACATTTTAAATGTATTTTTGAATTAATTTCGTAATTTAAAAAAAAATTTAAAACAAGAATAATATGACTTTTTGAACACCACGATGAAGAAAAGAGACTTGTTTAAAACCGATTGAATAAAAAATTTATGTATAATTTACAATAATTATATATTTGTTTTTTTATTGATATTTTACTGCTATAAGTAAAGAAAGTAGAACCAAAAGTAGCTTTATACTGCAATATTAATTTTTAGAAAAACTATATTAATTCAGAATCATATATAGTTAGTATTAATGAAGATAAAATTACAATTCAGATTCTACAATTAAATGATTTTTAAATCATATCAAAAGAAAATTGCTATCTTTTCTTCTGATGTAAACTTTAAAAAATATTTTTTGTATTACATAATTAAGTGTGCGAATAATATGTATGCTACCATGCTGTAGAATAACAAGCTTTACATTTCTGCAATCACACGTTATTTTGACCAATTTTTCCAAGATTTGTTCTATTTGTTTCTAAGCCCCTAAATTAATATATGTTTTTAATTTATAAATTAGCATAGGTAAGATGTACACAAAAAATGTGAAATATTCACTAGACAGTGAGAGTGGAATAATGTGTATAAAAATTATAAATAAATCTTTTCTTAATTTTATTTACTATAGTAAGATCTGCTTTATGTTCTTTTCTTATTTCTTCATTCTTTCTCTGTCATAAATAGATCTACCACATATACGCCTAAGTGATATCATTTACACTGCATTCAGTCTACTTTCGTTCATCTTCTGTCAGCTCCAGGCCACACTTACATACATAAGTGTCGGTATCAGGACTCCATTATGTATCGCTAGTCTTGCCTCGGTTAACAAGTTCCCGTTAGATATAATTCTATTCAAAGCGCCGTTCACTTTATTCCCTACAGTCAACCTCCTTCAGTTATTTTTCTCAGCCTTTTCGTCTCTATCAAACATACTTCACAAATACATAAACTCATCTACTTATTCCAAACATTCCATACCTATTCTTATATAAGTTGAGAAATTATAAACAATGAAAACAAAATATATGTTAAAAATTGTCAATTGAGGAGTGTAAAAGTATATAAAAAATTATTGCCTAAGTACAGAAGTGCGTGAGTTCCAAGGTCAACAAAGTTTAAACACGCGACACGTAATTTTATTTTGTTTTTGTATTATTTGTCTGATCGAGTAGTGAAAAATTAATAAATAAATATTATTAAGGAGAACACATTCTTATTGTGAAATTGTTCAAAACATTGGTCTGTGATAATGGAACGATAGATGTATTAATTTGAAAAGTGCAACATATGGGTTCGAAAATTTGTCGTTAAAGGTACTGTCTGCTGTAGCGTAGTCGGTTACTGCACCTTCCCCGGATTGGAAAGAGATCCAGGTTCGAATCCCGATAGCAACAACAATATTATTTGATTATATCTTTCTAAATAATATATTTACTTAGTATTTTAATAAATAAATACATTTAAAAATATAATTCATCGCATACATTTGGAGATCCCTGCAGCCAGTATGAAAGTGTTCACGTAGAACCGCAGGCTCTCCCAGGGGGGACGGATCTCTCCTTCGGCCATATCTCCTGACCTACATCTGGGACGGCCGGGAGTTACTGATGAGGTCATGTACACCCGCCGCATTGTGTATCTCCGTCTCTATCTGTACTATTGTTGCTCTTGTCCATCTTATTTTGGACGTTTTGTTGAGTAAATTAACATGGTACACAACGTGATAGGTGGAGTGCCGCTTCAGTATGGTAATCAACGTAATGGGCCGATTCCATTATTAGCGCGAGTATAATAAAATTTAATAATACAACTTGCAAATTATTTTACTGTTGCTTTATTAATTTCTACACGAAATGTCTCATTATACTGACATTTCTGATCTTCCACCGAGGTTTCTAGAACACGTACGTTCTAGATTTGTTAAATTTTAAATCTGACATACAATGAATCATATTGTTAACGAATGATCACTGTATTCAGTTTTCATTAAATGATTATAACCTCACTTTCACATACGTATTATCTGTCTGAACATACTATAATATATATATTATATATACATATTTTATAATATATCTATCGAGTCACATTCATATATCATGAAATTAATACGATAATATTACTTCTATAATATACTATAATATAATATTCTATACTAATCTCACAAATAAAATAAGGAAAACTGCCTACATATTTTTTAGACTCAGAAACATCTTATCACCTACATATCTGAAAATAATATATTACGCGTTTGTACAGTCACATTTGCAATACGATATTATTGGATGGGGAGGTGCATATAAAACTTCAATGTCACAATTAGAAATCACTCAAAAAATGGTAATAAAAATTATTCTAAAAAAAAAAAGACTATCCAAGTATACAACTATTCACAGATTTTAAAGGACCAAAAATAGTAGACATATACAAAAAAAATCAATAATTCATATTTTACAAATTAAAAATCAATTAAATTCACTTCTAAAATTTACAGACAAAAATGATCAATTTAACAATTCTGGTGTCTATAAACTTAGTTGCAAGGATTGTGCTGCATTTTATATTGGTAAAACGGGTAGAAATTTTAATATAAGAGTAAGGGAGCATTTGAGATGTTTGAACAATAGTGGATTTTCAGAATTTGCTAATCATTTGATAGAAAATGGTCATGATTTTGATAAAAAATTGGGTTTGTCAATTTTGCATATAAACGGTGTTGGTCACAAATTAAATAATTTGGAATCGTTGGAGATAAATAAAGCGTGTAAAACTAATCAAAAAATTATAAACAACCAACTAAATTTAACTTCGAGTCCCATTCTAAATTTTTTTCTAAAAATTATTCGAGTAAATTTGTATTAAATAATGATTTGACTTAGGTACTAAAAATTTTTTTTTTTTTTAAATAGATTCTGTCAAAGAAACAATATATGTTTTAGTTAGTTATGACATCCTGAAGAAGAAAATGGTATTTTCGAAACCGGTAGATGTATTTAAACTCATTTTAGTGGTTAATAAAACAAAGATAATAAATAAAAATATGACAATGGTATTGACTTGTAATGTAATATTTCCTATTGTATGATATTATTGTACTTTTTTCTATAAAATAAAGTTTTAACTTGATTAATGACACAAATCACTATTGAAGGATGAATTGCCTATTTAAAAGGAGAAGAAGGGTGTCAAATATTTTTGATAAGTTCAAGTTAATGATGGTAAAACGTTATGTGACTATGATTGTGATGATGGTTGGTAACTGAGATTTAACGATGATTGGTAACTATGATTTATTAGGAGAACACATTCTTATTGTGAAGTTGTAATTATTCAGAACATAGGTCTAACAATATTTTTCGATAAAATTGATTTTATATGTATATCTTTCTAATTAATATATTTAATTCATATTTAAACTATGATTTAACTATTAGAGGTTTACTTTCTGGTGTTCCAGTTGTTGCTGGAAGAATTACGAATAATTAGTTACCAATGGTTGTTACAATTGAACACAATCACAGTCATGATAACGGATTAAATAATGATTTAGCCATTACTAGTTCAAATTACTAACTAAATTATGATACGGTTTTATTGACATCACTTTGGGAATATTGTACTTATGCTTTATCCGAATAGATTTGTCAGTTCGTTATATCGGGGTTTATATTGTTCTCATTTGTGTGTTCTAAAATTGATGACGTCATTTGCACATTGCTAATGTTATATTTTCGTCACAGAGTTGCTTATTTTAAACCGCTATTATGTTTTAGATCGCTCTGGCAACGGTCACTCTGTTCACTTCCTTTATATTCTGGTTTCCAAAATTACATTGAGAAATATGGAGTCCTTCATTTCCGGAACCAGAAGTTTTGGATTGTTCTTCGAACGGTATTCTCGTCGGCGATTATCACAGGGACGACGAAATACAACATGGATGGACTAAATCAACGTCCCAAATTCTATTTCATCCTAAACAATTTAATCTAGTTTAATGTAAATGTAAATTGTAGCGATAAATGATAATATTACACATCTTCAATATTAGCAAAGTTACTTTGTGGCTACATATTATATAAATAATAAGAAAAACACTTGTTTTAAGACCAATGGCTCCTTCTTCAAGATACAAAGAATAATAAAAATAAAAATAGACAGAAAACAAAACAATAAATATGATGGGAAACTAATTAGGAGCTACTGTGAAAACAAATTAAAATGTTATTTATAATGTTTAATTGACTTTTAATTATATTTAAAAAAAATAATTTATCTAACTATAAACCCATGGTATTTATTTGTGTGTACAATTTCTAAACACTTATTAATGTCAAATTAAAGGTTTGTTTCCAAAAGTTGATTGGAAAATTCAGAATAGTTATTGCTGTTTAGACATCTCAAATTATCCTTAATTCTTATATCAAAATTTTAGCATGTTTTACCTTATGAAAATAATTACCATCGTTGCAAATAAATTAGTAGACACCCGATTTTCTTTCAATATCATTTTATCTTCCTAGTCTGGACACGCAAAACTGATTTGATTAATTTATTTCAAAATATGTGACGCCTGAGAGTAATATTTTATTTATTTCCAGTCAAATTACAAAGAACAAATTTTATTTTTCGAAATAAGCATGCATTTAACTTACTCTCGCAGACCATTATTAACAATATAATATACAAATAACGATAATTCTATTTATATAGATTGATTACAACTTATTTAACCAGATAGATTGATCATCAAACAGGGTCTCAATCATTTACCTAAGATTAATCTTTCTATTTTTTGAGCATCTTTCAAAAAGCGAAGAAGTTGAGGATGGTTGTTGTGGTAGAGTTATTAGTAATGGATTATAGTATGAGATACATTAAAATTTTGTTTTTTTGGCTGTACAGAACAATCCAAGCAATTGTCTTCAGCATCTCGTAAACTTGAGAACGACGCACTTAACGAGCAGTATTTCGCTTGAAAATTTCTGTTTTAAAAAATGAGAATGGTCTGAGGATGTTATCCATTATATTTATAGGGCAGTATTTATTACACGAAGAGGGAGAATTGCCAAATACGCAGTCTTCTTAATATATCGTCTAGCAGATGTCCGCGGGGTTGCAGATTTTTGTCGCCTTGCCACACTGCCAATTAATTTCTCCCCCGTAATATGCGCTAAGTGGCAACTCTGAGATAACAAGCAATTAGTCTGCAGTTGCCAGAGACCATGACTTGTGACGTAGTGCCCCCTATGAACAAATTATGCGACGCATGAACGAGCGCAAAATTTTGATTACGCGAGGGTCGAGGAAAAAAATGGCCTGAAGTTCATTTGGAAGAGCAAATAAAAATATGGAGAAATCTAACAATGATTTAAAATTGCCCATCGAACGAAAAATGCTCGTCGAACAAACAACTTATTTGAACAGAAATGCTCAAAATATAACAGACTTTATATTCTTGTCACCACCATATATTATAGAAATAGCTATTCAAACAGATTTCGAATATCACATCCCTTCTGCCTCTGCATCTTTAAGTGATTCTGACAACTTGAATTGTAGGCGTCAATCTTTCGGATCAGCCTGTACTTCAGCTTCAAGAATGGTTATGGAAGCGATCAGCCATTGACGAAAGACCAATATCTGAGATCGGGCATAATTGGTGTTTGCTCTTCGGTAATAATAAAACTCACCAGAAATATATAAACGGTAATAATAAAAGACATCAGAAACATTTTTATATTTAATGTCTGAAAACATAAAAATAATCCTAGTCATAATTTCACATATAAAATAATAATTTTAAGTTTAATGAATGCGTAGATTTACTATTTACTATTGTGGATAGAATTTATGGAACTTAATTTTTTATAGCAAAAGGATTCCATGGACTACATGTTATTATTGAAACACTTTTTTTATTAACTTACTTAATTCGACACTTAAATGATCATTTTTCTAATAATCATCAGTTTGGGTTAGAAGTTGCTGCTCGATACTGACATTTTGTTGATGTTGTTTGCTTATTTTTATATACAGCAATATGTGTAGGTAAAAAATATTAAAAATGATATGTGTAAAGCGTCACTGAAGTGATTTTTTTGTGATGTGCTAAAACCGATATTATTACATGTATAATTGTTAATGAAATATTACTGTTAAATTATATATTTTATACAATTAAAAAAAAATACTATTAGCTATTTTCCGGGGCGAATATTTTCCAAATGCTGTATATTCTGTCAAGACGAGGTGATTTCCGGTATAGCCTTGTTAAGATTAATGATACTAATGTACCTGCAGACAGTGAGGAATCTTCGTAGGTCTTGGTGTTAAAAATAAATAAACTATGTTATTTTTTTAATGAAATCACATTCTATCGTGAAGTTGGAATTTTAAAACAAAATAGATATTTATAGTTACCACCAGAAAATGAACCCGATTTTTTTTTGCGTAAAGAACGATGACCGATTGCACTATGATAACCTCATATATTCTAACATTTATCAGAACCCTAGATTCTCTATCCTCGTGAAACTGCAGCTACTCAGATGGGCGGGTCTTAACAGAGGATGCAAAAAGCGCGGATTCCTAAAATATGATGAATATGTTATTTGGACCAGAAGAATATGATTTCATGTAAGTAGTAGAAGTCCACTGTGTTTGTGTGATGATTGCGGAGTGTATTAAGTAAGTGTGTGTTACCAGAGTCGGTTGAGACATGAAAACTAATTACGGTTGACTCCAGTTTATTGTTGAGCACAAATTACTGATTTAGAAAAATACAAGAGCCGTATAAAGAACAGTCTACACGCACGGATATGTTATCTGGAAGGCGGAGGTGAGTGGCAAATGGCTACTGGTCGCACGATTATTGTTGCCCGACGTCGGTACCGCGAGTGTTTATGACTGTTGGAAGTTCTGTTTTACGCAACGGTACATGCTAGATAAATTAAGAGTCGTTAGCTATGATGATGACGGTGGAGGCGATAGACCTCCACAAATTCTCAATGGAAACTCAGGTGGTAGAAGAAGAGTGAGAAGACCCCAACTTTTATAGGTTGACGAGAAATATAGCATACGAAGAAAAAGATTCAGGAAGCAAACGTAATTATGGACTAAATAAGTTAATATAATTTTTTAAAAGACTTGTACTATTTCCTATTTAGTGTCCGGTGGTCATCATTATCGGTCGGTTTCATTTATTCAAAAGAGTAATTAATGTAAAGGAACAGATTTATGTCTTTATTATTACATGTTCCAATAACGTTTGCTGAATCAGCTAGCCAACACACATTCTATTGTTCGCGTAAAAATGCATAATTTTTTTTTCTGTTGCGTATTATTCTCGATGCACAATGTCATCGCCCGGGGATGAATGACGGGGATACTTGACTAACCAAACCCTCCACTTTTTGTTCTTTAGATTAATAACGTTTGTTCATCTCAATTAATCGGTAAAATGTAATGAAGGTGCACGTTTGTACGTATTAAACTACTTGAGCAGGATGTTTGCCTATTTGTATTATATATCTTAACCATTATATCATGAGCTATCCAATATCAGTATATTATATATGTATAACTATACATTGAATACCATTACGTACTTCCGTTGGACTACTCAGAAATGATGGAATGGGATGTGTAGTATCCCTGTATCAGTTAATTAATCAATTAACGATAGTTTATATTTTATACTTTCAGCTATATAATATCTATATAAACAATTTTAATACAAATTAAATGTATTAATTAGAAAGATATACATAAACAATATTTTTCGAAAAAATTGATGTTACATGTATATATTTCTTATTAATACATTTAATTTGTATTAAAAACATCACAGACCATGTTCTGAATAACTACAACTTCACAATAAGAATGTGTTCTCTTAATAATAAACAATTTTAT
Source organism: Eubasilissa splendida (assembly GCA_031772225.1). Classification (NCBI taxonomy): domain Eukaryota; kingdom Metazoa; phylum Arthropoda; class Insecta; order Trichoptera; family Phryganeidae; genus Eubasilissa; species Eubasilissa splendida. Next base: position 17,703,165 of record CM062863.1, read on the forward strand.
TTGGAATAGGCTTTATGCTATACTGTAATTAAAAATAGAATAAGCTTCATGCAATCAATATCAATTTTCTGACAGTACTCACTTAGTTATAAATAATAGCGAAGTAGGTACGTAATGAATCTTTTTTTTTATTACAAATTATATTAATTAACTAGAAAGATATATAGAAAAAATCTATAATAATAATTTAATTGCTAACGGGATTCGAACCCGAACCCTTTCCTTTCCGAGGAAATGCGTTAACCAGTTTCGCCAGAGCTGCAACTTGTTAGAAAATTTGTCGTCAACCCGGATTGTAAAGGATTCAGGTTTGAATCCTGGTAGCAACTAAAATAGTTTTTCCATAAATAGATTTTTTCTGCATCTTTTTAGTTGATTAATTTAATTTGTATTAAATACTACAGAAATTCTATGTCCCGCAAAATACTGCAACATCACAACAATAATGTGTTTTCCTTAAAAATTATTTATTGTTTATGACTTTTTTGTGTGAGGTTAGAAAAGTGATTGTACAATTCTGCATTTAAATAGTATTCAGCAATTATTGTGAATATCTATTTCAATTTTTCGGTCATATTATGCCTAGAGGCCTGAGGCCTGAGACCTTTGGGCTTGAGAAGATCTGGAGAGTACCACAGCTGTGGATAGAGCCAGCTGTGAGGGTAACTAAGGACCGAGACTTGTGGAAGTCCATTACTAGCCGTGTCTCATCTGATTGAGGTCACTGTATGTCAATATTGATATGAAGAAGGAACTACTGTAATCAAACGTAGATACGACATACACAGTATGTACTAGTAGTGAATTCCATTTGGCGATATCATTTGTCATGACAGTAAAAGTGAAAGTACAGACATATTTTTTTTATATTAATTGAAATTACGGTTACTTTATTGTGTGACATGATTATTTTAAAATTCTCAATAAAACTTTGTACTACACACGTGTTGGGTTATTTTTACTACCCGATCCCACTCCACTTCCACCTCCCCTCTCTTCTCAAGCCCCGTCCTATTGCCCAAATAGACTACAATTCAGTATTTAGTTTAGTTATCACCTGATGATGAGCGGGACTGCACCTCTAGGAATTAGTAATCAAAATAACCTAACGCTTTATTGTGAATATTAAAATAATTTATTTTTTGTTATTAATATTATATTAGTATATCAAATTGTATACATTATATTCATAATTCTAGTTTAAAGTGTATAAAATACATTTTAGAATACAACTTTTGTAAATTTGGGAAAAAATCTAATTCTAATAAAAATTAACTAATCAAAAATATATTATATATACTTTTGAATAGTTAATGACATCCTAAAGATGAAAATAATATTTTTTGAAACCTGTAGATGTATTTTAATTCATTGAGTGGTAAATAAAACAGTTAATAATTCAAAATAATGGATTTTAACTACAAAGTTGATTTTGTTAATTTTAAAAATATAATAGATGTCACTAAAAATCAAATTATCAGTATTTAAAAAATACATCAAACACTCAATACGCTGACAGAAAATCATTATTTACTGAACAAAAATTGACATAATGTGTGTTGTGAAATAAATGACTGGGCGACCGACTGCGTCATGGCCGCATCACTCAATTGGAGGAAATTCCATTAAGTTTTTTAATCTTTGGAGATTTACGAAAAACGTTTTAAGTCTCAATTATTAATGATTGTCAATACTTATAATTATTACTATTTTTTTTAAATTAATAAGTAATTACATCAGGATTTGTCAATCCACCGCTGGGAGAAGGTTTTCCCATGAATCTGCCACTCTCATCGGTCCTCTGTCATTTCGTTTATCTCAACGAGACTTAGGTCGTGTTTTGTCTAGCGAATAGTATTTGAGAACATTCTTTAATCATAGATTGTCTGTGCGTCGTTCGAAAAATTGCCCACCCACGGCCATCTACGCCTTTTATTTTTTCTGTTCATACTAAGCTGTGTCATTTGAGTGGTTTCATTGCCAGATGCAAGGGTTAGAAAAATTCATTGATTTTGTTTTTAAAAGCCATTATACGCACACTTTCTTAGATTTCTTCTCTTTTTGTTTTTGTGCTTTATAAAATAATTCATATTTTAGCGTTTTTAACGAAAATGTGATATTTTATTTTTGCCATAATTCAGAAAATACAAGCATTATGAAAAAAAATATTAATTCATTTTCAAAGTGCCACAATATTACCTTAACATGAAAAATTCTCGCATATACGAATTATTTCTTATTATAATCTTGAAGCCAATATTACGAAGACAAATCTGAGTTGAGAAAAAATAACAAAATGTATAAACCTTTCAAATTGCAGGACATATTATCAATTTTTGACGTTTTTAAAACACTATTTGTTAGTGAAAACAAATTATTTTAAATAATATATTGTATTTACTTTCATGCTTTGAGGGTTCAGCTACTATTTAAAACAAAGTTTTATATCAAAAACATAATAATTTTGTACTAAATAATATTTATATCGATCCTATTAATGCGCGTTTTTTCATTTCAATACTCGCGATATACAATATTTGAAAGGGAAGCCTTAAGTCCTCTATTTAGTAAGATGATTTACCTTACGTATACACATATATACTTGAATATATATGATGAGACTAATTTCACTACCCACTGTATTTTATCACATTTAAATAATTAATTAAATAATATTGATAATATGTCGCAGTGGTATATGTGTACATGAGCGGTGTCCACATAACATACACATATTCAAGTTACTATTATTTTTAAATAGAGTTACGTACACGGAATATGTATTATCTCAACATTTTTACAATTTTTAAACTAAGCTTAACGCCTGTGCTATTAAATGACTAACTTGTTGGTCTCCTGAAATGAGGCTCGAATCCCCGACCACTGGATCACTAGTCGAGAGTCTTTATATGTATGTCAAATCTAACTGCGTATTAAATGTTGACACTGATTTCTGATTCCAGAGATATGTCGAGACAGGTCAGTTAATTCAGGTTTCGTCACTCTACTTCGTGTACAAAATTCTTGAAGCATTCATAGCTCGCTTTGCGCTGTCATTTAGCCGGATTCGAGACAAATCTTGTTAAAATGCAAAATAACCCAAAACAATGCTCAAGGCTACAAAAGCACTTAGCCAAAGTAAGGGACGGACAGTCATAAAAGCTCGGTATTGTTAGATGCAGGTGGACCACCGACTTTTTGAGGTATGCATCGCCATAGGCGACCAGTCCCCAGATATTCTCCACCGTGGGAAGTGGCTCCGGCCGAGTCCTCTGATATTATCCGCCGAGGCTCCGTCTAAGGCGAGATTTCATTTTCAATTCGAAAATAAAATCAATATAGTCTCTAAAAATATCAAGTAAGCGCTTGCTATAGCTATAGATTGTAATTCCGGGGAAAGTTAAACTGTGCGCCTCGAGTTTAAACTTAAACTGTGATGTTCTCCGCGTTTAATAGTAAATGAGCAAGTATCAAAAAGTTGATGAATATAATCGGTGTAGCGAGAACAGACTGTCGCTATAGCATCACAATATCGTGTCCAGAGTCCCGGTTTGCCTGGATTATTGGGCATCATCTCGTCATCGTCTTACAAGCCTGAACTCCGTCACCCTATGCTGGCACCACAAGGAGCTGACCACACTTCACGTCCAGGATCCCAGGACCATCCTACAAGGTAATCCCTTACGTAAGGGACCTGAATAATCATCATCAGAAAAGCGTCAATATAGACAATTTGGCAATGAAATCAATGCTGGCATGATGAACAGAAATATTTAATCTTCATTTAATTGTAATCATTTTTGAATTGCCTTATTTATAAGTTTTAATGTAAATTGCTCATTTTCCACTTTCAACACATGCAAGTAATTAAAATATAATTTATAAATTTTCTTACATAAAAATATTCTTTCATTTCATAACCTTTTGACTTGTTAATATTTAAAACGAACCAATTAGGCTAGATGCCTCCCCCCTGAACATGAAGCCGAGGCAGAAAGAAGAAGTTACCTAATAATCTTTAAGATAAATCTTATTAGTGTACTCGTGTCATGATAATGATTAAACTAGAACTAGTGACTCTTGGCCAAATTACATATTTGTAAAACGAACATATTGTATCCAAAATCTGATTAGCTTTCATGTCTTACGCCTCGTCCTCTAACTAGAGACTATTTCATGCATTATCCCGAAAATAACATGGTCTACCAACTATTATATTACGTCTAGAATATTTCCTAGTAAACGATAAATTATTATTATGATAATTAAACTGAAAAGATCTTATCTTCTTTATTATTTTCACGATGATTGGTTTCGCTTCCCAAGTCCTGTAATAAAATTGAACTAACGTAAAACAATGTTTTGGCGCAGTATTTAAGGGTTTAACATAATAGTGAAGAGTGGGAAAGGGGAGTGAGTCTAAAGGAGCTTTTAGGGCTTAAAAGGGTGAAAAAATATTTTTATCTTTGCGGTTCCAACAGAGAGAAATTTGATGAAACCGCTTGGTCGCTCAATATAGCTATGTATAAAAATATCTTTGAACACTGATAAGAAATTGTATAGAGTTTCAGAAACTGTATAGACAGAACTTCAACCAAGGATAAGAAAATATATGAATAAATATTAAATGTAATTTAATACCATAAGATGAAATGTTTTTATTGGTATTTTATCCACTTCAAAATAGTCTCCATCTAAAGCAATGCACTTGATACAACGTTTTTTATTGCAATTGAAGTAATTCTCTGTGGAGCTGTTTAGAGCATACGTCGTAATCCGTTGCATCTCCGTATGTGATCTCCAATAAGATTCAATTCAATGTGGTGATTCGATGTTCGACAAAGTCATTCACAATACTGGCTGCATATTTTGGAGTATTGTCTTGGTGCAACATTTAGCTTTCATTCCTAAGAAATTATCCTCTTAAAGATCATAATTTTTCTCTATCATCCGTTTTTCGCATCCAACTGGTTTATGAAATCATTCTTATATCAAACAAAAATCAGATATCTCATAGACAAAGTTATTTTTTATTATATTTAATGAAAAATATATGGAAGTGTGGGGTAATTAGAGGGCTTTCGACCTGTCTTCGGCTGGCTTAAGTGATTATTTTATTTATATATATATATATAACGTTCACCAATTCTCACCCCTCAATCTTCACATTTATTAAATTTTTGAATGTTGAATATATGCTAGTATGTGGACTCGCTTCGAGTACCATACTTCCATATATTTTTCATTAAATATAATAAATAATAGCTTTATCTCTACGAGATATCTGATATTTATTTAATAACAGTGCCTTTGTAGGAAAACATTTAGTAATTGTGTGTTCTTGGACATATTAAAATATTGCTAATATTCTCATATCAGCGATCTAGGGAATAAAAAGCCTGCGAATAGGCTTACAGTAACACTTTTTATAACACTTTTTTGAGACGACTATATTATTTGGTGGACTACGTCTTCTACTTTGGTTCTACTGCAAATGCCTTAATTTCATATTCTATTCTCCTGTACCACTTCAAGTTTATTGTTACCTTGGACTTTTTTAATAAATAAACTAATCTATCATAACTTATATAAAAAATAACCAATTTGGTACTAGCATCATTAGATTTTACCTCCACTAAACTGTTGTCACTTGAATATGTCTTAATAATAACATTTTTTATCAAAACCATTTAATAAATTAATTTGTGAGACAAAATTTAATATATTTTAAAATTTAATTTATATTTAAATATACATTAAGGTTTACCTTATATGTGTGGGGGAAATGTTAATTTTTTTCAACGTCAACCTTCCAATTTGCTCCTTTTGATAAGCAAGTAATTTAAAAATTCAGCTTAATATTTAAGGGTGGCGAACACGGTTCGAAAATGGAATTGGGAAAAAGTTAAGATTAACCGAACGTGACTGAACTTAATAAAATAAAAATAAAATATATTTACATAAATGCATTAATTTTATTTTAAATATATCTATCCCATAGCTGTATTTTGACATATTTTAAGATTAGAAGGTGGAGATTGATTTTTGTTTGTTTGAAAAATACTTTGTTATAGTTGTTTTTTGTAATCTAAAATTTAGATGAAAAAGATATACCCAGTACATATGAATGTACTAAAAAAATTTATATTAAAACTGTATCGATGTAAGATGTAAGATATTTAAAACAAATCGGTCCATTTATAGACACACAAACATATATGCCCGGCGTTGTCTGGTTCAGATATAATTATATTATATTTTGATATAGTTGAAATTCTGGTTTTTAAAAATACATTTGTTTTCTAAACGATTTCAATCAAAACTCTTTAATTTAATGAGAGTGGGTGAAATTTTTGAAAAGATGAGGTAGGATGACTATACTTTCCTCGGGGTCCTATAATGTAACTGCAACAATAGTGTATATCAGTTTCTACAAATATTGACAGAGCGTCGGCTATCTTGGATGATATACAGTGTTGTTGAAGGCAAGATCACTTATAAATTGTGTTATTTCCTTTATATGATTGTTTAATATATCATTCGATCTTCAAGAAGATATACTACGTTGTGAAATTCATAACGCAGATTTGCCCAAAAACTCTTATAGATTATATATGAAGAAGAAAAAAAATTAAAAAATTGCTCTTTTTGTAAAAATACATATGTATATAAGAAGAATATTATATTAGACAGAAGCACATGAGAAGATATAATAAAAAATATTTATAAATTGACAGAAAACTTTTATTTAGGTTTAACATAGAACGGCTGACATTATTAATTAACTTTTATATAGTTTTTAACGCTTTTTCGTTTCACATTTTATCCGGTAAGGACAAGTGCAAAGTTAAGCAGCCCGCAGATCTACTGTGAGCTGTGCGTATAATAACAAAGCACGAAACATGGTATTTATATGCACATTAAGAAATGTTTGTCTCGGTGTCGGAGAGCGCGGGCGCGCTGCGCTACCTTCGCAGCTATCAAGCACGTCATAAATAAAGATAAGACCACACTTTTTCATCACAGGTTATCCTCCTAAATTGTCCCATTCTGCTTGAATAAGTGATTTTACTCATTTTTTATGCTGATCTGGTACTTAAGGAGCATAAATTAAGGCTGGGGTATAACGCCGCCCTGCCTCCAACTGATGTTAATGATATGAAGGATTCAGCAAGTCTCAAAACACCCTCGAAGATAAAGCCACCCCCGGCGTAATTGTGGAAATCCTTGCGTAAGAAATATGACTTAACGTTGTCTCGTGGCGCGACTTTTTTTCATCAATTTATTTGCAGGTTATTAAAATTGGGTTAACTATTAATTATGTCTAATTAAAATGTGTAATTCAATTTGCTATTTTCTACAAAGTATTTTAAAATGATTAATACGTTCTTGATTAACTGTCCATGTACGTAAAAACAATAAAAAAAGATAAACAAATACGGATTCATGAACAAAAAATAAACAAACTTTAATCAACTGTGTTCAAAATACATTAAAAAGGTTTATAGATTTTATCTGTTAACCAAGTAAATTTCGAGTGACACAAGAAAAATATCTAGGTTCAAAAAGAGGCATAATTTTCTATGATATACTGTCTTGATCACAGACCACCAAATAAATAGACATGAACTAACGCAAATGTTCATTTTGGTGGTATCTACGTGATAACTTTGGTGTTCCGCGACTTTTTTTAAAAATATGATTGTAATGGAACGAAAATTTAAATGCCGACAATATAATATGCATTAATGTAAAAAATACGTCATGCATACACAAAGATTTAATTTTCGAAGACTAAATATTTTAACTGTTGCATGTGTCACATGTGTCTATCGAATTTATGTTTCGTTGGATATATGTGTGTAAAATGCTACTCGCCCCCCAAATAGGGTTCCAAACCCCTCTCATATAAAGATATATACACTTCATAGCATGTCTATTCATTTACTAGTCTGTGGTCTTGACAAAGAAGTGATCACTGAATTACGAAATCAGCCACCAAAAAAATAATAACCCTTGTAACAAAGGTGCTTCCGTTTATTTATTTAAAGGTACCGGTACATAATAGTGATATATTAATGGTATTCTTTTCCCAATTTTTAACAGTACAAACTTCTTAAAAGTATTGTAAATTATTTATGCACCCACATGTATTAAATACATTTAAAATAAACGTGTTTTAGAATAAAATAATTATAAAATATTAACATTTTCGCCATAAAAAATAAATAAGTATTTATTCAAATAATATTTTATAAAAACGTTTTTTAATGATGTTTACAAAATTTGTTTTAACTTTGGTAGGTTTTCCACTAACATAAACATCATATGTGGATCCATTATACTATATATCTGGTTATATTTATTATATTAATACCTTTACTATATACTAGTTCATACTCTTTCTGTATGCTTGGGCTAGATACATGGCCTTCTGATTAAACGTGTCCTATATACGTAAAGCAACGTATATTTACAACTTCACAATAATAATGTGTTTTCATTAAAAAGATATAAATAAATTATAATAAATATATAAATTTGCCGTCAACTTACACAGTTGATGTGGCGTAATGGTAACGGATTTCTCCAGATAGTAAAAAATCTCGGTAGCAACCAAAATATTTTTTCAATAAATTGAATTTTTCTGTAGATTGATAATTGATACATTTAATTTGTATTACTTCATTCATACTATTTTTCAAGGTTTAAACAATTTTTTTTTTCGATTATACTCACCCGTGTTTAAAAATTGATATGCAACAATAAATAAACAGCCTCAATATCAATCCTCCCTCAATTGTTGAAATCGCTGCCTCCATAGGCTGTACCCAGATCAGATCAAGCTGTATCTAAATCATTTTGTGGAGGGGTTTGAGTTATTTGCTGGTACTAAACCCGGTTTGTAGCTGATGATCTCAGTGTAAATATGATGTTTCAGCGAGGTGTCAGGAGCCAGATCTTTCAAGGTAGCGAGCTTTGAGTGAATCATGTCGACGGAGAGATCCTCGACTTGAATTCGAAAAACGACCCCGTAAAGGAAGCGGAAATATCAAAGCTAGGCTAAAGTGACCAATGAGAAGAGGTATCACAAAACTACTACTTTAGATAAATGTACGTAACTTATTACTTTATTTCTCGATGTGATTTTTCGTTTTTAATTTATTATTCAAATTTAGAGTAATATAAAAAAACTCCTTCCAATATTAACGGAATGCGTATTTTTCAAGTTTTTGAATAGCCGCCATTTTGAAACAATGTGATACATTAGACTTGTTAACAGATTTGTTAATCAAGATATACTCAGTCTATTTTTTAGAACAATTTGATTGAAATCTGATAATATCTACGGGAGTTACTACAGATACTGTTATATCACACAAATATATATAATGTATATATATATACAGAACTGGCGTCCCTTTTAGGTAGATCGCGTTTTTAAGACGGTTTTCATGAGGAAACTTAGCTCAATGATTTGGCAAGGTAACACGTGGCAGTATCAAGGTGTTGTCTTAAAAAGTTACGGCACAAACGTATCTTTTCGCAGAAGATGTAAATCTTCTAAGTCGAGTAGTACTCGACTGTAGAAGACCTAACTTAACCTAATATATCATAGAAGAGACGCCAGTTCCATAAGCTCATGCTCGCGGAAACCTTAAATCAATCGCCTATATAATGTATTTGTAAATATATAGATATTTGTTTTATTCTCCTGATCATTATCGAAAAAAAATATAAAATTCATTTTGAGTGTAGGTTAATTCATCAATATTTAATATGAATAATTTTCAATCATCTGGTTATGTTACTTCGAACTTATAGAAAGGTTCACACCCTTCTTGTCTTGAGTAGTGATTTTGAATTATTAAGGGTGCATGTTCACGGATGAAACTTTTGTCACAAAGTACCCGTAGAAGGACAGCGTAGAGTTGTTGATTTATTTATTTTTATTGTTGTTAACACACCACCAAAAACCACCAAAACTACTAACACGTTTTTAACGACCACCGACACTACCAGCACGCTGTTAACGACCACCGACACTACTAGCATGCTGTTAACGACCACCAACACTACCAACACGTTGTTAAGGATCACCAATACTACCAATATGTTGATAACGACCACCGACACATTGTTATTGACCACCAACCCGTTGTTATCGACCGTGATATATATTGACACCATGTAAAAACATTTTTACATAATTAAGGGTATAATGTGTTACCTTTTTTTCTGGATAAGATATTAAAAACATTATTAAAACGAAAATAAATTTAAAACTATCGCAAAGAAGTACATAAATGCATGGGTTACAAGATCAGAAAAGAATACAGTCAATTGTTATTGGTCATTGGTAAATGTGTTGGTTTATAAAAGGTGCGTATTACACGATTGAACAGCTTTTGCCCATGAACAATATAATTTCGTTTTCGAATTGAGCTTGTGTCAAACAGAATATTATATATGTTAGTCTTAATCAATGGGATCACATTATAGTAATTTAGAATTCTAGACATGAAAGAGAAATAGCCCAAATCGGTATAGATAGTGAAACTTGGTGTGAAATACGGAAATAGTTGAGCACGGAGCAAGACACGCGAAAATGTCGCCCAAAATGTTGGCTACGACTTAAATAGATCAACGGTAAAACATCCCAGAAGAAAATCTATTATCATAATTCAATGAATATGTATGTATTAAGACCCTCTGCCTCGCCACAGCTAGGGGGTGCGACCCTCGGGTGGGTGATGGAGAAGCGGCCAATTTATAATATGAGTTAGCTGCGAATAAAATGAATAAGCAGCCGTGGACAAGAGTGAGTTTGTCATTGTAGCGTAGGAGCAGGGCTAAATATCCTCATATCGTTCAATAGGCTACACGTCTGTAGACAAAACTGTCTTATAATGTTATATCGTGCCGCCACAAAATTATAGCTCTTGCTTTATGGAATCATACTCAAGAGTTCGAAAGCCCAAGGGAGTCTGGTGGGATAAGATCCCGTGGACTGTATCGATTACAATAATGATTAGTTGATGCAATCCGAATTGGATTCAAGAGAGTAATATTAACAAATGGATCTGGCCTACCTTCATCTCGATCCTGGATTGGACATCAATTTTTTACCTCCAGTTGACTAGCACCTTTTTAATGAAGAACCGAGATATCACTGCACTTCCAGAGTTGTTTAGAATACCGGCTCTTTGTGGTCCTAGCGTTACGCATGGCGCTAGACGTGGGACAGGTATATATTAAGGTTTATATTGGAAGGACAAAATGCACAGGGAGTAGGTACTCGACTTGCATCAACTAATAATAAAAAAACCACTGTAAAGGAATAATTTGATAGAAGATCTATACCATAAAAATCCAACTTTGGATATAGTAGCTCAGTCTAAGTATATATAAATATGCCCAGAAATGCAAGTTCTCACAAATTACGTAATTGCTGTATCATTATTGTTTCACAATTTATTTCACAAGGCGCTGAAATTTATTTATGATATATTTATACTTTCTAACAAAAAACTGTTATATCGAAACAACTTGCATCTTCAGCCATAGTATGGCGATTAGTTTGTAGGACAAGAAATCAAATTCTTTCTGGAAGTGCAGTTTACCGATTACAATTTTTCTTAAACATGAATATTGAGCATTTTGAAAATGAATTATCATGATCATATATTATTATATTATTACGCAATACACAAACAACGGTGGTACATACTATACTGTATATTTAGCTGAGACACAATCTGATTAATTTTTATTTCCAACCTTATTCAGATTGATTTGATTTAAAACACATTCACTGTTTAATGTTTAATTTAGTTAGTTACACGAAAAACCGCAATCACATATATATTTTTTAAATTTCTTTATTAAAACTTGAGTCCTTTTATCGGATCTTTTAGAATGAATAAATATATATTATTTAAACGCCTATAAACATGTATTTAGTAGTGAAATAATTCATATCCGAAAACTGACTGCAAGGGTACATTTTACCCCAAGCCCAGTTTTAATAATAAAGTCATACCAGGCTATTTAATGTTACTTCAAGTGCGTGGGGTGACTGAATATCAACCCCTGCATAAACGTCTGGCAATGTACCCTTATGCAAGTCTAACCTTCTAGTGACGGTGTGTTTCATATATCGACTGGAATGCTTTCTTATATATTTTTCCATGCAAGTTTTTTTATGCAAAACGTGAGATAAAAATAGAACGTTGGAAATAATACCTTAAAAATGTAACATTATATAGGAGGTCTGCTGGTGGAGATTTAATATATTAATTATATATATATTAAAGTTATTACGGGTATTTAATTTCTTTGTAGACACTAACGAGAATTTAATATGTATAAATAAAATATACATTATTTGCAGCGGTGGTATGACACATACATAGGTATGTCTGAGATATTATAAAAAATATAAAACATGATTTTTGGAGTCTTTTCCGTTAAAATATGTCATAAGTCAGCGTAAAAAATACCAAGATAGAAATTTCGGTTTATTCGTGCCGTTCGCGGGTGGAAGTGTAATATATAAAAACGTTGCTATGGGTATTTAAAATATTTATAGGCATTAACGGGGAACAAACAGGGGTGGTGAAGTACAATAATATTGTCGATTAGGCCTGCAACACATGTGGTTTCAATAGGACGGTGCCACCTCACACACAGCCTTCAATACGCTTGAGATTTTACACATCGACCTGGAACATATTATTCACCATGTATAACAGCAGAATAATCTTATATAAAAAGGGTTACTTATTATGCATTAAAATACTTGTAAAAATTGTATTAAATAAATCACTTCTTATCTTTGTATAACAGAGGGTTAACCCTTCAATTCCCGTAGGGTTTTAAATGCACTCTCATAGAAAATCGGCCAACTGTGTACTCAAATTCTCTCGAAACATAGATGCACATGTATATAATACATATATGTATATACAAATACATAAAACTCTACTGTTATACAGGGTGGTTCTACATCGTATCGTAAGAGGAAAATGTAATGAAAATTGCTTCCTTTAAAGAATTATCGTTAGCACAATTTACGAACCTCCTGCACTATCACGTGTATACCATAGCTTACTATAATTGATTCTTCTACCTCCATACGTCTTTTGTAGTACAAATGCAAGTCAAGCATCTGTCACATTTTACCTCAATTACGTACAATTATAATTAAAACTGCTTGAATTTTGGACGTTTTTAATTTTTAAGTTGCAAAAAATAAAAACTCACCTTATCAAAATTCATGTAAATGTATATGATGCGCAACTTTATATATTATATATTGATCAAAGTTAATTTTTAATAATAATAATAATACCACGAAAATTAAATCACAATTTACATAAAACCAACATTAACAGAGGATGTAGTATTAATTATTAGAATTTTATTTGATTTATTTAATAACGATTGCATCAGGTATGACCGAACTAGGCGAGTGGCGAATTGTGGAATTAGTATTAATATTGTAAAAAATATACAGTACATTATATAAAAACATTTTGATGTAAAATAAAAATAGGGATATTACATTTAATATATGTGTGTCCCAAAATTATTTTTCATCATGGTTCATTCGCTGCACCAACGCAACAAGCGGGGGTTATACCGATCGCTAGCCGCATCCTTGGAAATTCAGTCGTGTAGCGAATTCTTACCAGTTATTTGTGAAATTTTCCCTGTAAAATTAATATCCCGACGAGGTGACATAAACTGGCCTCCACGTAGCCCCGACTTGACACCAATTGCCTTTTTTTATGGGGCTACCTTAAATCAAAAGTATACAGTAACAATCCTCCCTCTTTGGACCAATTAAAAGAAAATATCTAAGAAGAAATGGCAGCAATCACGGAGAATATGTGCCGAGCAGTTAGATGAGTGCCAGCAAAATAAATTATCGCATTTAGAAAACATAATTTTTAGGAAAAAAATTTCCAGATAACTTACTTAAATGCAAAATAAACATTTTTTTTATAAAAAAGACTTTTGGGACATCATGTATTAACTATTTTTAATGATATTTTCGATTCAAGACAGTCTCTGAGACGGAAATTAAGCTCACATGAGATTATGTTCTTTACCGTGTACATACCAATTCTCAGAGATACAGTCCATGTGAGTCCATTAACCATTGATGTTCCGTTCGTGGGTTTGGTGAATTAGAATCTGCTCAAACCGAAATAAATGTTTGTAATTAAATGCCTTTGTTTGTCTATATAATAAAATAGTTGTTGTTTTAGGTAAAGTTTATGTACATGTACCGAATAGAATGTGTGTACACTGATTTGAGTTTTTGTCTTTTTCTACCAAGTTGATCAAATACGTTTATCGTACGTGTATATGATACTGAGATATTTTTCAATTAAATCTCATCGTATTTCATTCCAATGACATGGGCCATTTTGTTATGGAAATAGTACTAACTTAATAGTATTCATAGGTTTATACATGGCTTGAACCCCCGACTTCTTAATAACTAAGCAAGTGTCCTTCCGCTAGAGCAAAGAATCAAAAATGTCGGAAAATGAATTACCTAACTTCTTTAATTAATGAATTACTCCAGTCATCTAGATTATAAAATCGAGATATTCGATTAAAATATTAAAATAGTTTTTTTGAGAATTTATATAATTAAACCTACTTAAATGAAAAACTACCCCGTCATTTCTATATTAGTTTTTTTACGTAGAAAAGTTTTGTATGAGAATTAGTAAAACTTAAATAAAAGAATCGTTGAACAGTTCCATTCTTTTTCTTTTTCATTAAAAGGGATAAAATGAATTCACGTCTAGGAAGCAAATTCCTTTTGCTGATATTACCTTAGGTAAGTGTAAATTTATTTCCAGCCTATAGATTCGTGTGAATGAACCGCCCTGTGAAAGGGGTTCTTTTTGTTTATAGAATTCTAATAAACGGGTGTCCCGGCAATTCAAATAAGACTGAATACATGGGTTATAGAACTGTGACGCGTACAGGGGTGTATTCAGGGTGGGAAATGAAGTCTCTAATTCAAACATCACGCAGTGAAGAATTAGGCGTAGAACTTTATTCATCTACATTTTACATTGGCACATACTGTAATATTAAAATAAAATACAGGTGAAGTATCAGGTATGTCTTTCGAAACTTGAGTAGTGCAAATAAACTCAAGAAGAGTTATAACATTGCTTTTGTTACTACACCCCCGTGACTTTTTGTATCCTTCAGAGCCACTTTTTAGGCAATTTCAGGTTTTGGATATAAGATAATTATATGTGCTGAATATACTGACTAGCTTTCATAGGAAAATAATCACTCCATCTGTGAGGAAGGAAAGATATTATCCCACAAGAGAAAACAATCTTAAAATCGTTCCAAGAATGAAAACTAGTTTTGGTCAAAGATTATTCACTTTTCAAACTCACATAACATGCAATCAAAATTAAAATATTAGTAGAACGTTAAGTGACATTAAGGCTTTTAAAAGGAATGTTTCAAATTCGTGGTTGAAATTAGGTAGAGCAAATACTGGGAGAAAACTATTTTATATTATAAAATAATTATTATAATTGTATTTTTAATCTTGCATATTTTCCTTTATCTTTTACGCACTTATATTCTTTTACATATTGTATCGCACATTAGTATTTTTATTTTCTCATTTTATATATTTTTACGTTTATTTTTTTCACCTTGTATGTTTCGTTTTCAGTTTTTGCATTTGGTTTTGTGAAATGTAATTTGTTTGCCAATTTGCCCTAAAACAGGCATGCCTAGTTGAGCAATATATTTTTTATAATCTGTGTAAAATATATTTAACAAACTGTATTTTTTTATGTGTCTAAATAAATAAAAACTTTAAAAAATAAATATTGTATCCATCCATTATGATGAAACTCTACAAAGTTAACGCTGATCCTATCGAAATATCTAAATTGTTCCGTATAGGATACAAGATAATAGACAAGAGCTTCTCTCAACCGGCGATGATGATGATGATTATGAGATCGAGAGAAATGAAATACAAAAGATGTTCAACATAGGTACACTACGGCGATACGACCCAATTGAAAATGGCTTCCCGCCTGCAGAATACCCTGTTTTTATTCAGACTCATAACAATACATGTAGTCATAATGCAAGTTATAATTAATTATGCGCTTCCTCCAGTCATCGATATCTGTGCGAAACAATTTGTTTTATATTAAGTTGTTATTTTAAAAAATAATATTTTAAAATATTATATTTTAAAAATATGTATAAATAGTATTAATTATTCGAATGTTATTATAATATCTAGCACAATTGAGCACAATAACAAATAATACAAAATGATAATTGTGTTTCCCGTGAGATCATAGTAGGAATGTCTATAATTTACCCACCACCTTTAGAAACTACTGCTGAAGGCCAGCGCACATGATACTACAATCATCCAAGGCTTTAGATACTATATTGTACCAAAAATGCAAGTAACCCGTACGATGTTGTATATTTAAACATTTATATAAAGGAAATATTGATATATATTCTAATCCCGATTATGGCGCAGTGTGCTTAGATGCCAAATTCAGAAATTATTATCAGATTTGGAGTACGATTTCATATCTCTGGCCGGCCAGTTTATTTTATTTTTTATTTATTTAATTTAGTCGATACATAACCCGCTTTATTTAGGCTGACCGCGAGGCGATGCGGGAGTTGTATGTCACAGTTCATTATGTGTTTAAAGCATTTAAAAATAGGTTTTACAGAAATACTGCAAATGGTTGCGTAGCGACCACCATACGTCACGAAGTGTAGTAGCAATTGCTCTCTTCTAATTTTATATAAATATTCTCTAACGTCGTATCGAATACATTTTTCTAAAGTAATTCCGATATTTTATTATTATTGCTGTTCCATATCAACGCAAGACTGTGTAAAATATCTACAATATTTATTGTTCTACAATTCTGGTGCATGATGACGTACCAGGGTAAACACGGCATCTTATTCGGCTTTAAAAAGAAATATATCTATTGGTTTATTTTCATATATTAACCAAATAATAATAAATAATATTTAGCATATATTGTTTTATGTACGCCTTCATGTTTTCTGATTTGTTTATGTATTTACTGTACCGACTAATATACCTGTAACGACTCATGTAAAAACTTAAGACCAAAAAAATAAATCAATTATCTCGGAGCAATCATTGATCAACATTTAAAATGGCATTTTCACATTGGCGAATTAGTGAAAAGAATAAGAAAATGTATTAATATATTCATAAGATTAAGAAACATTTTAAGTAGAAATAATTTTAAAAATGTATATTTTGCTATTGTTCACTCACTACTCCAGTATGGAATAATTGAGTGGGGAGGAGCATGCAATAATACAATGAACTCGGTAAAAATAATACAAAAAACAATCATCAAACTAATATTTTTTTAAAAAATCAACACAAACACTTTTTACAAAATTCCCAGTTTCCAAAATAGAAAAAAATTACAAAAAAATCTCAATTAATCAATTAATTAAAGAAAATAACATTTGAAACAAGCACATCATTAAGGTTTAAAAATAACACCAAACACTATCAGCAAAATTTTATATACTTAGGGATAAAAAATTTCAATAGCCTCCCCTACACAAATTAAAGAAATATAATATAAAAAAATTTGGAAAAAAATTAAATGAATACTTCAGAAACACATAATTAGAAAATAAACAATATTATAGAACACTTCAGAAGCATACAAATAGATAATAAATAATTATAGACTACAAATGAATAACTCTCTATATAAAATTATTATAGTGTAACTCCCTCTCCAAGCTCCTCTTTAATGGAGAGATAAGCGAAAAAAAAAACATGTAATTTTAATATTGTAAAATACTTAATTCATGTTATAAAAAAATTGTAAAAATCGTAAATTGTAAACTTTAATATTACGTATAAGTGTATATTTTTTTTAATTATAAAAGTACGAGTATGTATTAACAATTGTCAAAACTATTTTATGTTTAATTATTAACCTTAAATGATTGAAAAAAAAAATCTCAATTCGGTCCTGTTAGGAAAAAAAAATGAAGAAGGGTTAAATCTACCCCACCCCAGGTTATCTTTCTAATGAATAGGCGTTCTATAGGATGGGGCCTAAATAAGATACCATGGACTATGGCCAATGGTACTTGGAGGCTTAAAGTCACCCCTTTTAAACACCATTCCAGACTATTGGTCAGGAACTAAATAGAATACAGATTTAGGGGTGTAACTTTTGCATTCATTGTTTATAGTATTATTACACACACTGTAACATCTGGCATATTGTGCTACAGTTCTGTACAAAAATTTGCGCTTACACAATTATAAACATTTTTCCATCCATTTATCAAATACATTTATTTTATTTATAATATTTTTGTCGCATAAAATAATAAATATGAAATAAAGTAATTACTTTACTAGATATGGTCTATTCTAAAGGAATTGCCTGTACAGTTTTTAAAAGTTGTAATTGTTAAGGTACACACAGAAGTTATAAAAAATATTGTAAAAAAAGTTATAAAAATATTTTAAATATGAATTAAATATATTAATTAGAAAAATATACATATAAAATCTATTTTATCGAAAAATAATGTTGCAGCGCCACCGGGATTCGAACCTGATTGATTGATTGATTGATTGATGAATTAAATATATTAATTAGAAAGATATACATATAAAATCAATTTTATCGAAAAATATTGTTGTAGCGCCACCGGGATTCGAACCTGGATATCTTTCAATCGCTAAAAATATTGTCGCTGTAGCATAGTTGGATAATGCACCTTCCCCGGTTAGGAAAGAGATCCAGGTTCGAATCCCGGTGGCGCAACAGCAATATTTTTCAATAAAATTGATTTTATATGTTTATATTTCTAATTAATATATTTAATTCATATATAAAATATCACAGACCTATGTTCTGAATAATTACAACTTCACAATATGAATGTGTTCTCCTATTATAAAAATATTCTTATCTATAATATAGTTGGAGATGTGTAGGTAGTTAGGTTAGTATGAATGACAAATTAGATTTATTTAGCTTTTTATCCATATCAAGCAACCACTTTGTTATTTTTGGATTAAAATCTTTAGTCTTTAGACCCTTTAAGATCTAGAAGCATTTTATAAAATATACGCGGTGCACAAAATAAGAAAGTTTGTTGACCAAATTTGGTATCCATTTTTGGCACTGAAAAGTATCCTAAGGCTTGGCTCCTATTGGATGAGATTTATTTTTTTAAATTGTTTTATGATTGATATCGTAAACAATTGTCTTATATCCCACACTAAGGATTTATAGAGTTCTTTAGCGTTATGTCTAAATGGCTTTTTGTTTATCACTCTGATGACTCATTTATGAGCCTTAATTAGAGAATCCATTGAAATATGAGATGCACCGACCCATGCACATATTGCTTAACTAATGAGACCCTGAAAAAGTTAGTAGTATACCATTTTTAATAAATAAATTTTGTTAATATTAATTAATATTCTGAATAAAAAATTAACAAACTAAGATTAAATAAAGGTTGCAATTTGATCACTTAGAAAGAAATGAATGAGGAGAGAATGGTAAAAATATTAATATATGACATGAGTGTTGACGATACCAGATACAAAATACATCTGCAGACAATTCGGCATGATTGTACGTCCTCTCTGTCTACCTCTGCGGAGAAACGGCATTATGCTAAGTTAGTTTATTTAAAGCAGATTTTTAATTAATGTGTATTTTGGACCAAAAAATATTTTAATATCTTATTAAATGCATCAATTAGAAAGGTATACATACAGATAAAATCAATTTTTCGAAAATATATTACCTACCACCGGGATTTGAACCCGGAACCATTCATGATGTGTTTCTTTAAAGTATAAATAAATATTTTATTCAATTAATACACAATGTACATTTGTATAGTTTACTAGACTCAAAACGGTGTATCATGTGACGCTGTATCTGACCTCAAACCAAATTGCTTCCAAAATAGATCAATTTGCAAAGTGCGAAGTGTTTGAAAAAGTTTTTTAATTCATCTTTTTGATATCTCTTCAAGTGTTCATTTTGTAATCTATTCCGCTGGAAATTGACACGACGGTAAGTATGAGTGGTGGAGACGGACACATGTCGCCAACTGGCGGTGTTTAGGAGAAGCGCATACCGGCATATAATATAGTAATAATCAATACCTTTAGTTTTATAGGTACGTAATACCAGTGGCGTGCAGTAGGTATAGACTTAGATTTTGCTATTACCATGATATTATATAATACTATATAATATGCTATATTTTATGTAGGCTTATGAACTTTCGTTTAACCGACGTTTTAGGCCGGATGAATCCATCATAATAAAAATGCATTATCCTCAAACGCAAAGAACAATCATAAACACAACACGAATAGTAAGATAGTAAAATTTGCGAATTAGTAAATGAGATAGTAGAAGCTTCGATCGGCTCTAAGCCAAGTTCAAAACCTTTCAAATGTTATTCAGTTAGGAAATAGAATAAGTAAGGACTCCGTACAACATAGATCGGCTGATCTATTTCTGACTCTGCCTAGTGGAATTTTCAATTTAGTAGGTAACAATTGTATGGCTTGAATAGAACGATAGATTAAAACAGTGGGTAGCAATTGTAATAGCTATAAATTAATAATAACCCAGTATAGGACTATTGCGCTACGGTAGCGTCGCGCAGTAGCATCACGAACGACGCAACTAATAATTCTACTGACACACAGTGGGGGCTAGCGTAATTATAACCTATACTATGGATTATTTAATGAATATTTGTTTCCCAGAATTTTTAGTAATGCACAGCTTTTTTGCTTATATGCATTGCATACCCCTGAGTAATATATATATTTGAAATGGTATAGTGCGGTAAATGTGACGAGGTTTTGTGTGAAAAGCAATTATGATCTATTTAGACGAGTCCGCGTATGTGTTTCATCGCGCTTCCCTCCTTCCTTCGTAAACAAAGGCAATGAAAACACGACGAAATTCCTCAGTAAATGGAGAATCCTGAAAACTTATTTAACGGGCAACACTAAACTCTAAAATTTAACAACCAGCTGTAAATAAGCCACTGGTGATGGAAAACTGCAGTTGGTTAATATGGGCAGAGTTACTGCTTTTACGGCTTTGGCTTATTTCGTGTCTAGGGAAATGGGTAAGATTTTTACAACTCTTCATGATATCATCTTAAAAGGCGCCTAGGATAAGACATATATTTTTGAATATTTGCTTATATTAGAAGTTTAAATGGCGCACTAAATAAAATGTGTTTTTATAGAGGTTTGTTTTTCGAATTGGCAACATTTTTTCCAGCGACAGCCAATTTTACAGCTGACAGCTGATTTTTGCTCAGTGTAGTTTACTATTCTACCATGAATAGATATATGCCAAAACAACGCTTGAAAATTTATTTAGAAAATCGTGGTACAGTTCGCGAAACTTATTGTGCGCTAGGTCTATTTTACGGTTGACATAACCGTCCATCCGAGCAAATACTTCGAATAACCATGGATTATTTTCACATCACGCATACTTTAATTAATAATATGCATCTGCAGAAACGTCGTATGGTGCGCACCGAAGAAAGTGTCGTTTCTTCAAAAGTAATGCTGGCTAGAACGTTACAGTCAATACAGAGCGCTATATATAGATCCGTGATCATTGACTTTTTCGTTCTCTAATTGAATGGCATTAATGTGAAAGAGCTGTGGTTTCAACAAGACGGCGCAACATGCCACACAGCGCGCGCCACAATCTTTTTATTGACGGAAATATTCGATGAGCGCATAATTTCGAGTAATGGACCTGTGAATTGACCCCCAAGATCGTGTGATTTAACATTTTTGATTATTTTCGGTGAAGATATGTAAAATCGCCAGTCCACGCTAATAAACCAGAGAGATAGTCGATTTGGAAGCCAACATTCATCGCATTATTTCCGATATACGAAATCATATTTCAACACTAATGGCATAAAAATATATTTCCAATAAAGTCAATATAATGGGCATTACCACGATTTTTATGTGTTTTATTTCATTTTAAGATTCTATACTTCTAAAAAAACACCCTTTACATCATATTAATTGAACATATAATTTATTTTCACCAATTGACATCAAAAGGTGTGACATTGGATTAAATTATGATTAATATAATTTGTTTATGATATATTTAAAGATATCGACTTTTGGTGAATCGGTTAAGTGTGGTCAGGTAAATTCACATTTTCGATTTACCTAAAAAGTTGACTCCAGTTTACCGAAGGATTTACTGGAATGCAAGGAACTCGGATAACACAAGAATTAAGAGGCTTACATCGAATTGATGAAAAATTTTTGATGACATATTTAATTTTAAAATGTCCTCTAGGTTAAAAAACGATCTAGAGGACGCCTCAATGAATATCAGAAATTATCGGAGCAGTGGAATTGATACGGCAAAAACTGGCAGATAACCGAAGAGAATATTATTTATGGGGATCTTGAGAATCGTGAGAACTAATAATGGCTGATGAAGTTGACGTTTTAAATGTTCTAAAATTAGTGTCAAAAATGCGTTGTCTATTTTTTTAAATGTCACTCATACATTATGATATTATACATGATATACATATATATATATATATGATATACAATGACATTATGAATTATTTATTAGACTCTTCTTCTTCTTCTTCTTTCAAATAGGCAATCCACCCTTCAAGAGTGATTTGTGCCATTAAACAAGTCTAAACATTATTTCATAGAAAGCAGTACAACAATACTATAGAACAGTAAACATTGCATCACAAGTCAATACCATTGACATTCATGAAATTTGCTACTACATAGCTTAAATGAGGCGAGTTGAGGGAAAGAAGAATTACACAAGTTAACCGGAAGTCGAAAATCACCATTGACAAGATAATTGTAAAAAAAACCTGTGATCCGCAATGGACAAGCAAAAAAGACATGCTCAAGGGTTTCCTCCTCGGCACCGCATTCACACATTGGCGAGTCTATTATGTTCATTCTGAACAAATGTGAGGCCACCTGGCAATGCCCAATTCATTTATTAGACTCGGTATTAAATATTTGTAAATACGAATTAAACCACACCACTGACTTATGTTCTAAATAATTACAACTTCACAATAAGAATGTGTTCTACTTAGTAAATATTTGTGAGTATATTTACTTAATTAACATTTAAGTACTGCATCAATTCTAAAGTGAATTATTTGCTTTTTTGTATTTATTCGCAATAATTATTTCTTTAATTTTTGTTTTAATAAACTACTTGTTTGGTAAAATGTATAAACGTCTCTGATACCAAAAAGGGAATGTGACGTATATTTTTAAGAGCCTACTTCAAACTTCCTTCTTGAAAATGCCGGGAAAAATTTCTTCAACAACCTTTTCAGAGTTAAAAATAATAATTATACAACATCCTACCCTTAAAACATCTTTTCATTTGTGAGAAATATATTAATTTCAATGAGGACACATTCAGGCTTTTGAGGTATATAAAAAGGCCGGGCGCACAACCTACCCTCGTCACATACATTTGTAGTATTATATTTATTCTCTTACATTCAGAAACTTTTTGTAAGTTGCATACTTAACGTAAATTAAAAGGTGCTAAAAAATTAAATTAAATAATTATTTTTCTAAACATCTTTATGAAAGAGCGTTGGAAATGTGAGAGCAGACAGAGTGAAGTAGATATGCGGGGAATATGAAATTTTTTAATACATTAGTCGCGTAGAATCAGGAAATGCTTTTGTATTTTCCAAAGCTTTGTACGGTGTTAAAACATGGACTTAATTAAATACGCTCAATTTATTTATTTATTCATATCATATGTTGCAAGTACATTTCGTAATTTAATATCTTCCTCAATCATATTATATATAATTAGTTTATCAATTAAAAATTTATAATAAGTAAGAAGAAAAAAGAAGGAAAGAATAAAAAGTATAAGTAACAAAATATGATGCAATATTTGATCTTGAGAAATTTATACCCTACTTGAAATTTATAAAAATAATACACATTTTAACAAGTTTAAATAATACGGAAAAATTTAATTTAACACACACGCATATGCACAGGCTACCCACTCATTGATATTGGGTCTGAAGTCTTGACTCTGCATGTGTTCATATTGAAGGGGTGACTATGCTATGAACATACGTTCGGTCGGAGTTTTTTAGCCAGAATCTTATTGCGCCTTTGAATTGTCTGTATTTCTCATTGTTTTTTATGTATTTAGGGAGAGATTTATACAAATTGGGTGCTACAAAAATATAGATTTTTTGACCGTATGTAGTGCACATCCTATGAATTGCTTAATTATTCTCCTCTGCGATTCTGGTATTTTTGGTATTTCCATGGAAACCCCAGATGACCCTATTAATGAATATGTCTTCGAGTTGTTCATTATTCAATGATTCATAAGGATGAAAGATAATAGGTAGGTCGAAGCTGAGATGGGTTGATGGTAAAGTAGTAGACTGTCGTGCTCCAGGGGTGTTGGTAACCAGAAGAGTGATAGACACAGATAGAAGAAGATGGCAACAAATCTTGCAGCCAGCCAATATGAATTATTACACTGTTGACGATGCCTTCGAGATCAGTGTTAAGAAAACTTTTAGCGCATATTGAAGACGGCATTGGCCGAACGAATATCTCTATTATTTACTACAAATTAAATTAGGGCTGAAAAATAATTATTCTTCTTCTTCTCGTGTCTTAGCTGTTCAACAGATGATAGCTAATGAGAGGATCCACCGCTAACCCAGGACCGTTTTATAAACAAAAACTCATATATCGGTCCAACTCGTTCATCGTCAGATTGTCATTTTTTTATACTTAACAGGCAACCACACACAAAATCACACACTACATGCACTAGGATAGTCGATGATCTTCGCTCTATCCAAACATAATGTCATGTAAATTTTTTGTAGCTTTGTAATGAATCGGAGAACAGAACATGTCTAATTCATCTATAGTGTTGTCGTCATTATACAATGTACATTTGTAAAACCTTTAAATGCTTCAATTTCATATAATTGATCGATTTTGTATCCAAGTTCTCTATGCGTGACGCATAGAACAGCTCTGAGATACAATTATTATTAATTGTTATTATAATATAATATAAAAATTAAATCATGTGTAATTCGAAGATCTGGCAACATTTTTAGGATTTATACGAATCTGAATCCCTATGGGACACACTCCTGTGGTGGGTTGTATTTATCCCGTGGGAGATCAGAGGGGTGAAACCATTAAAAATGTATTTCTTTACTCTGTTGAACCACACTACTTCTTTAATTGAGATTCAAATAATATGCTATATTATAAAATCTACGTTTTCAACATAAATATTCTTATTATAATAATTATTGATTATTATAGAAAATAAAAATAGAATATTTGAGATGTGGCTGTATCGATATATAATAAAGATCTCCTGTATTCTGGATACTTTCTTAATGAAGAGATATTAAGATGCAAATAAAATAAAATAAAAAGCAAATCAAGCAAAGGATATCAATACTTCTAACATATAATCTGCAATGAGAAAGATGGTTTTGTAGGGGCGATGGTTTATCTCGTGATACGAGTAAAAATGTGTGATCTGAGTTATTGAGTCACCCGAATGGAGTAGCTGACCTTTGTAGGTTATGCAAGTCGGATCAGAAGGTTTTGTGTGGTGAGACTGAGGACTTGTCCTCTTCAAGTCTCACGCGTGTAGATGAATGTCGCAGTGTATATGAATGTGGTTGGTTCGAATGAGCATATAGGAGCTCGGGTTTATTAGTTATTATTGGTTCAAATAGGTTAACAGTATAAGGCTTATATAGTGGAATGGTGAACGTTACATTGTGTAAAGTGATCACTTAAGTCTGCCGAAGACGGGTCGTAATCCATGTAATTACCCATACTATTCCATTAATAAAAAAATATCTTCGTCTCTATGAGACATCTACTATTTGTTCAACTTATAATTTCTATGCACGATTTCGAAATGCTTAATACCTTTATTGTAAACATACATTACCCGGAGATATGCGACTGCCTTCCCTAAATTATAGGAAGGGCTCACAATTAATATGCCGTGGTTATCATGTAAATTCAACTTAATCGTGTCAAATGCTCGATCTAGTAAACAATGGCGTACCCAGGACTATGATCACCACATTCAAGGAACAATTCGCCATCAGGATGATTCATTATTCATTGATTCCCCAGCCTACGGATACATCTTATACTAATGTCCTTGTTACCATGTAAGTCGCCATCAGTATAGAAGTAAGTTACTGTATTAGTTATAACATCTAAAAATATACAAAAATTAATAATTGAGTTATAAATAGGAATAAAAATATTGTTTCGTACACAAGTTTACAGATTTTTTAAAAATATACTAGGACCCAAAATGATTCCTTTACGACTATTATTATTTTTTTCTTTATAGAGAAGTGCGTACATGGAATAAAAGTTACGCTAATCTTCTGTGTATTGTTTTTGGAATATACTGCAATGCGTCCCTGATCTCTCTGGCTGAAGTTTTGTGCCCCATTACGGGGTCTATCTCCAGGGCTGATTGATTGTTGGGATGGCCTTAGCCAAGTCAGAGGCGTTGGAGACATATGACACACTCTAAAACTCTCCAAATAATATTTTGAACGGCCATGATAACCATATTTTATTTATAAAGAATGATTTAAGTGTATTTTTTGTCCAACTTCTAGATCTGAATGAAACCTATCATCAAAGGTTATTTATTCCAGGTGTCATTTGATTTCTTGGTAAACTTTCAATATGTTAATGAATAAAATAATCATATATGATTAAATTTATTGTTACTCAAAAATGTATCAAAGATAAAGAGATACAAGAAAGCGTAGTAAGCAAGAATCGTGGTTCGAAAATCAAATCAAACCCCGACTAATACCCAAAAATATCAAAATCTTAGTAAAAAAATGCTCATCAGACCAATACTTACATATGCGTCTTGAGACATGGATCCTGATTAAGAAGAAAGAATTTTCACTGGACGATTTTGAGGCGTATTTTATTTATTAAAATAATTTTGTCGTAGACGCTATATTAAAGAGCTGTAGGTATACTTTAATGAAGTAATTATTTCAAGACTTCGGTGGTTGGGTCATATGGGCAGGATGACCAAAAAAAGAACACCGATGTCACTGCAACCAATACGACGCACGAGCTTGAGAAGACCTAAGCTATGATGGAGCAAAAATGTCCTCCAATACTATCTGAGATATCTGCTTTAAAGATTCAAAACTGAAGAGAAACAACGCGAAATAAGGAACAGTGGGGGAAAAGTCATGAGCAGACCAAGACCCACTAAGGATTGTAGAGTCAATGATGATGAATGTTTGATCTTTATAATTTAATCAAGTATCGCCGGTCACCTGCGCGCGCATGTGAATATGCCATACGTTGATTGGTGATTCCTATCCAGAACCTACCCACTACCGCCTCCTCTTATACCAGAACACGACCTATTTATGTGGTGTGTTCTCTATGGTATTTCGGACAGTTGAAGTTATATCTTCGAACTGTCAAGATAGCGTTTAACATTTGGGTGCGTTGACTGTTGTGAATTATCATCTGTTTGTGTGTAATCATTTCTCGCTACCGTGTGAAGCAATTTAATGCTGTGCATCTTGATATTGTGTAAAGTATTGTTTGGCACTTTTGCGCAAAGTGCATGTCTAAATGTACGTAGCATTGTACGTGTCCTGGAACTGAAAAACCTGTGGATTCAGTGAAAGAAGATCCAGATACCGGAAGGAATGTTTCACTGATGGGTCGTGTTTTCTGGTTATGGGTGATCATTCAGCCGCCCCCTGTTCCCTAATCATGTCACTCTCCCGAAATCCTTTCACCCGTCCTACATACCGCTTCATCACTCCTTCGTGTAAACAATATTGATATGAGAAATACTAGAATTACTATAAATGACACATTTGTTAGTTACGATACTTTACATAGGATGGGTGGATATTAAACGCAGTGCATGGAACATTAAATAAATGTTAGTAATTAATATATTAATTACTCTTTGATACGACTGCGATTTTATGTCTCATGTTTGTTTGATACGGCCTGAAATTCCCGCTGGCGCTGTTCGGCGGGTTCGGGAGAATTTACAAGCATTTATTGACTCAACTTTAGAATCGTCCATCCCATCCCCTTCTATAACCACCCTCTAGTATATCAGTATTGATGTTTTAATTGAATATATTAAAATTATATGTAAACATTTTTCCCTATAATAAAAAAAATAGATCGTTTACGTCAATAGTCGATAACGATTTTTTTTATTGTTTAGTTTTCCAGTTAAACCGAGAATTCATCATCTATTTCAGGTACCAGTTTCTCTGTGACTGGGGCATTAAATATCATTGAAATTCTCCTGTACTCATTTAAAGGGATCAATTATAGTCATAAAGTACAGAAATGTGTATTATATTAGGATTTTATAATAAAATTGATAATTATGTTTACCTTCAAAAAGTACACTCGTATAAAATCAATACTACCGTTTCGCGATATTAAAATTATTTGTAAAATTCCTGAAAAATTATGCCATTCGGATGTAGTCATCCATCTTACATTGCACTGGCAATGCTGTCCTCGACAACTGAGTGAGCATGGGTGGAGAAATTCTTATCACTGTTCATCATCTGGGTTAACATATTCCGGAAGTGTTTAATTTTTTGTGTTATCGATTATTAACACAATATTAGTAGTTCTCGCGTTATTTCGGGAATCATGCTAGCATCGCACATCGTTAACGTGAGTAGTCTAAACGTCGTGTACGTAACACAATAATGGATTCCGCGCTCGGATTGCTCACGTTAACAATACGCGAAGGTAGCGAAATACTCGGATAAGGCTGCTGGCGTAACCAAATATAACTCACCAGCACGGGACATAATTGCACCGCCCGTTTAACGTCAACGCAATGTCTAAACACGCCCCGTTCTTTTACATCCCTTTGAAATAATGTAGCTGTAAATAAAAATGTATCATTAGAAAAGCAATCGTAGGTTCTAGCAATATATTATAAATAAAGTAGTATATAAGACCCATCGTTGAAGCGTTACTTTTTTTTCAACTACAGCTCGCGTTTCAGACTTTATTTTTATGTTTCTTGCATGCGACGATTTACTATTCTATTGCCCTACTCAGACTGTTTAAAATATCATTACTTCGTTAAGCTCGTCACTTTTTCTGTCTTTTTAGTGTCGCTTTTTCTGAACTAATTTCAAAATTAATGAAATACCGCAAATACTTCTTAATAACCGACGTCTTTTGAAATGAATACAACATCCAGAAAAATAGTTTAATGTTTAAATTATAATATCTTAATAAGTAGTATTGCAATAATATAATTATAAAATTTCAGACAACAGATTTCAGTATTTACTATTTTCAAAAATGTATCTATAATAACAAAAAAGTTAAATATCCAAATTTCAAAAAAATTGAACACTTAATGAAATGTATAAATTTCAATACTCCCGCCTGATACAATGAAATATACGATATTAGGGTTTTATACATATTATAATAATAATTAAATAAATAGAGATAGAGTATTAGGAGAACACATTCTTATTGTGAATTTGTAATTATTCAGAACATAGGTCTGTGATATTTTAAATATGAATAATAATAAATAAGGTAGATGGCTCTTTCAAATAATGGAACTATTAAATGTATTAATATCAAAAAGGTAACATATAAGTTCGAAAATTTGTCGCTAAAAATATTGTCGCTGTAGCATAGTTGGATAATGCACCTTCCCCGGTTAGGAAAGAGATCCAGGTTCGAATCTCAATGGTAAGAGATAGAGTACATTTTAAATACTAATTAAATGTATTAGGTAGAAAGATATACATATAAAATCAATTTTATCGAAAAAAATTGTTGTTGCGCTACCAGGATTCAAATCTTTTTGCAAACCGGAGAAAGTTCATTATCCAACTATGCTACAGCGACCGTACTTTTGACGACAAATTTTTGAACTTAAATGTTACACTTTTTCAAATTAATACATCTATCATTCCATTATTTGAAAGGTATTTGAAATTCCGTAAAAACAAAGTAGATAGTCGCCGTAGCATAGTTGGATAATGCATCTTCCCCGGTTTGGAAAAATATCTAGGTTTGAATCCTGCTAGCGCAACAACAATATTTTTTGTAAAATTAATTTTATATTGTATATCTTACTAATTAATATATTTAATTAGTATTTAATATATCACAGACCTATTTTCGGAATAATTATAACTTCACAATAAGAATGTGTTCTCCTAATAGAATACATGTTATTTATTTGAAGATCATTTATTTATTTAAGTGATATTAAAATGATAAATGGTGTAGTGGTACTGATCGTACCCCGCAGAATTCACTCACTAAATCAGACAGCAATACTCCGCGCCGCAACCGGTCCGAGAAAAGCTGGAACCGATCACATGGAACGATCTGGATGGATCCTCGGATACATCAACTCAGCACCTCGGCATCTCCACTAGTGTACCGCGTTCATCTTATAATTTGTAATATACCGATCAGTGTAAATTCAATCTCTAAATAAACGCCATCCAGTAAGTACCGTTTCATTGTCATAACCCACCCACTCTAGCTGGGCACGCAAACACAAATCATAATAAGTTTTAGCATTTCATGTGCATACGAAAGAAGCGAAGAGATATAGGACCCTCTATTTCACCTTCTAACAAATAATCCATATCGGTGACCTCAACGAGTATAATCGAATATTAACCACACAATAACACCTAAAGTAACAATCCCTAAAATGGTAACCATTAAAATAGTAAACTTTATTAATTCCAGTCGGATATGATTGTCCGTACAACATTTGCTACGGTATTCTGCTCTCAACACGGACTGGTACATTGTTTTATCGTACTTGGCAGTATAGAGAAGTGTGTAGTGGCTTATTATTCGTTTTTTCTTCCATAAATGAATATATTGTCAATAATACTTAGGCCCAATTATCTGGAACTGATCTATTTCCAAGGTAATCATTGAAAAGAGGTTATTTTTTTATTTTCGATATTTTTTCCTTGGTTAATAATAACTTAAAAAGATACATATCAGGTATCGCCACAACTGAAGGAAAAAATGTAATAATTATGGTTTTATTTACGTAAGACTACATTTATATATAAGTCTCACAAAAATTTATTTTGGTTATATAGCGAAAATCGTATCGCAGTAAAGTTCCGTTTTTTTTGATAAATATATTTTTTCTGTAGGTATATGTTTCTAATTAGTTCATCTAATTTGTTTAAAAATATTATAGAATTAAGTTCTAAAATTGCAACTTTAATTCAATAAAAATATGTGTTAAAAGAATGATAGAAGTCACCTTAATAATCCCTTTTAGGGAATGTCATATCATAATATTGTAAAAAATAAAAAATACTGAGATAATTCATATTATTATTAAAATGTTAGAAATATACAGGTTATGGATTTCGTATAATTTTTATTACAGTGTCGAATTTGTAAACATGTCCTTTCAATAATTCATGAAAATATTGTCGGAACCGTACAGAAGAGATTTTTCAATAATTTGATTTCTATTGCCACCATACAATAAGCGATCCACTGCCTTCCTCGATATCACATTCTTGGAGAGTCGTAGAAATACATTGCATCAGCATAAACTAGCATACCAAACCAGTATTATTGCATAAACAAACTATTAGTAAGCAAACGTGTAAGGTCCACCAATTCGAACTACACCGTAAGTCTCAAATACTGTAAAATCAAATAATTTTATATAATATATATAATTACAGATATTCCTCGACTTACGACCAAGAAAGGTTCCTAAACAACGGTTGTAAGTAGAGTTTCATAAAAAAAAACACTTTAATAAAACCAAAAAGATTTGTAGATATTAAATTCAAATTCATAGTTCAAACTTTATTCAAAATTATGATATTTAATTATGTATAATAAAAATACATTCATACAAATATATATAGATTATGTAAATTCAATGACAAATTATCAAATAAAAGTCAGATAAAATTGTTTATTTTATAGTAGACTCAACCATAAACTCTATCATAAATTTATTGTACGCCGATGATGCAGTACTAATGGCAAATAATGAACAAGAACTATAGAGTCTAGTGAGTAGAATGTACGATGTATGCAAGGAATGCGACCTTACTATGAATTTTAACAAGTCGAAAGTGATGGTATTCGAGAAGGAAAGTAAGACACCGTGCAAAATACCTGTAGGTAATGAATGTTTGGAACAAGTAGACGAGTTTGTATATTTAGGAAGTAAGTTTGATAGAAACGGATAGGCTGAGAATGATATCGAAAGGAGGGTGACTGCAGGGAATAAAGTGAACGGCGTTTTGAATGGAATTATATCTAACGGGAGTTTGTCAACCGAGGTAAGACTAGCAGTGCACAATGGAGTTCTGGTACCAACACAGATGTATGGAAGTGTGGCCTGGAGCTGGCAAAAGAGGAACGAAAGTACATTTGCTATTCAACAGAAAGATAACACTGACATTAATATTAAAGTTCAAACCTAAACCTGTACTCAAGAAGACTCTTGTGACCAATGTTCATCAATTGAAGAAAATACTGCATCAAGTACCTAGGAATTATAATTGATAACAAACTCAAATGGATAGAACATATTACTAATCTTACTAACAAAATAAGGCAAACTGCCTACATATTTTTAAGACTCAGAAACATCATATTACTTACAAATTTGAAAATAATATATCACGCGTTTGTGCAGTCATATTTGGAATACAGTATTA
Organism: Eubasilissa splendida; assembly: GCA_031772225.1. Lineage (NCBI taxonomy): Eukaryota > Metazoa > Arthropoda > Insecta > Trichoptera > Phryganeidae > Eubasilissa > Eubasilissa splendida. The sequence goes on from CM062863.1 coordinate 17,736,108, forward strand.
TTACATGGGGAGGAGCATATAAAACTTCAATATCACAATTAGAAATCACTCAAAAATGATAATAAAAATTATTCTAAAAAAAAAAAACTATCCAAGTATATAACTCTTCACAGATTTCAAAGTTTCAAAATTAATAGACATATCGCATACCTAGATCAAAACTAAGACAACTCGAAAAAAGAAGAATTTTGAGTTATTATTGTGTTCGGCTACTCTGTCAACTACCTTAGCTCCAATTCTCGATTAATATCATTTTAGGATACATTTATGACCTAAATTGTTATTTAGTTTCATAACATTAGTTACAAATAATGGAGAAAAATGTTTTTATTTTTTTGTCGACTGAAAAATGACTTTTTGAGTTGTTTTGATCTAAGTGTGAGATATAAAAAAAAAATCAATAATAATTTTTTTTTAAATTTTTTACCAAATTGATATTCCGAAACAAAAATAAACCGCAACGCAAAATCACTATATTTATCAAGGCATCATATTTTTTAACAATCTCCCCATCACAATTAGAGAAATTACAGACTACAATCAATTTGTGTCTGAAGTAAAAAATATATGTACACATAACACTAACTGAAACATAAATTCTCGTCTATACTCCTCTATACATGAGTCTTACTATCATAAAGAAGAAATAAATGTTAAAAGAAATATATATATATATATCCTTCTGATTATTCTAAAAATGTATTGTATTTTCTAATATTAAAATAAAATTGAGAAAAGACTGAATGCGGTGGAAATGAGATCACTTAGGCGTATATATGGCAAATCTATTTATGACAGAGTAAAGAATGAAGAAATAAGTAAATAATGTAAAGCTGACGTTAGTATAGTGAGTTAGATTAAGAAATGATCATTTAGGTAGTTTGGTCGTATGGAACGGATGAATGAGGAGAGAATGGTAAGAAAGATATATTACGCAAGTATTGATGGCACCAGAAATAGAGGATGCCCGGGGAAGACTTGGCACAACCAGGTTAACCAGATAATGGAGGATGGCTCTGTTAAAAGCTTCAACAATCTGCGAGCTTGTATGAGAAGATGTATGAATGTGGACGAGGCGAGAATTGTGTGTCAGGACAGAGGAGTGTGGCGCTCTATCTTCTCTGCCTACGTCCGCGGAGAAACGGCGTGATGGTAAGTAAGTTTAACCATAGATTATATTTTATATACCCACTTATTCCAAAGTGACGGGGTATTAATTAATTTTTTTTTTTTAATATTGTGCACGTTGAAAATAGCAATATTTATACACATAAAAAATAATTATCTATCATCTTGTTTGCATTTAGAACTCATTAGTAGACTTAGTGAATAAAATGTATTCTTTCATATGCAATTTGAAGAAATGTATGCCGCACTTACATGGATTCACCTTACATACTAGGTCGTAAGTGCGAACCGTCGTAAGTCAAGAAGTACCTGGATATTTAACACTTATTACACATTATCAAGCTTGGAAATAAACTGTATAGTTGTATAACAAACAAACCCACAGATACTCTTCTTTTTATATATATATATATTGATATAAATAAGAATGTGAGAGACACTTGGGGAGGTCTTCATCCAACAGTAGATTGAAAATGGCTGCTAATGATTATGATAAAGGTAGGTATAATATTTTTGATGCTTTTGTGAAAATTTAAAAGTCGGTCGTCTTTAGTTAGTCACTCTTGTATACCGTAAAAATGATTTATTCCGTTCATCGTCAGCATTTTCATTCCTTTCTTTTAAGAGGGCTGTATGCGCTTTCCCTGTCTTATGCTTTTACAGTATTTAATGACCAATTAAGGTCCAATTTGTTTTCATAAAGCACTTCTTGCTGATCATTCCAACTTAATATATGAAATAGACACGTCTTTATATTCGTTTCACTGGCATTTGAAAAACGTGTCCAAGTCATCTTAATTGAGATCGTAGAATTGACGAATAAACAATAAAATAATAAATACAAATTAAATGTATTCATTAGAAAGATATACACATAAAATCAATTTTATGGAAAAATATTGATGTTGCTACCGGGATTCGAATCTGGATCTCTTCCAATCCGGGAAACCTGCATTAACTGATTACGCTACAGCACACAGTACATCGACGATAAATTACTTACACTTTTCAAATTGATACATCTATCGTTCCATTATTTGAAAGCCATCTCCAGAATTAACAATTCATTTATTTACTTTGGATACATTGATACAACTTCTATATTATTAAGGAGAATCACAGACCGTCTGTTCTAAATAATCACAACTTCATAATAAGAATATGTTCTCCTAAATAATAAAATATGAATGCAGATGAATGAAATTGTAATATTAGGTGCTGCCGTCCGATCATATTATTGGCAGGTATTATTCAATTGAGCGTAAATCGACAGTTAAGCTTACTTTCAATCGTGAATTTAAAAAATATTATTATAAAATATTTCCCACCGTGGAATTCAATTTTCTTTTTCCATTTGGCAGTGAGCCTATACAGAGGTATCGCAAAAACCCCAGACGAACGTACTACAATCCAAGCATATTTTGAATGAGAGCCCTTGACAATAGATTGAAGTGTGATTTGGGGGCTTATTTCCGCTTCCTGGTTCCAGTGTAGAGCCTTTATTCGCTTTTCCCGCCTTTTTTCCGTTTCCGGAAAGTGCATTCAGAAGGGCTTGGGGTCGCTTCGTATGACTTTTGCCTAAAGGCGTGTAGAAAACGAGCGAAAAAATAAAAATACGCACTTTTCAAAATATATATATAATTCAATGTACACAGCGTTAAGTATCTAACATGATTTTGCAAGAAACAAGAATATTACTTTTTAGTTTAATAACTTTGAAGTACCTACAGAGTGAGCATTTTAATATTTATTATGGAGCATCTAACACCTCAACAATGTGTTGAAGTCATTTTATTATTCTTTTGAATACGCAATCAACCCTTCAAGAGTGATTTGTGCCATTAATCAAGTCAAAACTTTATTTTATAGAAAAAAGTACAATAATATTTTAAATATATTAATTAGAAAGAAATACATATAAAATCAATTTTATCGAAAAATATTGGTGTTGCGCCACCGGAATTCGAACCTGGATCTCTTTCCTAACCGGGTGCATTATCCAACTATACTACAGCGACAATTTTCGAACCTATATGTTACCTTTTTGATATTAATACATTTAATCGTTCCATTATTTGAAAGAGACATCTACCTTATTTTGTATAAACTTATAAAGTTGTATCAATGTGTCCAAAATTTAATAAAAATGAATTGATAATTCTGGCGTCTGCTATCAGTTTACTCAAAGGTATTTGAGATTCTGTAAAAACCGCGCAGCGGTCATGAATGACCGCGTATCGGCCATTTTCGCCCGCGTAGTGGCCACAATAGCCGCTCGCAGGCCTTAGCAGTAATATTGCTTATCTGCTAGTATACTTTTATTATAAATACGTTAATACCAATACATACCGCATGGAAGCTCAGCCACAGCTGAATTTCTGTCTAGGAATGCAGGATTAAACTCTCGTCTGGCCAGATTTTTAAGGGATGTTTTAATTTAGCCAAGACATAATCCGCTTTATTTAGTGAGGCTCCTACTATAATCTATCAGCTTTTCAATTATGATTTGCGTCATTATCGGAACGATCAATTACATATTTATTTATTCCAAAATAATCTAATTGAATAACTATTATGCAGTGGTAGATCGCTTGCCTTTTTTTGACAAAATATAATTTTAAAATTGAAGAATAGATTTTATGAAAAAACTGGCCATGGTCGTATCCTGAGTTAAATATTTTGCTAGTATGACAATTATTCGAGTTTTCATTCAATTAAAGTTCCATGAAAGTTTAGTGAAAATCCGTCTATTTTCCTGTGCTCTGTCAATCTCCATCTTACCGGGCCTCTACAATTTGTCCATTGCTGATAGGGTCATGGTTTTTAATTTAAGATGTTTATATATCCTCCACCGTTAAAAATTAATGAACCAAGGAACACATAGTTTTTTGAAAAATATACTCGTTTAAAAGGTGCCCAGTGGAAATTAAAATAAAATTTTATCCAGAGACAAACTGCTACTTCTAAGGTATATTGCCGTATTATTGGTAAGTTTTTTGTACGGCAATTGCAAATATTTCCCAGGTACAATAACGAAATGCAGTTTTGATAAGACGGGGCAATCCCACACATTGGTAGGATCTCTATGTAGAAGCTGAGGGCAAATATGCTAAGAAAATTATTCAGCAAGCACGGAGACATACCCTGGCCTCCTCGTTCAACCTGTGGGGATACCTGAAATCTAAAGTGTACAGTAATAATCCTTGAACAATATAGGCATTACAAAAAAAAAATCCGGCGTGAAATAGTCGCCATCAATCCAGCATTTTTTCTCGCGTATTCGCCAACATTAGGGTTCTGTTAAAAGAGTGCAATGACACCCTAATTAAGAAAAAGGATAAAAACATTTTCGGGAGATTTTTGTTTACATTAAGATTAGTTAATAAATTAATATGTAGACGTCAGAGAAGATGGATGCTTAGAGTCAACATGAGCTACTTGTAACGAAGAGACGACATGTAGATGTATATGCTATATGTATATATTATAATACATAATATAAACACCCGATCAACATAAATAGCGATGGCTGCCTGCTGTTAAAATAATTTCCCTTATATCCAAGGCTGCGATCATCTCTCGGCGATTACCAACAGACACAAAACTTCATCTGTATTCGCCCTGATAATGGAGGCTGTAATCTGTTACGACAAACTGGTCCGGAGACCCTCGATGTAATAACCGAAAAACTCTACTCACAATGAAATGACCACTTTATCGGATTTTCTTATGATCTCCATTTTTACGTTGGTATTTATTATCTTTTTGCCTTTTTATAATATTTTAAAAATAATAATTAACATCGTTTCTGTATCGAGATTGATAAAATTTGATATACATCACAATGAAAACATCAAAGAACAGTATTTCCATAAAAAAAACATTTAAACAAGTCAACTGTGTTATTCATAACTGGATTAAATATCTTATATTAATTTTTATTTCAGATCTAATAGTCTGTATATTAAAATTAACATTTATTACACATAAAAATATCGCAGAGTAATTAAATTATATTTAAATTATTCTTTTAATTAATTTTATGGATTGAAAAATGTTTTCTTAAGTTTTATTTTAATAATTATTTCAGTACACATATGTAATTACTGTTAGAGAATAAAATATGTAATAAAAAAAAATCTGTATTAGAATTTAACCCTTTTTTCATAATTGCAGAATATATAAAATACGAAGAAATGCATATCGAAAAACATTAATCGACATTATTTATGTCGAATACAATATAAATTTTATCACTATTAATATCCACTGAGGTAATCTTAAATTAGTTGTAATCTTTATTAAACCTCTGACTGCAGATTAACTTAATCTGTTTCATATATCCTGTATATATTTATTTCAAAAAGTAAACATTGTAAAAAAAAGCCTTCAAGATATTCATTGTATTTTATTCTTACTTGTAACCAATTGTAAACTTTCCCTGTCTCAACACAGATATTTTCTAGCTGAACAGTCATTATATGCTTAACATTTATAGTTATAATTAAATAAATAAAAATAAAATACTTTTACCTCGGCTATCCAGGATATGTATGTGATCTTATATGTGTTGTGAAAATATCACTCATCCTAATTGCAGTGGTTCAGATTTACCCATCTTAAAAAAGAACTCGCTGTTAAGTACATTCAGCATAATACGCACATTTTTTATTCTGTAAGCTAACGTTTTTTGGTATATTTTGGTCAGGGCCTCATCCTTGCCTCCAGGATTCTTGACCTAGTTTTCTCGGACAATATCTTAGACCCACACCCGAGAAAGAGGTCGAGAAACATTGTATATTGATTTGAATACGACGAGTTACGTCTTTAGTATCAAATCAATAGAGAATTTTAAGAGTTAACCGTATCCCTTTAGTTTTAGGTAGATTTCATAGATGGTCTCATGATGCAACATTCGGAAAAATTCAATGTTTTTGCAATTACCAGCGAGACTCGAGCCCGGAACTTTCTCTAGTCGGAATACGGAATAACATATAAATTCAAAAATTTGGCAAGAATTGAATGATTTTCGTAGTATAATTAGTAAGTCAATTTCATGGCGAAGAGAATGTTCTAGATTCAAATTTTGATGGTAACTATATATTTATTTTTATTTACTCTTCAGAAGTGATTTTAATTTGTTTTCATTATCAACAAAACTGTTATAAAATTACAACTTTTCAATAAAATACATTTTTATTGTAAAGTTATATTATTTTTTAAACATTTGCTATGTTCATTGATCGTATAATAAATAAATTAATTAAATTTATAGATTTTGTGGACACGATAAATTATGTAGTTCGTATCAGATTTCGATCAAACATGCCTAAAACATTGAGTTTGTAAATATTCAGGCTAAGTTCGTTTACCGTCTTGTTTTAAAATGATGGCTGATGAAATATTTAAAAAAATCTGTTATTAATAAAGAAAATTAAAAAAAAAACACACTTTATCATACCTTTATATGAAATCTATCCGATTCTTGTGGCCAGTGTCTGAAGAAATTATGACGCATGCACATGGATGAGATTACTCTCGGAGATATTGAAAGCGCGTAAAAAACAGTACAGAGTTCATTTCCGCGTGTATATTGTACGCAAATAATGACAAATCTAGTTCATTTTGACCTTTACTGACTCTTAAAGATCAAAGTCTTATACATGAATACACACTATTAGAGGTACTCCTAGTGAGATGGCAATGCTCATCTCGCGTTTTAAATTAAATTGATTATTTTGTAATAATTAACAAAATCGCATAATACGTTTATCGCTGTTGACTTGTCTGTTTGGCTGCGATGTTAAGGTTATGTCTGGCCATGTTAATTATCATAATGATTTTCTTCTCGCTACCCTGTTATTTATGATGAGGGGGATGTAAAGATTCTTCGTGTAATTATTTTGTTAATTTCCAGTAGGCAGATAATATTAAGCTTCACATTCATGAAAGATCATTGATTAATGCTGGATTCTGTGCTAGGACTTAACAACAAGGGCTTGTTGTATTTGTATATATTCCGGTTAAAATTTTAATCATAAACTCGTAAGCGTTTCTGTCAAAGCTTCTGACATGAATATTAAGTAGTTCTTTATTATGCAGATCCGAGTATCATATACGAGGACGTGAAGATGCTGTAAACATTTTGTAAAATTAATGTCCTCTTCTAAGCATACTCATCCTTCTTGAAAAATCTCATCAAAGGAGATTCAATCTTCTTCTACAAATTCAAAGGCGTGCTGTGTTGGTGAACTTTGATGGGTGCAATTTTTATTTGCATATCCTGAATCGAGACTAAGTTTATGGAAATTTAATCAATCCTTCTCTCTTTCGTTCCCGTTTATTTTTTTTATCTTAGATGTGCCTTCCGCAACAGGGTTGGCATGTAGCAAACACGGTAAAAAATAAAATATAGCGTACCAATACTAAAAATATTTAAAAAAATATTATTTTATGAATGCAAATTAAATTAATCAACTAGAATTACAGAAAAAATCTATTTATAAAAAAAAACATTAGCTGCTACCGGGATTCAAACTTGGACCTCTTCCTATCTGGAGAAACATGTTAACCATTCCACTACAACAACCGATTACAATCACGACAAATTTAAAACTTATAACTGTATATTATTCCATTTTTAAAAGCAATTAACTTTAGGGAGACGCCTGAATTAAATTAACTTATCCATTGTATTAAACTTGGATACATTTTATTTTTATTAAAAATACCACATAACTATGTTCTGAAAATACAATTTCACAAATAAAATATGTTATTCTTAAAAAAATGTTATTTTATTATTTTTACAGCCATTATATAAATATTTATTTTTAATCATATTGGGTATCTATATATCGATAGAAATTTCAATGCACTTTTTTCGATCGCTATTAACCCAACCAACTGGGAAAATATGCCACTCCAAGATTGCAAATTGAAAAAAAATTATAAGATATCTCCAATAATATATTTCTTAATATGTTGTGTATTGAGGCCCACGTTATATAGAGGCACAAAGGGTTATAAATTTAAAATATTAGTTACGCCACTGGTGTGGATGAAATATTTAACATCCTGAATTTATTATTATCTTTACCTATAATTAAATGATAATTATTAAAATATTACATCTCTGTTATTAGAATATTAAATCTTTAGAAAACAGTGTACAAAATGAAAAACAGTTTAATTAATGGTTTTAATAATTATAGTGAATGCTTCTATATAACACCGAATGAAATGTAATATCAATTTGCAATTTTTATTTTTTTTCAAAATGACAATGTTTACAAAATGTTGAAATGTAAAAATAAACCCGTATAATATTTTCTCAAGATAAATTTGAAAAAATGCCCAAATGCCGACATATTTCACAAATCTCTAAAAAGTTTAAAGTTAACTTAACCATTTCCCGGTCTAATTAGAAATACGAATTTACCGAGGATTGACGCTTTTGTTTCCATTCTTAATTTACGTTAATAATAACGTTCCATTAAAAAAATAATTAAATGTGAAGATGAAATTCAAAGAAATGAGGTTTTGAGAATAAAAATAATCCGTTTAATATTTGACTCATTTTTTGTATACATGAAAATCTCCTTCGCTCATTTTGACCACGTCTGAAATGCTCTTGTAGATTGTAAACATTTTTCGACACTTAATATGTATTTGGTATTTACGGTAATCAATTGTGCCTGTTATTATGAAAGTAGTCTAAATCAAGGAATTTAAAAAAATGAATTTATCAATTATTTCGCGTCACATTGTTTTAAATTAATATAATATAATGGAAATTGTAACAATTTTGAAAAATTTGAAGCGTTATATTCAGTGTATTGTAACGACGTTTAACGGTATTCCGCTAGTGTTTATTTTGATATTAGAGTAAGTCATTTCAACCTTTATTTTTTTATTTCCTTATAAGCTACATGAAACATTTATATGTTGAAATAAATTATAAATCTAGTAGATTAAATTAATTTTGATACACTGTGTTGTATAATATAAAAAAGTATATTTTAATCTATTCAACCGCAAACCTTTAAATATCTCGGAATGAAAGAAACACGGCCACGTTCATGATAATGGGCACAATTATAAAAAACATAATCAGTGACTGTGGTAGAAAAAATAAAGTGTGGTAGATAATTAGTCGATTTAAGGTCAATGACTAATTAAGGGTCATGTGAGTATTCCTGTTTTGAATTTTTGTTACTAATCGGTTTTACTTCAATCCGAAAAGAAGCCAACATTTTCAAATGAAAATATTAAGGAACTATTTATGGTATATGTCATGTTGGTAAGTAGCCTTGTCCGCTTTCCAGGGCCTTCTAGAAGAGATCTCCACGCATCGGCAATGGCGTAGTTACGCGAATTCAGGATTTATTCCGATGAGAAACCTTCTGACTTCTTATTTAAACTCAGCTAACAGCGTAAACCATTTGTGCATCAATGGTAACTAGAACCTAAAATAATTATAATTAAGTTTGACGTGTTTAATTGAATGCGGTGAAACTATTTTTCCTAGCTGGTGTGATTGTATTGATTGACAAAGTTTGCGCACGTCGCTGGTTATTCCCGCTCGGAGTGCCATTCCTCCTGCCGTATTCCACCCAGCAACAACGATTCGCAGGCACCGCTTCATAACTCCGCGCTTAACTTTGTCGTATTTTTGATCGTTTATTACTCGAGCTAAATATTTAATCATTCAAATATAATGATGGTTTGTATTTGATCGCAAGCCATCAATACTCCTTGCTTATTCTCCTGATAATACATTTTTAATGTATCACGGGGTGGACTTAGAACGGTAGATCGGTTGCACGAGTAAAAACCGTCTATGCGCGTATTAACTTTAAATACAGTGAAACCTCTATCTATCGTTTTTGAAGGGACCTATTGAAATAAATTATCAATGCGGGAATATAGAAAAGAGTTACACTTTTCATACATAAATATTTAATACACATTATAAAAAAGATACATATTTCACATTTAAATGAATGTGTTTTTTAAATAAAAAATAAAATTAGAAAGGTGCACAGAAACAAAAAAATACTTAATTAAACTTTGTATTGTATAATGTCAAGCGGCAGTCAGTAGCAACATTCTCTCTCTCTATCTCTCTCTCTCTCGCTCATGTTCCACTCATTGTCTACGAATGCCGTTAAACAAAACCAAGCATTTAGCGTAATGATGCGTAATTTAAACGATTAATGCGGTAAAATTATGCATAGAAGAACGATACATGCAGGAAAACGATAATTCGAGGAATCTATCGATTGAAATTTCACTGTATTTATTTACATACACCTACGTCGCATGTTTTGGCGATCTCGCTTATCTTGTCATACAAATTCGTTTGAACATAGGAATGCTTTCAAAAGCGCACACGTAATCTGCACTGTATTTAATATTACATTTACATTTATATATAGATATGATTACGTTTTTAAGTTGTTTTAGTGATTCAGCGCACGACCGCACAGTCAAAAGAAATGTATATGTAGGGTCCTAAATATAGCACAATAAAATGTCAACATTCTTTGCAAATGAGGCACTTAACCGTTGTTGCTTTGAAAACAAGAATGTTTTGGCCACATTTTTCATTTTAAAAAAAGCTTGTGCCAACCATGCGTCGGTTCATGTTGTGAGAAGCTATTAATAAAGTTGAAGGAAAATTTAATGTTGTGTCTCAGAGGGGAGTAATTCCTGGCGAGGGCACTCGGGGAAGATTGAATATTGATTGGCCGCTGGAGTTATCGCGTCTACTTTTCGCGAGAGAACTTGCTTTGATTTGAAGAGGACGAGAACCCACATAACTACAGAAATTCCCTTCACAAAAGCAATTATATTATATGTATATACAACAACTGTTCTCTTAAAGACATAAAAGACTTTCCGTACTCAGGATGCATCATTGGTTATCAAAATGATAAATGTGAAAATAAAATATGAATAATACAAATTAAATTAATCAATTAAAAATCAGAAAAATCTACATACCTATCTAAAAAATAATCTCAGTAGCGACCAAAATTTTCGATATATAGATTTTTTCTGAACATTTTTCCAATCGTTTCCTTTAATTTGTACTAAAAATGTCACAGAACTGTGTTCTGAAATTGCAGCATGACAACAAAACATGTGGTTTTTTTTTTAAATATGGATAAGAATTGCAAATGCAAGTATTCACAGCAACATATCTCTACTGTTTAAATAGTTAATTAAATATAGTTATAAGAAAATTTATTAACAACGTACATATGAGGTATAAAACTATGTGATAGCTAAATAGTACCTACATACACACGTGCGACCTGGTTATAGATTATATTCTTTCGTCGCCCTAGCGACGATTATTTGAAATCATGTTTTAATTTCAAAATATAAAATCGCTGTTATAATATGTACGTATTAGTACATTATGTTAGCTGTAAACAAACATACATATGATTTTCTCTAATGATTAATAAAAAAGTTATAAATGTCTCAGAGTAGAATATGTTTTACTGGTTGGTTCGAAATAAATTTTCTTAAATTCCGTTAAAATAAAAATGCCCCTGGCAGAGAATTAAACCCAGGTTTCCTTCATGACAGGTAAAGATGCTAACTACTATACTGCCGAGGGAGCAATTTGAAATATTTTGATTAGAATAGTGAACCAACACTGATTTTTAAAATGATTACTAATTATTTTATTGTTATTGTACATATTTAAATCACTGCTTTTCAAAAACAATACTTCACTCTTGCTCTCACTACCTCAAATATCTTAAGCTTCTTATTTAATACTGACTCACTTAGACAAAATTCGTCAGCTGTTAACATTTTTTAAAAATAAACTGAAATATTTAATTAAAATTAGATGTAAAGAAAGTATGAATAATAAAGTTTATCAAAAATATAAATTAATGCATATAAAACAAAAACTCAGCATTATATACTTACATGATAATTTGACATCACAGTCTGAGGGGAGTAGTTACGATGGCAGAGAACCAGCTTTACATATGAGAAGTATAGAGATCGATTATCGGCGCCTTCTAAATTTTGTATGTTGTTTACAAAAATGAATTAGAGGCGCCTGGTGTAGATCCCGAAGTGAAAGTAAGAACCCAAAAATTTTACACAGTTTTTGGAATAATTTTTACTGCAGGACCCGCTGAATAACGTATTCAATGTTAAAATGTTATCTTACATATTTTTTTTAATTATTTTTTTTTATCATTTTTTTGTAATTTATGTTTATTATTTATTTGTTACAAATTTATCAAGAAGCTCGAAATGAAATGCTAGGTGTGAGAAAGGGCGTGACCGGCAGAGTAGGAACGTTTAAGTTGGAAAGTGAACGAAACTTCTTAAACGAAATTCAGATAAAGACGTCGAGTGGTTTCAGCGGGAACTTTAGTTCACAATAAGAAAGAAAAGGTACAAAAGATATATTAGAATTTTTAACAAAAGTACAATGGAAACATTTGAAATTTCCCGTGATTTATTGACGTCTTCGGCCATCCGCACTTTAGTGTCCTTTCTACTGTTACCTAAGTAGTACCTACGTCAAAATATTATGGACATAACTCAAAAATAGCTTGTTTATGAACGAGAATAAAAACAATAATTATGTTCGGTATCGCGCGCACGTGAATCAGTAGATATAATTCCTATCCAGTACCTACTCACTACCCCCTCTTCCTATACCAGAACACGACCTATTTCTAAGTTGTCTTCTCTATGGTTCTACAGTTGAAGTTGTACCTTCGAACTGTCACGATAGCGTTCACCATTGGGTGAGCTTATTACCGCCAAGTTCGTCCTAATATGGGAATGAATTGTTGGCTTGAATTATCGTCCTACTGTGCGGGGCTGATAGTTTATTGTATTTTTATTTTGGTTCCTCGCTACCGTACGTGCCGAAACCTATACATTGTACTATTATGCAAGGTGTTGTTTGACACATTCGCACTGTCACCGAAACTGTATGTGCTAGTGTACTTCATGATGAATATCTTTGTACGTATCCTGAAGCCGAAAGACGTGTGGATCCAGTGAAATAAGATACCGAAAGCAGCATTTCATAAGCGGATCGTGTGTTCTGGTTCTGGATGGTCCTTCAGCCAGCCCATGTTCCCGATTTCTGTCCCTCTCCCGAATTCCTTCCACCCTTTCTGCATCCCTTATTTACCTCACCTCCTCGTGTAAACAAACTATGATATTAAATTTGTTATTAATGATAAGAAATATAGTAGATCCTCGAAACGCTAACTCGAAATTCGAAACTGTTAGTGTCAAAATTCTACAGAAATTTCAAATTCGGCTGCAGTGCGTAAAGCTAGTTCGTGTCTTTGCCACCTTGACAACAGTAGGACTTACGATTTAAGTAATGTTTACAGTAGTCACGTGCTTGCGTTGTGGACCTTGTAGTCGTCATTTTTAAAAAGTGTATGTTCGTATGTGGAGACTTACGAAATTCAATTAATAGTTTTTTGACTTTAATTAATTGTGAAAATCAAAAACTATGATCATAAAATAATTTAATTTTTAAAGTATGATAACCGCACATTTTTACACGTGAGTATTGAGAGTAAATATAATTTGTTTTATGGAGCAATACGACAGAATTTAGGTTACTGAGATAAAATGCAAGTAAAATACGTACATGTGCAATATTATTTCAAACAATTATATTCTGTGGTCATTCTTTTATATTTTCAAAACATTTTTGCTGGATTTTTTGTTTTCAATAGAGACCTCTTCAATAATAAATTATTTTTCCCCCCAGAAGGCAGAAAGGTTCATTGTTTAGGTTTTACACAAAAAAGTAATTCGTTTTTGACTACGCAATTAGTTACAGAATTTTTTTAAATCTAAGGTAATGCTGTATAAAACTCACATTGTATTTACCTGGACTCTGACAAAGAAAGAGAAAAATACAATTTATCCTCAGCTGTTAAAGAAAATGGAGTACGACGTAAGTGTTACACATAACTAGGAACTTTACGATTTGTGTGATGAGCCGAAAGTCACAAAATTCATAAAAATAGGGACTATATATTTTTTTTCCTGACCATTCTTTTAATACTAGTACAGCGGTTATTATCCTCCATAAAAACGGGATTGGCCTCCGGTTGGATAATTTAGAAGCCCTCGAAATAAAAAAGGCAGTAAATAGTTTTACGCCAACTTTTAATAATTAAATTCATTTATTCATTAGATATGTTTCCTTTAAAATCAATTTAATATCCATCACCACTGTGTTTTACCCTCCCTTAATGTTCCATCTAACTGTATATGTACTCTTTCTCTCTCTTTCACATGTCATTTTATATTCTATCTCTCTTTTTACGTATATATAAGTACACTCTTTTTGTATTTATTGTTAGTTTTAAGTACGACCTGACGAAGCTTGAACTATGCTTAACCGGTTGACGCATAATAAAGTTTATGGTTTCATATAAAATAATTGTTTTTTATTTAATACTATATAAATTAACATCTATCATTATTTGCGTCAGCAATTGGCGGAACGCCGCACAGTACAGAAACTGGAGGAGTGTTTTTTTGAGGAAACCAGAACCGATATTAGTCGATAGTTATGCATAATTTTCTTACACTTATACGGTTTTTTATTTAATACTACATAAATTAACATCTATTTATTATTTGCGTCAGCAATTGGCGGAAAGCCGCCCAGTACAGAAACTGGAGGAGTGTTTTTTTGAGGAGACCAGAACCCATATTAGTCAATAGTTATGCATAATTTTCTTACACTTATACGGTTTTATGTCTATTTTCTGTCTTTATATTTATGTTTGAAGGTGTTCAGTTGGGATACGCCTTTGAAAGTTGTGTTAGTTGAATACTTTAGATAGTAAACGTCGCGTACACCCTGTGTATATTTTTGGTGATTATCTGCTGTCTGTTTTGCGTTTACTAAGCTGGAATGCTAAATGCATTGCTGTCAGGATGAACATTATTTGTCCATAAATTTAAGTAGCGGAATAACGTTTTATATTTATATTATTCATTTCTGTGCTGATATCAGATCAATATATTTAAAAAGCCCCGAAACCAATTTATTTATATTATATATATATATGTATTTTTGTTATGTGAATGCGTTCTAAAAAATACGGTAATATGCATCTAGTATCACCAGATTCCAATTTAAAACTAGAATCAGTCTACGCAGATTAACAGTATGCTCATTGTGAGGAACTCTCTGGCATCATGTCTATTAATCTGATTTGAAGATATTTCCAAAATTAAGTTGAAAAAGTGGTAAATGTTGAATTCACCTAATTCTGCGCGTAATTCATGGCTGCAGTGTATACGTCACACATTTTCTGTACAATATCATTCTTAGCATAATTTTTTTGTTATATTCCATATACCGTAACAATTTATATTTTTTGCCAAACTGCAAAGCAGTTTTGCTTCAATTAAAGTAATAAACGTAATAAATTGAGGTAAACTAAAATTTTATCAGCAACTATTTTTTTTAAATGTAATACAATAGAGAAATCAAATAATTAGATAAGAATGTGTTTGACTTTATATTTTAGTGTGTTCACTGATGTCTCTTTATTTTCCACAATGTTTCATAATTCTTTACTGATTTTATTAAAAATTCTTGACACAACACGTTCTCTCCTTCTCTCACCGTACACATTGTTCGAGATTGGTACTCTCACGGTTCGTCCCGAGGTTCTGGTAGAATGGCTATGGTGAGGGTCAGTATTCATATTTACACTGTTTATCATTCCTTATAAAATTATATCACATGTTACTTTTTTGTCAACTGGTAAGATTTTTTACATTGTAAATAATTTGTAATAATCATCTTTATACAAACACTTTGCTCTGTTATCTACTATAAGTTTTAAAATGTTCAATTGTAACTG
This sequence comes from Eubasilissa splendida, assembly GCA_031772225.1. Taxonomy (NCBI): domain Eukaryota; kingdom Metazoa; phylum Arthropoda; class Insecta; order Trichoptera; family Phryganeidae; genus Eubasilissa; species Eubasilissa splendida. Next base: position 17,752,142 of record CM062863.1, read on the forward strand.
TTTAATTTTATCAGAATATGTTTTAAATGTTAGTCCGTAGCTACTCACTTCGTAACTGAGAGCCTAACTTCTTCTTAATGACTATGCTGCATTCAGATCCATACACGAGAACTGGCCTCACGGGTGTTGTGTAAATCCGAATGAATTTGATAAGTCTTACAGATCAGCAAATGGGTCATCAGATGCTTAATTTTTATTCTTTCTTACGAGAACATTTAAAACTAAGACGTAGACTATGTATATTATATATTTTGAGTAATAATGGGAAATTAAATATTTGTCTAAAATAATATTATAATGTATTAGAATTTGAATATTACGATATAATATATATACACATTATTTCGCAGAAATTCTAGTTAAAAACAGTTTATTTTCAAATATTGACTACGCTGCTGTCCACAATATATATCATTTTTAATTATTATTAAGATCCCTAACCCAAATTCTCACTAGTTGTATTTAAAAAAAAATAGAAATGCGTATATAGAATACGTGTTACGTCAATATTATTACTATTTTAAAACTAAGCTAAACGCTTGTGATATAAAAATAGGATTAACTTGATAGTCTCTTGGATTGATGCTCGAATCGATTACAAACACGTCATATTTCGGAAATAGTGTTTTCGTAATTTAACCGAAAGAGTGTTGACAGACCCAAGTTGTGATGGTTGGATGGTGTTCGCTGTGCGCGTGTGGATGCTCCATTAGGTTAACAATACGTATCTGTCCTTTCCCCTTCCATTTACCCTTACCTCAGAGCACAACTTTTTCTGAGTGTGGTCTATGACTTGTGAACTGTCAAGAAGTGTGAATGTCCCGCTACGAGCTCGTCACACTGACTTGGATTTATTGTAAAGTTACTGGTGCTATAAAATTTCGGTTTTCTCGCAGTGCGTGCCGAAACTACTATTGTGTTCACAGGGTTTCGTGTGAATCGGCCAAGTTGTTCCTGAAGTTCGGGAGAGTTGTGACTACAACAAGAAAATCTAGGTAAGTCGTGGTCTTACTGGTTGGTTCTTGAACCCTTTTTATTCTGTCACTATACAAAATTCATACCATTCTTCTTACATCCCGTATCGCTAACGTGATCGGCATCACAAACAGGACAATGATAGCGGAGCGGAGGACAGATCAGAGTGAGTGGTGAAACTCACTCGAGGAGGCAAGGATCCACACTGGCCTGTTTTGCCATTGACAATGATGATCCTTATATGTCCACATTCAACATTTCAATGCTTTAAATTATTCCAATTTTTTTTTTTGTATTTCGTTTCGTTAAATGTATATATTTTAAATCGTTGCATTTTCTTACAAAAATGTGATACTTCAACACGACACCGACAATTTCTCACCCCGCGCCCCCCGCGCCCCTCGCGCCACGCGCAGCAACGCACGACTCCCGATTCCCGAAAGTAGTCCCTGAATAAACTTCCTCCATTCACTTATTGAAAAATATATTTAATATGCGTCGATGAATTTAAATTCCCTCTCCCTCCATCCGACGCGCCGCGCCCGACCGGGACGAGGCCCCCGTCCCTCTCTGTAGCGCGTAAAGTGCGACGGTTCGTGCCATTATAAGATTTATTTCACCTTTTTTTATTCCGCGCATAAGGCAGAAATAAATAAATAGGCCAGACTGTACAGTAGCAGCGCACAGTCAGATTTATTTGACGGGTACGTGACTGTTGACGTCGATGACATTTTTTATACGAATCTTGTTTATTGTTCGCCTCCTCGCGCCGAGCTTCGCGCAGGAGACTAAACACTTTCCATTTATAACGCCAGCTTATTTGGCAAAGTTTTTGAGTGCGAACACGTTTGTTCGTTGTAAATTGGCGTAAGGGGCGACAAATAATAACGCTAAAGATGTCACAAAAAGCATCATTTAACATTCAACAAAATTGTAATAAAAATCCGTGATTATTGTGACGCGAAGCCGCGGAACTACATCACCACAATTTTTAAATACGGCAAAAGCGTTAAATCTTACTGTTAATGCAATCTCCGACCCAAAGTGATCGCGCGCGGGATACAGTTCATCTTATCACTCCAATAGCAAACGTTAACTGAACTAATCCAAATCCGTAGACAAAACACCAAAAAAGGTTGTGCTCTGAAGTATTACGAGATAGCAACCATTATATCCACACATGTCGCGTTCATACGCGCTCGTACGGCGATTGGCGATCCATAGACCATAAAAATCGAACACTTCAGAGAAAAGCATAAAAACAGGAGACAGTAAAATGTTACATATATTTTCAAATACCCTATAGATTTATCTTATCAAATCGTCACATGACATATACACATTCTTGGGCTTTTTTATATTATATTAATCTCAATTACTGATTATAACAGTAAATCATCCCCGTTACACGTTATTACATAACTAAGATAACGACTTAATTAAAGCACTTATTAAATAAATAATTAATTACACAAGGAGGTGGAGAAACGGGATATAAGAAGGGTGGTAGGAATTTTGTTTAGGGAGAGAACAATAAGGGGTCAAGGACCAACCAGGAAGAACACGACTTTTCAGAATTTTCTTGCTGTATTCACTATTCTTCTGAACTTCAGAACACTTCTTTGATGATTAGCACGAAGTACTGTAATACACAATAGCCGTTTCGGTACGCACTGCGAGAAAACCGAAAACAATTGCACCAATAACTTTAAGTCACTGACGAGCACGAACAGGACGTTCACTATTCTTGACAGTTCACAAATCATAGATCACACACTGAAAAAGTCGTGCTCTGTGGTAAGGGTAAAGGAAGGAGGGGGGGGGGGGGGTAACAGAAACGTATAGTAAACCAGTATACATTCAACAAAAATATAATAATAATAATGCATTTATTCCAGTGTGATCAGGTTTTTTTTTTAACCCGATTCGCCATAAAGATAATACATATTATATAATACATTGAAGTTACGAAATAAATATAATGTTATGAAAAAGAAAACCAGAAAAAATATAAATAAATTTTAAAAAAAAGTTCACACATATATAAATAATTGTAAATGATTTTGTCGTCAAACAAATTGTCAATCCATTTTTTATGAACGGGAATTTAGCTGCAATTATCCAGCATACCACGTTTTTAAAACTATATATATATTTTTTTTCTCTTTTAATTTTAAATGAATATCCAACTGATTCAAAAAGACAAGATTATTTGAAATTTAACCTTACACGTGTTAACAAATAAATAAATACATTTATTATAAATTCATAAATAAGTTTAATTAATCATGTATGTGCCACTTTAATACTTTAATCGAAAATTTTGCATTTTTTGGTAGCTAAATATATTCCTCTCTTGTAGACTTCCGGGGATTATTACTGAGAAACAGATCCAAATGGTTTTGGCATGAGTTCAAAATTGATTAATTTACACCATTAAAAGTGTTTTAGAAAGATCGAAACAGGCGATAGTGAGAATGACTCTGGATTATATAGTGATGCTCTAAAATATCCTAGCCATGTTGTAACAATTTCAATAAAATAATTGCTAAAATGTCATAATATTTATAAAATTTGCGTATGTTAAATTGGTCAAAAAACGACGATATTAAGTGAACATAATAATGAAAAGAACGAAGAAACAAATATATACTTTAAACAAATCTATCTCGAAGAGACAAAGCTATTTTATTTAAAATGTAAAATATATGGAAGTATGGGGTAATTACAGGGCTTACGACCTGTCTTCTGCTGGCTTAAGTGATCACTATATATAACGTTCACCAATTCTCACCCCTCAATCTCTAAGTTTATCAAATTTTTGAAAGTTTTATATATGTTAGTATGTGGATTTGCTTCGAGTACACCATCGCCATCTATGGACCAAATTTTTTTCATTTTTGCCTTTTTTTTTAAACAGCATATATGTCACCACTATGAGAATCTGAATTATTAATTATTAAATATAATAAAGACAATGCTATTTTGAATCACTACTATAAATATAATAAAAAATAGCTTTGTCTATGAGATATCTGATATTTGTTTAATATCAGCGCCTTTGTAGGTAAAAATCCAGTAACTGTGTGTTCTTGTACATAGTCAAAAATTGTTAATATTATGTTACAGACTTGTGTTTATTTCTTGTTTGTATTTTTAGTGAAAACGCATTTATACTGTGAAGTTGCAATTTCTGTGATATTTTTAATACAAATAAACTCCATAAGATTATAATTTTAATAATAGGACTTGACACAATGATAACTATATATAAATTTTCGGTTTCACAAATTTATTGTTTCTTAACGTACTGCTTTTGTCTCACACACCTTAATTTATTATGCACGCTTTTTGCTTATTTAATCGTCCAGTTTTACGGGAGTTTCAATCATTTAATTAAGAATATTGTTTGAACTCGAATTGATTTAGAAATTTTAATTGGATTCGAAAGCTGTGGGCAGCTCACTGTAGTTACATCGCGAACGGACCAATAATATGTCAAAATTATAAAATTTTGACCTGACGGTGTCGCTATGCTCAAATACAAAGTAAGAAACGAAATTATTTTAACCCTTCCCAAGCCATGCAGTAACACAGGTCTACCATCATAATTAAACCTGTAATATTTCGGTAAATACATGCAACATAAAATTTATATTTTAGATAATCCTAAAGAAAATATTAGCGCTTAGGAATAACTAGTGAAAAACCAATTATGAAAAGGGAATCGTACAAAAACAATTATTTTTTCCATTCACTCTGTTGTAAAATTAATACGTTGATAAAAATATCATTTGTGATATGAAAAACAGAGATCACACATTATTTTCACAGTGAAAAGAACAACAAACATACAAATATAATTATCTCTTTCTCACAAATTAAATGTAGAGAGATAAGAAGCAAGGATACATTGTATAGGACTTAATGAATGCTCTAAATTATATTATTAATCTTTTTTTTAAATTTGAATGCTCAGTATTTAGAATAAATTCGTGCTATCAAAGCCATTTAAGCTAATAAAAACATTTTTTTAAACTGTTATTTACAGTAACACGAGTTGACAGCATGGCTGCGTTCGGGTATTTTATATCATGGTATGGTAAAGGTTAAAATGGCACAAATTTCAAACAAATTATTTTAATTTATTATTTATTATACTTCTTAAGAGTGTATACTGAAGTCTAGTAAATATAATAGTTTTAGTTATAGAGAAGTAACGTAGATATTTATTACTAGAGTTATAATATTTCGAATGATGAAGATTTCTTGATATTATTGAAACTATAAATATAAAGTATTTTAATATCGTAACTGAAATTTGTTGACATTATGTTATTCATGATAAAATAAACGATGCCCACCATGATGCTGACGAAGACGATAGCTATATTGTACATGAAAAAAAAAAAAAATAAAAAAAAAAATAATAATAATGGATAATTTGTATAACGCCATTTTCATAAAAACTTTCACCTCAAGGGCGCTTTACACATAATATGTTTTTTAAAATTAAAAAATCGTTATTTTCACTTATGGAAATGGTTTTTTGAAAAATATCGTTTTTAGTTTCTTCTTAAATAAAGTCTCTGATGCACTGTTTCTAATAACGGAGGGCAAAGAGTTCCACGCTTTTGGGCCTGCCACTGCGAATGCCCGTTCACTAAATTTAGACTTCTGGCAACGGCTGGTCGGTTCTACAACCCTTCCTGCAGCTGAAGTAGAGGCTGACCTGAGAGTTTGACGTCTACCATTCAAATTGTCTGGGATATAGAGGCGCCATGTTGTGTGTCGCCTTGTACATCAACCAGCACAATTTAAATTCAACTCTTTCAGGGAATCGGAGCCAATGTAGCTGATGTAAAAGGGATGTTATATGAGAGAATTTGGAAACTCCATATAATATCCGTGTAGCCGCATTTAGAATAGATTGTAATCTATCCAGCTGAAACATTGGTAGGCCAGCATAGATGCTGTTACAATAGTCCACACGTGACACCACAAATGCATTTATAAGAAGACGGGCTGCCTCAAGAGGAAGATGTCTCCGAATTGATCATTATGAGTACGTTGTGCATTAAAACCTTTTGAACGCTACTCCCAGCCCAGACGTTCCAATACTTACACGCGGCACATTTTTTTAAGTACCCAAATACGCATTAAATAAAAAAAATTGATGACTTACGCATGACTTATCGCCTCAGATAGAGATAAAAGTTTATCTTATTCAATACGAAACCAAAAGATTGTTGTAAAAACCCGTAGAATGTTTATAAATGAATAAACATAAACTGCATACAAAAACACACATAACGGTAGAGCAATGCGGCCGCTGCTCGAATCACGTGACAGATTATCGATGTTCTTAACGAAGTATATTTTTATTTTTCAAAAATATGTGAAGATGTCAGTACCGTTGAAGTATTAGGAAACTTTTAGATAATATTAAAATATTGTATGAAATAGGCGCACTATGTGATCACGGACCAAAGTCGCCGTATCAACTGTTGATACGGCCGCGTACAAGAACCAATTTATATCGTATTAACTGTTGATACGGTAGCACTCAATAGGTTAAATAAATAAATGATAATGATGACTTTTTTGTACATTAAAGTAGAAAATATATAATGGATGAAAACTGGAAAGAAAATTACAGTATAGAACTGTTTTTTTTTATTATTTTTTCTAAAAATAAGAAAAAGATTGGCACTTAAAAAAGCTTTTCACGCTTTTCAAACTAGGACGAATAATTATGCAGTTTTACAAATGAAATATTATCACAAGGGTAAAGTTTCCGTAGCCAAAGAATATGCAATATCTACAGGTGCCAGAGTTTGCCCAAATACATGACAAAAATCCTTCACAAAATTGTATTTTAAGCATTTATTTTTACTACAAAAAATAATAAAAGGCAAAACTTATATTTTTCACTTATTCTGTACCGTATTAGTATTTTAGTCAGCACTTTTAGTCGATCGTCAAAAATAATATAAATTTCTCAGAAATTTCAACAGAATATTAACAAAATCAACAAAAAACACGTTGTACCTACAGTTTTGTATATATATGATAAATATCAAGGTGTTATTTTTTTATTAGTATCGTCCATAAAACCGTTTTGATTGTATTTTTTTATTTATTTCATAATTCTCTATGGTTCTAAAAAGAATTGCGATATCCGAGGAATATTTAGATTAATAAATCTTACGCCCATAATATTTATTAAAAATATGAATGATGTTGACGTTATATTAAGATTATTTACAAGTATTTAATTATATTTATCAATTGTAATTTGGTTATATTGACAAAATCACGGCGTGTCTTTAAGTTGTACAATTACATTTGAAATCATATTTTCAAATAATATTCTTACGTACCTTATATTTCAAATAATATTACACAGGGTGTAACAGACCTAGTCCATAATATGTTATGGGTGGATTCCTAATAAAATTACGAGTCGAAAATGTTTAAGAAATATGTGCAAATTCTGCACCGTTGCGGAAAATATTATTGTTTGAAATTTTGACAAAACCGTATTTAGCTTTAAGTCTACGTACTTCGAAATAAATTTAATATATTATTATTTTTATAGGTAAACTCATACTTTCATACTTGGCCCTGAATAATTATTGTTATCTGTAGTAAATAGAAATTTCAAGTTTAATATTAAATTTAAAAAAATTACAATGTTATTCTCATATTTGATTTATACAAAATGGAGTTTAACGATGCGAATTCTACGTTTTATAAATAATATCGTCTAAATTCCGTCCATTTCTCTCAAGACACTCTTGCAATCGGACTCTTAAATTTGCGAACACGCGAGAGTAAAGCGTTGATTTAATGTCAGCAACTTCACGGCGGATATTTTCTTGTAGGGCCTGAATTATTCGAGGATTGTTACTGTAAATTCTCGACTTAAGGCATCCCCACAAAAAAAGTCACACCGTATACGGTCCGACGACCGAGGTGCCCAGGGTATGTCTAGACAGTACTTGCAAATTAATTTACTGGAAAAAATTACCTTCAGCTTCTACATCTCTGGCTGTGTGTGAGTGGCTCTGTCTTGCTGAAATTGTGTTTTGTTGTTGAACCCGAGAAACAGCTACAGTTGCAGTACCAAAAACTTGTCGATCATTCGGTAAAATGGTTAAAAAAATAAAAACCAATAATCCAGTTTTTAGTTTATTCCTACCCTCTTAGTCTATTTCCAAACCAGTACATCTTGTTCCTTTGGCCCGACTGGTTGTCTTTTTGAAGTCGAGGAGTTTTCTCATGTAACTGTTCATGTTGGATCACTACTTCGCATACACCGCTGTGATTTTTGTTTTTTTGTGAACGTGAAACTCATCAGAGTTTTGCGCTTTATCATTTTCCACATTGGGTGAACTTCTGGAAGAGCAACGTGACGGCGTCATTAACCAAGTGAATCGAGCTGTCCTTTGGTTCCGTGATCCCATCCTGGTCCGCTATCGAAAGCCCCCTTTTATCCCCCCCAATCATTAATTCCTCATTCCGATTTCATCATCATCCACCACTTTGATGACCAGCGACTTGAGTTACCATTTTTTTGAGATGCTTATGTCTCTGACATGTTTGAGACTAAGCACCTATTCCTTATAATTTAGTCAGGTGTATTATAAATATAAATAAATTTTTAAAAAAAAGTTCACACTTATATAAATAATTGGAAATGATTTTGTCGTCAAACAAACTGTCAACCCATTTTTTATGAACGGGAATTTAACTGCAATTATCCAGCATACCACGTTTTTAAAACTATATATATATTTTCTCTTTTAATTTTAAATTAATATCCAACTGATTCAAAAAGTCAAGGTTATTTCAAATTTAATCTTACACATATTAACAAATAAATAAATACATTTATTATAAATTCATAAATAAGTTTAATTAATCATGTATGTGCCATTTAATACTTAAATCGAAGATTTTGCATTTTTTGGTAGCTAAATATATTCCTCTCTTGTAGACTTCCGGGGATTGTTACTGAGAAACAGATACAAATGGTTTTGATATTCCTTATAATTTAGTCAGGTGTATTGTGCATAAAATATTTTGAACTAAGTCTATTACACCCTGTATACCTACAAATAATATTGTAACTGTTCCTACCTTTCGAATTGATTTTTTTTTATCGATTCATTAAAAGTAGGCACGCGGAAGCAGGAAAGTGTTAACAATGAACGTACAACATAAATTTTAGTGCTTTGTAAAATAGATGATTATTTTGTTCAACGAGTAATGAATAGCGTGAGACCTGGTTTTAGTGAAAATTTACAAACGTAGAAAATGATGATATACAGTCCGTCAAAATGTAAAATATATAATATAGTATTATGTAACAAATTATTCAAATTCACTGAATAAATAGTCTGTCATCCAGCGATTAAAAATGTTCCTATCAGTAAATAAAAATGAATTGTGATTTAAATCAGCAGTTATGTAGTGAAAGGGTTGCGATTGTTGACATGGAATTAAATTGGAATCTTTATTTTCAAACTGAATTGTGTTATGAAGTGCTCAGAATAGCCCTTCACTAATATCCAAAAAATTAATATTAGCTTCATAAAAAAGGTTACACAATACGATTAGTAAAAATACTAGTACACGATGATTTATATCACCACCTAGAAACAATCGGTAGAATAAATTATTGGTATACATATTATATAAACACTTCTGTCCGATCTTTGAGGTCTACAACTCTATTTCACACTTACAACATCGATCTCGGTTATTTCATTCGTAATACACAATAATACAGTAACCATGTTGTGCGCATGACTTCTGGCTGACCCAAAATGATCGGATGCGGGAATGGATAACGGGACGTAAGACGGGTGGAAGGAATTATGGACAGCAATAGAAAGTGACATGAGGCTCAAAGACCAACCAGATACCAGGATGAACACCACCTACCTGAGATGCTTCGCTATGGTCTCAGATCTTATGATTTCACTGCTTCACACGACAATCTTACCCGTACCACACAGGCCAGCAATATGCACTTCGATATATAGATCGGTACGCACAAGCGAGAAAACCGATCGCGCGACAATAGCGTAATGTACTTCATAGAAGTCATAAACAATACACATTAAAGATCATACTCTAAGGACAGAAACGACGGTGTCTATGCAGTGCTGTATCCAGACATGCGCATGGCGATCAGTGATCCATAGATCAGTCATAAAGATCGAACACATATTTATCATTGTGTATGTTGTAAAAGAAAATATATTTATGTTGATATTTGTCAATTAAAATATGCAATAACGTTCCTCTTGAGGATAAATTTAGTACTTTTAAAATTAGCAATATTAACTTTGTGGTTAAAATTCATATTTTTATTTATTATCTTTGTTTTAAATTTAAATTAAAAAATCGAGTAAATTTGTATTAAGTAACAATTTGAGTTAGGTACAAACTTTTTTTAAAATAGATTTTTTTTAAATAGATTCTGGTAAAGAAACAATAATATTTGTTCTAGTTAGTTATGACATCATGAAGAAGAAAATGGCATTTTTCGAAACCGGTAGATGTATTTAAACTTAATTAAGTGGTTAATAAAACAAAGATAATAAATAAAAGATAAATTTAGTGTTGCACAAATTTTTAATGTAATAATAATTAAAAATAATAATATTCAACGTTCATAATGTCAGTCAAAAACAAATAAATGCGAAGTCTTAAATTCTTATTCAAAAATATCGAGGATCGTAAATGAAAACATTCAAAAAGTATTATATTATTTTACTCAGTGTAACATATATTTACTTGTTCGAATATTTACCACAAGTAATTTATAATATTTAGTTTATTATATGGCATCAGTTCAGATATATATTCTATACCGGATTAATTAAGACCTTCACCTCCTCGGAAGCTGGTGTTCTCGTTGCATTGCTACACCACCGACAGAAAATGAACAAGATAATTGGTTTAATTGGGAGATGCAGAAACCTAACCCATAAACAAACTTTGCAAGTCGGGGAGTGGAATTCAATCGTGAATTAATATTTTAAAGATAATAAATACAATTATTATATTGTAAAATAGATTTGGATAAATCATTTAGAAGGATAAACAGAAAAAAATCGATATATTGAATTAATATAAGCATCACCAGGAATATATTAATTTAGGATTTGGTACTGATTTTAAATATTGAGATGTTAAGGCAAAATTTGAATCTCATAACTCTTTCTTTCTTTCTTCATGTCAGTATTGAAAATACTAAATTTATGCATTATGAATTGAAGATCCGACTTCCAGCTGGAAATCGATACTTCTATGCATGTAAAAACCTGCTGGGGTCAAAAATAGTCAATGAAGCAAATTGCTAATATACAGAACTATAGTAAGTCACTAGTTTTGTTATTTATGGTTGTGAAACGTGATACCTAATTCAAATAGAAGAAAATAAATGATCAGTTTTGAGCGTAAAATATTAAGATAAAATTTTGGACGTACACTAGAAAATGGAACTTGCAGAATTAAAATTAATCAATTATTTTAAGATTCTGTAGGTCCGCGATGAGCTGGCCATGTTGAAAGAATGACAGATAACATGACACCAAAGATCATGACGAAGTGGATACCCAAGTGAAAGCGACCTGGAGGCAGACCGAGGCAGATGTAGGCTGACTGTGTGAAAGAAGACTGGAGCAGGATGGGAGAATCTGGGAACTGGATATGAATGACCAAAGATAAGATTCGGTAGAGATCACTTATAGAGGAGGCCAAATACCACCCTGGGATGTAGGACCATCTAAGAATAAGAACAAAATATATGCAAATGTTCTATAAGTAAAGGGTGGGCCAACTTAGGTTACTATTTTTAAAAATGTTTAACTTTGGTGGGGTTTATTTTTAATTATATATTTTTTGCAGATAATAAATAATTTATGAAAGTTTATAATAACCCGGTGCAATAGCGCGTAAAAATTATTAAATTTTATTATGTTTCGCGATGACCTATTTTCGGTGACCGGCTAATTTAAAAAAATGCAGAGTTTGCTTAGCCTCCCCGATTCCCAGATTTGACGGTGCCTGATTTATTTTTGTGGAGCTACATAAAAGGCCGAGTTTACATGAACAACCCTGCAACAATTCAGAAGCTTAAACAAAATATTCGTGCATAAATAACAAATTTGGAGACAGAAATGTTGCGTAGTTTAATGCAAAATACTTTAGAAAGAGCAATAATTTGTCAACAAGAAAATTGAGATCATTTAAATGGTATTATTTTCCACACATAGATTAAAAAAAAGTTAACAAAGTACACTTTCTTCTAATAATTTTTTTTTTTAATAAATATTAAAATTACAAAAGTTATATGCATTTTACATCAGTCAGTCCAAGTTGGCCCACTCTGTATAATCGCATAGCACAGCTCTAATTTTCACATATAACCGGTCACCAGGGTGAAAGGGGTTGGAATCAGAGACAGAGAAAGGGGGTTTCATCAGTGAGCTGCGGAAGCTGAAATCTGCGCGAAAACGATAGCGAACATTACTATTTAAATCTATTTACTTTACTGGTTGTAGGAGCGAACATTCGCATTCTGATTATGCGCTGTTTATTCTGTGAAGGTGATGCAGGGTTGATGGTGAACATTAAATGTGATTTTCAGAGCTTAGTGAATAGCATTATATGCGACGTGTTATTCTTGTGAAGAATTTAAATGTATAATATTAATGTTCACCAGATCGATCACCAACGAATATTGATATCTAACTCAATTAACGAAGCTGTAAAAGAGAAACTAATAGTTTATCAAAAAATATATGTACACTGGATTTCATACATACTACAGCAATTGAAAAGAATTAAATAATATAATGTTGTTCTTTAAATTGTGTCAAAAGGTATGTTATACTAATATCATTAAAATAATAATGCTTTGATATTTATTTTTGATAGTAAATAAAATAAAAATAAAAATAATATTGTCGTGATGGTAAGTGAACGAGTCAAGATCGATAAATCATTCAATAACTTTGGTGCAACACAAATACAAAAACATATAATGCACTATCTATGGTGGATGTACGGTATATGCAAGGGGAGTGAAATTATGATAAATGTCAGCTCGCCAAATATTATGGTATTCGAAAAATATTCCAATAAACCAACACACGATAATTAAAAAAAAACCTTTTTCATCAAGTAAAGCTTTTTATATATGTACATATATTGAAAAAGACTGAAATATACAACGTTTTGAAACAGATTGTAAAATTATAGACCGTGTCTAAAAAAATGTGATCATATGTCGTCTCACCAGATGACATCTCTCAAGTACTTTGAGCAACTAAATGAGCATGAAAAGTGAACCTCCCTAAACTATAACCAATTTTACTAATTACGCAGTAAAATAGATATCTAATGAGAAATTAATATTTATTTGTACCCTGAAGTAAGCCCAAGTAGTAGGTACAAAGGTTGCTGCCGTTAACATTATTTACTAAGATAGTTAGTAAACATTGAATGTTGGTTTGGGATGGTTTGGCAATAGAAGAGTACACAACACTATCTTCATACGCTGTATTACTCCTGCAAAATACTTACGTACATCTGGAGTTCATTAACACTTTCAGAACCTTATCATTAAAAAAAATAGGAAATGTTTTAAAATTATTTTAAGATAAGAATGTAATTTATATTATATGCATTAGTAGCTGATTAAAAGTAAGATATTTTATGTAATATTCATTCATAAAAGACTTTGAATTGGTATAAAAATAGAAATTTACTGCGAGGTACTCACACTAAAATAAATAAATAAAGTATTATTGACAGAATTGGCGTTAACTTTGTAGAGTTTCATCATCAAAATTGTTTGCGACATATATTTATTTGGTGTATAAATATTAATTATTGAACGAAAATAATGTACTGTACCTTCCCTCTCTACTCCTTCCCGTCCCTTACCGGCCGATCTGTCGATTGGCGACCTTGAGCCAGTATGGTTATATGTGTACGGTAAGTTTACAGTATTATACAATCTCGAGACTTTGCGTCTATACTGTGTCGGAACCTTTGTCGAAATAGTGAGTTAAAATATACAGTCCACATCTTTGGAGATGCTAACAGAATCCGGATTGTGGTGAGTGCCAAACTCTTTCTTTCCTGTCCTGAAATTCTTCCGGCATCTATGCTTTGTACACAACAAAAATGGATGGATATAAATAAAACAATGTTAAACTCTACTTGAGTTTATTAGCACTACTCGATTTTCGAGAGAAACAGTAACTATCATTGACAGGTGAATAATTGACCAAGTGTTTAATACTTCATCTGTCAATGACAGTTACTGTTTCTCTCGAAACTCGAGTAGTGCAATTAAAGTACAATTCTTGTAATTCTTGTTTTAATTTCAACAAATTTTTATATCTTTCTATTGATTTATTTTTATTACCATTTTACGTACCTTTGTATGGTTTTGTATACACCTTATGATATTACTAAAATATGTCATGTTCCTTGAAGTATTTGGGAATCAACATAACGGATAGAAACATACACTTTCGCATTTACAATATGGTTATGGAGCCGATGAAGTAACAAATAAATGCCATCCAAGTATTCGAAAATAAATTTCTCCAAAGGTTGTTTGAACCAATTACCAAAATTGGCACTGACACATTCGTATCAACGTTAAACTTTCCCTTACGGTGCTAAAATAATACCACGCGTTACGGTGCTGTAAACTCAGTGTACATGTAGACTTTTGCGATTTTTAAATCGATTAAATATGAATATTTTACATTTATTACTCATATTAATCATTAATATAATAGTTGACACATACGTAAGTTAATATATATATATATATATTGTGTAAAAGTGCTAAAAATAATAAAAAAACATTGATCATCATGAACAACAGCATAAACACGTCTAGCTTGACCAGTGCACGCTGTGCTACTAAAATGACGATCGGCATCCGGCACCCCGCGCACTGGGCCGTTCACACCTCTCAAAAACATTTGTTTATTGTTGCGTATATATGTATTTACCACACCATGTCTTCAAGCAGCTGAACATTATAGCTGATC
Source organism: Eubasilissa splendida (assembly GCA_031772225.1). Taxonomy (NCBI): domain Eukaryota; kingdom Metazoa; phylum Arthropoda; class Insecta; order Trichoptera; family Phryganeidae; genus Eubasilissa; species Eubasilissa splendida. Next base: position 17,767,213 of record CM062863.1, read on the forward strand.
TGAAGTTGAGAAAACTGAGACGGGCAGGATACATTGCCAAATATAAACTCCGGACTATTCTAAATAAATTTGAATATTTCCATCAATTACGGATTCAGAATACTCTGGAGTATTCTAGATCTTTGATAAAAATTCGTCAAACATGCGGCCCTTTGGACGCTCAAGAATGAGAAAGGGATATTACACGCAAAGATGTAATGCTGCTACAAATCCTCTGCTGGAACATCGAAGCTCAAGACATAGATGCCTGAAAAGAGACTGTGAGTGACCATGGTTCTAAATGGTCTTCAAAGTTAATATAAGTTAGTATATCATGTACTTGTGTAGAAATCAGAAAAATTTCATTAGAATAACTGGTGTATGAAAAGTTCGCCTGTCTCAATACAGATTATTTTTGTCAAAGATAGGTGTAATGTGTGAACTTGCTAATAAAATATTTTTAAAAATTAACATAAAAATTATGATAGTAAAAAATTAATTAATTTTTTTAAATAAATTTTGATACATAATTACCTAATAATGCGTCTCTGAGACTTGAATAAAACACTACGATAATTTACAATGAGATACTTTTGTAGCAAACCGATTATACGAATATTGTCGTTTATGATATTTTACAAAGATGTTGTCCAGGTTGATAATGTGTAAAGGTTATAAAACTATACGTGTCTGTCTATACAGAAAGGAAGTTTGAATCGAAATTGCATACATGTAGTACGTACTAACAAACTCATATTCATTACAGACTAACTTCCAAGTTAGTGTGTTATAAGTTTTACCATAAATTCTCCACAATGTTGATTAGTCGTTTGTCTTTCGAGACACTAAGATTCATGTTAGTTAATTATTATTTCGCTAGTTTAACAAACTGTTACTGAATTTTAAGATATAGTAAATTTTGACGTTCTTGAATGGATATAACATAATGCGTGCGATTATTTGTGCTGATATTTTGGGTGTATTTTTAGTACAGTTTAATATTTCCACAAGATTTAGATAGAAAATTTAAATGCTGACAATACAATATGCATTCATCTAAATACGTCTGATATAAAAAAAAAAAAAAATTTTGAAGAGAAAATACTTTTACCGTTGCTATCGAATATATGTTTCCATGAAAAATGTTTGTAGAATACCCGTCGTCCCACAATTAATATTCCAAACTACTCTCCTATGTGTACACTTTATTTCATATCTTTTCATCTACTAGTCTGAGTGCATCAGTAATAATTCATAAAACGAAGCATATATTTTGTTTCATGTACATCTACTTGTAGATTGGATCCCCTCATTAAGGACTCTCTCGTTGCGAAGTTATTCCACGTTGCCAAAAATAGATATCAGTCTGGACATAAATAATATATTGTATGTCGTCCTGCAACAATTATTATGTGGTGGACTCACAGTACCACCTCACGGTGGTTCGCGGAAGCTCGCTGACACGCCGCGTACCGGGTTACAGCGAGCTTGCAGTATACACCATCAGAGGGACGCGGCACTTGTGGATGAGCCAACTGGCAGATCCTGGCCTGAAGACGCTAGCACAAAGTCCAGAATTTCATTCTGCTTCCGTGGCTGGTGCTCTTAACTAGTTAGTTCTTAAAGTGTAAATTGTTTTGTACTTAAAAATCTAACAGCTACTTGTACTTTATTGTGTTTTCCGACTGCGGACCGCAAATAAAACCAGATAACGAAACCCAAGATATGGTTCTCTTTATTTAACACGCTCGAGATGTCATCCTTCCTTACACATTATTTAATTGGCTATTGCGCCAGATGGGGGGGGGGGGGGTGTGGGCTATGTAATAGATTTTTGTGCATATTTATAAAATTTGTTTTCAATATCAAGGAACTATATTCTGAAAAATCGCAACATCACAAATGTCATTAATTTAAAAACAACCGTGCGAATTGTACTATATCTTTTGAGGTAAGACCTTGACAGTGGCACGTGTCACCGTGCTGAAATATTGGCATAGGTTTCTTCAAGAAAACCGTCTACAAAAAACGCGATCCAAGAGATCCAATCCAGTTTCATAAACTCGCGGAAACTTTAAATTAAACATATAAAACTCGCACACGGCACCCGAAGAAGCAGAATAATTGAATCGTTAGATATACAAACATATTTTTAAAATAACAAGAATTTTAATCAGTTGACGAGATACAGAGTATGAACGGAAAATGTATTTTTATAACTGAATACTAAACCCCAGAAAGTACAATACTGTGTTTTGTTTGCGAATTCAATTCACCTTATATTATCTGGTCTGGTATCAATTTCGGGATCGCTAACCAAACTTCAATAACAATTGGCCCAAACACAGGCCGTATTTGAAAACTCCATTAGCCGTGTGGATCGGGAAATACAATTCACGCACACAGTCAAATCCTCGAATTCAATTATTGTTTCTATATTGTATTAGATACTGGGTTATTTATTAAATTATATTCCAAGGAACTCGCTACATCTGTGAAACAGTTATCTTCTGAAACATATAATACTCTAGAATATATTCAGCAGGTAGCTCAGTAAAATTTGTTACAAAATCTTATTATTCTTCTTCCAGTGCTTGCTTTTTCTTCTCATCTCTAGTTCGGCTATCGAATATTAGCGATAATAATAATAGTAGATCATTTATACAGTACCATTTTCGTACAAAATTTCACCCAAGTACGCGTTATACAGCGTGCGGCAGAACCGACTAAGAGGTTAGGAGGGGTCAATACTCGGGCGGTGGTGGGGGGAGGCAGGTGCTCGTGGTCTCTTTCAGTTCCGTCAATGACCCCGTTTTAGTAGCTAACATGGTTTGTGCCGGAGCACATCGAGGCTTTTTCGTGCGCGCGTATTTTGAAAACAACCGATCTGTGATCGCGACGTAAAGAGCTTTTTAGCGACGGTTCAAATTTTTAAATTCTTTCTTTGGGGATATCTAGAGGAAAATGTGTTTTAACATCGCCCCTACAGCCTACCAGAGCTAAAGAAGTGGAATATTGAAGATGTTAACGCTATACCCTGCGATTTTTTGAATAAAACTGTACAAAACTTTACAGATCGTCTCCAACAGTGTGTTGCTACTAACGGCCACCATCTTGAGGACATTATTCTCAAAACCTAATGATTATAAACAGTATATACTGCTAACTTCGAAAATAAAATAATATTTTCTCTACATACACCCATTACTTTTTTATAACTCGTTAAACTCCTTAATCGGTTCTACCGCTGCCTGCACGTAAAGTTTTTAAACCTGCATTGATTATTCGAACTAATGGATTCGATTTTGAGAGAAATGGTAGAAACTATTTAAGATTTTTATTTTTGTTTTTCGAACCAGAAATACATGTTCTACGCATCGGTGGTGTGAAATACATATAACTGTAAAACAAAGTGGCATTGAGCTGGCCGCAATGCTCGGAGGGTGGATAGTAGTTTGGTCAAATGCAGTCATCCAGTAGTACCAAGAGAGGAATCAAGAGGTCTACAGGCAGCGCTAAAACGCAAATCATCAAATTCTGCAGAGATACGCAGCAGCGAATAACAATGGACAGAGAAAAGTGGGAGAAACTTGAGTGTATAGAAAATGAGAGACAATGATAAAATAGGCATTACAAAATAAGCACAATTATAATTGTTAAAATGTATTAATTTTTTAAATTACAATTTCCGCTTAATCACAGAATCAAAGTTGTCATTGTAATAAAGTGTCCCCTATACACGGCATTAACAATGCCGAGAGCGAATGTCAGGTGTCACGCGGCGGTTCACGAGCGAATAATACGATCTGTCAACTGTCAAAATTTCGACATGACTGACTTTAACAATCGGAGACAATAGAAGAAAGTCTAACTGTGGTCTTTGAGCCGGTTAGAGGTAGTATAGTTTCACGATTATACTGGGTCAAGAAAACTATATAATTTAATATTAATAGTACATTTTTAATATATTATATATCTATCTAACCCAACTTAATATGACAAAATTATGTAGACTAATGAAAATATTTTATAAAATACAAATTAAATGTTATTTTTATTTGTTAACTTTGTTTTATTAACTACTTATTGAGTTTAAATACATCTACCAGTTTCGAAAAATACAATTTTCTTCTTTAGGATGTCAATATTCAAGAAGAAAATGGTATGTTTTGAAACCGGTAGATGTATTTAAACTTAATAAGTGGTTAATAAAACAAAGTTAACCAATAAAAATAATGAATTTTAACCACAAAGTTAATTTTGCTAATTTCAAAAGTACAAATTAAATGTATTAATTAGATATACATCTTTTTAACGAAAAATATTGTTGTTGCTACTGCGACTCAAACCTGGATCTCTTCATAAAAGTATTTGAGATTCTGTAAAAATAAAGAAGATGGCTTTCAAATAATAATAAATGAATCAATTTGAAAAGTGTAACATATAAGTTCGAAAATTTATTGTTAATGCACTTTGTTGGTATAATATGATCAGTTAATGCATTTTTCTCGGACAGGATGAGATCCAGGTTCGAATCCCGGTAGCAACAACAATAATTTTCGATAAAATTGATTTTATATGTATATCTTTCCAATGAATACATTTAATTAGTTTTTAAAACATCACAGACCAATGTTCTGAATAATTACAACATCATAATAATAATGTGTTCTCCTTAATAAAAATGTGTTATGTTACGTCAAGTATGTCTTTTTAAAATTAAACATATTAACCCAATCTCAGTTTGTATTGTAATTTTAATCTCTAATTTTTTAATTGTTTAATTCGACGAAAGATTTTTTCTAAATTATTTCACAACATGCACTTCACCAGATCACCTGGTCATTTTACAGTACTGGAGGCGATAAAAATCAATAATTAAAGTTTTATGTTTCCAAAGTTCTACATTTAACATGGATCTCCCGTCATATGGCTGCGAGAAGAGTTAATTACTCTATAAATCACCATATGTTAGGCATCCCTATACAACTAGGGGCCCGTGCGCCCCATGTGGTCCGCGAAAATATTTATACACAAACATAATAATAATCTAACATATATACAACTTTCAAAAATTTGATAAATGTGGAGATCGAGTGGTGAGAACTGGTGAACGTTATACATATATGTATATATATATAAAGTGATCACTTAAGCCAGCCGAAGACAGGTCGTAAGCCCTTTAACTACCCCATATTTCCATTTTTTTTTTCATTAAATATAATGAAAAAATAGCTTTGTCTCTATGAGTTATCTGATATTTGTTTCATTATATATCTATATTCCAATGTATGTTTTCGAATATCTGTGTTTTTTTTTACCAAAACTCACAAGCACTTACAACAAATAAGTAATAACACTGTATATGTTTTTAAAAATGTTGATAGATCGAGCATCGGCCATATTGGATAATATACAGTATTGTTGCAGGGAAGATCATTTAGAAAATGTGATTAATAATTTATTTGATATGGCTGTTTAATATACGGCCACAATGTTCACATTAAATACCATGATTCTGATATGTTTAAATTATTTTTTACGTACTTATTAATTTTGAAAATATTTGTGTTCGTGTAACTAAAACGACTTTTACCTACTTTTTTTGGCCCACGAAATGTATGCAAAAGAAAAAATGGCTGGCGGAGTAAGATAATTTGTGCACTGTATTAGAGTATACCTTGTTGTTAATATGAAGAAAAAATGGTATGCCAACTTAATATTGTATCAACGGATTTACTTCGACTTGGAACTTGTCCGTGAATCGTGGTATGTTTGCGCTCGGGCGAGGCAGACATCGGAGCACATCCTCTGGGACTGTGGAACTATGAATGATGCAGGTGAGATCATGATACAAGAAATAGATTATCAGATCCCCCAGAACGATGACCTATTAAGAAATCAAAGGAATCTCGGACATTTCCGGGAATTTATTAGTGTGTAGGTCTCCCGCTGGGGGTTGCTGGGATAGACGATGCCGAGAAGAGCAGTGGCTAGATACCTAACAGAGGATTCTACTAACTCTTCCTCGCACCTTTTGCGACCTGGACAGGATGAATTTCTGCCAGACTGTAACCGAGTTCTGCGACTGCAACACAAATTAATTTTTAATTTAAAACCACATATTCTAGCTTTTTATTAGTTTTTGATAAGTTGATTAATTTTAAATTAATTGAAAAGTCATTTAATGTTAAATTTATTTTAGTAATATTTGAATATGTTCAAGAACACACAATTACGTATATAGATTTTTTTTTAAATTGATAAATATGGAGATTGAGGGGTAAGAATTGCTGATCATTTAAGCCAGCCGAAGACAGGTCGTAAGCCCAGTAATTATAATAATAAATAAATAATAATGGATAATTTGTATAGCGCCATTTTCGTAAAAACTTTCACCTCAAGGGCGCTTTACATATATTTTCCTATATGTCTTCCATTAAATATAATAAAAATAGCTTCGTCTCTATGAGATATCAGATATTTATTAAAATTAGTTGTTTGTATTAATTGTTATGTAATTAATAAATTGTCGAAAAATTGTCATCATTGTGAGTTCATATCTTCAGTGCGTGAAAAAATAAAGCATATTTTGGATGTACTTAACCATTCATTATAATGAATTGTGTTGGTACTTTATTTGTAGCTGCTTATATCATGAAATATCCGGAGAAGTATAAAATCTTACGCCTCATAATGCAGGGAAAGATTGCTGGAAGTCGGGGCCCTTAAAGGAGAACATCATGGCTGAGGAACCTGAAATAATGGTTTGACCGTAGAAATTTTCTGGGCAGCAGTAAATGAAGTCATGGTAGCCAATATCATTTGAACGGATAGAGCACAAGAAGAAGAAGAAGAAGAAGAAACTTAGATCATATAATAGTTCGATTACTAAAAGTATCATAATTTTGAACCGTATATTCTACATTCAGCAAGATAGTCCAGTCTATTATTAGACTATCGATTTCCCAGCAATCCGAATTTGGTGCAAAATATTAAAGTAAGGACCTAGCTATCGGACTAACTTATTCATGACTGACCCAGACTAAGAAGCGATTCAGAAATCTCAGCTTAAGACAAGCTGTTGTTTAAGACGATTCCCAAGTTTCCATCACTTATTTAACCATCCTAGACATAACCCTAACTTCCTTCGTTAAAATTTAAGGGCACTAAAATTGTTTGGTTAAATTATTTAATGTCTCTTTCTGCTATTAAAGTACCGAGTGTTCCGTTTTTGGCCATTTTGCGGTAGTACTTGATGCAACCCTACAAACAACAAATACAAAAACTATATACTGTTGAATTATGATATTGAATTAATTAGAAGTAACTTTGTACACATATCTTTAATTACAAAAAATATGTAAATTCATGTAAGCGAATTTAAAATAAATAAGTAAACGTATATATAAAACTGGTGTCTTTTCTAGATTAGATCAGGTTTATGTTTTCTTTAGCAAACCTAGGCCTATGTTTCGACATTTGACTCACTGATGTGATTGTGATTGGTATTCAATAATATCAGTGATTAAAAACTGTGACTTTGATCACAGTTTCATTACTAATGCGCACGTACTGCACGATATCACAATACACGAAATAAATATTAAAACATAATTTTGAGCATTATATTATTAAAACTTCATTTACGTAAAAAACATATTCTAACATAAATAATTAATATATATCTAATTTAATATCATCCTAAAGATAATGAAAACGCCTTAAAAAAAATTATATATTTTTTGGGTCAAATTCCAGCGTTTCGGATCAAATGTGTAAAATGTTTCCGCAGAATCTACTGGATGGCGCTGATCACGAATTGTAAAGTCATTTCTCCGTGAATATTCTCGTCTCAAATGAGCATGCACCAAATCACGGTTCACAATCAAATATAAATAAAATAATAAAATAAATCACGATATTCTCAGATATTCAATCACTGATAATGAGTGTGACTCAAAGATATCAGTGATTGACTCACGGTTCATGATTTTGAGTTCATCACTACATGGTTATATTAATCACATCACACATATTACAAGTTTTGTATTTTGCATAATACACATGTGTTAAATTAAACTAAAAATTATATATTTTACAAAGCTACGTTGTCGATATCAGTAATTGACATGGTGTAATATGATTATTATAATTTTCAATTGCCCAACGTGTGTGTATTACAATGTTTAGTTGTGAAAATTTAAATACTACGTTGTCATTTTATTGACTGTACTTCTCAAAACTTTAATCGTGATTAAAATATAGCTCATATTTTTACGAGTATATATTATAAAGCTTAGTTTATTTAAATTGTTAAACTATATCATAATTACTATAAAATTTTGTCGGTAATACATATATGTTTAATTTAAGGTTTCCGTGAGCACTAGTGCATGCAATCGGAATTTCTTCTGGGTTAAATCGCGTTCATTGTATTTGTTTTCCTTGGGGAAACTTAGACCGACGTTCCGGCATGGTGACACGTGCCATTATCAAGGCGTTGTCTTAAAAAATTACGGTACAACCGTACTTTTTCGCAAGAGATATAAATCTCGAACTCATTGTGTGTTTGTAGTTTGCGATATTTTATGTACTTAAATATTGTGTAATAATAAAAAAAAATGTAATTAATACAATTTTATATTTGGCACCATATCTAGTCAATTAATTTTACTTTGAAACTAATCAAATTATGTTTATTTAAAGCAAAAACTTTACAAGTAGATCATTACTTTAAATTGTTAACTTAATATTTATTCCCTAGTACAACAGCCGACATAATTTCTTAACATTATAGATGTTCCGTATTAATTTTACTACGATAACTAATTACACTACATCAGCCTCGTAAATAGACGACAATTTTTCGAACTTATATGTTGCAGCTATTTCAAATTGATACATTTTACATTCCATTTATTTAAAAGCTATCACCTTTTTATTGCAAATATCTTTAAGAAGTATTCGCTAGGAGATGCCAGAGATTTTTAAATTTCATTTTATAAATTTTTGGGTATACTTAAATACATCTTATATTTAATTAAAAAACTATAATAAAAAATGATTATTGTTAAAATGTAGTTTTATTGTCATCAGTTTTAATTTTTTTCCTTCACTTAGTTCAATCTCAATTCAGTACATATTGCTATTTGAGCTCGACTGGTTTGTTTTGGACTCGTCAAATTCCTCGAAATTTGGAGAGGAAGTGTCTTTGTCTGATCTTTTCATGTTGGATAACTAGTTCAGCACCATTTCGTCAGTATCTGTGTTTCGACTAGTTTTATTAGTTGTGGTGAACTCGTCGATTTGGAAGTTCATTGTGATCGTGTATATTGAATGATCAGTGGAACGTACTACATAATTACAGAACAGAATATTTGTGTTTGTGTATTTCATATAGAACAGTGTACCTACGGTGCAATTTAGGTGACCATCAGAATAAGGCAGAGACAGCGTCATCCAAAGGTGAGTCAAGCTGTCATCCTTATCTTGTAAGACAACATGGTCCGGTATATTGAAGGATTCCCTTATCATTTCCTATTTCCAATACCCTATTCCATTCCCTACTCTTTCCAACTATCTATCCACCCATTTTCTCTGTCTAATCTATCCCGTCCGATTCCATTATCACCACCACTGTGATCGGTGACTTGCGTCGGTCACAATCGAAAATATTGTTTTCTCCTTTTTATACCTAAGTTAAATATAACGTGAGAAAAGGATAGCGAGAAAGATGATTGATATGATTATCTTGATGATTCCTGAAATAACTTTCAGTTTATTTGCAAAACATCTGTTGCAACCAGGTTAACTAAATATTGGAATATGATTTATTTAGAATTCTCAATAATCAACGATCATGTATGAAAATATGCTTGATATAGATGAGAGCGTAGCATTGTAATCGTATCTGTCTACCCCCTGGTGAAATAGCTAGATGGAAAGTAATTAAATAAGTTAAACGATTCTCGTGCAGTGTTCTTTTGCTATAAAAATTTAATTATGCACACAGTGTAATAAAAAAAATGTTTTCATTATACAGTGACGGTACCCGTAGGCAGTTTGTATATACCCTGTGTATCGTGTGATTGATATAGGGTGTCCGCCAAACGATACGACCCCATTAGTCAGCGGTGTCAATGCTCCGGACGTTTGTGAGAGATTGATGTGTACAGATACTGGAACTGGACAAGAAATGGACACATTATCGAAAAATCACACAGCATCTAACATTTCACATCAAGATTACGTCATTTTTGCATTATTTCAATCAAAAATTTATGTGTTATCAAAATTATTATTGTCGGTATGAATGAAATCTACAAAAATGTTTGTCCACAAACTAGCTAAAGATGTGTGTTGAAAATATTTGAGCGTGAATGTCAAAATCTTGTTTATAATAGTGATGGTTAACTATCTATTTAAACCGTTATTGAACCCGTTATTTAAATCATTATTTAAACAGTTATTGAAACCTTTATTGAAACCGTTATTTAAACCGTGGTTGTATCTCTGATTATGTTCGATTGTAGCCATGATTGTTAACTGATCATTCGTAATTCTTTGACCAATGGCCAATCATCGTTAAATCTCAGTAACCAATCATCATCACAATTAAAGTTACATAATGATTTATCATTACTAGTATGGTATCGTTTGAAAAACTAAAACATGTACTTAAAACTAAATTTACACTATTTTTCTTAATATTAATATTCTTATATCCTGTATTTTGATTAATTTTTAAAAATTACGAAACTTAATTGTCTAATATATAAATTTAAGCAACATAGAATATAATAAGTGGAATTATAGGATTTTTGTAAATTATGATGTATGAAATATCTATATTTAAAAATTATGAGGTTTAATAAATATTTCAGTATTCACTGTTTAGATAAAAATAAAATCAATACATATTAAATTAATCAATTAGAAAAATATAGAGATAAAATTTATTTAATGAAAAAATATTTAGTTGCTACCAGATGAACCTCTTCCTATTCGATTAAACGTGTTAACCATTCCACTACAGTAATCAATTACGTTTACGATACATTTAGAACTTATACTATATTATAATATTTATTTAATATATATTAAAAATACCACAGAACTATATTCTAAAATTGTAACATTACAATAAAAATGTGTTTTCATTAAAATAGATAAAATTGAATCTTATATGAATATAAAAAACGTTAAAAAGAAAAGTGCAGGCACCTAGTAGTACATAAATATGTAGCTACAACCCTTTGAAATTTTATTAATTAAAACGTTATATTAAATATGTGTACAATGTTTGCGGTTAAAACAATATAATATTTACACGAGTATGATGGAAAAATAAGTTTAATTCAGTTTATTTATATTCCAAAAATACGGCCAATAAATAAACATATTTACAATGAAACTGAGTAATATTGAAAGAAAAGTATTATAAAATACGTATCGATATGTTTACTGAAGATGATTCACATTATGTTTGAAACTTTTACATTATATGTACATAATATATATCTTCAGGGTATTTATTTTCTTCATTCAAAGTGACTTTTTATTTAGAGACAAACAAGAGTACATTTATAAGTAGTGTGATCTGAAATCTAGAGCTTTCTATATATCTTTGATCAAGGAAGACTTTTTTTGACATTATTTGTGATTGACTTGAAAAATATCAAACGATTCTTTTTTAACAAACGTTTAAAAATATTTGTGAATCAATTTTAATCTAAATAATGACTCGATGTTTCTGAACAAAAAAAGTAAATATAAATAATAATTATTATTATTTATTACTTTTAACATAGTTTTTATGCGTTGGTAATATACAATAATATGTAATTTAGTAGAATAGTTCTGATTATTTTGATTAAGAAGTTGAACACCATGTTCATTACCCTGTAATTAAAGACTAACTAATTTGATAGATCATATACTGAACAACACATACATTTGTTCAATATCTGATGAAATTTATATCGATGACTTATTATATATCCATCCTTACAGCCAATATCCACGAATGAGATTTTTAAGAGATTTTAGACATAGATAATCTCTGAAATACGAATTTTTCTCCTATGAGATTCTTTGGAGAGACAACTCTCAGCTTTCGTAGTCCCCGTGTACACACTATACAACATACTCAACACCAACTGAAAATCGTTCACATCCAATAATATTATACAAATATGGACCCAATATATGATATAATTGGGTAGAGATCAATCAGAAGCATGGCTGTCCAACATTCCAACATAATCATAATACAATGCCCACTCTAATAATTCACTAGTTTTACAACACTTTTTATTTTATTCTCCTTTCTTGAATTAAATAACACAACAACAGCACGAAAAAAACTGTCTACTTTAACACATGTGGCAGTCTAGCAAAGTAGCCTGGACAATGATGCATATATTAGAGGTGGAGTCTACTCCATCCCACACAATAAACTACGAGTAATTGCAATATAATTGTATCTTATGTTATATTATAATATATTCACCTCTATTACAGTAAAAACACGTATGTCAATAAAGTCTAATAAATAAATAGTGCGTTCTTCTTGTAGTTAGATACGACAGTATAGTAAAATCGTATAAACGTTTATTTTAATTTAAACATATTAGGCATAAAACAGTTTGCAGCATATTTACAAGACAAGTTATACGGTACGTACTAGTAATGTGAGGTGTTCCATTTTGTAAATACGGCCTGATGGTGTGTATGAGAGTACGGAAGATCTCGTATCTTATGGCCGTCCCTTTTCAAGGAAAGCAGCATGAAAATTTATTTAAATATGTTTGTTTATTTTTTACGGCAGTGTGTGCTTTTAGAAAAGGTAAACACACATTGAATAGCGATAAATTCAGATTTGGCAATATATTATTGGGGGGCTTGGGGCTTAATTTATCTATGTTCCCGCCGGCCTCGGCAGAGGGCGTGGGGAGGAAAATAAATGAAAAGGGAAAATAAATCGCGCCATATATATCGCGGAGTTTTATTTTAAACCGCTTTTTATCTGCGCTTTTATTTCGCAGATGGGCGGCATCAATATTCGCTGTTGGGACGACCCACGCGGCGGCGGTCAGCGCTTTCAGGAATTTCACGACTTTTTATGAGGATGAAAAATTACAAATTCGTTTACCTGATAGTAAAAGATTACTGTATCACAGACTTTCAAACCGTGTCACGTACGGGGAGCAGAAGAAGCGATACACATATTGTCTTCGGGAAACGCTGAATTTTAGTAAAGCACCCGTGGAGTTGAAGGAGTATCTGTTGTCGGGCTGATGGTGTCGCGGCGGCTAGATCATCTAGAAATGAGCAGCGAGATGCGACCATACAACAACGGAACCGGTAAGCGCGACAGAACCGCTCCCTATGTGACGTATGAGGGAGGGAGTGTGCCTCTCGAATTGAACTATTCTATGAGAGGCGTAAAAACTTATAACCACAACTATGTGGTGTAATAGCGAGGAGATCCTCAAACACGAGGATCCCCTCGCACCAACCAACTATATGAAGCAATGTTTTCTTCTAAGTCTGTCTCTCTGTCTCCCCGGCCTTTCCCGAGTGTGCTTGCCTCAATAGCATTTCTATTTATTTTACATGGTGATATATGTTACTTATATATTTCTTCACTTACTTGTATAAATTATTGTTTTTTTATGCACGTTATAATATTGAATTAATAACAAAGAGATCTATTACCCGGAGATAGTGAGTGATGCATTTTATCTACTAGTCTTGTTGCCCCTATATCATTGCGATGGGGCATGGTTACCTTTTAACATTAAAAAAATGCCAACCTGCTAGCGAATGAGAAGGACCGATAACGATGCTGAGCAATTGGTGCGTCACCTCTCACTGTATGAAGCAAAATCTTCCGAACTTAGCATAATTTCTAGTATTCTTAGCATTCTGTTTCCAGACTAGTTAATTAATATCTATGGAGTATGTTTTCCGGGTTGACCATGAAAACAAAATAAATCTTATTCAAGTTATATATTTTTTTTCCAAGCTCATATCGTATCTTTCTACGTCAAATGACTTCCATTGAAGTCTCCAAAATAATCGTCTTCACTCTCGATCACCTCTTCGTTTGACCCAAATCAATTTCCAGACATTATTTTTTTACTTTTAAAATTAGCAATATTAACTTTGTGATTAAAATTCATATTTTTATTTATTATTTTTGTTTTATTAACCACTTAATTGAGTTTAAATACATCAAATTGATTAATAAAACAAAGATAATAAATAAAAATATCATTTTTTTAATTTTAGAAACTGGTTGAAGTTCAAGGGTGTCATTCACGTGACTGTGGAAAGATTTCGAACTTCAATTTTCATTGAATGACTCTGCTTATCCAATGGCGTTGAGTGGAATTATTGATCAGTAATAATTTTTCTTATTTCAAAATTATTTATTAATTATTTAGCAAAATTTTTTTGGCATCGATTTAATGGTCTTTTTCGGAACCAATTAATTATGACAATTTACTGCTTTGAGTGCACTTTTATTTCTTGTGTGTTTAAGATAATCTAATTAATATTTATGATCACAAATCATGTCTTAAAATTAATTAGATTTCTCTTAAATGCTTCTAAAATCGACTGCAGTTCGAGCTTAAATACTTTGGATTGAGAAAAGGCGGCACCCATCTTACAGAAAGTTTATTAAATTAAATTCATTAGATATGCTTTAATTAATGATTAGCGAAAACTATGTCATGGAATAGTAATAGGTCTTTGGATGCACTATGGCTCCAGAATGCAAGGACTCAACGCAACATCAAGCAATCGACGATAACAAATAATTTTTTACTAGTTTTAATAATCAAAGTTTTATCGAGTGTCTTTTTAAATTTGTATATTTTGTTCAAGTAATTTGGAAAACACAAAAGAGATTAAATTTTTTTTTGTAAAAAATATGTCAGTTATGTCGTGGAAGAACCCAGGAGGTTAATGTTCGTTCGTTTTCTATTGAGTGCTGACCGAATCTTATTACAGCCCATCTATTGGTCCATCTATCAAGGAAGAATAATTTCGGGGCCGCGATTGGCCGTTACCTTTGATCGATCACCGCCAATAAGCGCGCTTCAATTTCGAAAATGGATCGAATTCAACGATTCAAATTACATCCATTCTTATTACGTCCAATATCCCGATAATGATTCCTTTTTCTAAAACATAAATCACCCCCTAAAGGACCACTTTAATGCCTGTCTAGTTTTGATGACTAGCACTGGATAAGAAGAAGAAACAGCCACGATCAAAAATAATGAAGAATTTGCCAGAATGAAGAGAAAAATTGGATTTCAGATATTACACGACAGTAAAGGCTTCGGAACAAAGCACATTTTTTTAATAATACGTACAAAAAACATCCTTTGTACGTCAAAGTGCGGTCCATGATATCCGTGGCAAGGATTTGTGAAGGGAGGGAATGGTTAATACGAGTCCTTAGAAAGAGGATACAAATCGTACCAATGAATAATCCCCAACGTGAATGTAACAAATACACGATTTGTTTTCACGCAGAATGGATCAATGGCGTATGTTTTTTGTAGATTTCTATGGTCCGGTGCGACCTCATAGACGGGATCCATTCACTCAAGTCTTAAAACAACTAATTTTCCCATGTCATTCTCGCTCTTTGTAAGTGATGTGGAGTGACTCGTGGTTATAGTAAGAGTAAAAAAATATATTTTATTTTCCAGAATTTTTTGACAGGTTTATACATTATATACTAAAATTAAGGTTCTATGTTATTGAGGTTTTGACAGCAAAGTATTCATTCAGTACCCTAAATGTAATAATTTACTTTCGTTAGTACAGACATAATGATTATTAAAGCAATGAAATTTGTTAAAAAATATCAGAGAAAATAGAAAAAAACCAAGATTAAGTTAAATACCTCTAATTAAAATTAAATGTATAAATTAGTAAAAAGTAAATGTTAAATTGCAGCAAATTTTATATTATGTCTGGAGTTTTAAAAAGGTTTTAAGCATGATTTTTTCCATTTTTGCAAAACGAGAAATTTTTTTGTTATAAAATAAAAATATTATTACATATTTTCCGGTTTGCTTTTTATACCGTTATATTCTTATAATGCTAAAAACAAATTAAATCTTTGCGCAAAAAATTAGTTTTATTTTGGCATTAAAAGTTGCCAGATTTGTTGGACAATTCGAGCCATCGAGGCTGACACCTTATTCGGTTTCAGCTCTGTGAATAAATATATTTTTTTTTAAAGTAAATATGCGTACACGGAATACATGTCATAAATATTCTTACTATTTTCAAACTAAGCTAAACGCTTGTGCTATGAAAATAGGACTAACTTGCTGGTGTCCCGGAACGAGGCGCAAACTCCCAACTAGACCACTAGACCAACGTCTTGATCACTACACCAACAAGTTACACGATCAAGCCAATCGAATTTGGTCGACCTTGTGGGTATTTTCATCTTACACAATATATTCATAAAATTGTCTCTTGTAGTTCTTATCATAGTGTTAATTTTTGTCGAACAGATCATTTTTTTAAATATCTAACATGTATAGCAGACATAACACATATTATATAACTAACCTTTTACCCTAAGACTTAAGACGAGTTTCTTCTAAGAAGATATAAAGTAAAAATATTTTAGAAGAATTTTTAAATGAACAATAACAAAACTTTTATTACACGTTACAACTTGAGCTTCATATTAATTTATGAAATGATTTTAATAAAGCTTAATAAATTCGGAAAGAATATTAGAATTATACATGTAAGTACTATATTATAACAGTAAAATAATAATATTCATATACACCTTTTAATTTTACTTTCATTTTGTTCACAATGTGTATAAATATCGTATCAATATGATGTTAAAAAAATTAGAAATAATGTTTAATTTTTAAATTTCTGACAGTAGAATATTAAAAATTAAATAATATGTGTATCAATTATAAATATATACAGAATGTATGTTCAAAATTTGTTGTAAACAATCGATTGCTGTAGTGGAATGGTAATACGTATAAAGATAGGAAGAGATCCAAGTTCGAATTCCGGTTGCAGCCAAATATTTTTTTATTTATATCTTTCTAATTTATTCACTTTATTTGTATTCAAAATACCATAGAATACAAATTAAGTGTGAACTATGTTTAGAAATTGCAACTTCACAATAATTTTTTTTTATTAAAAATTCCGTTATACTATTTGAAAAATGTACATAATCAGATAAAAAGGTCATATATTAACAATTCGTATTTTAAAAGAACTCACTCCAAAGTAATGTTAGGTTTCCTTTCAATTTTTCCTATAATTAGAAAACGTTTGACACAAAGTTGGTATTTTATTTATAAAATATATATTTTAAATATCCAAAGTATACACAGTAAAAACTTTTTAATCAAGCTTAGAAATTATGATTTTATGACCGAAGTTATTTTCACAGTTGCAATATTAATAATGATATATGTGTAATGTTTGTATTGACAGCGATAACGCCATCGCATGGCTGGCGCAAATAGTGATAGGTGTTTGGAAATACCCTGTGTTTATTTTTTGGTCAAATGGTTTCGTACTGTGAACCAATATTGTGTGCGCAGTTCCGAACCGAACAAAGCGAACTATGGAACAATAGCATTGCTTATCAGATACTTTTACCACTGTGATAGCGAGGAATAGTAGACAATAGAGGCTATTCACAATCCCGTACACCCAAACTATTGTTTTATCCTTACATACTTGGTTGAAAAAAATATTTCACTGTTATATTTATTTTTAAAATATGTCATCACTTTAAAAAATAAAACATACTAAACAAATAATTACTAGGTACAGCATATGTATATATATTTTATTTCAAATAGAGAAGTGTAAACGGAATTCGTGTCACATCAATATTCTTACTACAAATTAAATAAAAATATTATTACTTTTATTGTTATTTTATAGACTCAGGTATCCTACATAGTAAGATCTAATGTAGTTGATAGGAGGTTATCCAGATACGTATCACGATAGCAAATAAATATTTTTTCGATAAATAGATTTTTTTCTGTTGATTTATTTAATTTATAATATAATAAGAATCTACTACATTAGATTTTACGTACGCATGTATTATCTCGTTCTTAAATTTCATCCAACTGCTCGAAAACAATTTATTTCTATGTAGAAGAAGAGACAGGTATGAGTATATCCTTCTTTCTATGAACATGTCTATTGCACAACGTTAGTATTCGGAACACTTTTACCGCTATCTGAAGTGGAGCTACAGTTCACAGATATACAGAGCGGTACAAAACAAATAAAAAAGTATACGCTTCGTTTATTAAAGCAAATCATAAAGTCAGATAAAAGAAATGTGTGTCAACGTTATCATACCTTACAGGTTAATGATGTTTCATACTAAGCTAAAATGCACTAAAAAAAATTCATTTTAAAACGTTTTACGAATAAAAAAATGTACATTTTAAAAATAACACATTATTATTTGTGAAGTTGTAATTTTTTCAGAACGTAGTTCTGTGATATTTTAATACAAATTAAATGCATCAATTGGAAAGCCTATTTACGCGGCTGACGTAGTGTAATTCTGATCCTGTGTGATCCTGGTTCAAATCCTGGTGGCAGCTAAAATATTTTTTCGATAAATTGAGTTTATCTGTATTCTAATTGATGCATTTAATTTGTATTAAAATATCATGGAACTATGTTCTGAAAAATTTATAATTTCACAAATAATAATGTGTTCTCTTTAAAATATAAAAAAATAAAATATATACGTTTTATGTAAAAAAAAATTTTTTGTTCCAGGTAAGGACGTTCAAAATTGCTAAGTGAATTCAACATGCTGTTTTAACAAAGGTTAGTACTCAGAGGTGGTGAAAATGTATGTACATTAATGTTATTTTAAACCACAATCAATTGTTATATTGTTATATGTTAACAAGGAAATAACTTTGCCATCCTGAATCAAGCACTAATACAGCTACAAAAATCTGGCGACTACAACAGCGATAAATGTTTATATTTCTATAAAATAAAATATTATAAATGTCAGATGAAATAATTTCACTTTCATCTCTCAATTCTTCGTACTTCTAGATAATTGTACATCAATTGGCAACTGTAGAAATGTATTTTTTGGTGATATTAATCAACACATAATTTTTTTTTCCCCAAATAGCACCAAGTAAGTTATGTCTAATTTAAATAAGACGAGGGATGAAAGGTAAATAAGTGTAACTAAAATTTTAAATTTTGGATTACGCTGAAAAAATATTACAATAAATATATTGCAATAAAAAAGATCATATTATCAATACGTATAATATGTAATGTAATCGTATTATCAAGCGTAATATTTTAATTGTTTAATATTGTGCGTTAAAGATTTATCAAATACTTATTTTTTGAATTAGCAGTTTGATTTGATTTGTATGATTGTTTATTTTTTACTTGGGTCCATCTGTCTTACGCGATGTTTAGTATCTTGAAGGCTTCTAATCAGTGAACCTTTTGAAGTTTACAAACATCCCGTGAATGGAAATAAAGATGGCAGCACGTTATTAAAATCAGTACCCATACGGTATCCATTTCCAGTCGGACCACCACAATAACGCGAACACATATAATCCAACAACACAATACCCTCATTTTTACTCGTAAATGAACAATTGAAAATATAACGATTCTCTGAGAGGAAAATTCATTACTTTATTCTCGGGACGGCTTGTTAAATCTTTTTAGGACCAACTGTGTCCGTGATAAAATATTTCCGTATAATAAAAATGTACTCTTTTCTGTAAGACATGTTCTCATTTTTTTTTTAAATCCCTAAAGACGCACTCTGATATATTTAAAATAAAGTTACAATTTTAAAACTACGCCGTGTTCTTTTTATTCTCACGCCTTGAAGTTTAACGGACATTGGTTAGCATGTCGACCATCATTTAAATACTAATTTAATGTATTGATTATAAATATATACATATAAAATATATTTTTTCGAAAAATATTGTTTTTGCGCTACCGGGATTCGAACCTGGATCTCTATTACCAATCCGGGGAAGTACACTACCAATTGTGTTATAACGCCAGTATTTTTCATGACAAATTTTCGAACCTATATGTTACACGTTTTCAAATGAATACATCTGTCGTTCGATTATTTTTTATTACATATAATTAATACATTAAATTAGTATTTAAAACATCACAGACCGTCTGTTCTGAATAATTACAACTTCACAATAAGAATGTGTTATCCTTAATCATTACTTTTATATACTGCTGCTCGAAAAAGTTTTACAGTAAACAGGCCAAACCAATACTTCAGGTTCTTCAGCCACGATATATTCCGTCTTCCAGGCCCCCGATTTTTAAAAATGTTTCCCTGACTTATGAGACTCGTAATCTAATAATTTAATGTTTTAGTTTTTTTGATTGATTTAAATAGTTATTTTTCTTTATTCAGACCATGACATCTTCGCAATATTTGAATATGTCCAAGAACATACAATTACTGGATTTTTACCTACAAAGACACTGTTTAAATACATACATTTTCCATTAAATATAATAAAAAAATAGCTTAGTCTCTATGAGATATTTGATATTTGCTTCTTAACATCTTCATTCGTAACGCTATCCATACAGCTTATTTTGAACATTCTTCTGTAAATTCACACTTAAATTCTTGAAGTCACCTTATCATCCAAGCTACCGTTCCATAAACTAGTACCGAAAACACATAGCATCTGGCCATTCGCATTCGCAATCTAAGGTTGAGAACATGACTGCAAAACAACTTTTTTACATGCGGATAAAAATTTCACAATGCGACATTTAACTACAAAAGTATCCCATTTTTCACATAGTGTTATAACCAGTTGACGCAAAAAATACATAATAATCACAGACTACCAAATATATATACAAGTATCACTCACTTGATTAGTTTGGTACCATTACGCAATCAAATAACTCTGCGACTTTTTTTCAAATATATGACTCGATTGGAACGAAAATTTAACCGCTGACAATATAATATGCAATAATGTGAAAAATATATTTTGTTTATACAAAGATTTAATTTTTGAAGAGTAAATACTTTTACTATTGCATAAATGTGTCATAAACTATAGAATTTATGTTTCCATAAATAATGTGTGTAGAATATCTCTCGTACCGCAACTAATGTTCAAGACCCCTCTCCTATACGTACACTTTATTGCATGTCTATTAATTTACTGGTTTGTGATAATAATATGAAAATACATCAGGCATTACTTACTCAGTGTCACGTAAAGCATTCATTTTATAAAATTATACAAAATTAATTATTACAGGCTTCTAATCAATTTGGCAATGTATTTTTTAACCAATAAAATATTATACTATTAAAAATAACACATTCTTATTGTAAAATTGTAATTATTCAGAACGAAGGTCTGTGATATTTTTAATACAAATTAAATGTATTAATTTGAATGATATACATATAAAATCAATTTTATGGAAAAATATTGATGTAGCTACCGGGATTCGAACCTGGATCTCTTCCAATCCGGGAAACGTGCATTAACCGATTGTGCCATACCGACAGAGTGCTTAGACGACAAATTTTCGAACTTATATATTACACTTTTCAAATAAATACATCTATCGTTCTATTATTTGAAAGCCATCTTCTTTATTTTTACGGAATCTCAAATACTTTTGAGTAATCCAATAGGAGACGCGAGATTTAATAATTAGTTTTTATAAAATTTTGGACACATTGACACAACTTATATTATTAAGGAGAACACACACTTATTGTGAAGTTGTAATCATTCGGATATTTATTAGTGACGCTAATCGAGTTTAGGGGATGTTTTATGCAGTGGACCGATGTCACGGTATGTAGAAAATTATGTACACGAATATAATACTAAGACAACAATTTTGTTTAGTGAGCCGTACAAGGGAGCTTTTGGTACGAATACATGATGCATGAGTTCCTCTGGTATCTTCACTGTTTCTGCCAACAGAAGGAATCCTTTCCGAGCCATTGAGTCTGTGACACAAAAAGGACCTATCAAAGATTTCCGCTTTGTTTGATCTTGGTAAAACAACATTTGAGAGCATGATGGACTGATCAGAATCTATTGCCTTCTACTAACATCTTCTCCCAGACACGTTCTTCATCTTATTAGCTTGTGACATCGACCCCTTAAAATAACAAGATTCCAACTAACATGTTGTGCTAATTTGAGTTATTGCGTGAAACAGGTTCCAAATGCATTATTCTTTATTTCTTCCATACACACCAACTCTATTTAACGGATATTAAGGTGAAAGTTCCAATCAGCATACATCAGTTATTTATTTCAATTTATGGATCATTATTGTTAATTTAAAATGTTATATTTTATTTGTAATTTATGTCATCTCACAGTGGTTATTGATAAAACTGAAAATAAGTTAAGATCATATTTGCATACTTAAAACAAAATATATATGATACAATAGGGGTACCGGAAATAAATCAATTTAACATCATAGGCCTTATTGAATTATTTTTTTCATATTATTTTACACATTATAAAATATAATCCCCATCATTATCTAGAACTGTTTGCCATCTTTCAGGTAATTTTTCAATTCCCGTTTTGTAAAAATTTGGTGGTTATGAATAAAAATATGAATTTCAATGATTTTCGACTTCCTTCAGATTTTTAAATTGTTGTCCCTAAGTGAATGTTCCATCGATCTAAAGAGATAAAAATCAGAAGGATCGAGATCAAGCGGATATGAAGGATGCTTCAAAACTCAAAATTTAAGTTGTGTATTTTATCACGGGTCATCTTTGCACTGTGAATGCGCGCGTTGTCGTGTAATAGAATCACTCCTTTTCGATTTATCAAATCTAGACGCTTTACTTTTAATTTGCCATTCAATCTATCGAGTTTTTGACAATAAACCTCTGCAGTTATCGCAGCACCCGGTTTCAACAGTTCACAATGGATAATTCCACGAATATCCTACCATAAACACAAAAGGACCTTGTGGAGGGTGAGACCGAGCTTAGGGGTTGGAACAGGTACAGGAACTTTGAAAGCCATTGTTTTTTTCGCGTCACATTATCATAGGCCTGAGTCAGGCCTATTCTCAAAATTGCAATATTGAAATGAAGGTGATTGTTACACCAACCCTCAAAAATAGACAGATAGTTATGACAGATTATGGTACGTTTATCACCCTCACTACCTCACTCACTCTCCCTCTCTCTCATTCAAATATAACACGGACGTTAATTTACATACTGTCTATTTTTGAGGCTTGGTGTAACAATTCAACCTTCATTTCAATATTGCAATTTTGAGAATAGGCCTGACTATCTACTTTTCGTCACTAGTCACAATTTGATCCAAATATGGGTGAATTCTGTTTCTTGACAACAGTGAATCGCACGTGTTCATCCGCTCTTCTTCCAAACACCCGTTCGATTAGTTTTGCCGATTTATTTTATGTGTTCTTGCACTGTAGACCATGGAGCAGCAAGTTTTTGGGATAAATCCTCGATACTTTGACAAGAATCTGATTTCAAAATGACCTCAAACAAGGAACGTAAAAAAATTGATTTCTTTCCGGTACCCCTACATTAACACGTTTGAGTTCATTATCTCAAAACAGTGTCAGTGTCAGATGGAACCATCTTATTCTGAGGAGTCGACATATCAACGGTCTATGTACCAATATTATAGTAATAACTCCTCCACTATTTCTGTGCTGCATATTATTATATTATATTTATTTACATACCATCACGCCGTTTCTCCGCGGAGGTAGGCAGAGAGGATAGAGCGCCACACTCTTCTGTTCTGACACACAATTCTCGCCTCATCCACATTCATACAAGCTCGCCGATTAATGTGGCTTCTAACAGGACCATCATACAGCATCTGGTTTATCTGGTCGTGCCAAGTATTTCACGGTCATCCTCTATTTCTGGTGCCATCAATACTTGCGTCATATATCTTTCTTACCATTCTATTTCATTCATTCGTTCCATATGATCAAACCACCTAAGTGATCCTTTATTAATCTTACTCACTATACTAAAATCGGATTTTCATTATTTTCTTTAGCTCTTCATTCTTTACTTCATCATAAATGGATCTGCCACATATACGCCTAAATGATCTCATTTCCACTGCATTCATTCCTATTCACTTCTATATATTAGCGTGAGTACCAGGACTCTACTATGTACCGCTAGTCTTGCTTCGGTTCATAAGTTCCCATTAGCTTTAATTCATAGCACCGCTCAGAATCGAAAAAATATTTTTTTAATTTTATTCAATTGTGCTGTTGAAAACTTAACTAACTTAACAATTTAAATAAACATAGTAAAAACTAAAATAACTGAAAAAATTATTTTAAATATTACATATTCTTTTTAATTTAAAAGAGGGTATTAATATTATAAGGTTTGTACTATATGTAATTAATCGTGATCAAATAAGCATAAACCAAGAAAGACGAAGTTACCACTGTAGAGTACAAAAGTGTGTGTTACCAGTTTAGGGAATTCATTGTGGAATGAGTTATGTTGTTATGTGTGTTGATCAGAAGGTTGTATGTGTGGAGCTGGGGAACAATTTCTCCCAGCTCTCAACTAGTTCGTAAGAGGATAATACCGCGGAGTATGTGTGTAGATTTGATTTAAATAGATTGAACTTACAGTTGATTGGCGATTATTGAAGACGGTTGCATATTTTACAAAACACACCTTGAGGTAAAAATAAAGATAAAGTCTATGACGAGAAACATCCAATGGATGTGTTCGAGAAGCCAGCTAAGAAAGAAGTCGGGCTAAGAAGTGAGGACGGCTTTCTGTACAATTACCCGCATATGGGTAATATTCTTGTAAATTGGTCGGTACCAGGAGCGATAATACGACCGTTCAGCGATGTACCTGTCGGTGTTATTTCTAGTTGTGGGGGCGATAGACCTCCACAATATTAATTAAATCATAAAAAAAGAGGCTGAGATAGGTCTTCCCACTTTCTTAAAAGTGAATCTGTTGTTCTAAGGTATAAATATACCATGCAGCTAGAAAATCCAATCAGAAGTTAAAATTTTAATCCCAGGATTTCAGGATTTGGTTTTATTTATTATTTATTTATCCTGGATTCATAAATACTGCACTCTATTCGAACCCATGCGTTTTGTACAATTAAATTAATATCTTGTTCAGTTTCCTCAATTGTTAATTCCTAACTTTAATTTTTTACTTTTATATTGCAAAAATGTTTAATCTGTAACATTTTATTCATCTATAGTTTTTTTATATTATTTCGGTTTTTATTTAATTTAATTTGAAAAAATGTCAATTCTAACATTAATGTCATATTGTACTTTGGTATGTCTTTATTAGACTTTCCATTGGAGTTAATGACGATCTGATGATAACCTCTTTTCTTAAATATATAAAAAATTTTTTTTGGTCAATAAGGAAATATTCTACATGTTTTTAATATCTCTAGGTTAAGATTACTTAAATGTTTTCTCTTATATATATTGAATAACAGTACGCCAATATATATTAAATTTGAAATTAAGTGTTTATTGTCTTTATTACGAGTAAAAAAAAACATACATACATTAGCGAAATCGTATTACGGCTAGCAAGTATATTGAGCATCTGTCATCCTGTCATCTTATGGTCATATCGCGTCACACCCTATATTTGCAATTTTTTTCTTTATCTATGGTAGCAATTTCAATTGCAACCATAGTCAAATGTGACATATCAATGTTTTGTTCCTATTTTTCAAGAACTCCTGCAGGTCCAAGCACCAAGCAATCGGCGACGGCCGATTGCTTATCTGCTAGTAATAAACTGAATGTCATAAATAACTTTTTAAGGGTATTTGACAATGTTTCATTGGAGATAGCGCTTAATTCTAAAAGAAAATCATTGCAGTGCCTGAATGAGTGTAATGTTGATATATTGATATTTTTATTTTTGTTTTATATTCCTTTTATTTATGTTTTATTTTCTTTGAGACAGAGACAGAGATATAAATACCTCGCACACATATAGAAATAGAATAATTTTATCTTAGTTATAAGACACACCTAGTTGAGATGGCCCGAGTACTAAAAATTAGAGAGAATTAAAACTGTTCATACCGGTAGTTCTTTTAGGGTAGCCCCAATTGCTGAGAAATAAATTCACATTATATGGACATGCGATGCAAAGATAAAAAGATCGTGTAATTCATAAAACTGTGAGAAGGGAGACCAATAGAAGTCCGCGGAGTCGCGAGATTAAAAATTAGAACAGAATCAAGTAGAGCAGAATGATGAGTGAGCCTACCCCAAATACGCGCGATAAAACAAAAACACATAAAAAGCGATTATATTTATCCAAAAGAGCTGTAAATTTATTTTGCAATTTGGCTATTGCTCTGTATTATAATTTATTTTAAAAATAATAAAAGATAAAACCAGCACTATCCCTATTTCCTGCTGTCGGCCCTCTCCCGATATCGCGGTGATATGACACTCCTGAAAAAAAAAATTTGCTTGAAAATGTTCAAACTTGTTTACTTACACTGTCGGTAACAACTGCTGTTTGTAGTCGGTATAAAAAATATCCCGCCGTTAGTCTACTAAGGCAAATATTTACGAACGAAATATAATTCGCCAAATGTATCGGAAAATATTAATAGTGTGCAAAATAATTTTTTGGTACATTTTCATCCGTACAAAATATATTACTTTTATGTTTTGTTATTACAGACCAGGACACTTCAATAAATTGTATTGTTTGAGTGCTTTTTTTATACATGTACCTACAAAAATAAAAACGAAAACAATATACGATATATTAATTAATGAGTTTTCATCAAAAGTGTCATATATGTAATTTTTTTATTTATTTAAACACATAATATAAAAGTATTGTATAGCTTACAAAAAAGGCAGTTTGTGACATGATTGTGATTTGATTTTTAAATGCATTGCCCAACTAGGCAAGCCTATTTTAGAGCACCATGTGTTCGCTTCCGAAAGCATGACTGTCGCGCGTCACGTGATCCGAAATCATCGACCTTGGCACCCAGGGGCGTACTAGATTTAGGAAAATAAAAATTAATTAAATAATCCTAATCTTATGAAAATACCCCATAAAATTTTAGCCATTTTTACCCGGATTAGCGTAACCCTTGGCTAGATTTTTGTCTATCCTTGGGTTCATTTGTGTAAAACTTCATACCCATGCTGGTAGACAATTTGCAAGTACGTATGCGTCTAATTTGTTTTTCACTCCACATATGAATCATACTGAACTAAATATTTTCTAACTCAACCTATGTTGACATCGTTATGTCTGCTAATTTTCTGAATTTTTTTAAGACGATTTGTGCTTAATTCTGTTGTCTTTAAAAGGGGTTAATTCTTATTAAAAACTGTGGACAATGATACCTTCTACATATTTGTTTGGCTTGACAGACTAAACGTTTTGTTTTCATGGTTTGTTCCAACGTCATTTTCAGTCATTCCGTATTTCAGTTTTGCATAGATAAAATCGTCTATTTGTTATCTGTCAAACAAGCGAGTTTATATTTTTTGGAATATTAAATTATTACCAATATCAAATGAAATATTGAAATAAAATGTTTTCTATTATGATTTTTGGCTATGATAATTTATAAAACTGATTATTTAAATAAATGTATGTTTTTGAGCACTAGAACATTTTAAATCCGTTGTCCAAAGGAAAAATTGTAGATAATATGTTAAGCGAAATTGAAAACAGAGTGCGGTACGGAGCAAAGAAAAAACTTTTATTTTTTTAAATAATAATCTACAATTATATGCTAAATTTAAATTGATAAAATTGTTCTCAAAATTATAATAACTTTTCTATATTTGTAAACATTGTATTTAGCATCGTCGGTAACAGCATAGCCTAAGTTTGTGCCTGCTGAATGCCACTGTTGGAACCTATACGCTTCTATATTTTGTAATAATTAATATCTTGTACGTTCTCTTCAATATATGATATATGAGTTTCTTTGTTTTTTAACAGTGTTTCTAACTTTACAACCACAAAAAAGTACGTTATGTAATACGTCATTCTACTAACTAACTTAAAACGTTTTTACATTGTACTTTAATATTATTAAATATATTTTTATTAAGTTCATTAATGTATTGATAATAATCTGCATATTAAATGATGATATTATCAACAAATGATCATCATACAAATGAGTTAAATGTGAAAAAACGCTCAAAACCTGATCTAAGACAGTCGCATTGAATCTCCGACGAGAACATCACATGCTCAGTGGATGTTTGTATTATGACAGTATAGGGCGTCTGTTGATGCATGAGAATATGTACATTATTCTCAATATATTTTTATTTTTTAGCAGAAACATTATGGCACATCATGCCCAGTCCATTAAATCATATTTAAAATGAAATATCTATAAAAAATCTCTCACAAAACGGTTGAAAAACCGAAAACTTTAGATGGGTCTAAAATGACCCACCACCGCCGAATGTGTTTTGTTTTAACCTACCGGGCTGTGAGTGGTAAATGCTCTGATGGTAGCGCCACACATCAATCACTATCTTGTACCTCGTAGACTGGTGACATTTTAGTTTCACCTACAGATTGACAACATATCAGTTCAATAACTTCTAAATCGGTATATACCTTACATCACCATAACCTCCAAAATATGAACCCTAAAAATCGTCATAAAAGAAGCACAAATTTACCTGCGGTAGTTTTTCTAAATTTGCGGGAAATCAAGCCTCAAAGAAGATCTACTTGGCGAGATGTCACATATCATTACTGTTAAAGTCACATTTTGTTGGGAAAGGAGAAAAAATATATTCTTCTGAGATAGAATATGATTTGCTAGCTTCTCCGCGAGATTATTTTCCTCCGAGCGTGTGTAATAAAATAACTCTTTCTACCGGAATCGTCGAAAACACGGACGAAAGTAATGTCGTTTCTTGTTAAAATAATCTTGTATTCTCAAGGTATGAGAGTTTTATAAATTTAAGGTGTAAAAAAAACATTTTCATATAATATGCATGATATTAAAATCACTTTGCCCAGAAGTACCGCACGGTGATAATGTGAGAATAATAATTGGAGAAATATGTTGTCGGAAACTTTTTATGATCAGAAATGGATGTGTGAATATTACCCGAATACATATTTTGGACTACCATTCGTGTTCATGTATTTCGATATTCACCTTGGCTACAGTAAAGACTGGAAGAAATTGAGATAGTGGCGTGATCAAGGTGCAAGTAATTTGCCGGTCTAGTGGTCAAAACACTTGCCTGGTGATCTAGTGTTCAGGAGACCAATCAAGGTAGCCATATTTTCATAGTTCGAGCGTATAGCTTAGTTTAACACTAGTAAGAATATAATATATCTATTTAAAAAAAAGAGTAGTTCTTACTTATGAATACTTGATTTATTAAATAGAGTTAACGTTATAATTTACATAATAAAATGCGCCAATTTAATTCAAATTAGTGCATGCACTCTTCAGCGTGATGCGTGCACTGCCATATCGTCCGTAATAGACGTCGCGGTGTTAGTTTGTAGTCAATCCGCCAGGTGCCATACTGTATCCAGCACACTTTATATTATTAAACATCAAAAGTCTTTCATACATTATTGTGATATATTAACACTTATAACCCGGTGGGTCAAAACAAAACACGTCCGGCGGTGGTGGGATATTTTAGACTCCACCTCAAGTTTTCGGTTTTTCAACCGTTTTGTGGGAGATTTTATATTGATATATAATTTTAAATATGATTTAATAAAATGACATGAAGTGCCGTAATGTTTCTGCTAAAAAATAATAATATATTACGAATATTGTACATATTCTCACGCATCAACAGACGCCCTGCACAGCCAAAATACAAACATCCACTGAACATGTGTTCTTCTCGTCGGAACCCGAGCAGGTAGTGTCATAAAACTTACAGGTAGGCGCAACGCCCCTCAAATAATTATACTACTGGCATTGTCTGGGGGTCACCAGACGAAAATAAGTCAAAACAAATACATGGACGCATACCTAGTATCCTTTGTCCGATAACATTTACTTGTATCTCGAATAATTTGAAAATATTTGATAAAAGATTAGCTAGAAGGAAAACAGCATTAAACGAATATTTGTAGCGTAATTCATATTTTTACCTGCACCCGGGTCAAATCTGACCCACCACCGCAGAGTGTGTGTTAAAATGTATCCTGAATTGAATGTACTGCACGCATGACTTTTTTCCAACATGCGCAACATATTGATATTGTACCGTGATAATATATGCTGACAAATAAAGTTTAGTCGCCGCATCGAAGCAGTACACCCAACTTATTTCTTCATTGCTCAGCATCCTGGCACGTATTATGATGATATATGACCTTAAACCGTTCCATAAAAATATTATCTAGACATTATTGCGTCAAAATCAGTTCAGCCGTTCTCAAAATTTTAGGTATCAAAAGCAACACACAGATGTTACTTTTTATATATATACAAGAATAGTTTTATTAAAATAAAACGCACAGTCCGCTTAAGGTACAAGTAATTTTTTTTTTTTAAACTGTTTTATAATTAATATTTGATTATTAATAATAATTGAGAATGCATATTTAGCTTAATATATGTCAGTGGCCATCAGACGATATTGAATTAACGGATAGTTAATTTCCTCTACGTAATTATATTATTGATTCTAAAATTTGTAACAACAATATATTAGATATACCTTAAAATATACACGACGATTGTTCGGACTTCCATATAATTAACGCGGTATGTCGTCAAGCGGCTATCGTTAGAATTTGTTAGAAATATGTTTTTTAGGGATAGTGAACTCTAGGAACACACGCAACAAATTTCACATTCTCTTTAGTATCCAAACGTAAATTACCTACGTCAGTGCGACCTTGCCATTATCATTAAATATAACCTGATATATCTGTCAAAGATGGTAAGTTGTGCAGTTATTTCATGCAAAACTAATCATACAACACAAAAAAATAATAAAGGCCACGTTTATTTTCATCGACAAGTATCAATATGATGAAAATACAATAGACGGAATTACAATGAACATTTCACGTTTTTGTTCTGGCTGGGTGGGTTCTTCTGTCATATTATCTGGTCGTGTAAAGTATCACGATAAATCCATTTTTAATTATATTTAAAAGCGTCGAGTATTTATCGAATATGACACAAAACCTACAATTTTCATAACATAGCATTATTGAGTTAAACGAAGCTATGCGTAATATACTTTTGGTTCGCCTTGCACAAGGGTGAGATATTTTTTTACGTTTAATATCGCTTATCATGATTTGTGATATATTTATGAGTCCCAGGTTATTACATTTGTGAATAATCTACTGGATTTTTATGTTTTATATAAGTATCAGTTTTCAACGTTTTATTAAACGTAATTTTGATTCACTTTTTGACATATGAATTGTTCTCCACGAAGTGTTCTCGAATTAAAGAGATATGAAGATATAATAGATGAATTAATAATAATAATAATAAATATAAAAGTGGAATGGAATATTCTTTCTAGAACATGCATGATAGCATCAAACTATTTATATTGTAAAATATGTATCAACATACATACTCTTAATATTTTAATTAATTCGTTGATAATATGTCACAATGGTTTTTTCACCTAATAAAGATTATAAAGGCTAACATTACATTACATTCGTTATGTGAATTTTGATATATTAATTATTTCATGGAAAATAATTTTCAAAGCTAATTTCAGGTGCTCATTGTGAATTGTTTTCAATTTTCATATTGACTTACTGATAAAAAAATACTATGTATTTTTTACATTTGTACCATTTATTTTAAAAAGCCTCAACAATCGGCGAGCTTGTACGAGAAGATGTATGAATGTGGATCAGGCGAGAATTGTGTGTCAGGACAGAAGAGTGTGGCGCTCTATCCTCTCTGCCTACCCCAGCGGGGAACCGGCGTGATGGTAAGTAAGTATTTTATAAATAACTTATAATAATACATTTTATTTTTCATATTCACGTTGTGTTAGTAAAAAAAAAAAGGTAATGTTTTACGTGTGTACACTACGTTTAATTGATATATTTTTAATATGTTTACATCTTTTTTTAAATATCTTTTAATACCTAGATATACTTTATACGTAGGTTTATTTTTAAATGATACTAAGTGCCGTATCATTATCAACCTGGTGTGCTTATATTTCAGATTTTTTAGTATCTCAATCAGTTCAGTCAGAAAATATAAATGAATTTTAATTTGTCCAAGTCGAACAATATCGCAGTCACTCTGTCGGACAATGCGAGCGATTAACGCATGTAGCCCTATAACTGCGAGTGCCTTTTTAGTGTGGTTAGTGAGAGACGTGACGTCACTTCCGTAATTTTTTTATTTGTCGGTTTTTGATTATTTATTAGGATGTTTCACGTCGTTGATATTACGGACCGCCGTCACTGCCTACTCCTGCGGAATGTACAGCTGAATGTTCCATCAGCATAAATTAATGCTGTTGCTCGATTGGGCCACATTCATCCACTACGGAGTCGATTCTGAACATTTTGACCTGCATCCGGGGAAATATGCGCGCGATATTTCCGCCGATACGCGGTAATGGGGTTCATAACTTGCGGTCAATGTTCAGAGCGGTGCATTTCGGCTGTAAAATCGAACGATTTGCATGTTTCAGCAATTGCATACAAACCGTTTTATATGTGTACAAATTGTGTCGTGTGTATTATGAACTGCGTTTCAGTAAATGGAGTTAAACTATATTTTTGGCATTAATAATACATACTTTTAATACAAATAAAATGTATGAATTAGAAAGATATATAGATAAAATCAATACATATATTTTTAAATATATTAATTAGAAAGATATACGTACATATAAAATTAATTTTATCGAAAAATATTGTTGTTGCGCCACCGGGATTCGAACCTGGATCTCTTTCCTAACCGGGGAAGGTGCATTATCCAACTATGCTACAGCGTCAATATTTTTAGCGACAATTTTCGAACCTATATGTTACCTTTTTGATATTAATACATTTAATCGTTCCATAATTTGAAAGAGCCATCTACCTTATTTTTACAGAATCTCAAATACCTTTGAGTAAACTGATAGCAGACGCCAGAATTATCAATTCATTTTTATTAAATTTTGATTTTATATGTATGACTTTCTAATTAATATATTAAATTCATATTTAAAATATCACAGACCTATGTTCTGAATAATTACAACTTCACAATAAGAATGTGTTCTCCTAATAATAAAGTTGTATCAATTGTTATTATGAAGTTGTAATTATTCAGTTGTAATGCGAATGTGGACTCGAATCAGGAACTATACATATCCGGGGAAATGTGCTGACCTATTACACCACGTCAGGTCAGCGTACATCACCGAATAGGAAGGGTTCCTGGTTCGAGTCCGAGTGGCAACAAAAATAGTTTTTCGATAAATTGATTTTATCTGTATATCTTTCTTATTGATACAATTATTTTGTATTAAAATATCACAGAACTATGTTCTGAAAAATTGTAATTTCGTGTTCTCTTTAATAATATACTTTTATTTATAACAAATTATTTGCATCGCTTAGAAAGATATACAAAAAATGTATCTATCGAAAAAATATATTGTTACCACCGTTACTCGTATCCGAAACTTTATCTTGCCGGGAGACGCATTACCATATACACTACATTACATTTAATTTCTTGAGGGGTTATACATGTTTATTAAAATGAGACAATTAAATGTGTTTTCTATACACAAATAGCAATATGGATATATTATAATTTTTTTAGGAGAAAACATTATTATTGTGAAGTTGCAACTTTTTCAGAACATAGTTATGTGGTATTTTAATATATATTAAATTTATCAACTATGTATCAAAAAAATATTTTAGTTGCTATCCCAGTTTTAAATAAATTGATATTATCTATATATCTTTCTAGTTGATAAATTTAATATGTATTAAGATATATTTATTGTTATTGATATATATAACCTGATTGAACAAAAAATAAATTTATATATGTGGAAAATTATAACATGTTTTGTCTTATTTGATACTCATAACTTTTCAATTATACCGTTAGTTTTCTCATGAACTCAGGTTGGAGTAAAAAAAATAAATCGATCACAAAATTGAAAAAATGTTATATATAAAATAATGGTGTGTTTTAAAGCAATAAAAACAAAGTATTATATGCGAATCCTGCAACCGATATCCTTCCACTAGACCAAGCGTAATTGAGCGACATTCGGGGCATACATAATGCTTTAAAAATATACTCATAAAATATCTATCAATTTTTCGTATATCTGTAGATGGTTATAATTTTGTTAAAAAGTTAAATATAAAAATAATAACTGTAAATAAAAAAAAATAGAAGTGACTTTAAAAAGACCAAAAGTTGTGTTCTAAGAAAATAAATGTTGCTTTGATAACTTATTTTCATTGCGTTAAAGAGAAAATAAAATAAATTTTATGAAGAGTTTTGATTTCTGATAGCGGTCGCTCAAATATTAAAATCTGAATAGCGTAACATAGCGTAGCTTTGTCAAAAGATTTTTGAGTAAAGTCATGACTAATACCAAAAGCAAATAAAAATGTTGCTGTATTGTTTATTTGAGACCAAAAATTAATCGGTTTTATCTTTGCTATTGTCAATTTATTTTTATAAAATGTAATGATCCTAATACTGAAAACAATATGAATTGCATTTTATTTATTTCCTAGTTCATCATCATAATTTTCATCCTCTTACGCTAGAAAGATCGGGGGCCTCGATAAAACGCTTCCATCTCAACCTGTCGTCATTACTTGATAACGAGTCAAAATATTCGTGAAGAGTTTCCAGAAAGATGTATCATGGTAATCATTCCGCAGGCATTCGCAAGACTTGTCCATGCTACCTCTATTGAGATCTTTTTACGTGTACAATAAAAGTAAGGGCTCCATGCCAAGGTCTGTGACATTTGTCACTCGGTCAGTTAATATTACTCCCGCTACTCTCCTAAAATATCTAATTTCGGCATCCTGGATTCTTGAATTCACTCTCTCTATGAAAACTCACTAAACCCTTGCAATTATTGTAGAGTGACATTCATAGTTCCACGAATTTTCACGGTAAAAATATATGTCTCACTAATAAGATAATATATGTAGATGAAATCTGATAATATTGTATAATGACACTGCAAAAACTGTATACCGGCAATATATAAATCCGGGTCGGAGATTCGGTGGTGACTATATTTCTAGTGATTTGTGGTGACCCTACTTACGCCTGTAGACATGGCCTGGTGAGGACTCACCTATCAACCATTAGGGCCCAAATCAGAGCGACAATGAGCGGCAGCAAATAAACATTATGCACCAGAGACGGGCACTGCCAAGAAACTAGCGATCACTTCTCCGCAGGCTGTCCTAACACCAGCATGTCAAGCGCCACTCCAAAGTTCAACCGCGCATTTAAATTATATTAATTCATCATCTTAACAAACGAATCCTTGTAAGTGCTCTTTCATTTATATACCCTGCTTTAGTTACAACAGATACCCTACACTGCGACACACAACCAACACGTGTGAGACCAGAAGATGTTCGGTCTTGGTAGAGCTTCGGTCTCACCGCATCTTAACCTTCTGACAAAATCTCGAATCAATCATAGTTTGAATGACTTCAACACAGATTCATCTAATTTGGTATAAAAATTAAAAATTAAATAGAACAATCAAAAAATATGATTTCATTAAAATTAATATATATTTTTTTAATGCAATATTATTTATGAACCTTTGTATTTTACTTAGATAATTATAGGAAATCAATTACGTTCGAAATATTACTATGTGAGTTATGATATCTCCAGCTGTATTGCAATGTTGAAATAACCAATTCGAAATGATATTAACAATACAGCTTTGCGGTATGCAACTGTATTCAATAATATGTGTAATTGCAATTTAGAGCAACGCAATTATTACGTCAGTCAGTATCTCTTGCTTGTTTGCAACTTAATTACTATATTCAGTTCAATATACATTACTATTTTCACATAGACTTTTACTTAATATTTAATATGTTCTTTGTACTTATTTAAATCTTTACTTTTAATTCAACTAACATCAGGTGACAATAGACTGCATGTGTGTGAATTTATATTCAAATACTATCCACCAGGTGACACAAAATTGTATGTGAGTCATTTAAACATTTGTCAAAAATTTAATTGATTATATTATCTTTTTAACTTATCTAATTATCTTAAATCACTAAAAATGAACGTGTGTATATTAGATTTCGTTTATATTCGAACATGTATATATTAAGTATTCGAAAATGTTAATAAAGTAATCGCATGTGAAATTACCTAGATGTGGTTGCTTGACCATTTCAGATATATTTTATTTTTACCTGCCAGTATCTTGGAACTAGGCTCAATTTTTTTCGCAGCTCATACTTAAAATAGAAAAATAAATATACCTTATTTTGATAGTAGTAAAATTTATTAAATACTAATTAATTAATTAATTATAAATATATACATATAAAATCAATTTTGTCGAAAAATATTGTTTTTGCGCTACCAGGATTCGAACTTATTTACAATCCGGGGAAGTACAATACCAATTGTGTTATAGCGCCAGTATTTTTCATGACAAATTTTCGAACCTATATGTTACACTTTTTTAAATGAATACTTCTGTCGTTCCATTATTTAAAAGCCATCTACATTGTTTTTACGGAATCTCAAATACCTTTGAGTAAACCGACTGCAGACGCCAGAATTATTAATTCATTTTTATTAAATTTTTGGACACATTGATACAATTTATATTATTAAGGAGAACACATTCTTATTGTGAAGTCGTAATTGTTCAGAACATAGAACAGACCTATGTTCTAAATAATTACAACTTCACAATAAGAATGTGTTCTCCTTAATAATTAGTAAAATATATTATTAAGAAAAATGGTATCAATAATGAGTGCTCATAATAAATGAAAAGATATTCTAAAAAAAATTATTCGGTTGAAGAAACATTAAAATTTTTTCCTTAACAAAATAAAAGGTTGCTTTATATCCGGGGTCGCCTTATATCCGGGCTTTTATGTTAATAGCGAAATTCCTGCCTGAAATATTAAATACTTTATTATTTCAATGACGCTATTTTGCCATGCAGTGGAATTTTCAAAACAAACTTTAAACACTGAAACATAACGCAAAGGGTTTATAGTGTAATGTGACATCACGCGAGAGGCATTCTGGGAAAAGTAACACCTCCGTGGAGGAATTTAAAATGTTTAAACCAAAGTTTGCTCGCACTCACCTGCGAATAAATAATTTTTTTCTAAAGAATGTATGTAATTTGTCAATAATAATTTTCATGGCGCCAGTAATCGTAATATTTTATATGTATTTTATGATTTGTCATAAGCAATCAAATTTTTTATTCATGTTACTATATTATTTCTCCTTCAAATAAATATATTATTCGTCATTATATTTTTAAAATATAATCGCTTTGTATGTAACCACGAATTTTATTACACCAACCGATTTCGCTTAGCTCAAGCTTCGTCAGGATGTATTTAAAATTAACTATAAATACAAAAAGTATTTATTGGTTGTTTTAAATACGTCCTAACGAAGCTTGAGCTAAGCGAAACCGGTTGGCGTGTAATAAAATTCGTGGTTCCATGCAAAGTAATTGTATTTTATTTAATCTAACATGGCAAACCACAAAGTGAAGCTTTCAACGAAAAAAATCTAAACTTATATTTTTTGTTTATATATGCATGTCTGCAGGTTTATAAACACTTCTAACGCATATCAAATTTATTATTGGTAAATAATAATGTGGAGGTCTATCGCCTCCATTCTTGTTAGCCATATAAAAATGAAGCTGAATGCGACCGCTAAGACTCAAGATACTGGCTGCGTGCAACAGCGTACATCATGTACACGCGTCATCATGCACGGACGGGTCAAGCCATTATCTTCACTTCGCGCATTGACGTCCGCAGCAACAGCAACTTTCCGATTTTCGATTCATAATTCGCGCGCTTAAATTTAAACCTCAACATTTGTAATTAGTTTGTTTCAATAATTTCAGTGCCAACAGTAATTGGTTCAATTTATAATACAAGATCCAAGTTACAAAATTCCTGTTTGGATATCTATACACAATTAAAATATTCCATACGCTTTTGTGATACGAACACGAGAGCATCGGATAAACTATTGTATCATCATATCTTAACCCTTGTTAGGTTATTTTTGCTTTCTGCCTCGGCTTCATATTCAGGGGGGAGGCATCTAGCCCTAACTGGTTCTTTTTTTAAATATTGACAAGTCAAATGGTTATGAAATGAAAGATTATTTTTTTTATAAGAAAGTTTATTATCTATATTTTATGATACTTGTATATGTTAGAAGTGGTAAATGAGCATTTTGAACACTTATTAAAAAGGCTATTCAAAAATAATAACAATTAAATTAACATTAAATATGTGTGTTCATCATGCCAGCATAAACCATAAATATACCAAATTGTCTATGTTGACGCTTATCTAATTTAGATTATACAGGTCCCTCACGTAAGGGATTACCTCTTAGGATGGTCCTGGATCCTGGACGTGAAGTGTGGTCAGCTGCTTGTGGTGCCAGCGTAGAAAGACGGAGTTTAGGCTTGGAGTTGATTGACCACCAGACGATGCCCAATTATCCAGGCAAACCGGAACTCTGGACGCGATTTTCTTATGCAATATTTGCGTTCCTTATAAGATACCGTCTGCCCTGATAGCGAGTCTTTTCACGCTACATCAAATTATGTTGATCAACTTTTTATAGATCCACCAGGACCCTTACTTTATATATATACTTTCACATCAACGATTAAACGCAGAGAACATCATAGTCTAAGCTTAAACTGAGGCGCACGGTTTAGATTTTCCCCAGAATCACAATTTATAAAACACTTGCTTAATACTCGTATTTCAGAAACGATATTGATTTTATTTTCTAAATGAAAATTAGACCCCGTCTTTGTGGAGCGAGTTCTCCCGGCCGAGATTTTGTGAAGACTGCCCGCATAAAGAGATGCATCCCTTAGTATATTTGCCGACCTGACTTTGGTCACGTACGCCAGTCTTCCATCTTTATTGCTTTACACACGCTGTGTCGGTGCACCTGCGTCTAACAATACCGAGTTTAATTACCCTCCGTCCCTCACTTCGACTAAGTATTCTTGAACAAAATATTATTTTGGGCCATTTCGCATTCTAAAACCCTTATTCACATTCATATATACTGCAAACCGGGCTGGGATCCCGGTTGGATTCTCAACCAATGACGTAACCGAGTAAGATGCCATAAACTAACCGCGCGTAGTTTCGCTAAACGGAGAAATAAAATAAATGCCGTCTGAAATGTACACAGATCTTACAGTTCAAGTCTATGATTCGTAATGAGATTCGCCACG
Organism: Eubasilissa splendida; assembly: GCA_031772225.1. NCBI lineage: Eukaryota > Metazoa > Arthropoda > Insecta > Trichoptera > Phryganeidae > Eubasilissa > Eubasilissa splendida. Next base: position 17,806,825 of record CM062863.1, read on the forward strand.
TGGATCTCTTGTTAATACTGAAGGCACGTAGCCACTTTTATCGGCCTCCGTGTTTTACGGCTAGGTGATGTCATAATGCTGCTACGGGCGGCGCGCTTCCAAAACGTAGCAGCCATTATTCTGCGCGGCTGCCGACTCTCGCCAGCACTCGATTTATGTTATTTTTCACACATTCGGTATGATATATTAAGTGCGATAGTTCAGTACATAAAACAATCGCGACATAACAGAACTAGAGGTCCAAGCATAAATTTAATGTCTAGACGCGATCTGCTGCATATGCGTGGGGTAGCATGGAAGGAGAAGTGAGCACATACTATAAAGTATATATACTAAGACAAGATTACGTGTCATACACGGTTTCAGAGTTTAAACAGATGTTATGTCAACTTACAAATAAATAACGCATTACAACATGCAAGTGCCAAATTATTAACAGGTTAAAGCTCGATACTTGCCACAGAAATTTCACATATTTTAAACCCATTTCAAGAAAATGTAGATTATACGAGTATAATGACAATAACAAGATAAATGAAATATAATCTCCAAATTATTATTACAAAAAAATACATGACACTTTTCATGAAATTTTAGATATGTTGTTACTTAATATTTATTCATAATTATTTATTTGTTCCTTTATATTATTATTCCTTCCTTTATTTAATTAACCATTTACTTCTGCATTTTAATATGCTGATATTTTCGCAGTAACATTTAATCAGTATAGTATTTAGAATAGGTATATGTAAGCTACGTGGAGTTGTCAAATTGTAGCTCACTTAAAATATTTGATGACCACATTATTTATATTAAACCATATTTATATTATTACATTAAACCAGCTAACATTTTGATGTTATTTTTTCCGCTTTTATTGTTCTATAGAACGCAAAAAGTACAAAATTCATATCAATTTTAAAACACGTGAAATCACACACATTAACGCCAACTCCAAGCAGTATATTATATTTTTACCATCACCCGTAATACGTATACGGATTGTTCAAACGTCAAGTTTACTACTGTGAAAGTTAATCCCGCCTAATAATGTGACAAGATCAAAAATCTGAGAATGACGTCAAATTTAATTTATTTTAAATATTCGCCAATGCACGCAATTTCATGCTTTATTTACCCCTGTGTTTGAAATCTTGCTATCGAAAAGTATTCGGTTTATGTGGTAATATAAATTCAACAGTGAGATCATCATAGGAAGAATTCTCATCACTAAAATAGAGAGATATTGAATAATTCATCGTCAAATACTGCATTAAAATATCTATGTAACAGATGACTTTTGAAACACATGAAAAGTTCGCCATATTTAACTAATAATAATAATGATGAAAATACTTTTATTCCTGCGTGATCGGGATTTTTTTATGAAGACCCAATTCGCCATAAAGACAATATATATTATAGATTACATTAATGTTATAAAATAATATTTATGTTATGAAAAGAAAAGCAGAAAAAAAAGATAAAAAAGTTTACACATAAAAGTATAAACAACGTATAAATACTGCATTTCAGTCACAGCTATTATTGTATCTGTAGCTATCATGTAGTCGATGCCATTCTCTCTGGTCAGAGAGCCAGCTTTCTATGAGTGCGCTGCTTACGCCAGCAACACGATGTCTCAGAAGTGGAACGAATCCATATACACGGCCTTCGGCAAACATTGTAGATGCGCTACAATAACGCGCCAAGCCGTACAGCATTCTGTATGAGTTCTTGTACTGTAACTAATAGTTCACGGTTTTTTCAATCCAATATTGGATGGTAAAATAAATTTATCAACGATTGAACAACTCGTATTTGATAAATTTTTACTATTGTAAAAATTTACCACTAATCTTACCATCGGCCCTCACTAAAGGTGATGTGCAATAGGGTGATCAGTTCATTTGCACAATTTTGAATGAATGTCGGTAGAATATCGCACTTTTGAAGTAGTATCACTGTGTTTTATTGCCCTCCAGTTAGACCTGTCTTCTGCAGCTCGTTCCTAGCTTTTAATATTTACCTCTAGTAAATAATATAAACATTGCTTACTAATAAAGGTGTACTCTCATTGTGTGAAATCTGAATATTTTTTTAAAACATCACTTCTACAAATATACATTACTCACTTAAAACAAATTTTAATTAAAAAATCACACATTTTATCAGCCGTCCCGTTTAAAAGAGACACAAAATGAATGTTGTTAAATAGCTGAGAAGCCATAAGAGAGAATTGTGTTGAGAGTAAAAAAACTATGTGAACAAAAAAAAATCATAATAATTAAACATTGAGTTGGATGGACGAATTGTGATGGAACAAACATTTCCTAAAATCACATGTACCTGAGTGTGGATCGACGACACTGGAATTCATTGTTTTCACGTTAAACAGTTAACTGCCGGTATAGACCATTTGTAAACCTTCCCTTAGAAATAATTTATCTGTAAATAAAAATGTATCATTAGAAAAGCAATCGTAGATTCTATTAATATATTATATATAAAGTAGTGTTTAAAACCCATCGTTTAAGCGTTACTTTTTTTTTCAACTTCAGCTCGCGTTTCAGACTTTATTTGTATCTTTCTTGCATGCGACGATTTACTATTCTATTTCCCTACTCGGACTGTTTAGAATATCATTACTTTGTTTAGCTCGTCATTTTTGCTGTCTTTTTAGTGTCGCTTTTTTTGAACTAAATCGCCTACAAATTTATGAAATACTTCTTAATTACCGACATCTTTTGATATGAATCTAGAAAAATAGTTAAATTTTTAAATTATAATGAACCTGCAGCAAACATCTAAAAATATATACATGCAAATAATACGCATAGATAAAAAAATTCAACAATTTTAAACAATTAAAATGAATAAAGTAACTATTCAATTTTTGATTTGCTTAATATCGCTGTCAAGAAAATCGTATATTTTACCTTTACAAAATCATTTTAAATATTTGATTCTTGTATCTCTCACGGATATCCGCCGTCAAATCCTTTAACGGTATAATTTGAATTATTGCTGAATACATCATCCTTCAGTAATCTTAATTCTAATCCCAGAAATTCCAAAACGGAGCACAAAGCAGTCACGAGAACAGAGCTGGGATTTTCAAATCCCCATCCACCCGTACGTACTCTTATATGTAAGTGGATTGGCATTCATGTATTTTGTTCATGAACAATCGTCAAATAATTTATGAATGGTCTATCATTGATTAATTATCTCCTAATAACTGATTTAATTCGGTTAGTTGCTATCATAAATATATCTTTTGTAAATGTTATTTAAATACACAGGGTGTTACAAACATTGTCAACAATATTTTATAGATCCCTAGGATACCTGACTAAATTACGAGTCGAAAATGTTCAACCATGTCAGATATATAAGCATATCAAAAACATAATTATGCGATTATTTCGATTATTTGAAATATTTTATAGATTTTAAATTATATTTTGAATACAAAAAATTAAAGGTTATAGAATTTTGAGTGGCCAGACTATTTTTTGTTAGATGATTTATGGCCTGAAGCAATGATACAGATTAATAATGGATAAATTTCGCAAATATTTATTTCGAAATACTTAAAGCTTAACATGATTTTGTAAAAACTTCAAACAATAATATCTTTTGTAACCGTGCAGAATTTAAACATATTTTTTTGAACATTTTCAATCCGTAATTTAGTCCGGAATCCACCCATAAAATATTGTGAACTAGGTCTGTTACACTTTGTATATTATATATGTATGACATGTTTGTTTCAAATAGACAGAATTGTAACACGATAATGATTATAAAATACGTATTCTAGTACAGCAGTAATCCGAAGAGCAAATTCGTATCGGGACTACAGTAATATCAGTCGAAGACCAGTTCCAAAATCCAATATAGCAGCAAGAGTCGAAGATAGAAGAAGAAATAAAACATAAATTTTGTCAGGAAGAAAGTCGGTTTGAAAATATGAGCGAGCCTCTCTGCCAGTCAAATTTATTAGCAACTCAGGTACCGGGTAGTGCCCCAGCCACTGGGGCAGGGTTTACAACCACTACCCTAGCCTGCGAACCTGTGAGTCTTGAATTAAGTCGCTTCGGCGAATTGTCGCAGGCCTCACATTTGGCCCTTCACTGAAGTTTTTTTTCTGCTGAAGCCTGCCGCTAGTAAGAGCGCCACGCAAGGCGCTCATATCCTGTTCGGCACACACTTTTAATATTATAAATATGATAACATCTACATATGTTGCTTCGCCAGCCGTAGCGTAGTAGTTTAAGTATCTGTCTAAAAATCCAATTCTCTCTTGGAATATAGGTTCGAATTATATCAGCTGCAAGTTTTTTTTTAAACTTCGTTTATTTTTAAATCTTGAACTAGCCTACCTATTTCTCCCTCACGGCAGTGAATACTTTTAAAGTAAGAACAAAAAAGTGAAAAATTAAAAATATAAGTATTATAAAAACTGGTTTTCCATATAAAGAAGACGAAGAAGAAAACTTGTAAGATGCAGTATACCAGTCAACCTCCAGAACTTTACAAAATATAAATGTTGCTTAAACTCATAGAAAAAATCATACTGGGTCCGCGAGTTAGCACTTTTAATTTAAATTATAAATAATACGTCTGTGGAAGGCAAATTACCAACGCTCGTTATTTATTTTATTTTTAAGCAATCATTCTTAAATTTAATTTGAGTAATCATATATTATTATATTTCGCTACATGCCAGTAATAGTGGTGAATATTCTATATATTTTTTCAAAGACATAAACCGCTTTTTTCCCCCAAATATTCGTCAAGTGCTGCCGATTAAGCCTGGCAGCGAGACTGTATAACAAGGTACGTAACTATTTATTTAAAAATATGTTTCCAAATATAATTACAAGTACAAAATGTAATAAACTATGGTACACGCGAGAAACTAGTTATAAAACAAACATTGCATCATTATAATAGTATTTATTGGATAAAAAATGACAGTTGCGAAGAAAACAAAAGGGGTCTCTCAAGCACGTGCCTTTTCTTCTGGTATTCTGTCCGATGTCAGGCGTCACTACCGTTTTGATACTCTATAAGCCTCTGGTACTCTACGCGGTCTTGAGATCTTCCGAATAATTATAACGCCTAATTCCAAAACCCCTTAACATGGCTTTGTGTTTTTAAGTTATGGATTAAAACGTATATTTTGAAAGCAAATATACAAAATGTTTGATTTTACATCAGCAATTTTAAGGAGACAATTCTGTAATATATATTTTTTTCTGTACATATGTATCTTTCTGGCAACTATACTGGATTTTAAATCACGTGATCATCAATAAGAATAATTAATTTTAGGGTTAACTTATACTCTGTCTGCTTTGGGGTACTTTGGAATTAACCCTGATTTTGAACATGCAATATCAATGGATTTAAATAGCTTTTGCGGGAAACTATATGTTCTGCATGTAGTTGAGAAAAAAAATCTACAAAACTGCATATTTAACTCAAATTATCCGCTACAATTATTCTGCATTAAGTCCGATCTGCCATCTGAGGTTCCTAAATCAGAAGAACTTTTTTTTGATCGATCCACTAGTTTTTCCTATTAGTTTTTCCGATCACAATTTAGATAACCCAGGTACTTCAATTTTTGACTCTTGATATTGTTCAAGATGATATCACTTATCTCCATTATTTCAAGAACACGCATTCAAAGTGAAACTTCTTATTTTGGATTATGTTTTTATATTTTTATTAAATTATATTATGAATTTTGGTTACCAACACCTACGTAAAAATTTTCATTAGGCTCCTCGCCTTTTACGGATAAATCATTTCAAATTATTATTTTAATAAATTCCTTATTTCCGGCAAACCATGTTGCACAGTAACAATATGTTGTCAGTTGTGTAAGAATGCGGTTATCGCGTCAAAGGAAGTTTTTTTTTTCCAGAATACTCTGGGGCCTTGTGACTCAATGGCTTTCTAAAATTGACACATATGTGGACTCTCCATACCTTCATACATAGATGAATGATACAGATTGAATATTATGTTCCAGATCGATGTTGTTTTTGAATAACTAAGAAATAAAACACAACTATTTAAGTTAGTTTTTTTTTATCAATTATATGATTAATTACAATTAGGTACAAAATATGATATTGGCCATGTTGCTGCCCATGGCAGCAGCACAAATGTGTGCTCTTTTAACCATATTTTTCATTACATTCTCGCACACTTTGCATGTTATTTCAGCAGTTTATTTTCAAATATTGTCCCGTCAAATCAGGTAATCTAAGAGGCCAGTCGATATCGCCGCTTTTTGGCATTATGTGGTCGGGAAAAATTTCTTGCAAATTTTCAAACGTAATTTGGGCTGTGTGTGAGGTGGTACCATTCTATTGAAACCACACGTGTTTCAAGTCTAATCGACCCATTCAGCCACCAATAAGTTTTCCAACACGTGACGATAGCGATCACCGTTAATGGTTACCGCATTGTGATTACTATTTAAATAAAATGTTTTAATGACTTCAACACGTTGTTGAAGCGTCCGGTGCTCCATAATAAATTGTAATCGACTACTCTCAACGACTACAAAATCGGCCTGGAACAAAATATTTGAGAGGAAAAAAAATGCACGATATGGTATGGATGTGCGGAATGCTCACTCTCATCAAGAAGATGCGTTAGCTTCATTAGACCTTTGGACTGACTATAAATAATATCAGGAGATGGTCTCAGGTTAGTAAGAGAAGAGTTGTGGAATGGTCTGCACATTCTTCACAGCACAATACAATATTCAATATACACGAATCAGGATAGATCAACCACGAAATATGTTCAGTTTATTGTGTTCAAGCACCTTCGAACAAACGTGAGCAAGTCGATGGGTTCATGTAATTGCAACTAGCGTATATCGTTTGTTAGTTGGAACAATAATTGTATTTTACATTATTTCATTTACCAGTTCAGCCACATATCATTATAAAAACAGTACATGACTTAAATTATAAGGTTTATTTCGACGAAAATTAAAGAAATTAATTAATATGCAAATATTTCTTTAAATGAGAAGGCACGCTTGCGTCTCACTCATTCGCAGTTTGGATGCCTCAGGCAGGCCTATCAGGGTTTCTCAAAGGTTTATAAGGGAGCTCATCCTATAAAATACATTTCACGGCGTACATTAAACGCTGATTACACCGTTTAATATTCAAGGCGCGTCCCATCGCTCTCTCTAGACCCCTTCCAGTCCTACACACATACACAGGCACACATACACAGGCGCACACACATAGGCACACACACGCAGGCTACAGGATGTACCTAACAGACTTAGTTTATAATATTTTATTGATGAACATTTGACTTACTTTGAATCAAAAATGTCAAAAGCTATGTTGTGTAAAATTTACATACTTTTTATTTTTACAAATTTACAGTGCTGATGTACTGGAGCTGAAATGTCCACACCGCGAATGCTATCGAGATGTCGAGATCAAACAAATATCGGTCAAGTTGACTTCTGCGTTTGGGTGGGAATTTGGATGTGGAATTGTGTCAATAACAACGATTGCGGCTGATTCGAAAAGACGCACCAAAAGTGTGTTGACGAATTCGGAACTATCCTTAATGAATTACTTTCTTGAAGAATTGAAATTTATTGTGTATTATTTTGTTTTAATTTTTTTTTTCTTAAATGTATACGTACACAGAATATGTATCACATTAGTATTCTTATTATTTTCAAACAATGCTAAGTTTTTGTGCTATGAAAAAAATATTAACTCGGTAGCCTTGGACTAAACTGGTTTAAGAATTTATAAAAAATTTGTTAAACCCTACTTAAAATTTAAATAATAATCCACCTTCGATCGTAAAATACTCTTTCTTTACGCTTGTAATGCTACTTTTTAGATTAAAAATAAAGCTTTAAATCAATTTTAAAAAATTAAGGTGATAGCTTTTAAATAAATGGAATGTAAGACGTATCAATTTGAAATAGCTGCAGCATATAAAATCGAAAATTTGTCGTCTAGTTACGAGGCTGACATAGTGTAATTGGTTTATCGCACTTCCTCGAATAGGAAGAGATCCTGGTTCAAATCCCGGTGGTAGTAAATTTTTATAAATATATATCTTTCTAATTGATGCATTAAATTTGTATTAAATTAAAAAATTGACTATTGTAATTTTTAACATTTATTTTACGCATACTGCTTGAAGAATATTAGACTAAATATTTGAAAAGGGTTTTCACCCTAATAATATTCTAAACTATGTACATTACACCCTGTATAATAACAGACGAAAATGTTGTTAGCAAAAAGGTATATTTACTATTTATACATAAAAGGTGAAATTTAACTGTTTCATTATCTTGGGACTGCCGGGTGTTCTAGGGAAGAATTCCATCCCTTATATTTTAAAACGCGCGTTATACAACATTAAAGGGACATCTTTTGATAATTTATGTGACCTTTTTATATTTAAAGTATTTTTACAGTTATTTATCCAACATTTCTAATTTATTCTAATTTTCTAACGCATCCCTACCCACCTCTCTAGGCTGAGGTTTGTAACAAAGTGGAAAGTGATTTCAACATACACGTGTTTTATTTATTGATGTGTAGAAAAAAATAACGTTCAAATAATTAATATTTAACGCAAACTTTTTGTGGTTAATATTTATAATATTTTCCGAAACCGATTGGTGAAAATAATGAAGCAGTTAAAAACACGGTTAATGAATTATTTATTATGAATAATGAACTTTCTACACTGTATGTCGTATATAATATTTTTATGATATATATTTTTTAATGGGATAAAGTGTCCCTTCGTGTCCTTCATAGCCAAACTAGTTACTCCGGCAACACATTTCATGTGCATTACGTAATTTTATTTTAACTTAAATAACCGTTATATGATACCATAACGAGTAATTACTCATCGTTTTTTAATATATATAATATAAGTCAAAAATGATCTACATTTTTCGTTCCACTATTTATTTGACTTTAACTTTGGTCGTTTGGGTTATAGAGTACCGGGGCCGGTGACCACCATGCTCTTTCATCTGTAGTATCGCTTAGGCGCAGGTTAAAATTGAGTAAAATGCTGCAAAATGTCGCAGGAGCGTAACCGTTGGGTTACAGCGTTTTAGAGAGTGTCGGCTATTAAATTTTGAAAGCGATTTATTGAGCAATAGACTGTTGCGTCATTTTATACAGGTCTTTCATCAGTGAAATTATCATTTATTTTCCTGATATGGTTTGGGGGTGGTTTCCGGTGGTTTTGATTGTACTCGTATGTAGGAGGGGGCCGGTGGAGGCGCCGTTGCTGGGAATTTTGTGGGCGCATCTAATGCATTTGTCGATCTCCAGTTTGAGGAACTTTGATCGCTGTACTGAATAGGGTTAGTTTCGACTTGATACATCGCTGTAGTAGCGATGCGGGTTTAAATGATCTTGTGTTTGAGATCGGATTTTACCATTTAAATGCCATGTGTACGTTAACACACCAAATTATTGTATGTCATGCTAGGCTATAAGCGTGTTAACACGTACTTTTGGACCTTCAAAACTTTCAAGGATTAAAGTCATATTTTTAAATCATTTTGCCATCTGTGAACGACAGGTCTCAGCTTTTAAGACCCTTAAAGACTAGTCTTATCCTATGTGACGTCTTCCATTTCAAATATAGTTGGCAGTTAAAAGGTTAAAGGATGATCTGGGAAACCTTTGGAGTTAACTGAGTGTGCTCTTTTTATTTATGTACACAAAACTTTACGGAAGCCAAACTCGTCATGAATGATTTGATGGGCAGAACTATGACTGATGGTTTAGTCATGATTCCTCACCGATGGTAACTCACCTATCTCACAAATTTCGCTATTTCGCTAGAACTATCTATCGAGCTTGCTGAATCTTGTCTTCCGTGGTGGAGGTTGATGGGCGTCCGGCGCTCTTTTAAACTTCTCGATCCACAAAAACACAATCCCCTTTTTTCAGCCCCTTTCACACCCCCTGACCAGAGAAATTGGATCAATATTGTTATTCCCCTTGGTGCAAACTGCTAGCGGAGCGGACATATTTACACTGTAATAGCCGCAAGGCAAATAACGCGATCGTGATCAAATTTTGCACACGTGATCGCAGTCGTACAAAAAGGCAGTATGACAACCTTGCATGTGTGTTATGGCGAAAGTGTAGATAATTGTTGATTCGCCCACATAACAATATATATGACGATCGATGTACATGTTGATGTGTACCTAGTTGATACAGTGTAATGCTGATTTTCCGTCAATTCTAGCATCTTACGAAACGTTGTTTGCGCATCTTATTGAACTCTACCTAATATAAATACTAGCATACACATCCATGAAAATATTATTTATAATTATACGAAAAGCACTTGCGCACTGCGACCATTTAGGATTGAGTAAAATGGACCACGGCTGTAACATTATTTTACATATAATGTCAAACATTTTGTTTATTTAGATTGCAAAATTAAGTCCTAGCATCCTACGCCATGAAAATTTATAATTTTTGCTTGATGGAAACTAATTCAAAACATGTGAAAATAAAATCATTTTATTTATTCTCCTCGCTTAGCGAGTAGAATAATAATAAAAAAAAGTTTTTTATTTTTCACGTGCGTGATTATGGAGATCTATAGACTTACCTTGGAAACAGTAAATAATTCAAAACAATTTGATTCTGTGAAATCTGTGAGAGTAGATAGATTAAATTTTATATCTGGGTTTTCTTTACTGCATATATGGGTTTAGTTATGTCACTGGGTTTTATTTATTATATTTATTTATATTTAATATCACAATGGGATAAACAGTTTTATAGTGAAATAAATCAAAGACTTTGTCTTGAAACCTCTGCTATATAGCCTAGAAACAGGAATAGTACCATCACATTTAAAAGAAGCAGTTATCAAACCTATTTACAATAGTGGAAATAAAACAAAGATAATCAACTACAGACTGATTTCTCTACTTAGCTGTTTTGCAAAACTACTGTAAAAAGCAGTAAAAAAGAGACTCATGGAATATCTTGAGACAAATAAAATTTTATCTGAAAATCAATACGGTTTCAGAGCCAATATGGGAACTGAAGATGCTATTGCAAAACTAGTTGAACACACTACCACAAACATGGATAAGGGACGCAAAGTACTAGGTATCTTTCTAGACTTATCGAAGGTTTTTGATACAATATCACACTCTTTGCTTTTAAATAAACTCAATAATATTGGTATCACAGGTAGTCGCTTGAATTGGTTCAAAAGTTATCTTGAAAATAGGAAACAAACTATTCAAATTAATATCACCCGCAGTGATCTAATGTACATTAAATATGGAGTGCCTCAAGTTCGCACACTTGGACCGATACTCTTTATAATACATATCAATGAATTTTTGAATAAAACTTTGGAGAATAAAATTAAAATAAGTTATTCTCATACTGGAATCATTTTAAATGGTGATATGTGGGCTGAAGTATTTAAAAGGGCTGAATTAGCTACAGAAATCAAAAGTACTCTAGACAATTACCTACTAACACTTAACTAAAAAAAACATATTTTATTGCATTTTCGTTAAAAACACAAGAGAACTATGTCGTCTCAAATACTTTTAAAATACATACATGTATTTTGAATTCAAATCAAATATGTAACCGTGACGTCATTGAAAAAACGAATGAGATAATTTATCTCGGATTAACAATTGATAAAAATTTGCGATGGGTTCCTCATATCGATCGAGTAAGCTCCAAAGTGAGAAAATTAATTAATATTTTCAAAATTTTACGCAGCATCATGAATATTACTTTATTAAAAATGGTATACTATTTACTTTGTCAGAGTCTCATCAGTTACGCAATATGTGCATGGGGTGATACAGCTTCAATGGATTCTCTAATTAAGGCTCAGAAATGGGTCATCAGAGTAATAAATAAGAGGCCATTTAGACATAACCCTGAAGAACTCTTTAAATCCTTTCATGTTTTTGATATAAGACAATTGTTTACCAGAGCAATCTTAAAACTATTTTTTTTTTAAATAACTTTACTTCCTCGATCCGATGCAAAGAAAACTAGGAGCAATGCCTTGGGATATTCTTCAGTGCCAAAAATGAATACCAATTTCGCTCAACGAACTTTCTTATTTAACAAATTGCCACTAGACCTTAAAGGCTTTAAAGTGATTAACGATTTTAAACCAAAAATAACAAAGTGGTTGCTTGATGTGGATAGAAAGTAAAATGAAACTAATTTGTCATTTGTGCTAACCTAACTACCTATACATTTTTGTCTCCAACTATTGTGTATTACAGACAATAATATTTTTATAACTTTTTTTACAATAACATTTTATAACTTCTGTACTTTACTCACATAACTTTTTATAACTTACTTTACATTATATTTGCTTACCTTACTTTATAACGATTGTACCTTAACATTTACAATTTTTTAAAACTGTACAGGTAATTGCTTTAGAACAGACCACGACTAGTAAAGTAATTCACTTTATTTCCATATGTACTATTTAAGCTACAGAAAAAAAAATTAATTGCATAGATAGGTTTAGTTATGTAACCGAGTTTTGTTTACTGTGTAGTTACGTTAAGGTACGAGTATATAACTGAGATCTGAGAGAAAAACTATATAAATAGGCATTAACAAAATTAAATAAACTGATTAATTAATTTTTTTTAGGAGAACACATTCTGAATATGTTCTGAATAATCACATGTTCTGAATAATTACAACTTCACAATAAGAATGTGTTCTCCTAAATAATAAAGTTGTATCAATGTGTCCAAAATTTAATAAAAATGAATTGACAATTCTGGCGTCTGCTATCAGTTTACTCAAAGGTATTTGAGATTCTGTAAAAATAAGGTAGATGGCTCTGTCAAATGATGGAACGATTAAATGTATTAATATCAAAAAGGTAACATATAGGGTCGAAAATTGTCGCTAAAAATGATGTCGCTGTAGCTTAGTTGGATAAAGCACCTTCCCCGGTTAGGAAAGAGATCCAGGTTCGAATCCCGGTGGCGCAACAACAATATTTTTCGATAAAATTGATTTTATATGTATATCTTTATAATTAATATATTTAATTCATATTTAACATATATATTTAACACGCAAGTAGTATATATGTAGTTGAAAATTATTAAGGGGTCGTTCAACCATTCAGTCGTTGCCTTGCCCAGACATTCAGCCAGGGTAGGTTGGTCCTGAGATGGGGAGTCAGCACTCTGCACACTCTGCCAAATTAATTATTATTGCCTTCGGTATCACAGAAAGCCAACATGATTTAACGATTTACATATTGTTTAAAATAACATGAACATTCGCTTTGAATAATTGAAGAGCGATTCCATTACGATATGTGTAAAGACGTGTATTTTAATGATTCGATGCAGTTGTTTTCAATATTTAGAGGTGCTTGAACAATCTATCAACAATTGCAATCGTTGCATAATTTATTGTGCAAGATATTGTTTTAATAATATCTTAATTATCATTCTTATAATGATTTTATTCTTATTCATTTTGAAAAGAAAAAAATAATCGCAAAATTTATTAAGTGTATTCCAATGCAGTTATAATCAAGGGACCTCGTAACTACCTCCTAAAAAGCCTGCGTGAAAAGATATCCCTTCCCTAGTAAGCCCCTTTCTATGTTCTTATTTAATTTCATCTCGATAGAATTGCGTGCATGTATTATATGTAAACAGATACAGACATTCAAAATTATGTATAAAAGGATACTATTTTATAATTTATAAATAATTTCACCCATAATTTTACAAAACGCGTTAAAATAAATTAAAAATAGTATATTGTAAATACCACTACATTATATACAGGATGAATACATAACTATATTACAAGTCGAAAATGTTCAAAAAATATGTGCAAAAACTGCACTGTTACAGAAAATATTATTGTATAAAATTTTACAAAATCGTGTTAAGCTTGAAGTTTACATACTTAGAAATAAATATTTGCGAAATCGTTCAAATATTAATCAATATCTTTGCATAAGGTCCGAAGTGATCTAACAAATGAATAGTCTAGTCGCTCGAAATTGGATAACCTTTAATTTTTTGTATTCAATATATAATTTGGAATGCACGAAATATTTCAATTTATCGAAATAATCACATAATTACGATTTTTTTGAAATGCTTATATCTCTGACATAGTGAAATTAAGCATATACCCTTAAAGTATTTTGACCTACGATTGTTATACCCTGGATATGAATATATATGCATATCACATATACTTTATCAAATATTTGTGATAGTCATCGACGTAGATATCGGGTTAGAGACGGTTTAATACCTATTTTTGGGATGCTTTTATTTAGTGTTTACTTTTGATGCGATCGAGTAAGCGCCTTTAATTAATTCTTAAGTTTTGATTTTTAAAAATTCAGAATTTTCGTCTTAGGTTATCTGTGTTTCCTACCAGTCTGGATAATCGAGGGTGTGATGTACATTTGATACATCATAGTTACTTCCCCAAAATACATTTACAAAATAGTGTATTTAAAAATGTTTTTAATTTAATTTATGTGTACAATGTTTCAATAAAATATAACGATTAGTTTATTAACTTTGTTTTATGAACCACTGAGAGTTATTTATTTATATTTAACCGGTTTCGGGAAAATACTTTTTCCTTCATCAGGATGAAAAAATTAACTAAAATAACATGTCAAAATGTTTTTACTATCATTTAAAAAAAAAATTATATATAATTATTAAATCTAGTACTTAACATAATTTTTTACGATGATGATAGATTTGTAAATAGATTTAATGATCCAAAATTATTGAAAAAATTAAATTTTGTTTGTTATTTATAATATTTTGCTTAGTTTCACGCTATTTATTTATTTTAATGATTCTAAATTATTCAATTTAAGACCAACATTGTTTCTATGTAAAACAGACAGCACCAAACTTTTATCACAAGTATGATAATTTTCTAATAAATGATTGGAAAATTCTGAAAAACTATAATTATATAAACATCTTAAATGATCTTTTACTTGTATGTTAAAATGTATTATTTTAAATATTGAAAATATCAAGAAAAAGTGTAAGAAATGTCCAACTCATTTATTGTGTTAATGATATTGTACAATCTACAATGTGAATTCATGAAATCAATTTTAATTGTAAACATATTTTGTCGCTTTATTTATTTAATTTAAATTAAGATTCTGGAATATGACCAAATAAATCAAAACATTCTGTCTTCCTACCATATTTATCCAGAATTCAAACGGCGAGCTTTTCATTGGTATTGTTTGTTTTAAAAAGTCACCTCTTCCAAAGGAATCAAATACACGTCGATGCGATCCAATCACGAAGTCTCTGAAAAAGTAGATAAGTGTCTGATTTAAGCGTCGAATGCAAGTCCCCATTAAGGCGTGGGTCGCTGAAAGCCAGATAATCTCTCCCCCGGGGGCTTGTCGCGGAGAGAAGTGTCACGAGCGGAGAAAAAACAACTCCGGAGCAAGCGACACTTTTGAGTTTCGGTTGTGAGAACCCGCTTGGGAAATGTTTTGTCGTGAAGACACGCCATAAAATAAAAGATAAAATCCCTTTCTTGGCTGGGATTCGGGATTTTTTGCCTGCACCTATTTCAGCGGAAGATAGTGCAAGAATTAAAGTTTTTTTTTACAAGTTTAAACGCAAATTTTACCATTTTCGACTTAAAAGTTGATGAGATTTTTTAGTAGTCTAATCAAACTTAATCTAACCTAACTTCATCATAATTATCAGCATCACTTTCATACGCTTATCTTAGAAACTAAGAGTCGCCATAAAGATATTTATCTCTTTCTCTCTCTCGGTCGATGTGCTCATGACTCAGTATCGTGATTCTCTATTCTGTTTCTACAGCTCGAACACTTGCTTCTACTTTTCACAACCCTGAGCCTTGTTTATTTGTTGTTGTACTATTGTTAAAATAGGTTTTAGTACGAATTATTTATAATTTTAAATTAAATGAATCAATTTGAAAAATATACAGAAAATAACAATCTGTCAAAAAAAAGTCAATTGGAAAGATTACAGAATATAAATTCGAAATTCGTCGAAAATATATTTAATTGCCATAGCTAAATTTGTGAACGCGCATCCCCGGATAGGAGGAGGTCCAGGTTCGAATACCGGTAGCAACTAAATATTTTTTTCGATAGATAGATATTTTATGTATATCTTTCTAAATTATTCATTTAATGTGTATATATACCACAGAACTATGTTCTGAAAAAACTGCAATTTCACAACAAAAATATATCATTATTATTTTATTAAATTTAATTTTAACACTTCAATAAGCCATGAGGACCAATTACTGTTGTGAAAATTACCCAAAACCCTGTTGTGAAATATCCAGACTTGAGAAAATGACAGATGTATTGTATCCTCAACAGGAATCGAACCCGAAGCTCCCGTATGGGAAACCAGTGTCATGCCAACCGGATTACGAGGGAGTTAATCGAGCAAACGTTTATATTATCATAATTATATTGCATGTTCTATAATCAGCCTTAATAATGGGCCTGCAATGGAATCCGAAACGTCGACCAGAAACATCAGATTGACACGGCAGATTAGCCCACAAAATTGAACACAAGATTCTGAATAGTGGTGAAAATTTAAAAACATATAGATGTCTCATAGAGACAAAGCTATTATTTTTTATTTACATGGGAATTTTAGAAGTCTTGGGCATTACAGGGCTTACGATCTGTCATCGACTGGCTTAAATGATCACTTTACAGAATGTAACGTGTACATATTTACCCATGATACCACATCTATCTAATAATTCGAATGAATTTCATATATACACATAAGGGATATAGCCCCATATTTCATATATGCTGTTACATGAGAATTAATATCAAATTTAAAAAAAAAACAGATAGCGATAGCATAGTTGGTAATATATAATTGAAATATTCCAACATGATAACATATATACAACTTCCAAAAAATTGATAGATGTGGTAGCATGGGTGAACGTTACATTGTGTAAAGTGATCACTTAAACCAGCTAATGACAAGTCGTAAGCTCTGTAATGCCCAAGAATTCTACACTTCCCATGTAAATAAAAAAGAATAGCTACGTCTCGGTGAGACATCTCTATCTTGATGACAATCCCTCAGGGCATAAATCCTAGTAATTGGTTCCTAAAAAGATTTGGACATTCTCAAAAATACCTAAGAAAATTTTTAAAGCTGGAGAAATTTGATATGTGGCTATGTAGACGTATATTAAAGGCCTCATAAGTTAATCACTATTACCAATGAAGATGTACTAAGAAGCACGAACAAGTCAAGATAACTAAAAACAATTATCAAAGAAAGGAATGTTGCGTACTTCTGACACATTCTCCGCAGTGAGAAATATGATCTCTCACAACACTTTCCGCAGGGGAATATAGAAGGCAGCAAAAGCATAGGTAGAGAGATACTTGGATATCTTGGATACGTAACCTCAGAAAGTGGCTCAGTAACCAAAATACCGATGGTCTTTTATGTACATCGTGCATAGAATAAATAAGCTTGGTCGCCAACCTTCAAAAGAAGATGGCACATGATGATGAAGACGAAGATCTTTAGCGTGTCGAGGAACTACAGTTTCAAAAAGTCGCTTCCACTTACTCTGTCTTGTGCAGGTTCATATAATATATTTTATTATCTCTATATATATTACTATATCCGCGTTTAGTGGCTCAGTGTTTATTAGTTATTAGAGACTCGGAAGGATCATCAGTATAAGGATTGTATTTATGATGTATTAGAAGGATTTTTATGGTGATAATCATGGCCCTATCTATACCTTATCTAATTTTCCGTATGTATATGAAATATTACAAATATAGAGGCTAGTATTTGTGGATAGAGTGGACGTATTATAAATGAAATAATACTTACGATAGTTGCGTTTATTTACAAAAGAAGCACTATTAAAATTATATTGTTTGTAACATTATACAAAGTTTAAATGCCTAGATGCGTGCTAGAAGATATGTCTGGGGAGCTGGCCAGGAGAAAAGTGAGCGGTTCTGGTGGTTTCTCAGAATGGTTCGATCGCAGTGTATTACGCAGGTACCTGGCGGACTGTATGGTTGTTGAGTGTTTGTTTATGCAGATCTGTGAGACGCGAGCAGGGCCACCACACGTGTATCTCTTTATATAAAAGTACATTTTTCCTGGTAAACAAAAATGATTTCAAAGGCACGCTTAAGCTTACTAGAGGTATCTAGTAAGCCCTAAGATGTTATTGTACCACAAGTGTGTCACACAATTCAATCTACGTTATCTGCCGTAAAAATAAGGCGGATAACGTAGGGTATGAAAAGGGAAAGATTAAAAATAGATGAACGAGTTTCTGGAAGCTTCGTGAAATTTATAGATAGTCCTTGAGAGTTATTGAAGTTAAACAACTAGTTTAAAATATTTGTAGTATTTAAAGTATGAACTCTGTGGTTAGACATTATTATTAATAAAACAA
Organism: Eubasilissa splendida; assembly: GCA_031772225.1. NCBI lineage: Eukaryota > Metazoa > Arthropoda > Insecta > Trichoptera > Phryganeidae > Eubasilissa > Eubasilissa splendida. Next base: position 17,825,409 of record CM062863.1, read on the forward strand.
ATTACTATTTTTACTTTGACGTCAACCGGTTTCGATACTACTGTATATTTGTCATGACGTGCTTGTAGTCTAGCGGTTACAATACTCGCCTAGTGATCTACTGGGCGGGGGTTCAAGTCTTGTTCCAGCAGGCTGTCAATTTAGTCATATTTCTATAGCGTAAGCGTTTAGCTTAATTTGAAAATATTAAAAATTTTGTTGTGACACGTATTCAGTGTACGAATTTATATTTAAAATAATAAAATAATTGAGTGTGGCCGCAGTCGTAGTAAAATATGTATTAGTCATTTTTACTTTATGAACTTCTGTATTCTCGGCCACCATCTTTCACTCCATCCCCTACTTCATCTTCAGCTATGTAGGACCGACCTGCCAGTGGGGTTGCCCAATGGAAGAGCTATTACTCTGCTGAATCAAATCGCTCCCAAGACGGATATTTTTCGTGGCAGTGAAAGACAGTTTTGGAATGAACATAGTTCGCATGTTACAGCTATTGGATGACTTTCTATTATTAGAAACAATTACTTTTTTTTTAAAATATTTCTTAAACATTCCCAATGTTCTTTTATATATCACGTTTAAGGAAATTCGAAAGAAACTTCACTTACATTGGAGTGAATTGACAATTTACTTTGAAATATATGAAATAAATGAATTTGTGATATTTTTGTTCGGAAAGTAGGTACATTTTTCAATTTGTATTATTATAAATTTGAAAATTTGAATCAGAAAAAGATTTCTGATATGAATATTACAGAGAAAGATAATTTTATTTATTAATATCAATTCACTTAATTATAATCTTATTTTAGAAATATTATTTTATTCGCAATAATTAAAGTTAAACTAACTTTAATTTAAATTATTCATAACTTTGTTTTCAGGAGAGCACAATTTCATTCGTCAACAAAAATAATATTTTTAAATTCATTTCTTAAAAATATAAATTAAAAAATTATTAAGGACAACATATTATTATTGTGAAGTTGCAGTTTTTCAAGAACATACGTCTGTGGTATTTTAATACAAATTAAATGTAGCAACAAAAAGATTTTTTTGATAAATTGAATTTTCCTGTATATATTTCAAATTGACACATTTAATTTTTATTAAAATTTATATTTATTTAAAAAATAAATCTAGTGCCTATCTTAAATTGTTTTGATGATAAAATATGTGGAAATTGCCTTAATGATCCAAAATAATTTATTTATTATTATTATTTATATATTATTATATGTGTTTTTTTTATGAAAATGGTTAAAATCAAAGTTATATATAACTTATATTAAAATGAATAAGTACAATGTAAAGTTTGCAATAAATATTAAAAACAAACTATTTTTTACAATGTTTACAAAAAATAAGTTATAAAATGGATTAACGATCTTCAAAGTAAACTATTACAAAATAAAACTATTTTCTTTGTTATATTCTTTTAAAAAAGTTATAAAAAGGATTAAAGGTCTTCAAAATTATTAAATTATGTATTTGACATCTTTCCCTAGTTCTAATCTGATCATTTTCCCAACATTTTTATATATTGTTAATTTTTATATTGCATTATTATAGACGTTTATACATTTTTTTTTATTTGTTGTAAACAAATTCTTACATCTAGTTTATATTGATTTTGTATTATATAAATATTGAAAGCCACCCCCATAATTCAAGATCTTTCTTATTTGTGGATGCATAACTTTACAATTGTTTTTTTATTATCGAATATATAAATAAATACTTAATATTAAAAAAATTTGCTACTCAAATTCGATGCTTATGTCTACATTGCATCAAGGAAGCATTAATTAAAACTTTCGCGGATCTAAGGAATATATTTATAAAGATTATGTAAATAACTTTATTATTATGAAACTGTACTTTTTTTCCGTATTAAATGTATTGTAGATATGCGTAAACTCGTGTCAATTTTAAATCTTTATATTTTATCACTAATATCTATTTAAATTTTTTACTATACCCAAGATGAACGCGAAACACATAAATAGGACGGTTTCTATTTGGTTGTTCATATTAGTAACGTACATTGAAAAGCGTAGCTAGAATTGAGGAATTTATTAATATGTGGGAATATATGGTTTAATCCTCATGTACAGAGCTCACCTTACTCAGCAGCTATATACTTACTGACCATCACGCCGTTTCCCCGCGAGGGTAGGCATATAGAGGATAGAGCGCCACACTTCTCTGTCCAACTCCGGTGACAACAATACTTTGAATACTTGTACTGCATAGGCGATGGCCTAAAATGTATTGTCGTCAGAGCTCCTGGTTCTAATGTAACATTGTTTATAAAGCCGGGTTTCTACGAAACAGACAGTTCCAAGAACTTTATTGCTAGTGTTTGTCTCTTTTTCCCATTTTGTTTACTTCCGATATATTTTTCATAACATTCTCACACTTCGCGCGTTATTTCAACAATTGTATTTCGAATATTGTCCTGTAGCATCGGAATTTTTGTCGGCTTATTGGCGTAGACCATTCATTTTAAGTATCTTCACAGAAAATAGTCGCGAGCCGTAAAATCAGGTGATCGAGGAGGACAGACGATATCACCACTTTTTGACATTATGCGGCCGAGAAAAATGCCTCGCAAAATTTCAAGCGTAGCTCGAGCTGTGTATGAGGTGGCACTGTCCTGTTGAATCTACATGTGTTGTAGACTCAATTGACCCAATTCGGCCACCGAGAAGTTTTCCAACATGTGACGATAGCGATCACTATTAATGGTTACGGCATTGCCATTATTAACTTAAACACGTTGTTGAGGCATTATATACTTCATAATAAATTGTAATTAACTATTCTCTACGAACACTAAATACAAACTGACATATATTTGTCAAACCAAAATGGTAGCTAAACAAAATCGGCCTGGAACATAATATTCACCCTTTACAAGTCATCATGATAGAGACCGAGGGGAAGACCAAGACGTAGATGGGTGGATTATATCAAGACTTGTAAGAGGTAGGTGATCGCTTAGTAGTCTGGACTACAATGGGAATGCTAAGGAATAGATGGCTGTCTATTGTGACTGCGCTCGTAGACTTCCGAATCCTATGAGGTCGCTAAAGAAAAAGAGAAAGAAACGAATATAAGAATGCATCCCTTATCTGAAATTCGGTGAATATCTGAAAATGAGATTTTTATAAAAAAAAGCGTCTGTCAATATCAGACCAATATATACAACAAAGGATGGTATACCTACCGGCGTTGACAATAATTATTATTAAGGAATTTTTTTGGGTAGGAATAAAAACGTACTTCTTTATTTGTATAATTAATTTGTTCCTATTCAATTAACCCCTCAAACACATCTGCGCCTGAAGATGGGAGCATTCGGCACTCGGGTGGAATTAGCGGATATCTTTACGTCCCCAATGCCGAATAGGGAGGATGTTATTTTCTCAGCGAAAATATTATTTTCTCAACGTGGAACGGCGGAAATATTATTTTCTTAACGCTTAATAAAGGACAAATTGTTTTGTTAGAGCGTAGGAGACGTAGGTATTGTGTATACCTTTGAAGCAGGCCTATTTGGAGATCAGGAGTTTTCAAGAAAAAATATTGCAAGCATTTTAACGGGATACTTAAATAATATTTTGTTAACTTGGAAACTAAAAAAGGAGTCATTCAAAACCAAGGCAGAAATGAAAATAATATTACGTTACAGAAGTAATTCATTTACAATTTTAAAACTAGCTGTTTTTTACTTTGTATCACATCATGTTCAAGTTGTTAAGGCGTTGAGGGGAGCGACGCAGAAAGGCTTGTAACAATCAATCATCAACCAATCCACCGTCGTCTTAGTTTTTTCCCAACCCTTTGTTTAATATAATTTTTCAAAATGTACGTAAGGTGAATCGGGATAAATGCGACATGACTTTGAAACTTTGTTAGAAGGTTCGTTAACTATTTCCTGATTTATGTCTTTAAAAATCGGAATGTAACCTTTCAGAATAACTGATATTGAAAGCATTTTATGAAAATTGTACGAGTAGATGCGCTTATCTCCAATTTGGGGTAAGAGTATCTAGTTTTATTATATCTTGACAAATTATTAAAATAATGAAAATGTATTTACTAATCTGCTTAATGATAATATGAATGGTTGGTCCTCAATGACGGGTAAAGCGTGCTGTGTTCAAATTTGTTTTAGTAAAATTACTTTTATGAGGGGAGTGCGACTCGAGTGATTGTTTTTGAAATTGGTTAATTATTTTCAAAACATAATGGAACTGTCTTTGCATCACTAATTGAGAAAGTTTCCATTCAAAAATATATGGGGTACTATACCAACTACTGAGTAGATACAACTTCCTCCACGGTGTAAAATTTATGGGGTAAGTGTATCTGTTATCTTGTCGTAATTCGCGGAAAAAATCATAAAACTAATATATACATCACAAACTACAACTCGACACAAACGTACTTATCTAATATCAGCGTCCAGGTACAAAAGATTATCGAGATACAAGAAAGATTTAAAAGGCATACACAACTCGCAAGTTGACATCAAACTGTCATAATTTGAAATGGTATTCCAAGCAAACTAATGTTTGGATTTGCACCATCTCTGGACTGTCTTTTCAAATATTAATTTATAATATTTTTTTGACTTTTATTAATTAAAAAAACATACATGTTCTTAGACATTTATAAACACTTGATATTTAATAATTACTTGTTACGCTTAAAGGCGATTTTCACTTTGCAGCAATAGTCTGGTCCCCAAAACGATATAGCGGGACACTACATCGATAATGTTATCCAAGTATTTTCTTAACATACGTGAGAAACTATTTCATTCATTTTGTGATTCCATTTCTTACTGTGGAAGCTAGAAAAGATATCGATACTCGCAAAAAATATGATTGCAAATGTATTGTAAGGCGAAAACATTTTGGGCCCCTATCTAATGTGGGCCACAGTTCATTGCATTGGGCATAGTTACGCCACTGCCTTATTATACACAAGTCAATAGGATCGATATTGTCAACACGGAAGTTGTGATGTCAAAAGATATTTGGTGCTCCGTTGTGACTGCGGTCGTGGACTTGAGTCCCTTGAGGCCGTTGAAGAAGAAAAAGATACTGCATTTTTATCCATATTTAAATTTAAAGTACTCTTAGGAATCTTCGTTTTATGGTAGATGAATATGACAAAAGCGCGTGCGGCATCCGAAATAATGTATCCAATATACAAGATTCAATAATGCATAACGAATTTTTTTATCACCCTGATATTTTTCGAAACCGGTTGGTCATTATAATAAACTTACAATGGTTATAAACAAAGTAAATGAATTACGTAATAAACTTATTTGCAGGTTCATACACAACTATACATTAATAGTGGATTGCAGAATTCACTCTGCTTTAAACAAATGATTAACAATATACTAAAAATCACATTCAATTCTAATTAATAATCATTATGAAAATAACTTCCGAATTTTACGAATTGATTTATACTTTTAAGACGTTCACAATTGTCCAACGTAATATAATATTTTGTACGGAGATCGTTATGTTATGTAGCCAAGTAATGTCAATATCCACTGTAACAATATATCGATAGGTTAAACGACTTTATGTAAACCTTCCTGATTACTATAAGCGACTGATGACTATGAATTGTTATTTTCCATTGTCAATATTATGTTGATTAAGCGGTTAAATAATTTCCGTAAGGTATAAAGCAAGGTTAAAAAGGTTCTATATTTTTCTGGCGTACCTACTACTCTTCCATTATTCTTTATTTTCAAAAGTCTTCTTATATTCGTCGATTTTTAAACCTAAGATTCCAATTTCCAGTTCTTCAGAACATTCTTTATTGTTTTTCGATATTTAAAGTTCCTAATAGAGTACATAATAGTCATCCAATTTTTTTAAAGGAGAACTCATTTTTGTGTACTAGCACCTTAGGAGGTGCCATAATTAAATGGATTGATTAATTCGATTCTGGCGTATCCTAGCGAGATTTACCCAATCGCATTTGACATTCCACGAAATATAAAGTTGATTGCTTTTTAAAATAGAATAATAAATGTATCAACTGTAAAACTATACATATATTAATGATAAATGTATTGTTATCGTAATAATACTATAGTGGAAGGGTTAACACGATTACTTGAATAGGAAGAGGTCCAGGTTCGAATCTCGGGGGTAATTAAATATTTTTTGGATAAATAATCTTTTTATTTGATTAATTTAATTCTGTATTAATATTTTTCGATTTTTAAAGCTATCTCTCAATATTTTCTGTTGTAACTAAGCTATTTTCAAAGTATGTTTTTTTAATGTTCGGTAACTTTTAATATTTATAAGAGAGCTGTTATCAAATATTTATCCATTTATAAAAGATCTAACTGAGTTGTCTTTCAATATATGGTGAAAATATAAATTATCAGTGTGCCATTTCATCAATTTTTGTGATTTTGTGAATTTGAGCATTTGACAACCCCTGTTCGGTGTTTCTCAACACAGCAGCAGTTAATATAATTTTCCCATCTAGCAGTGCCTAACGCGTTCTACGAATACACTCATTCGTGTTTATCAAACACACTTAAGTATTTCAGTATGTAAGGAGATACACATTAAGATACACGCACACATAGGTTCGCAAATTCTTTGATGAAGAATGGCATCCCAAAACCTTTAGTAAATTTAATATAAGTACATTTAAATAATAACATTCTGTTTAATTTGCGTGTTTTTAAAAAAATGCTGGAGATGTTTGAAAATTGTACACTGCTTGAAAAATTATGACTAGACTATGATTGTAAACAAAATATTCTCCCATTTTTTCGACCATATTATGTGGTAATATGGTGGTTTAAACATATTAAAAATGTTTCAAAAATTGACCACCGTTTTGCTTTGGCAGACATTTGTCAGTACGCATTTGGTACTCGTAGAGAATAGTTGATTACAATTTATTATGGAGCATCTAACGCCTCAACAACGTGTTGAAGTCATTAAAACATTGTGTAAATAATAATGGCAATGCTGTAACCATTATTAGTGATCGCTATAGTCACATGTTGGAAAACTTATTGGTGACCGAATTGAGTCGATTGGACCTGCAATACATGTAGTTTCAATAGAACGATGCCACCTCATACACAGCCCGAGCTACGCTTCAAATTTTTTTCGGCCACTTATTGTCAAAAAGTGGTGATATCGACTGGCCTCCTCAATCATCTGATTTTACAGCTCGCGAATATTTTCTGTGAAGGTACTTAAACGTAAAGGTCTACGCCAATAAGCCGAAAAAAATTCTGATGCTACAGGATAATATTCGAAATGAAATTGCTGAAAGTGCGCGAAGTATGTGAGAATGTTATAAAAAATATGGTTAATAGAGCACGTATTTGTGCCGCTGCCAGAGGCGGCCACCCGGCCAATATGATATATAATATTATATACATAATTGTTATAAACCACATAATCGATAAATAAAAACTAAATTTAAATTTGTGTTACCTAGCTATCCAAAAACAACATCGGCCTGGAACCTAATATTAAATAATAATATAAATTCATATTGTTGCAGGATATTTCAGTTTCAGCAACGGAAAAAAATATACGGTACGGAGTTTATGTGAACGTTGAATTTAGTATTTTTTCTTTCTCTGCATTCAAATAACTACCGTCAGACTTTCATACCTAAATTAAACGTACGTCATATTTAAGGTGAATCATTTCTTCATAACTTACTTTAAAAGAGTCGACGTGATATTTCAAATATACTAAAAGATTACTACAGTCGAAAAATCAGTTTTACAAATGTGATATAAAAAATAAAAATAAAAAATAAAATAAAATGTAAAAATAAGGTAGATGGCTCTGTCAAATGATGGAACGATTAAATGTATTAATATCAAAAAGGATACATATGGGGTCGAAAATTGTCGCTAAAAATATTTTCGCTGTTGCTTAGTTGGATAAAGCACCTTCCCCGGTTAGGAAAGAGATCCAGGTTCGAATCCCGGTGGTGCAACAACAATATTTTTCGATAGAATTGATTTTATATGTATATCTTTATAATTAATATATTTAATTCATATTTAAAATATCACAGACCTATGTTCTGAATAATTACAACTTCACAATAAGAATGTGTTCTCCTAAAAAATGTGATATTGCTTGTTTTAATTAAAAATGTATGATAGTTTCTCAAACACCTTTAAATCAAGATTCTTTACGAATGAACAGTCTCTTACAATGAGTAACAGTATGAACGCGTACAACTTTTTTCAGGCATTTTTGAACGCACACAGATTTTAACCAGGATCTTAGTACTTACACAATATTTTACTAATAGTTTTTATACACTTACTCTTTTAGTAGTTTTAAATAATATAGGTATAGAATTTTAAAACTTAAAAACACGAACTTGGAGGCTAATTCACTGGTCCATTATGCGAAATTTTGCGCTCATCGAATGTTTCCTTCAATAAATTGATTGTGGCGCGCGCTGTGTGGCATGTTGCGTCGTTTTGTTGAAAATACTGAATTTTCACATTAATGCCATTCAATTGGGGAATGAAAAAATCAGTAATAATGAATCTTTAGCGCTCTCCATTGACTGTAACGTTCTGACCGGCGTCATTGAAGAAACAAAAGCTTCTTCGGTGCGTACTGTATGACGTCTCTTCACATGGGTATTATTAATAAAAGTTTACGTGGTGCGAAAACGATCTATGAATATTTGAATTACTTACTCGGATGGACGATTAACGACCGTAAAATGGACGTAGATTTTGCGAACTAAACCACGATTTTTTAAATAAATTTGCACAATTTGCAAGCATTGTTCTGGCGTAAATCTATTCATGGTGAAATGACAAACCAAACTGAGCATAAACCAGCTGTAAAATTGACTGTCGCTGGGAAAAGTGTTGCCATTTCTAAAAATATGTGAAGTCGCCAGTCTACGGTGATAAACCAGAGACGATATACGACTAATATTCGTCGCATTATTGCCGATATATGGCCACAGCTACTCCAAAAAGTGGTTGAAAATTGCGCGAAATCATATTTAAGCACTGATGGTATAAAATATATTTTCCCAATAAAGCCAATGCCATGGCTATTACCATGATTTATATGTGTTTACACCTCTAAAAACACATTTTATAAAAAAAATATATCTCAAAAATGTTGAAGTTCCAACTGACAGACCAAAGCAGAATGTTTATTTACATTCAACGTCTCATAAAAAAAAATACTAGCAGGATTTGAATTTTCTGTATTAAAATATACATGTACCTATATCATATATACCAACAGACTAACGCGTACCCAGAAATGAACATAAGCTGTGAATACAGAACTGAGTATACCATTATGAATAAGAAAGGATCGCTTAAGTGGTTTGGACGTGTGAGATGGAGGATGCAATATATTATATAAATAGCGAGGATTTGGTGAATATTCTCTCGGCGTATAATTATATCATTCATTAGTACATCAATGTTGCTCAACTCGTAATTATAATTTTATAATTATTATTATATCTTTTTTATTAAGAATCCCGATTTAACTGTAATCTATTTATTATACCTCCCCTGTTCATCTATATTTTGATAATTGAATAATAATACATTATTATTATTATTATTACTATTAATATTCAGGGGAGTGCACTTCACACAAGCATAAAATCTGTACATTAGTAAAATTACTGCGAAAAACATATAAATTACATAATCTATAATATGTTATAATTACCCTAGCGCCCACCGTGTATCAGCAGAATTATTAGTTGCGTAGTTCTGGATGCTACCGCGCGACGCCACCAGAGCGCTGTAGTACTGAGATATTCTTCATTTATAGCTACTACAATTGCTAGCCACTCTTTTAATATATCATTCGATTAATTGCTACCTACTGAATTGAAAATTCCACTCGGCAGAGTCAGAAATGGATTAGCTGATCCATGTTGTACGGAGTCCTTACTTATGCTGTTTCCGAACAGAATAAATTTGAAACATTTTGAACTTGGCTTATAGCTGATCGAAGTATCTACTTCCTTATTTACTAGTTCAACAGTTTAACTACCTTACTAAACAGGTTGTTTCCATGATTGTTCTTTGCGTTCGAGGATAATGCATTTTTATTATGATAGATTCATTTTGCCTAAAGACGTCGGTTAAACGAAAATTCATACACCTGTACAATGTAGCATATTGTATAATATAGTATTATGTATATTATAAGGTAAATGAGACTGTTCATAATATTATATTATACTTATGACATCATTTAACAATAACGAAATTAAATTTCTATACATGATAATATTCAATTTAAAAATAAATCGAGAAAAACTTGTTTCTAAATATGTTTACACTAAATATGTTGATTAGATTAATTTGTTATCCAACTTGTGATTGTGAAACTGTAGTGTTGTAACTGCTTTAAAGAAAGGAACATTTTTAAAAGTGGTAACTTTGTTGTGAAAGTAAAAATTCAATTGTTATATTAAAACAATTTTAGTTTAGAAGAAAAAATAAATTATAATATTTTACCCTTTATTTTGTGTTGTTTGTTTTTTTTTACTATTTAATGCGTAAATGAGAAAACTGTGAGTTTTCATAAAAAATATTATATTATTTTTTATGACATATTTTAAACAAATACACGAAAGTTAAGCATACTCGTATACGATGATAAAATTTAATTTTAGAAGATAGGTAAAATTTGAGGTAATTACAGGGTTTACATCTATCATATATATTATATATCGAATTTGGACATGCATAAGTTATAAATCTTCGTACACCGACAATTCACAAATATTTATTTATTTTGTTATTTATTAATTTAAAATTAATAATCTATAATATTAGAACATAATTAAAAAGAAACATTAAATTATTGAATCTTACATCAATTTTCTATTTGAAAATTTGACAATTTTACATTAAATCCTGATATATTTATTTTTTATAAAAATACAAACAATTTTTTTTTTTTGTATTTTTCGTGTCTTAATGATGTTACGATTGTTGTTAATCAATTATATGAAATAATAATTGTTTTGGTGGACATTGTAAATATATTGGAATAAAATTAAATTGTATCCTTAATTTATATCGATCTATCGGCCCTCACTTTAGGTTGGTTCATTTTATTGGCGAGCTTTTATGTCGCTACACCCAGTTTGCATTTTATTCCCGGCTTAAAGCGGTGACACAATAGTTAATTCTAGTTAGAGCAAACGTGAAATTATGACATCTCATAAATAATAATCATCATAATATTCTCAAATTAGGTCGTTCCTGACAGTCCCTTACCTACCCATATTAAAATATATTTGACAGCTTATAATATCGCGCAGTCAACAAAAGCCTACCTTGTGTGTTGTGCGCTTCCGGAAAACAATGGCAGGACCCTTTTCTCCCGGATCTCCAGTGCGAGTCTAGTTAGTTATTTTGACAAGGGTAATCATTGCCAGATGTCGCTAACAACCGACACGTTAATGTAACTGCAGCCGGGAGTTAACTGCGAAATTCTCAGTTAAGTTGCAGGGTTTACTATCGGAGTAATATGATTGTACTCTATTGTCAAATTTCGAGGAATTCGATAATAAAATGGATATTTAAATTTCGATTTATGCCACAAAGGGTATAAATAACATAATTCTTTATTGCATACCTTTAGTTCAGTATAACAAAAGAGATAGGTAATATTTTTCCTACAATACTAAAAATAATTTAAAAATTAAAAATTAATGTTAATTTAACATTATTTTTAAGTATTATAAATCATGGAACAATAACTATATTAATACAAATTTAATTAATTAATTAGAAAGATATACGGAAAAAACTACAAAAAATATTTTTGTTTCTACCGGTATACGAACCCGGAACTTTTCCTATAATTTAATTTGTATAAAATATCATAAAACTATGTTCTGAAATTGCAACATCACAATGAAAATGTGTTTTCATTTAAAAAAATATATTCTTCTAATTAAAGGTTTAGTTGTGTAATTTTAAAATATTCCAAACAAATTGTACATATTATGAGTAAAATTAATCATCGTCAGTACTATTAGTTGTACAACACCAGGTGGGATGTAAAGCTACCTCGGGAATTTTTCTATTTTAATCTTTTGTTGACGCAATTCGAATACCATCTATGTATTCAGTCGTTTCAATGATCCTTAGATATACCTGTCCCAGTCTGGCTAACCTGTGACCTAGGGATTGCGGCCGACGGGCGACAGAGTGCATTTCGAACGCCAATATGTCAACACGTGTTTCCGTCGAGAATTTCGCCATACGTTAAATCCGGACCACGAAAAACCGCTTTCGACAGCATCGCGAAGTGCAGCGAGATTTTCCTTCTTCATCAAGACAGTGCGAGTCAAGGGAGGTGTAAGTAGGCGTCCAGACCAGGACTGAAATAAAGGTAGGCCAGATGTTTTCTGCAAGTATCCCTTTCTTAATCTAATTCGGCCTGTGTCAACTCAACATAACCAGCGTAGATTACCGTCCACGGGATCTATTCCCATCATATTTTGCTACTAACTGGGTCGTTTGTCTCCAGTTTTGGATTTCTAAGGTTTTGGGTTTTTGAGGGTATAGCTGGTCACGTTGTAGTTACTACGAGTATTTCGGCGGTAAGGACTGTTGACTCAGGTTGACCAGACACAAAATAATTACTCGACTCCAAATATCAGAAGGGATTTGAGGTGAAACTAACCCCAGGTATGTGATACAGTGAATAAGCATACCTGGTATCGTGTGTTCCCTTATAGTTTATTGAGGTGTCCTGGATGTATAAAATAAGTTCATCGATACGGTATAAGTTATTCAGAGTAATACAATTTAATTAAAGGAGATCAAGAAATGCTGCCACACTGCAGATGTCACGAGAGTAGAATAGCTGTCTACCGAGCCCGACTCCTGCTGATCGTTTTCTGAAGCTACGGATAACGCTTCTATAGAATCCGTGACCTGTTGATATCGGTGTGCGTCACGGCTAACCCGGCTCCGTCTCGTGGTCACAGATGTCGCCCTCTGTCCGCCCTAAAGGTATTGTTGCTCCACTTTGGTCTCGTGTTTAGTTATGTTTATTATTCCTTACCAACCATAATCAATCACTAAAGTCTTCGTATTAACTACTCAGATTTATTTTTTTGTAATCAATTAAGAAAAATAAAAAATAAAAATAAAACAAATAAAAAGTATGAAAAAAGGTAATTATTGTAGGAAGATAGGGCAGGGCGCATCTTAAGCAAGTTGACAGTTTTAAATACCCCAGAGACGAAATAGAAACAGGAAAGTGAAATATTTAGAAGAATCGGAACTGCTTGTGGTGTTTATGTTTTTCTTTATAGTACGGTGATAATAGAATCCATTTACGTGTCATGACCAAACTGATCCACTTTAATTTACATAATATATACGAACTAAGAGAGAATAATATCATGAATTCAGGCTGCTGAAATAGAATGTCTTAGATGAGTTTCAAGGGTGATAAAAATAGGAGACATAAAGATCTCAATTGAATTAGCTTGGACATGACAGAGGAACGATTACCGAGATGTATCTCAAAGATGTGTCTTCGATGGTACATTTTCAAGAAGGCCGGTGGATCGACTCAGAGCAACATAAACTTTATGAAGACAGATTAGATAGTGATTGGTGGCAGTAGCGCAATACAGGGAAGACGAAAGTGGGGCTCCCGATTCTCCTAGGATAAGGAGATGAAAATAATGATGATGATGGAGTAAAAGATTTGTAATATGTATCAAAAATGTTGCCTTTATTTATGCACATTTAGACATTGCATTAAATGTAGATTGAGTATTATACATGACAGCATAGTATGTCTTAAGTGTACGAAACCAGTTATTGAAATTTTATTTTCTAATCTTTTTAACGTTGGTATGTTATTAGATTAAAAATTGTATTACTTACTTATATTGTAGTTTATTCAGCTCCTTGCCAAATTATTACTCACTGTAAAATAAATTTTTCTCCGAGAAATAATTGGTTTATTTTTAACACTGGAAATTTTCACGTAAATTTATAAATATTACAATGAAAAGAAAAAATAAAAATATACTATCCATCAACTGTGTGGTGGCACTAAACTGCCGCTAGCTGCTAACTTCAAATCAAATGCAGCAGTATAACTATACCAATACGAAAAATGTTCATGAGTGTTGACAGTGATTACACAAGGGGGACACGGGATGTAGAACGGATGATAGGAATTAGGTAAAGAGACAGGACAAAGCTCAAGGACCAACAAGGAAGAGACACGACTCACTTAGATGTTCTCTCGTGTAGTCACGACTCCTGAACTTCAGGAACCTTTTTCGATGTTCAGCACGAAGCACAGTGATTCGTAATAGTGGTTCGGTCACGCACATGCAAGTAGCAGAATACACTAACAACAAGTAAACTTTACAATTTCTCCAAGTTAGTGACGAGCACATATCAGCATTCACTCTCCTTGACAGTTCAAAAAATCACAGAAAAAGGGTAAAGTAACCATAATGGGGCATCCACACGCGACGGCCATCGGCGATTTGTAGATCTGTCATTAATACCGAACAGACAGCATAATAAACATGAAAGAAAAAAATTTAATATAAAAATTTAAAATTTGACAAGAAGCTGTGAGCTTCGAATGAATCTTATGCAGTGGTTTTATTTATATAAATAGATTGGCTTATCTTCCAGTTGATCCGAAGACGAGATAAAAGTAGTACCTGACGTACGGATATCAAACGGTGCAATTCCGAGCGAGATTTCAAATTAATCCCTTAAGGCTGCAGGGTCTCAAGGTGTTGGAAGGTGCACAGCTTTCTCTTAATGTATTTCTAACCCACGTCAAGGATAAGAATTTAGTCCAATTTCCACAAGGGTCCTTGAGCGGTCGCTAGGGATAATTGTGGTGGTTTTACCAAGAGGGTAGCAATATCGTGGAAGGTACCGATAGATTTTTGGCAATGTAGATTAATTATTATTATTATTAACATAATTCACATACACTTTAATCTCAATATTTTATAAAGATATTTATATATTTCTCATAAAGGCGTTCATTTGAATTGATCAATAGTCCAATTTTTAGTATACCCACTGGCAAAACTTAATATACTCGATTAACCAATTGCGTATTATAATATAAGAGTATTTATTCAATTAATACATGTGTTTTTTTCACCATCGTTCAGAATCTTCTGTGTATAGTTTTCAGAGATAACCTGCCGTATATATCTGTCCTTTTGGCCGACGTTTCGGATCCCATTATGGGGCCCATAATTATAACTGATGTCGGCCAGAAAGTTCAGATATACACGGCAGGTTAGCCCAGAAAACTGTACACAGAAAATATATACATGTATCGCAGAATATTTATACAATAGTAAATAGATATTCTCAGTAATTGGAGATTTAAATACCTTTGTAAATTTTACGTGAAAAATAAAAGTGTAAAGTTAGATTGAAAATAATAATAAAATTAATGTGACAGGTAGTGCATTTCTTTACAAATATTTTGTAACTTGAAAAAAAAGTTATATTTTTATATTAATGCATTTTTATTGAAAAATACATACAAAATATATTAAACTATATGTTTTTAAAGAGTAATGAAAATAATTAGTGAAAATAAATCATAATTAGAAGGCAAAATATAATTATAATTAAATATAATTAACATCTCAAAACTGACTGCAAGTTTTTTAAACGTTGACAAGTTTTGTTGAAATGTGTCGTCAAATTGACCGTATTTATTACATTAATTAATATTAAGGCTCATTATTTATTAATTAATTAACATTAAGGTGCAAAGCGATTTATGCAAAGTAAAATGCATTGAATAAAATGCATCTTGTGCAAATTTATTTATGATGATAAAAATTCATATATTCATTTTACCGTATACCCGTCTGGAGACACAATACGGGGTATAATATTTTCATGGATTCTGTTGATGACAAGCAATTTTTCATAGCTCTTGTTTTTGAAATTGTTTCATTCACAGTTTTATAAATGACTAAACTTGCCATTCAAAGAAGGGAGAATAAAAAATGAAAAATCAAAAGTTTGGTAGCGCTGCAAGTCATTTAAAAACCTACCCCCGCTGCGCGATCCTCAAAATGTGAGGGTGTCATTTTGTTTTTGGGACAGATCAGATTAATGTTTGCAACTGTGTCTACTCTTATATTATCATCATCGTCGGCACTGCTACCCATTGTGAGTACGCCTCCAAGAAACGTCTCCACTCCCGACTATACCCTACAGCACGTCGTCAGTTGACTATTGGGATGGCATCTAAACCATGATTTGGTCCTTCCAATTTTTTTTTATCACATTTGTTTGTTATCAAGAAACTTAGGTGATTCATCATCCACGTTAGTTCTTTTGACTATGCCCCTCCACTTTTCTTGGCATCTCGCAGTGTTGTCACTTGGTCGGTCTAACGGGTAACGAATCTTCCTATTTCTCTTTGTCCTTCGAGATGATTTACTTTCTTTTCTTCAAGCTATCTTCCCTTCTTTTAAAATACCTTCTTATCATTAAGAAGTCTGTTCTTGATATTCAGCTTCTATAGTATGGAGATATTTGTGCGTCTCGCCATCCATTAGTCATGGCTCATTATTGCTATGCGACCGGGCCAAAATAGTCATCCAAATTTAATGCGCCTTGTGCTTCCATGCCCTTTAAATAATTTTTTTATCTCGTGGTTACATATTTTCAGCTTTGCAACATTTTTCTTTATGGCTACAAAAATTAATCGGAGAATCTTCCTCTCAAAAATGTCCAGTATCATTTTACGACTTGTTGTGAGCTCCGCATTTGAGACACAAGTCAGTGAATGTTTCGAATTGTCTGGTTTTGGTTTTTGTTTTAAATGTTTCATTTATCAAAATTGATTTCTTACGCAATTTCATTTGAGGGCGTGACTTATGTTTTCTAGATATACAAATTAATTATTACACAAATGTTTACACAGCAATGAATCTAACAATGAAATTAAATTAACTGTGAATATAACCATCATCACATTGTTTATTGTTGTTGTTCTTTTTCTTCTGCCACTTCCACTCTCTAGATAAAGCATATGATTTCCACAAAACTCCTCCATTAACTGCGGTCCACCGCCAGCCCTTCCACGTCAATCCCATTTCTCGTAGTTCTGCCGAGTATAACCTTTGTATAGTCGTTGCGGGACATCTGGGACATCAACTTCCTACTAGGGTGTACGAGAGGCACACTTGGTTTAAGCTTTTCATAGCCTTTCAAAAAACATGTCCCATCCATGTGAATGGGATAATTCTTGATAACATCAGTGATCACATGATATAGTCATAATTCTATAATGCCATATTTAATTTATATCATTTCGAGTACCGTGATCTTTGTAATAATAATAAATAAGGTCGAAAGTCAGATAAAATGTAACCAACAGAAGTATTTGATTTTGTATTAAATTACTGTTTTTTTCAATAAATCGATCGTCGATAAAGAAAGAATTTACAACATTTGTATTTCTTCAAATAAATAGAATATAAACTAGAAATGTCAAGAATATAAACTAGACGCACAGACATCTGTGATGAGACTCATTGATTCGAAATATCAAATTTCAAATTTTTATAGGTATTATATAGTCTAGACAAATTCCGTTTGAACAAATATTATCATTACTTAAGGTGTCTAGACGAATATTATACATAAATATGAAAGATGCACAATTTGCCATCGATAAATTTAACACATTGTAGTATAATAATATTTTTAATAAGAAAAATAAATATTCCCAATATTCTAGGAAATAGATTTAAATTTCAATCGAAAATATTTTTTTTATATGAAATGCATATCAATCAATCAATCTATTTGCAAGTAAATAATAAAAATACACGACAGCATATACTATTTTATTACTCCCAGTTGAGTATTTACTGCGAAACACATTCCATCGTATCCATTGCCAAATGAATTTAAAATGGAAACTAATATTTTTAATCGAATACGATATATTTCGGGAGGTGCTCGGGTATCTTTTCTCATCAAAGTAAAAATTCTCTGTTTTTACATATTTTGGTTGTATTTTATTTCTGATTATATTCTGATGTATGAAAAATAATTGTGATGACTTTCGAATTCCAGATTCCCTTGGGGTTCTATCCTCCGCTTACTATCAAAGTACTTGGGTTCTAATTCCTTGTAATATAAAACTCAGCATGTACTGGTAACAATATTTAGTTTAATACAACAAGTATTACAGTAATTATAAATTATACACTTCAGCGATAAGTAATTCTGGAGTAGCTATGATGGAAGAGAGCTGTTCCCCCAGAGACGGCCTCTTATAAAGTTCGTCCCCCACCACTCATCTACTCACTTTCATGACACACACACACACACACACACACACACACACACACACACACACACACACACACACACATACAAATATATACATGTACAAAGTGACAGTTTTCACAATAATATTTCAAATGTTTACTTCGTTTAGGTACGTGTCATATAGTATATAAAGTATATGGCCCAATACGTGATAACTTAATCGGAAAATAGAGGAGATTAAAAACCTGGAATTTCGATAACGGTATACTATCCCAGATATTCAAAGAAAGCAAGGAGGCTGCAGTGGCAGGGCCATGTAGTGAGAGCAGATGAGTCCCATGTCACGCACAAAAATCTCATGCATAAGCTAACATGATCGAGACCAAGGGAAAGGCCAAGACGTAGATAGGCGGATCAAGACAGACCTGCAAGAGAGACACCTGCGGCAGACAGAATCACGATGGCGATGTCAAGGGACGTATGACACACCATTGTGAGTGCAGTCATGATTTTCAAAGTCCCCTGAAACCGTTAAAAAAGAAGAATTAGAAGTATTTTTATTTATAAGTCAAAATTATTTAAATTTCTAATTAAAATTTGCAGTTTATTCTTTTAGTACCTAAATAAATATAATTTCTTCTTCAATATTTGCAAAATTAATTTGTGGCAACATATTATATTATATAAATAATAAGAAAAAAACTTGCAGAAATTTTGATATTAGAGTTAAAGAGCATTTGAGATGTCTTAATAGCAATAACTATTCTGAATTTTCCAATCATCTTTTGGAAACAAATAATTATTTTGACATAATAATGGTTTAGAAATTTTACATACAAATACTATGGGTTGTTAGATAGATTGGAAATTTTAGACATTATAAATAACCTAATTCTTTTTGCTAAAAGTTACCCAACACTTATAGTTTTGTTTTTTGTCTATACTTGTATTTATTATTTTGGTATACCTACATTGTATCCTGAAGAAGGGACCATCGGTCTTGAAACATGTCGATTTATCAATAAATAGTGGTTTAAACAAAGTTTTTTTTTCTTATTATTTAAATATAATTCCGCTTAAATTCATAATCATCAGCCATTGTCAATCCACTCAATATTTTCATGTCTCTGCTTGTCTCCATGTCGCTTCCCCTGCTCCGTAAATATAATCAACAAGTCTTTGATCATTTTTGCCATGTGGACACCATTCAAGAATATTCTTGTCAATCTTGCCATGACCTGCTCGTGGCTATTTTCGCCTTTCAGTCTTGAAAATGACATCCTTCACTGCGCTGTAACGTACGTGTTTATTTTTCTGTATTTTCTAGTCTATACCAGCATTTTTCCCTCCGAATAACGCTTTGTCCAGGATTTATTACCATGTGTAAAGATTTGTCAAAATATATTTTAAGAAAAAAGTGAAATGTTGCTTTAAAAGGCCGTATTCAATCTTGCATTCGCACTCCTAATAAAATGACAAACAATAAATATCACAAAATGTAAATGCTTTAAAAAGTTTAAAGAACGCTGAAGATTGAAAGAAAGCTTTAGGATGCAAACGTTAATAAAAAAAATGATTAATTCAAGCTTCGTGTCTAAAAGTTTTTTCAATTAAACTGAAAATTTAAATTTTCAACTTTTCTCGAAAAGCTCTGAAGTGAGAAATACGTAGTTAGCTGCTACAGAAGGAAAGTTTTTAGATATTCTTAGAACAGGTACATTATTCAAAACTTTCAAATTGTAAAAATTTATTACTCAACTTACAGAATCGCACCGCGTTTCGGAATAAGGGGAGTGGGAGAAAAATGCAACCATAAATATTATGACGTCTGGAAAAATTTAACTTCATAGGATGAACACCAGAATTATAATATTTAAAAAAAATACAAACGAAACACACTTCATTAAATTGCCTATTGCGACATTACGTTATAGTACCTATCCGCTAGTAGATTTGCTTTGAGTTGCTGTCTCGAAAAATAGCAACACTACACCGCTGGAAAGAATTTTGTCTATGGCATTTTTTCGGTATCGGACGGAGAGAGCGTGTAGACGTCTCGTGAAATCAACTATCACAAAATATGATTTCAAATTTAAAAAGGGTGAGAATAATTGGTTATATTAGGCATCTGTGTTACGCTGTGCCATGTTGTATAAGTGTTAATGTTATTGTATTTGTGTGTTACAGGACCTCAATTGACCTCTAAGAAACGGAGGTGTATTTTGATTTAACTGTCATCACATAACCTGAATATGTGATGATAATAATATCTTCATGAAGGATTACTCATAAACCCGAGTACGATGAAAGATACGATTTGGTTCTCATCTACTCAACCTGGAGAAATAATATTTCTTCACTTCATCGTGGACTACGCCAATAAACAAGGAACTGAGTTTTGTGACATTCACCGTGGAAGGAGTTATCAAGCCGATTCGACATGGTGACTCAAAACTATTAAAAACCTAATATAAAGTGTTGATTGCTCCTGGAAAGCAGAATTCATTGTGTTTTGCTGTTGTAAAATTTAATTCCCAGTTTAATAATTTCGATGAGGTAGAAATTTATTATTTTCATTCACACATCTCAGACTTAAGCTTAATGCTTTGCTGTAGTCCTGATGAAGCTAATTCGTTTTACTCTTTTGTTGACGTAAACGCGATTATAAAATTATTTTGTTGTGTAATATTTTGTCGACGTTAACGTTTTTTTAAAATTTATTATTCAATTTTTGTAACTCAGACTCCATTTTTTATTTTCCTTGAGAATGAACACGGAAGTGGATGGGAGAGCATATGGGGAATTTTGTACATCGGATCCACGTGTGAATTTTGTACATTTTCCATGGTCTCTATCTAGAAAACACATGTCTCAATTTTTAGAGATTGTAGAATGCTCCACGATCCGAGTAGAATGACTCAATCTCCTTGCATTGTATTAGGTTGATGCATATTTTTTTTTAAATTTGACGTTTAATTGGCATTTGTCGTAATATAATTCTTTAAAATAGTAAAGTATACACATATACGTTGCATTATCACTTAGAAAAGGGGTGGAAAGCTGCTGAATCATTTTGCGAACTCACCGATCTTTTTAGCGAAAATACATGCCGAGAGTGGTTTGTTCGCTTTAAAGCTGGTGACACCAGCTTAGACAAGGGTTGATCTAAAGATCAACCTGATCAATCTGATGACCAGGCCTTTCTGGCGACTGTGGAAGAGGAGGACAGTTGCACCACCAGGACACTCGCTGAGAACTTCAACATCGATCAGCCTACGATTACGGTGACTACGCCCCCAAATGATAATTATTGTACTTGATATGTTTGTTTTCGTTTTTGGTTATGTTACAATATAATTTATAAAAAATCCGGATAAACACATAGTTTATTTAAATTATTTGGAACTCGGTTCAAAAATGACTGGCATGCTCAATAGTTAGCTTGATTTAAATCATCCAACAGTTCAGTTTCACCATTATAATTACAATGCTATCGATTTCGTATTCAAAGTAGGACTAGGTAATAATTTATGCTAATCAAAAATTTATATTTATACATTTTTTTTGTGAACGTTAAAAAAATGATTTCACGGATATTTTAGGACTATTCTGCCATTTGTTTCAGGTCGACGATTCGGATCCCATTACAGGATTCATCATTAGGACTGATGTCACTGATGCTGCGTGTTCGTTTTGGTTATTGACTTGCAATATTGAATCAAAATCAAATCAATTATACTTATATTATAACATAAGGGCCTACAATGGAATTGTTTTATTCCTTACTCCAGGTACAGACATGATAGGCTAAGCAGATAGCTCTTAAACTCGCAGATATAATGTAATATGTCGTAATTCATGTATGCGCGAGTACATCTAATCGATTTTATAAGTGTATTTTTATTGATCTGAATAATAATTAATTAATTAAATCGACCGTCAGGCGGTAATATAATATTTTCTTGGGTGTTTATGAGTCCTGAAGTAGTCCAAAATAACTCGACACAACTGGATAATCCAGAAGAGTTTCTATATATTTTTTTCAGATAAATATAATCATATCCACATTAGAAAAACGTTGTTATATACAGTTAATACTATACTATTCCAGATTATTGTTTTCATTTACTATTTTTCAAATAAAACTAATCGAATGTGTTATGAAAAAGTTGATTAAATTGGTGATTTATGGGGGCGAAGCTCGACCCCCCGATCACTTGATCACAAGACGAATATTTTACCAATACTTGTAAAGCTCAATGTCTTCCTGTTCTCGATAAACTCTTAAACTCTAAACCAATTTTTTAATTTAACTTAACTGTTTCTATTAAATAATGTTTCATATTATATTGAATCAGTTCTAAATTTTGCATAGTTATTCTTTATGACCCTGAAAAAAATATAGTAGCCCCACCCTCCCTCACTCAACTCCCAGATGAAATTGTATATATCGTTATGATTTAGAGCCTGCGAAAAACAATGGCCACTCATTTTAAACCCCTATCTTAAATTATAACTTATTCTGAATTCCGGGCAACACCAGATATAGACCGCTAGTTATGTAAATAAAATAAAATCGCATGCATTTTTTACAATTAAATCAAATAAAAAATGGTACATTAACTCTTTAAAGCACCCGATAACGGTTAGTCACATTAAACGTTCTTCAAATAAGCCTTTAAAATAAAATAAAAGAATCTTTTTGATACATTTATTCCGCAAGACAAAGCATTCCCTTTTGTCTTGAAATAAAAGAAAGTACCTCTCATTTATGGGGGTTTTTTGCCAGGATTCATTTAACTCGAAATTTTAAGATAACTCGAAATGTTGAAATAAAGATATTTTGATATCTGTAATGTTGATTCGTTTACGGCCAATTAAATTCGCTTCATGAGGATCCATCCCCTTGATGAATTCTCAGGATTTCGGAAAAATGGGGTGGCGCTCCAGATATCGGAACGTTCCTTCAATTTTAATTTTCTTTATGGAAATTAGCTCTCCTTCCAATAGCTTATCAATGAATTTCCTTGCGATTTAATACTTTATCATAATTCTAATGTACTTATTGAGTCACCACGTTGAAAGTCCAAAGGTATTAACGCCATTTACGATAATTGTGATTTAGCTTTTGGTTATTTTAAATATGCCTTATGATTTGTAATTTTAAAATAAACATACTAGCAAAAAAACAGTTTTGCTTTAACTGTAAGAATTTATTAAGTTTAACAATTTAAAGATTTAAAAAAAATAGAGATGCATACCAGTAAATAAATAGACATGAAATAAAGTGTATATATAGGAGAGGGGCATGGGACGAACATTAGTTGCGGGATGAGGGGCATTCTACACACATTCTTTGTAGAAACATAAATCCGATAGTTTATGACAAATATAATATGTATTTTTTACATTAGTACATATAATATTTTTAACGTTTAAGTTTTTGTTCCACCACGTGGTACCAAAATGAAAATATTGGGACTAGAAATTTGTATTATACATGGAAAGCAAGACAAACCAATATTTTTACTATTTTCAATCTAAACTAAACGCTTACAACTAACTCGGTGACTAGCAGAGTCGAGTCTCGAACCTATTTGATAGCTAGTGTCTTACCATAAAGGTCCGTATCCACGAAAGATTGTTATTATCTCAAAAATTTAATTGAGATACATCTCACTACCGCGTAGGTAAACAGAGATCAGCTTGAGATTGGTAGAAAGTGACAAAAACTCAAACCAGCGTATAAAATATTCAATTTTACAAGTGCACACAAATTTCACCTAAAACTATTCCTACAGCTATCTTTTTTGACAAGTTAGCATAAGTCATTAAATAATAATATTAGTATAAAGCGTTAACTTAAAAACATTTATTTCGTCTTTTGCTGGGGAGGTTCACAATAAAATCACTCAACTAACAAACGGCAATAACATTTAACGTTTGACGTACGTAACGAGCTTAAAGTAATGTGCAAAACGGTGAGACATGGTGTGTACACAGGGTCTATTAAAGATGACGGTTGTCTTCAAAGAATACCATAGAAGCAAAATACGTATCTCAGAAAAATCTTGTTTGTAGACACGAGCCACAATACCAAGCACGTTGTAGTTAAGTATTGACTAGACTATATGACCGAATGGATTCAAATAGTTTAAAAAATTTGCACTCACAATTTTTTTCTGACTTGCGTTGCGAATTTGTTTACTGCTCAACCACTTGAGGCAGTGTCATGATGACATTTTATATATAATAAATTAGGCTCTTCCTAGAGAAATTTCTGAAATTTTTCAAATTTATTTAACCATTAATTTTTAAAAAATATATCATTTTTATTTTCACTAAGTACTACACACACACAATCACTATTATCACAACTAGTTTTATCAACCAATAGTGATATTTAAAACTAGTAGTAATAATAGTTGTATCACTACTAGTTTTATCATATTTTCAAATCCTAACTATATCCATAACTAAGATTAAACTGTTGGAGGTTTATTTTTTAGTATACCAGTCGTTGCTTGAAGAATTAAGTTAATCAATTATCAATCATTATTATAATCGAACACAATCACAGTCACAATAACGGATAAAATAACGGTTTAGATAACGATAGAATGATTGCTTCTGCGTGAAGTACAAACTGAAAATAAAAATGATATATATTTTTTAAATTAATATGTTACACTACGATGTAACTGCCAAATTTATCAATGATATTATTTAAACGTTCTCAAGTTTTAAGATAACAGAGAGACAAACATACAGAGATTTTAATTTAATTATTCAAATTAATCTTTTTTTGCGCTCAGAAATATGTGGATAATAAATATTTCACTAAGAATAGTTTCAATATGAACAAATAGCAGATATCGTTGCATTAATGAAATGTATCAGTAGCATAAATAATATAGCGTTTACATCACCTCTCGTTAAATATAATTTTAATGTGCTGCACAAAACAAATAATCGAGTGTTTACAATGATAACTAACTAAAGCACTCAAAGGCACTTACACCTCTCAACGGAGGATTTCCACTGAAAGGGTTTTCAAACTTGCATCTGATATGACAATGTATCAAGTAGTGACACGAGAATAGTACGTTTCCATGCATATAAGACACACTGAAACATAGCGTTATACTTGAAGCTGTAAACAATAAACATATGTCATGTAATCATTACTATTATAAAAAGTGTCCCGATAGTTTTTTTATAATAAAAATTCTGTAATAAGATAATGAATGGGTTTAAAAAAAATTGTATTTAAGTACAGTTCAAGAGAATTTATTTCTGAAAAATTATATATTCTATATGCGATCCATTATTTCGCTGGCACTCTTCTAAACGGGAGGCAAAATTTCTAAGAACTGCTCGGCACGTATTCTCCGTGATAGCTGCCATTTCTTCTCATGTTTTTTTTTTAATTGATCAAGAGAAGAGAAATTGTTACTGTATACCTTTTATTAAAGAAAACCCTACAGGAAATAAGCTACGTAGAGATCAGTTTATGTCACCTCGTCGGGATATCAATTTTTCAGGGAAAATTTCACCAACTGGTAATGACACGTTTTATAGCGACTGAATTTCCAAGGACACGGCTAGCGATGGGCATACCATCTGTACTTTTCCCGCTCGTCGCGTTGGTGCAGCGAATGAACCAAAATGAAAAAGACTCTTGGGACACACTGTACAATACTGTTCAAGATCAAGATTGATAAAACATGTGCTATTCCGTACAGGAAACAAGAATATTGACAAGGATGGTTCGCCGATTTCAGTTTCTCTCAACCACCGGCGATGATGATGATAATTATGAGGTCGAAAGAAATGAAACACAAAAGATGTTCAATATAGGCACACTACGGCGGCAAAATCGAGAATGGCTTTCGCCAGCAGAATACTCTATTTATTCAAATTAATAACAATACATGTAGTCATATTTGCAAGTACCTACACGGCGACAGGCCGCCGCTTGTGACGTTTTATCAAGACGTCTTTTTTTCCTAAAATCTATTCCACGGGTTTTTTGGCGCCACGCCGATGATTACACCTTTAAATTATTAACACGTATCTTATCATATCAATTATATGGCGCTTCCTCGGTAAGTAATTCTTTGCGATACATATGTAATCTATCACAAATTCTACTATCGACTTGTAGGTTTTCATTTATTCATATATAATATTGACATGACCGTTCGCCAGATTTATTTTTGTGTGGTATTTAAATGAGCTAGTGTTTGTCAGTAGGATTCTTTCTAGATCTCAACTTGAGCTGAAGAACAATATTCGTGGCGTAAGTACAAAATGTGATAGTAAAGTTATTGGACAATATATTGAACATTATTTACGTTATTGTTGTTAAGTTACTGGTATATATAATATAATTCATTCACTTTGTTTTTAACCTTTTAACCGCTTTGAGTTATATTATATTACTTTATTGTAAAAACGTGTCTAAATTAAATCAGTTCTTTCAATTTATGTTTTATATATAGTTATTTCATGCTACATGTGTTTCTGCACATGTTTTTTTATAATTAATTTTGTAAAAGCCTATAAGGGCGTGAATACGATATAAATAAATAAATAACCTTGGTTTCTCAAAACTTTCTAATCGGCTATTAGAAAATAATCAAAATTTAGATAAAAATTTGGGATTATCTGTGTGTTATATAAACAATGTTAGTCTTAAAATTGAATAATTTAAAATCATTACAAATAAGAAAAGCGTTTAAAATTAGCCAAAATATCTAACTAAATTTTAAAAAATGTTCCAATAATTTCGGATCAATTTTCCACATAGTTACCATATTTTTCACTATCATAATAAGTCAGTTTTAGAATTTATTATTTAAAATTATTTTTTAATTAATTTCTTAATATTTAAGAACATAATAACATTTTCTGCTTTTTATCACCCTGATATAGAAAAGGGCATTTGGTTAAAAACAAACTTAATGAATTATTTATTATTAAAATGAATAACCCCAACGTGTATGCATTGAATATTAAAAATTGTTCAAGGAAGTCGAAATACACTTAATATAATCTACAATAGTATACTTGCAGAATGTGATTGTGAAGTTAGTGGACTATGGAACCCTATTTATTCTGCACTGCATTAAAGGTTTGTTTGAAATTTATGATTAGATTGTTATTCGAATATGAACACAAATAATAAAGTATCACAATAGCGATATAACGCCGCCGAAACTTTCCCTTTTTAACACAAAGAACAGAGTTTTGGGACTCCACGCTCGTGGGCCATTGTTTAGGTCTCCATAAATTATTCAGGCATCATCCGCAAATTACGGGGCCCATTGTTATATTTGCTATTCAAAATTTACGAGATTTTAATCTGGAGAACACGTTCGTAGTGTAGGTACGTGGCCCGATGTTGTGACCAACAAATATTATATTTTACGGCCTACTCTTGGGGAACTATGCCTTTTATAATCAGGTACTCAATTTTTCTTCCCACTTCAGGTTAGTTCAATCGCTTGAAACTAACCCAACGGTCCAGGTTTGTTCGCTGATTTATAGCCTGTCCCGTAAATAATTTCTTCTTGGAAAGTTATTCCTTTGCTTTTGTACCCTTTTCTGACACGGGATTTCTAATACATCAGCGTATTGGATTTATCTTCTATTCTGTGATAAAGTCAGTAATGCCTGTATTGTAATGTAATAGTCTATGGTTTGTATAATTTTAACTTAATTACAACATATTTTTCTTACACACAATTTGTAAAAACTGATATCTACATAATCATTACAACTTAAAAGCAATTAGATGAGTCTTTTGTTAATTTTTAAGAAATCACATTTTATTAATGAAGTTTCGATTTTTCAGAACATTGTTCCGAGATAATTAAAACAAATATAATATATATATATATATTTACATAAATCTTCTGGATTAGATGGTTTCATGCATTTCGCAACTAACATATGAAGGAAGATACAGAATCAGTTAAGTAATGTGTGATTTCGAATCAACTGTGGGAGATTTATATCTCCTGCAAAAAAGTACGGTTGTAACGTAATTTTTTGAAGCGACGCCTTGACAATGGCACGCGTTACCGTGCCAAAACATCGGCTTAGGTTTTCCCAAAGAAACCATATACAAAGAGCTCGATCTAACCCAGGAAAGATGCTAGTTGCGTATACTAGTTCAAAACCTCAAATTATACTAATATGGTTACGAAATGCGCTGGCACCGGTGGATCGAACGCCAGCGTATCACGCCACCGGCTAGACTCAGTCTTTGGGTAATGTGTGTGTGGTATCGGTATGCCTGACTAAAATTGATGGAAATGATCTCAAACAACAACAACCCTGACTTACACATTGATTTCATAACATTAAACATCCCGACAATTGTGTTTGACATCTTTCTTCAAGTTTAACTCTCCTCCTAGTGAAGACCCACAATATAACCGAGTTAGCATACATCCATTTATATACAGTTTGCGACGGGGTGAAGTCATAACAAATGTCAGGCTGCTGTGGGGTGTCGTCGCTGCCTTGGTCTAAGTGCCGCGCCCCCTTACCAGAAGTGATCGTGCAGCCTCTCCGCAGGTTGCAGCGGAGGCTTCTCAAATCCCGCGGATGCATCAAGTCCATTTTAAATCTCTGAATCCACCGCGGAATAAAACCCTCGTTTTCTATCTAGGTCGTGGCCATTTTTTCATTCTCTGTGGCGGAGCGCCGTCTTCCGCGCGCACCTCCACAACACCTGCTCGCGCGCAAGTCCCCTTCCGTCTGTCCTGCCTTCTCTCCTACCGACCGTGACCATCCGGATCGGTATAGTTGCGCCAGAGCGCCATCACAATATATAAATCATTTAGAAAGGTATACTGATAAAAATCAGTTCCTGGAGCCATCTAGAAGATTCTATTCCAATGTTTTTGAGAAACATTTTAATTTTGTAATTTAAAAAAGTCATGTCATGGAAAAACATATGTGTCATATAGCAAACGTATATATATGAAATTTAACGATTTCTGTTTATATTGGACATCATAATTAATCAGTAAAATAATGTTTACCAATAATGTTTAAAATAATGTACATAGTTACAGATTCTAATCCTAGTAATTACTACATTTTTTCGATTTGTTTTAACTCCCTTATTTTTTCCATCTGCCTCTACAGAGAAGAAGTCAATAAAAAGAAAGGGAAGAATGAAACTTGATACCCTTAAAATGTGATATTGAGGGCAAAATGCTTAGAACTCTCTGGATTAGCTATTCGTCCTAAAACCTCAATTTTGGACAATTAATGTTCCAAGATAGATTGTCCACGATCGGACTAAACGCATTCTCCATTTTTTTTATCACATTACCTGCAGAGAGAAGATGATAATCTAGAAAAACCGGTAGAAGGCAAAAGGTTAGAGAGGAACTAGGTGATCTCCAACTCTATGGACCAACCAGATCAATAACGCTGCTGGCTAGCCTGTAGGGGATGAATATTATGGTAACTGTTAGCTATCCATTTTTACAATTTAGCTGCCTTAGGCTTTCGGGCTGTCTGAAGTCAATTTATGTTCTATTAAATATTAGATTTCATGAAGGGGTAAGTTCGGTATTATTTGACTGTTAATTGGCAGTTTGGGGTAGTTGGTTATTAACTTAATTCCCTTTCATAAGCATTGGATACTCAAGTTTCATATCTCCTGAATATTTAATATTCTTCGCTGGCACGTCACTCCAGTGTATCGATTGTTTCAGGCTTCCAATCTATTTAAGTGATAATATGAGTATATTGTGTGCTTATCGAACACTTTTAAAGTACGTAAGTGAACTTTCTGTATACTCTAATGTTTAAATTTAGATTCGTGAATAGTTCGTATATTATTGAATGTGATCGTAATTTTTAATTCTTATATTATAGTATTCAATCTTTATAACTTATGCATGCGCATGTAAACATAACATACATAGATCGGTTGTCCTTGTCTATTACCTATCTACTACCCCCTCGCTCTATAACCAGAACACGTTTTTTTCTACGGTTTTGCTGAGTTGAAGTTGTATCTTCAAACTGGGAGTAGCGTTTACTAATTTGAGTGCGTTGACTGCCGCCAAAATCGTCCTGCCGTGTGGAAAAAAATTATTGACTTAAAGTATCGTCCTGCTGTGTGGGGTTGATATTGTACTGTTTGTGTGTAATCGCTTTCTCGCTACCGTGCCAACTGATTAGTGCTGTACGTCGTGCTAGTGTGCATGGTGTTGTTTGACACTTTCGCGCTATCACTGAAAGTGCATGTATTTCGTGCTGAATAACGTTGTACGTGTCCCGAAGCCAGAAGATTTGTGTCCAGTGGAAAAAGATCCAGAGCGTTTCACTGGTGGGTCGTGGTTTCTGGTTCGGGATGGTACTTCAGCAGCTCCCTATTCTCTATTCCTGTCCCTATCATAAATACCTTACACACTTTCTGCATCTAATATTTACCCACCCCCCTTGTTAAAAGATTAATATTTTTGAAAGATTTTATTAATAATTAAAAATAAGTGCTTATTGAACTGTAGTTTTTTTTATTTTTTGTTATACTTTATTCAAATATATTTTAATAGTTGTGTTGGTCTATGAAAGCTTTATTACAAAATTGCCAGGTAGAAGAATATCTCAACAATTTGATGCCTGGTTGTTGCCCAACCCTACTGAATACGTCTCTCTCTTAATTATGTCTTCATAGATGTGTTGACTTAAGTATGCTCTTGTGTTTAAACTCAATGTTGTTTCCTGATAGTCTTACTGGTTCTCTGTTATTTTGTTCATTTGCCATAATTTTTATCTTATTCATTTTATAATGAGGGAACTTCGAATTCGAAGTAGCTTCGTACGAGCGACAATGCGCAGAAGTCTCATTATTTGTATGGAATCAAAGTCATATATAGAAAGCCCTAAAGTCTTTATACTTTTGTTGATTGATGTTATTTATGAAGTAAGTTTTAGCCAAATAATATGCAGGATACACATTAAACATTATTTATTGAGTCATCTTAAATTTTTATATAAGTATAATATTGTATGTGAGTTATCCAAATAAGTGTCACATTTAGTTTGGGTTTGGGAAAACCCGAGTTTTTTGTACCCGACGGATCCGGGTCTAAAAAACTCTGACTCGTCAGGGCCGAGTCCAAGACCGGACCCAATTCCTTTTCTATGTATTTTTTCCTTTAATATCTCATAAATAAAATAAGTGCATCTTCAGTTAATTATCCTAATGGTAACGTATCTATGGTCCTAAGCGCAGAAAGAACTGAAAAAAAAAAGATTTTAGAAGTATCTATAAAAAAATGTATAAAAATCTTTTTTTTTTTCAAATAATTAATTTTTGATAATACCAGTGCATTTAATGATGTGTCTGGTAATCTTGAATGGATTTTAGTACAAAAGTTATTCGCGACAGAAAAGGTTTCTTTTGCATTGGCCGACGTATTGTCGTTCAGTATCTTACGAGGATTTAATAATTTATAAATTTTATCGGTTCGTATTAGAAAATTCTTTTATGAAAAAAAAGAGTATCGAGTCCGAGTATTTTTATCTGAACCCGGCGGATCCGAGTCAGGGCACCCGAACCAGAAAAACCCTAGTCACATTAGATCGTGTAGATAATAAATAATATGAAAAATAATTTAGGAAAATCCTATCTTATTTCGATGAAAATCTTATCTAATTAGTCGTATTTCTTCATGTTATTATTCTGGTATCTTTTATCGAAGGTTAGCTATCATTCTGTCTACAATAATATTATTGACAACTTCTCTAAAGAGCGATGGTGTGCTCCAATTAAACCAACATCGAAGGTTTCCAAGTATGTCCAATGCCCTCCTCTTCAACAATTTTCCCCTGCATTGTAAGCAGTAGCGTGCAGTACGTTTAAATTTAATATTATACAATATATGTACTACAATATATGTTGTACATCGGATTATGAGATTTCATTTAACCAATGTCTTTAAGCAAAATAAATCCGTCGTTTATACGATCCTACCATGTATTTATTTGTTATTTTAGACTACTATTAATAGTATTTTTAAATTTTAAGTTTTAAGTAGTGTGATGATCCACATATAACAAAATGATGAAAAAATACGAATTCTACGAAATTTCTAGAGCGGGTCGGTTAGGGGCGAGAGTAGCGGGGCGAGGGAGGAAAACAGGATGAGCGGGGGTGGCGAACGCTTCTCCAGACAGTCGGTTTCGGGAGGGTTAGGGGGTTGTACGTGTGAGAGTCGCTTTTGAACCGGGAAAAGAGACGTATACATAAACGTTGTTAGGGGTACGAAATCGGATTTTCCTTTTCGAGATTTTACGTCGCGAGTGTTTTAGGGGTGATCGCGTGGGTTTCCGGGTTCGCGGGGTCGTGTTCGAATTCAATTCGCGAGTGTAGTGACTCCAGGTTCCGGAGGGCTGACCAGGATCGGCGCAGACGCTGAGGACCAGATCCGCCAAAATACTAAGTTTATCTTTTTGCATGCTCGTATACATAATTAAAACCGCTAACAAATACTGTAGTGTGGTTCGGATCATCATGTAATTACCCATTCATAAAAGGGAGCTGGCGTAATCGCTAGACTATTTGATATTTCACTTCATTTAATTACTGTCCTGTTTTATTAATTCGGAACACCATCCTACAAGTTTTAGTTACATTATCTCATCGTTCAGGACTATTTATATACTACTATGGTCCGTGTAAATAATTATGTAACTAT
Organism: Eubasilissa splendida; assembly: GCA_031772225.1. Classification (NCBI taxonomy): domain Eukaryota; kingdom Metazoa; phylum Arthropoda; class Insecta; order Trichoptera; family Phryganeidae; genus Eubasilissa; species Eubasilissa splendida. Next base: position 17,858,523 of record CM062863.1, read on the forward strand.
GTACGTAATTATTTGTGTATTTACTTATTCGCGGAAACCTAGTAAGATCTCACAAATCCCGTCATGGCTCACGCCGCTGGCACCACGGTGCGAGACAGGGCGCATTTTATAAATTACATTTTCGATCCGAAGTAATGGCTTGCCAGACGAAATGATAGAGTATATTCGAGAATGGTCGTGTGTTTATTTTATTTTGAAATAGCACGATTGCATGTGTATGGAAATCATACTGCCTTTTATTATTGGCATGGTACTAACAACCACCCCAAACTGAAATTATTCGAGGGCCTTGCTCTCCCGTGATCAAAGTAACAACAGTGTCGCGAGTGACAGATAATGATGCAGAGGAATTGTATGTCGAGGTAGTCTCTTGTCGAGTTTGGAGTGGTCTATAGTTGCTGAGGGGGGTCTCCGTTCTGGGCAATGCTTCACGGGTATCTCGCAATCGTCGAGATCGTACACTTTAGCCTGAAGATTTTTGACATGCATACATTAGCTAGCCATCCAAGAGGCGTTATCGGCACAAAGACGAAAGAGTCTGCCGATTGAATGCTGTTGCGTCACACCTTAGCTAAGACGTGAGCGGACGGAACGGATCCCAGAAGAAGGAAGCCTCAGCGCTCTATAGATACCTCTCCGGACTTCTCGAGAGATGAGTCTCTAAACATGAATGCCGGGAGATTGCCATTTCACACCACCTAGCGTGGGTATCTTAACGAAAGGACGAGAGGGAGATTTACACCAAAAGACGTCATCTTGCACGGACTACGTATTATTAACACATCTAGCTGATTTGTTCCTGGCTCTATTCGAGATGCATTGTTCGAGACACCGAGGATCATTAAACTAAACTATTCATCACTGTCACATGTCGTATGCCCTCAGACGCACCTAAAGGATGGTAATTTTCCTGAGAATCGTACTGACATGTCACAATCAATCACAATTAATTACCTTCAGTGGTGGACGCGGCCACGGATTGGCCATTTTCCTACCGATACTGAACAGCAGCATATTGGAGATACAAGGACCTCGGCCGTGCATCTTGGATGAGTCATAACAAATGATATTGTTCACTGAGACATCGGCCGAATCTAAATTTTGGATCCTCATCATGATCATTACCTTTTGAACGCGTTGGGTGAGAGGGCTCGGGTTTAAGCACCCGTCGTCTACCGCGAATAGGCACCAGGCGTACGGGTATCTTAATCTGGGGTTAGGGGAGCCGAGCGAGCGCAACAGACTGGTGTCTAGAGAACTTATCATAATCACGGAACATATTTGCCAAGCGAGGCATTTAGCATGTCGCATGTTGTTTCACATGTCCACATAATTTATGAACAGCTAGGCGACGCCGCGAGGCGGCCACAGTCACGAGTATAAATCTACGACAAGGTTGGTGTCCTATTTATAATTCCTTCCACACTCTTATATTTCAGAATTAGGAATAATGAATTGAAGACTTGTAGAATTAATGTTATAACGAGTGCGTTCGGGTATCATACCGCATAATCAGAGCTTTCCGTTATTTAATCGCGTACTATAAGATAATCGGTATATTTATTTTAACAATTGCTCTATAGGTATTTGAACGGCTATAATATTTGGATATTTGTAAACTTTGGATATTTGATAATTGAAAACGCGGGTTAAAAGAATTAGGATTATTACGGACATGACATGGGGAAGTATTCTTACCGCTAGATCGATCACGTTGGCCAAACTTAGATATTAAGTGTATAAACTAGTGTTAAGCGGGAAAATGCGAGATCTTCACACTGGTGCCGGAGACAAAGAGTTGTGAGGAGTATTCTACATTAATATTTAGAGAAATATAATTATTCAATTTAAGAATATGAGTAAGGGAATCATCGAAAACGTCACAGTAGTTTCTGCTTTTTAATATAATTGATTACTTACAAGTTTTACCAGAACACTGGGAGTGACATGATAAAAATAAATTGAGACCTAAAGAGAGTACCATAGAGGTGTGAAGAGTCCTTCGTCCAGCAGTGGATTATTAATTACAATAATAACCATATTTTTGCGCTACATTTCAAACTATTATATTAAAATTTCCTTTCAATGTTTATAGTAGTTAAGTATTCGTAGACGTAATTATAAGTCTAGTTCCCTATTCTGTTAAATTCATGATCATTTTTAATGACAATTAATACAAATTAATGTCTGAACGCTCTAAATTTCTACCACACTAAAAATTATTGATAATAATTTATAATGATAATAAAACAAACGTTACTTTATTTTCACATTTATAAATAAAGTGAGTCCAAATTTTGTTTTGAATAAATTATAGTCGTTATAGTTTTGACATTGAATTTTGTGTTTGATTTGGAAATCTTGGTGCCATCTAGCTGTCTCCTTTTAAACTTAATTCCTAGATTTGGTACATTTAGTAGCTTTTGACTGGTATATTTGCATATAAACAGATTTTAATAAATGTTATAAACGTTTTTTAACCTAACTACTAAAATAGAGAGGTTTATCAAGGTATTATATTTATTAAAATTTTCATTAAAAATTAATGTTTTATTGCAAACACAAAAAAATAATAATTCCAATATTTATCAAGTTATAATAATTCAAGCATAAGTGTTACATTTATGCAGTTGATTAGTTTTTTTATGTAAAAATATATATTTTAATAAAATGATTATTTTGACTTTGTTTTCTGAATAACTTCTTGTTTCAAATGGAGAAAAATATTTATAAATATCTTTAAAATAAAAATATTATGTATTTTAATGCAAACTAATGCTTTTAAATGCTATCATTAACAATACAATATATATTATATTTTACTAAACCAATAAAAAGTTTATTTGTATAAAAATTGAAGAATTTATTTTAAAAATTACTTGAAACATAAATCAAACTAGTTTCTTGATGCTATGAAAAAAAGTATTGCGATGTCTAATTAAAAATATTTAGCACACAAAATATTGTATATAAAACATATAATTAAGTATTATGGAACACGTAAATAAAAAAAAACAGCCATCAGTAGAATGTAAAATGTAAATAAATCTGAATTCGGTCCATGCGCAAAATTAGTTAAACAATTATCCTTTATATCAAAAATTGAATTTTTAAATTTGGACCTGGGACGTGAGATCAATGGTATGTTTTGAATTTTGAATTAAAAAATTTACATAATGTACTGTTCGACTAATTATTCTTCAATGTGAAACTATTAAACATAAACAAAAATGGTCAGAGAACGCGGTAATATAACCCACAAAAATTGCATTATCATATCAAAAGAAAATAAAAACAATATTTATAATACATATAAAACGAATTAGGCTGTTTAGGTATACGGTAAGTATATAATGTATTGTATTAATATCGTTCCAAAAATGGATTCCCTGTACGATCGTAGGTAACAGTGTGTGTGAAAACCAATTTCCTTTAACGGAATCTCTCTTCATAGCGCCTGTGGGTATTGTCTTATTGGTTAAGAGCACCGGAAGCGACCCCCCACCCCCAACATACCTTAATAAGTTCGCCATCTTGTTTTACCTACTATTATTTATATATATTTTTAAACTTGAACGTTTTTAAACTTAAACACTATCAAATTAAATGTTTCAGTTAGAAAGATATTCAAATAAAATCAATTTATCGAAAAAATATTAAGGAGGCAACAACATATTTTTCCGGATGGATATAAATGAAACAATGTTATTACTCTACTTGAGTTTGTTAACACTACTTGAGAACAGTAACTCTCACGACCTGTCGATGAGAGTACTGTTTATTTTTTGGCCGAAGCCGAATCCGAAGCTTCGGTTGGACTTTAGTTGTAATGCTTTAGAGAAATACTCTACATACATATTTGGCGATCATTAAATGATGTATATAGATAAGTTGTTCCTAAATTGTGAGTATAAGTCTAAGATAATTAAATTAAGAGGGGGTTAAGATATCGCTGAAATCAGTGATGGTGCTCACTCAATACACAATTTTATTTGAATTACACTAATCAAATTGTCAGGAGCTTTAGACAGGGTAGCTTTTTTTTTAATCCCTTTGCTTCTCACGAAGTGCGCCGTCATCTTGCTACTCCAAAACTTACTCTACTGTGGCATCAAACCATCATACAAATATATAATATGCATTTTTTTTGTGTTATAATTTAATATTTTGATTAACTTTTTGGTGTAGGTAGGTACTTTATATTCATACATTCTTCACATGGCTTTTGATGATGATAGGTACAAAATAGTATAGAAAATAGCTGAGCTCGAAGTGTGAAGAGTGAGTCAGGTCAGAGCGGAAACGATTTCTTTCTACTGAAGCCTGAAATCTGGATACAGATGTCGCTCTCATTTTTGGTTAGCTGGGGACGCCGACGATGGCGGTGAACTTGAATGCAATTTTTTAAATTTATTTAAAAAAACTAGTTACCCCCGTTGAACTTTGTAAGATGCTGGTATTAATAAAAAGCTTTAGATATTTGTAAACTATTTTAACTCGTTTTAAATATGTTTAATTTTTTCAAACCAGAAAATACATTCATAATAAAATTCATATTTTTATTTATTATCTTTGTTTTATAATGTTAACCACGTAATTGAGTTTAAATACATCTACCGGTTTTGAAAAATACCATTTTCTTCTATATATTTTTTTCATATGATAAGTATGTCTGAGACACGTTTTGTGACTTATAATTTGTAATAAACAGATATTAAATAATTGTAAAACGTATACATTTATTTATACATTTCGCTTACAGTTGGTGTATATTAATTTACATATATATATTTTTTACCAGGTTGATTATATAGATAGGTGGATATACCGAAAAGCAGATACATAAAAATGTATACGTTCAAATTGATATTAACTTGATAGATGACCACCAACACGGACAAGATCACGTAACTAGATTAAATTTATCAAAAAGTTCTCCGAAATAACAGCTTAAATAAAAAAAATAAAAAATTTCTGTACAAAACTTTCACCATCAATATTTTCACTTGGCGTGTATCGCATAAAAATAAAAACTGCGTAATCACCTGCACACTGCGTCACTCAGCGGAGGCCGCTGAAAGGAAACAGCTGTTTCGGTCCATTACACACCCCTAATAGGCCCGGCACCCTCCCGCCCCGCGCCTAGCAGCTTGCAGATCCAATCAAGGACGTACTGCTTAATTGATACCTTATCATTAGTATTGAAGAATTGTACTTGAGCCTCTTCAATTGGACCATTATTAAAGATAAATCGTTTCATACAAAAAATTTAAATTATATTCATTAAGTGTTTATTTGACGCAAATTCGTAATGTAGTATTTTGAAATGGAAAAACGTAAATTAAATTTTATTTAAATAATTTTGATTTTAGAAAAAAAATGCAATGTTTATATATATATTAGAATACAAAATATTATATTTAAATAGTCAAAACATTTCGTAGCGTGAATATTTATACACATACAGTATTTTTCACGTTTATCTTTTAATTACCATTATCACCATTTGTCGGTATCGATTAAATTTTATTTATTAATTAATATATATGTTATTAAATAAATAATAGCAATATTTTCCTATTTATATATTTTACTTGTATAATTTTAAATTTATGAATTTTCTCCTTATTTCTTATATCTGATATTCCATTGAAAATTGTCATCGCTTTGAACATCATTGATTTACAAGATTTGGTCTTTTTCCTGAATGGCAGTCTCATTCTACCTCTTCCTCTTATATGATGCTCGCGCTCATGCTGATTAGCTTCAATTTTTTTTGTAAATTCTGCCTATATTTGATTAATGAGGATTTTAAAAATAAATAGTATAACATTGAAATATATTTTCTGTTTAAAAGTCACCATATTTCTGCATTGTATAATGACAAGAAATCTGAATAAGGAGTGGAGAAATATTGGGGGATGCATGAAGGGTAAAAAGAATTCTGGAGAGGAATAGGAATAGGGGACAAAGGCGGCTGAAGGATCATCCAAAATCAGAAAACATGACCCACCTATGAAATGCTCTTTTAGGTGCCTGGACCTTAGGTCTTCTGGTTTCGGGACACGTAATCCGATGGTCCGCACAAAGCACTTTTGGATATACACTTCGGTGATAGCGCGAAGTATCAAACAAGCGCCATGCACTATAGTACGATTTACAGCACTAATCAGTTTGCACGATCGAAAAAAAGCAATTACACACAAGCAATAGAATATCAGCCCCACACATGATGATACTTCAAATCAACAATTCGTTGCCACACGATAGAACAAATTAGCGATAGTCGACCCACCTAAAATGGTAAACGCTACTTTCAGTTCGAAGGTACAACTTCAACTCTACAAAACCATAGAGAACACACTATAGAAAAGATCGTGTTCTGGTTAACTGGATAGGTAATAAACAAGAACCACCAATCTAGATATGTTATGTTCAGTGATCCATAAAAAAGTTATCAAAACCGAACAGATATCCAACAACAAATAAATAGCAGAATAAAATCAGAACTCGTGTAACTTTGCTTTATAGAAGTTGATGTTGTCGAGTAATTGTCACAGAATTTAAAGAATAAACGGACACAACCGATGCTCTATATTAGTGTGAAGAAAACAGTACAGGTCTTCGACAATTCTTGTGCAAGATTTACCTCCCAATATGTGGCGATCTAATTGGAGATCTTCGGGAACGGTATACTCTTCTTGATATCGTGAGTGAGATAAAAGCAAAAGCAGGACACGTAACGACAGTAGATGAGTCACACGACAAGCACAAAGCTCTTAAACGTAAGCTCATTGAGACCAAAAGGAAGACTTTAACGTAGATGGGTGGATCAATCAAAGAGGTAGGCGAAGGTCCAATGAGAGCGGATCCACCATATTCCTAGGGCCGATTTAATAAGCTCAAAGCTCCTATTTTGGTCCTACTCTTATGCCGCATGGTTGACATATTTTTTTAATGCTACAAAGGGGGATGTTCGATAACGCCCCGTACACAGTAATACGGCGATACCGCGCAGTCTCTTATACTAAATTTGCTTTCATTGTACCCGACCTCTGTTTTATTTTTATTCTAATAATATATACAACATATGAGTAACATTATACAAATAATAATTTAATTTAATTTAAAATTAAGCCTACAAACCATAAGACTGGGGAGTAGTAGAAATGTTAGAAGACTCTCTCTTTCGGGGAAAAAGATGGCACAAAAATAAATGCAAGTAAGGAAAGGGGACTCACCACACGCACCACTGCCGGCAGTCTTTTTTTAAATTTCGGTTGTCTTCTTCCGTTGGCATGTTTCCCCTACTCAATTGTAATCATGGGCCGCGGCTTCCCAGTGTTCGGGGTCTATACCAGTTCTATTTAGATTCGTCTTCAGAATACATCAACAGTGTGAATCGTTATATTTCAAACAGTGCTCGACAGATTTTAAATGTAAGTACCTAAATAAAAATTTAAAGTCTAATATTATCTGCAATTACTTTTTTTATTACTAGACGCGAATGGATGCTGTTAACTTTTGTTATATTCTAGCGATGACAGATTTTTATTCCTAATTTCATCCCTACGTAATAAAATAATGTTGTTTCTTTGTCAAACAACAAGGCTTTTACCATTTTATATTTCAATGTGCGGGAAGGATTTTTTTTAAGTAAGAAGAAACACAAGAAGAAGGAAAATCAAAGCAGACTTACAACGATTTTATAGCAAGATTTTTCTTGACGCGATGTCATACGAAATGTATTTCAAAGCGATATACGAAAATTAGGCGGTTTTAAGGGAACCGAAATTTTTAGCTTAGGGGATGTTACCTAGGGTTATATTCTGATTGACGTTACTTGACAGATAAAATAAGTTATAGATATTTAGGACGGCTAGTTAACTTTGAAGATATCCATTGCATAATTAATTTGAAAATCTGTATAAAATGTAAAAAAAAATACAATTTGTAGAATGACAGTTGACGTATCGAATAAATTTATACGACGAATAGTTTTTCGTTTATCGTATGTTATTTGGGGAGCTTAGGGTGACAAGGGTAAAATTTTAAATGACGATGATATATTTAATTCAAGTTTATACAATAATTAAGTTGTTTAAAATAGTAAATATTTTGTAAAAATATGTCATGCAGCGTCATCATATTATCATTTTAAAAACACACATGGTTTAAATACTCGTCATTTACAGATATACCTCTTCTCTCACTCTAGTTGCCTAAACAGATTTTAAGAAAATATTTTTAATGATATCACTATGTCAGACACTTTCTTGAAAGGAAATCTACGAAATGGTTTATGAAGATTAACAGACGCATTACTAATTACAGTGGACAACAAAAAATATTTTTTTATTTGGTGCCGGAAAAGTAAGAACTGATTTTGAATATTTTTTATGTGCCGATTCCGCTAATACCTGGCATTTTTTTCGTATCAGTTCTAGCTTTTGAAATACAGGCTGAATGATTTTAGTTCTGATAAAAGGTAAAAATAATGAAAATTGATATTTAACACCTATAATTAAAATCTAATTAGACAGTTTCTATTAATTGGTATTACCCATGACCATAAAATCCGATATTATTATATCTAGGTAACTCCCACCATGAACTAATTAATAACTCGCTCATATAATCTCTGCCTAACCCGATTCAGTTTATTATCATTTTGTGTAAAGTTTCGGCGTTATTTAGTAATAAAACATTGAATTAAAACCATGGTATCCGTAAGCAGACGTCGCTGTGTGAATCATCCATGTTTTAAATGACTAATCTACTATAGTTAATAATAGTTTCAGAGGTAGAAAGACAAAAGTACCCTTTCTTTAGTGTTACCCATCCATACACCACTTTACACTGAAGAAAGATTACGACGGCGAAAGAGGCGTTTTGTTCCAGTGTTCCTTTAAATGGTTCATATCATTTTAGCTACATCCGAGCTAGACTTAAAAAACAATTATCGTATAATCTTTCATCATCCTTGTATCACTAATACAATTGATTTTTCGGATGCTGGTCCAATACTCAAAATCACGCACTAAATAGTTATAAAAAATTGGTAAATTGAAATGTCATTTTATTTGTTAAATTCGATTGATCAAAATAAACTCGCTTGCCTTAGAATATTTTTGATATTTAACCTTTTTAACTTTATTTTCGAGAATCGTGAAAAATACGAATATTTTGAACCTTGAACTTTATCAACTCGTGTGTATTAAATTAATCGACAGCATGTGGGCACGATTAACATATACAACATTCAAATTACTAAGGGAGGAAAATAATATATACTACTGAAAACCGAAGACAAAAACAGACTGGGTAAATAATAAGACGACAACGTCCAAAAGAAAAACAAGGCATAAACAACAACACATTAAAGTATACAGTTACATAAAGACATTTTGAAAAACACCATTAATTAAATATGATGACAAGAATCTACAAAATAAATAATAATTTTAAAAGTTACACCAATACTTATTCAGTGAGGAAATTAATCATTATATAAAAAAGGTTAAGATATTTGTAAACGTTTATTTTCATGTCTCATTCGTACCTGTTGGTCGAGCAGTGGTTAGGCTACCTGTCACGCGGGAGACGGGGATTCGGTTCCCTGCCAGGGAGATTAATATTTTTATAATATTTATTTAATTGAATTAATTTTTTTTTTGAACCTCAAAAGCATGGGTGGTATTATACACATATCTGATACATATTTTAGCATCTCGAAAATAATTTAACTAGTTGTCTACTACGTATATAATCTACTCAGAATACGAATAACAACAATTATATTTTCATCTGTCTGTTAAAACTGTTTTTGAAAAATAAATTACTTAAATAATTAAAGTATAATGTATTTCAAAATTAAAATATCTGCGCTATATATCTGCTATTTTTTTGCTGAAATTCAGAATTATTAACCAATTATATATGACAGGACCAAATCGTCGGTCGCCGGGCGCGTGTGGATACTCTATTAGGCTTACTACATCCCACACCACCCAAATTTACGATTACCTCAGAGCACGACTTTTTCTGTGTGTGATCTATGACTTGTAAACTGTCAAGAAGAGTGAACGTCCTCTCGTGCTTGTCACTGACTTGAAGTTATTGTAAAGTTACTGGTGCTATTGTGTTTTGGTTTTCTCTTAGTGCGTGCCGCAACTGTTATTGTATATCACAATGCTTATACTATTTATCGAAGAAGTATCCTGAAGTTCAAGAGAGTTGTGAAAATAGCAATAAAATCTAGGTAAGTAATTACAGTTCCTGGTTGGTACGGAGACGTACCCTGGGCACCTCGATCACCAGACCTTACACCGTGCGACTTATTTTTGTGGGGATACCTTAAGTCAAGAGTATACAGCAACAATCCTCGAACAATTCAGGCCCTACAAGAAAATATCCGCCTTAAAGTAGCTGCCATTGAACCAACGCTATGCTCTCGCGTGTTCGCAAATTTAAGAGTCCGATTGCAAGCGTGTCTTGAGAGAAATGGACGGCATTTAGACAATATTGTTTATTAAACGTAAAATTCGCATCGTTAAACTCCATTTTGTATAAATAAAATATGAGAATAACATTGTAGTTTTTTTATTTATTTAATATTAAACTTGAAAAATTTTCGCTGGACACATTTTGGTTGTTTAAAGTTCTTATGGTGCGTATACATGGGAAACTTTGCTCTCGAGTCTCGAGATTTGGCGGTATGGTTGATAATTACAAAAGTCAGCCCGCTACCCGCTCAGTTTTATACTGTCCTTCTAGTGAGTTTCTAGCCCTAATGATACCGTCCTGCCGCCTTGGCAAGACCTTGAAAGTAAACAGCGCGGCGCATATACCCAACGCCTAGCCAGCCCGAGCGAGTAAACCATCAAAATCACATCAAATACCATTTTGTGAAAAAAAAAAAATTAGATCGTTGCGAATATTTATATTTTTAAAACACCGATTGTTTTGGTTTTCATGTAATTTATCAAATTTTATTGTATTTGTAATGGAATACTAAAAAATATGTCAAATGTTGCTGGGTATCTTTTTAGTAGTAAGCTTATAGATACTGGAAATTTCAATAGCTGACAGGGTGGCTCGTGGTAGCAACAATGTTTTTTCTTTACTTTACTTTAAATTTTGAGGTACTTTATCATTTTTCTTTAAATGTTTATCTACTATGGATACACAACATTTTTAGTTTACCACCTATCCCATTTGATATAGAACTGAGATACACTATTTAAAAATCTTCCATTATTTAATAATTATGTTTAAGAATTCGAGTTACAATTTTGTTACTTTTTAAATTCTTTCAAACTAAAAAGGATAATAACTATAACGCCAGTTATGTTCTTATTTAGCTAGAAAAAAATATTAAAACATAAAATCAAAATAATTTATTTTTCATCAATTCTGCATATCATATCATAATTAAACGATACACGGCTTGTAAAGTAATGCAAGGTGCACATTACATAAGAAATTTCTAATAAAAAATATTAATTACGAGGTGTAAATGGAGTCGAAGACCCGATAGCTAAAATAGAGCTAAAAAGTAATCATTTAAAAAAAATATCGATTCTAGGTCGCCCTCACAGCTGACATTGGGTCTCTCTCAAGCTTAAAGTTAAATCTAAAATGTTTTGAAATTTTTTTTTTACTTTTCTTTTATTCTTTTATTATAGTGAACAGCACAGAATTACTAACGTCTATCAAGATATAATATACGAGTATATATAAAATTATATATGCCGCTAATGGTTTTTTGTCCTAAAATCAAACATATACAGAAAATTTGTAACGTAAATTAATATTAATTATTTTTTATATAATCTGTACTGCTATCAAGGGAATTTTTTTTAAAGACTACTTTGGTATTTTATCTTACATTAACAAATCATCCAATGACAATGAAGCGCGATTATAATATATTATAGATATAACTGAATTTATGTATGTCTGTTACTCGTAGGCACTGCCCCCCAGCTCCTGAATTCTGACCACACAATGCTCTCCCCACTTATATAAATGTGTATTAGATATATTTAATCAATTTTACATCCGTTCTAGATTTTAATTAGTTCAAATCTAGGATCATGGAGAAAATATAACCACTCCCTCCCAACCTCCCATTATTTCTTCCCACCAAAACAATGAAACCCCTTCCCTTAACCCCTTTTCTGAATTGTAGATAATGGAACCACCAGTCAGTCATAAATAATCATGAACATATAGAAAATTGAGATAAAATCTCAAATACAACAGTACAGTACTAAAAATTTTACGACACGAAAAAATACATTAAGGTCATATTTTTCCCCATTACATACGAAATTACCAGCGTAGATATAATCGAGTAATATCGATTGGGGGATGGTCTTTTGCACAATACCGCGATCAGTGGAATTTTCTGCGTGCGTAAATTTGTTAACACAAATTCGCAATATAGCTCGAAACAATTTGTCTCTGTTTCAGCCCTTTTCCCGGCTGGGTACCTATCTGCCACCCTTTTTATTTGAAGTCCTATATTTGTTTTATTTTTTCTTCACACGGCCAATTACCCCTCCGACGAGACTTCTTGGTTCGAAAATTTGCCTTTTAACATCGGAAGAGTGTTCCGATTCAGCCCTTTGTGAAAAGGTATTGAGTTCATTGTGCCGAATACAAATCAATCGGAGAACATTTCAATATATCGAATTTGAAGTGAAGTAAAAATACACGTTTGGATTTTTAATATTTAATATGCCTTTTCACTGAAATTTGTAATAAAAACTGCGTTAAAAATAGCGTATTAGAAAATTTCGGAATATTTTTACTTTGTGTTTTATTTTTACGTAGTAAAATTGAAGGCGTTGGGTATCGATTTCTGTACCTCTTACATGCTAAGTAAGCACTATATCTTTTTAGCTACTTCTCAGTTGACGGCTGTGCGAATATAACGCTGATTTAATCCCAACAGTTGTTTAATAAATAAATTATTTTCTATTTTAACGTGTTTTTCATACATAATAAAGCCAGGGGCGTGTACTCTAAAAAAAACAAAAAAGCTGTACATAACTATAATCTTTGTAAAATAAATGTAAATTAAATATTTATTTAATATATTATACATTGAGTATGTAAATCTACACGAAAATAATTCAGTTATTGTGTTAACGGCGGAAGAATTTAAAATTGACAAATAAAGCTGCGCATGTGTTTTTTCACAAAATCTGCCCCAGCCGTATACGAACTAAACGCAAGTCACGCACCGCGCGGTGATCTGAATACATGTCTTCGCTTTAACAGACGTGTTGCAAAACGCCACAAGTGTGTCTTTCAAGCGAACTTGACTTTATGCATTCCAATACACTTTAAACGTGGTGTTATTTTTTATTATGGAATATTTTATCTCTTTTAGGTAATACCTTGAAAAACTTTCCAAAAATAATAGTGATAAATAATACACACACACACAGGTATACATAAACAAAAATATGTTTCTGAAAGATTGAATGATGAATACAACATCTTTGCCCATTGCTTTAACACCATCGATATTAGCAGCATAACCTAAGTCCATGCCTAGTACACGCAGATCTACATTTTAGATGTGATCCGTTATTTTGCTGGCACTCTTCTAAACAAAATTTCTGAGAACTGCCCGTAATAATTCTTCGTGATCGCTGCCATTATTTCTTCTCGGATATTTTCTTTTAATTGATCCAGAGGGTTAGTGTATACCTTTTATTTAAGGTAACCCCATGGGAAAAATTCCATCAGTGTCAAGTCGGGGCTACGTTAAGGCCTCGTCGGGATAATGATTTCACCAATCAATCAATCAACCAGAGAAAAATTCACAAACAATTGGTAAGGACACGGTCCATAGTGACTGAATTCCCAAGAACGCGGCTAGAGATCAGTATACCCACCGCCCCTCTCACGCTCGTTGCGTCAACGCAATGAATGAACAAATATGAAAAAGACTTTTGGGACACACTGTATATTAATTAGCCTGAAAATAACGATCGGATCGGCTACTGAAATACCGCACAAGTTTGTATAGCACTTTATTCGTATTTTCAACTCTATCCTCTGGCTACATCCTTAGCATGCCAATCAGCTGTCAATATTATCGTCTAGACAACAGGGCACTCGCTTCCCTCTTCTTCATATTATTATTGTATTAGATTTGGGTATGTGTATTTTCTTAAGCATATTGGGGTAGTGGGTAAATTGATGGGATTAAGTAGGGATATTGTAAATATATAAATTGTGTGAAGCGCCGTTTCTATGTATCGATTTCTACAGCTATACTGTAAAACTTAAGACTGATATCTCAACTGCCCAGGTTTAATGAAGAAATCAAATGAAATATATATATAATACTTAAGATTAAAATTAAGTTACATTGTAAGTATTGGGCGTGATACAATGCGGTGTTGAGAAATTCAGAAAGATCGATTACGCAGTGTGGAACTCGAGTGTCGACCTTCGTAAAACACGTCTGCTCCCCAGGGGACGCGTTGAGAGAAAATGAGCTGGTTCTCGCCATCCCTCACAAAGTACAATGAGTAATATGTTCTAAGTGAATTGGAATTGGTTGAATTGGAATTTCTCGTGGTTGCCCTACGAGGTGGTAACACACAGTAGAAGTTAAGGTATGTGTTTATAAGTTATTTAAATTATGATTGACTCGAGATTGTATCAGAAGGTTATGATGCTATAAGACATAAGCTCCTAACCTCTTCTTGTCTCACGCGTGTTGATTGTATGTTGCATAGTAGGGTACATGTTATAACTAGAGCAGGGTATATAAATGAAAGAGCACTTACAGGGTTTCATTTATTGAGGTGATGAATTAATGCAATTTAAATGCGCGGTTGAACTTTAGAGTAGCTCGCTGTAGATGCGGTCGTATGGCGGTGTTGGTGATAGGACGGCCTGTAAAGAAGTGATGTTCGTTGCTTGATCAGTATCCGTCTCTGGTGATAATTTTTTATTTGCGTCTGCTTATTGGTCGTTCTTATTCGGGCCCTAATGATTGATAGCTGAGCCCTTACACGGCCATGTCTACAGGCGCGTGTAGAGTCACCACATGTACTTATTAAAAATAATAAATACATCTTACACACATGGCTAAAGAATATCTTTCGGTATGAATAATTATTTAAAAAAAAACTGTTTCATAACATACTGTATCTCAATTATTATTATTATTATATATTTTGAATAATATTATAAAATATAATAATATAACGTTATTATAATAAAATAGTAAATTGAGTGATTTGATTGACTACATCTTGTCCTTTATATATTTCGGTCATACGTTTTTCAGATTAAAGTAACATATTATATAATGTAACATTATATATTATGCACGGGTAAACATAAATATTTAATTAAATACGTCAATATAACGTGTCTACGGAACAAGACACGAAGAGATAAATCTTCAATATTTTACACGTATTAAGATTTTGTTCTGGAGATGTCCTCGGAGATCAGCACGAGATTGGTAGAAAAAAACAAAAACGAGAATTTAACAAGATTCGACACATATATCATCTAGAACCATACTGCTGGGGAAATTCAAATTCACTCAACTGACGAACGAAACATCAACTGTTAATGGACTAACATTTGACGTTTGACGTCGAGAGTTGTCTCCGTAAAATCTCATGAGAGTTTAATCCCTGTTTTAGAGATTGTTTCGAGTCGAAAATCTCATCCGCGTAAGAATTATTTTTCTACACGTAATACAGTTCATCATACAAATAAGAGATTTTTAATAAAAACCCATTTTTTGTTGTTTAATTGCAATTTCAGAATAAATTAGTATTTTTAATACAAAATTTAATTAATTAATTAGAAAGATATACACGGTGCACCGTTAGAATCCGGACAAAAAAACGTTATTTCAAAAAGTTGTGTATTTAAGCCAATATACAAAGATACTAAAAAATGCTTTTATATCTCATTTAAAGGATCCTTGCTGGGAACTTTCATTCTATATAGCCACCCTGCGCCTTTATTTTCAACTGATCGCGGTTCATTGCCGTAAACTATGCCTCGATAGCGGCCCGGAGGGAGTTGACGTTAGGATGCCTAGACTTGTTGGTTTGTCTCTCGACTACGCCCCACACTTAGTAGTCCAGAGGATTTAGGTCGGCACTGTTAGAAATCCAAAAGTTCTTCGACCAAAACATGTCAACGTTATCAGAGAGCCAATTTTGCTCTTCTATCGTACCCCATGCTTGAGTTGACATATTTAGCTAGCTTTAACTCTAACTAGCACCTAGCCCTGAATTCAAATATAGCGTAAACTTTAAATACAATTTTCTCTGGATTCTAATGGCGCGCCTGTACAGAAAAATATCACCTATCGAAAAAATATTAGATTGCTACCAGAACCTACACTTTCTTCTATCAGGGAATATTACCATTTTTTCTATATCAACCAATTACGTTAAAGTAATTGAATGTTTATATGTAATATGCCTGAAGCGTACATATATATGTATTTAAAATATATAACCCCAGTACAATATTTTGGCCACCCCGTACCGCCTGACGTCATATACGTATGCTGACATCGCGTCCCGCACAGCTTCTCTTTCCTATTGTGATGGAAAGTGAAGGTATCACACAATCAAGCAGAGAAGAAACCCAAGTGACACTATCTGAATGGCGCCATATTTTGACAGCTACCTTTCACTATGAATGGTAAACTGAACAACGTCCATTACTTATGTACTTTGAACCTCCACTATTGACGAATGACGTAAATTTTCCTGAATTATTATTTTAGTGCCCGGGTGAAACAATTCTTGAAACTTGTAAAATAATACACTTTTTTATGGTTATGAAATTAAAAGCACTATAAATAGTAAAAACAGTATTGCCAATTGACAATAAAATTGAGAAGAATGAACAATATACTTTAAACTACCGCACAGAAGTACAGAAGTTTGTGGATTTCAAGGTTAACGAAGTCTAATCACACGATTGTATTTGGCGTTAAAAGCGATTACTTCTAACGTAAGTTATAGTCAGTGAGTAATAACATTTCAAACACAATTTAAATTATACTTTTAAAATTAGCAATTTTATCTTTGTGGTTAAAATTCATATTTTTATTTATTATCTATCAAAAAACCAAAAACATTTCATTACAAAGTTACAGATTTTTTAAATAATCATCAAATCCCTATAATATCAATAAAGAATAATCAAGATATAATGCATGCCAAAAACATACGAGAAACTTTAAATACTGAAAATTTAATCTTAACTAAAGCTGATAGAGGTCATACGTTAATAGTGATGAATAAAATTGATTACATTTCGAAAACTGAAGATATCCTAAAAAGTGACTAGTTTAAAATTATGACAAAGGATCTGACTCAAAAATATCAAATGAATATTAAAAGTGCTTTAAAAGATTCCATTAGTGATATATTTACTGATAATACAGTATTATCAAATCTAATTTTAATGAATCCTAAACCTCCAAAACTGTATTCCGTATTAAAGCTTCATAAGATTGATATTCCAATAAGAGCGGTAGTTTCATACTGTAGTGCTCCAACTTTTAAATTATGTTCTTTTCTTACAAAAGCTATAAATAGACTTAATATTTTTAAACCAAAATACACTGTAAAAAATTCGTTGCAATTAGTGGATATGTTAAAGGACACGGATCTCCCCAAAAATGTTAAACTTGTTTGTTTTGATATTGTTAATTTGTTTACTAATGTACCTATTAATGAAAGTAAAATTTTAATTTCTGATTTACTAAATTCATCTAATTTACCTAATAATTTGGTAAAAGATCTATGTCGTTTGTTAAACCATTGTATGAACCAAAATTATTTTCAATTTAATAATATAATGTATAATCAAACAGAAGGTCTTCCTATGGGAGCACCCACAAGTCCACTAATAGCAGATATTTATGATTATGATTCTCCTTTGTTAAAAAATGTTTTGTTGTGGAAAAGGTATGTGGATGATATATTATGTATTTGGTCAGGTTCACAACGTCAACTAACTACATTTTTAAATTTCATTAATTCATTTAATAATAAAATACAATTTACATTAGAAATGTAAAATAATTCGACCCTAAATTTTTTGGATCTAACATTTATTAAAAATAATAATAAAATTGAATTCAAAGTTTTTAGAAAACCAACTTTTACAGATACTAACATACACAATGAATCTAATCATCCATTATTACACAAACATTCAGGGTTCCACTCCATGATACATCGTTCAGTCAATATTCCTATGTCAACATCCAATTTCAATATTGAATTGAATACAATTAAAAAAATAGCAGTTAATAACGGATATAATATAGGTTTGATAGACACTATTTTAAAAAATAAATTAAAAGAATATAATAATCAATTTTTATATAAATCACAGATAAAACATAATGATAATAATGATTATTGGCGTAGGATTTTATACATAAATAACTTTTCGAATCAAATATCTAAACACCTACCACGAAACATTAGACCGGCATTTTATACAAATAATAGTATAAGAAATTTACTCATAAATTCTAAAGACAAAGATGATAAATTTAACAATTCTGGTGTTTATAAACTTAGTTGCAAGGATTGTGCTGCATTTTATATTAGTAAAATGGGTAGAAATTTTAATATAAGAGTAAGGGAGCATTTGAGATGTTTGAATAGTGGGTTTTTAGAATTTTCTAATCATTTGATAGAAAATGGTCATGGTTTTGATAAAAAATTTGCATTGTCAATTTTGCATATAAACGGTGTCGGTCACAAATTAAATAATTTGGAATCGTTGGAGATAAATAAAGCGTGTAAAACTAATCAAACAATTATAAACAACCAACTAAATTTAACTACGAGTCCCATTCTAAATTTTTTTCCTATAAATTATTCGAGTAAATTTGTGTCAAGTAATGATTTGAGTTAGGTACTAAAATTATTATTTTTTAAATAATAGATTTTTTTAAAATAGATTCTGGCAAAAAAACAATAATATATGTTTTAATTAGTTGACATCCTGAAGATGAAAATGGTAATACTATCTCAAATTTTAGTAAAATATTTCGAAATCATCTTATGTAAAATAATGCAAATTGGTAGAAATATTAGTTTTCGGATAATGATGATGACATCAAAACTGTTACAGAGACAGTAAGTTTTAATTAGTTTAATAGGTTTCTCGTATCTAATATAATTGAATGAAAAATTATTCGCCTTAACACATTAAAAAATAATATTTTATAAATATAATTAAAACAATTCAATTTGTTACCGGTTTAGGAATCACTGTTCCTTCTTCAGAGTGTACAAAATACTTATATTACAAAACATGGGCAATTATACATTAGTGTCAGGTGTTAATGTGCGGGTGGGTGACTAATTCATACAGAATAGTTGGTAGGCACCTACCTACCTTATATTATAGAATTGTATTATTAATTAAATAAATGATTCAACTGATTCATTTAAAAAATGAACGTTCTGATATATACTTTTCGTGTCCAGTCAAGTCAGTGCTCGACAATTATAGAACTATGTTATTCGAAACATGCGTACGGTACGACATACATTCTTAAAAGTGTGATCAATGTCCAGACAAGAGAAGTATTTTAACGTTAATAATTTTCAATTCTGATTAAATAAATTTCAGAATTGCAGACACGGGAAAGTATCAAATGTCAGAAAGATTTGATAAATGATAAACAATGCATTGGGATTTATCCGAATTGAAAAGTAACAGAGAACAAATGGCTTCGTTTTCATTTTCAATCTCGTCGCCAGTTGGCGCCACCGTCTGCCGGAAGAGGAAGGTGAACAAAAAATGGCGGGAATTAGATGGAAAAAGGCGCGAAAGCTCCGCCGGAAGTGAGGCAAGATGGCGGCACTTCCGGGCATTCCATTATTCCCTTAATGCACTTTGGCACTCTACTATAAATCCCGCTGAAACACGAGTTGTTTACTCTTGAAAGTACAAACTTGTTGTGTATCGGAAAAAGGTTATTGAATATAGAAAGCTTTTCTAATTATTACGATGTAAACCATATCATAAAATCTACAACCGCTCAATCTAAAATTATTAATAGATATAAAAATATACTATCATCATCATTTTCATCGCTTTATCCTAGAAAGGTCGGGGGCCCAACGTTTTGATAAGATTTTTCCATCTTCCCTTGTCTTACGCCGCTTTCCCTACTTGTAGACCAATCAAGAATCAATCTTTCGTTCCTCTAGCATTCACAAGATGTGTAAAAGCCACCTAAGGTAATTGTGATATTTTATTATGTAAAATTCCCTTTCTTTCCGAGAGTTTCTTTTATTTCTGTACTTTTCAATCGGTTAGGTATTTATTTATATAATTCTTAACATAGTGCATACATAAGCACTTCTACATATGCTCTAATATAAACAAGATTAAAGTACTTTCTTTTACTAAAACTTATATTTTACATATTTGGTAAGTTTTATTTTAAAACTCTTCAATTTCTCCTCCTTTCGTATGTTTTCTTGCATTTCATTAAAAATTTTCATCGCACTATACATCATCGATTTCTGAGATTTGGCCTTCTTCCTGAATGGCAGTCTCAGTCTATCCCTTCCTCTTGTACGATGCTCGTGCTCATGTTGATTTGCATGAATTTTTCGTGTAAATTCGTTTGATATTTTCTTATTGAGGATTTTGTAAATAAATATATATTAAAATATATTTTCTGCTTAAAGGTCATCATATTCAGTATTGATACTCCTCTAAGGTATAGCCTAAATTTTTGATCTTTCTTCGTAAGGATGATGATTTTGAATTTGGTGATTTTGATGATGCTGAACGATCAGATGCTTATTTTTCTTTCATAGCACTCTTCTCAGGATTTTGACATCCTCCACAAGTGCTCTTTACCTCCTCCCTAGTCGTTCTTCTCCAGTTTCCGGGCTCTTCCATTCTGCTCCAATCTTCTTACACACAGTCAGCCCACCTCTTCTTTGGTCTGCCTCTAGGTCGCTTTCACTGGCGTGTCCACTTAAACATAATCTTTGATGTCTGACATCTGGCATTCTTTCAAAATAGCCAGCCCATCGCAGTCTTTGGGACCTACAAAATCTAAACGATTGTTTTTTGCTCAAGAGTCATTTCATGCGAAGTCACCTAATTTTTAAATAAATGGTTGCTTGACCATTTCAGATATTTTATGTTTTTTTCACCCTAGTAAACCTCATGAGTATGAAGCTTAAAATAAGTTAGTTTTATTTTATTTTTATCTGCCCCCACAGGCAAAAACGGGACTTTGCAGAGATTTTGAAAAAAATATATTGTTCTCCTCCCATAAAAGATAAAAGGTTCTGATTTTCACTAACACAAAGAAGATTTAATAAGGTTATAGAAATTATAAAATAATATATAAACCACGACTTAAATTACCTTTAAATATGTCAAATTTGGAAGCATTTAGAAGTTTTGATGACTTTTTAAAGGTGACTGGGAGATGGAACCATGAGAACGGATTTTTTTTATTTTCACTGTGGCTAGTAGAGTTCCCAGCTATGAAGAATTGAAGTTTCTGTTAGGAATCCTTCCTGCCTCTTTTGGTATTAAAGTTCAAAATATTAAATTTTTTCTGATTTCAAGATTAAATATCTCAAACGGGGGATCCGATAAAAACATGTACTGGTACTTATCAAAACCTGTAAGTTTAATTTTGTGGTTGGAGCTGGTTTAGAAGTCACAGTTTCCATACAATTGTAGGTTATATTTAGTTACACGGAAAGCTTATGTTTCATTTGTATTCTTAAGTTCCATCTTCCAGTGTACGTTCATAAATTTTTCTTAGTATTTTTCGTTCAAACAGTATACATTATACAGACTTTTTCAGACTAGATATTTCTATCTCCACTAGTGAATTAGATTATTTGATTCCAAGTAATCATTCATCAGATCCAATTTCTTTAGGGGATGTATTATTACGTGATACTTACGAGTAGAGGGTTTATATTGCTGGTGTTAAATACTAGTAGTATTTCATTAGGCTAAATCGCGTTGATAGCGTGCCAGGAAGCTATTAAAGAAGGCGGTACTTGTAAACTAATTATAAAGAGTTCCGTTAATGTTTTAATGGAACATACATTCATAAATAATAAATACGTCGCGCCTTGTTTCACATGGATATAAAAAAATAATTTACAATAATAATATGCCATTATAATATTATTTTCGCTTTTATATAATACTATTATTAGCGCACAGATAACGTGCCCTTACATTTTATACGTTATTTAAAAATAATATTGTTACTGTACTTAACTTCCGGTATAGAATTAACCAATTTCATAAATTAGAAAAAATGTTCCAAAACTAAGGCAGTACGTTATATGTAATAACCTTTTGGTATTTAAATCTAAATCACTAAACAGAAGAAAGTGTTAACATTACTTTCATACAAATAAATAATTTTTAATGCATAATAAAATGGGCTTATTTTAAATTCAATTTTACGCCTACTATTAAGATTTTTTCTTATTGATTAATTTATTAAATAACTATATAACTTTATTGATAACTAACTAACTTACTATCACGCAGTTTCATCGCGGGGGTAAGCAGAAAGAGAGGTAGAGCGCCACACTCTCCTGTCCTGACACACAATTCTCGCCTCATCCACATTCATATATCTTCTCATACAGCCTCGTCGATTATTGTTTCTGGTAACAGTATGAACTTTATGTATTAGATTAATATATTGAAAACTAGCAGAAAGAAATTGGTTAAAAAAAATGTCAAACATATGTTGATGTTGACCTAAGTTGTATTTATGTTTCCAAAAATTTAATAAAAATTAATCACTTCATTTACATCTGGCATCTTCTATCGGATTTTACTCAAAGGTGTTTGAGATTATCCGTATATATAAAGTAGATTGCTTTCTAATAATGAAATAACAGATGTATCAATATTAAAGTGCAACATATAAGTTCGAAAATTTGATTTCTCCGGATAAGAAGGGTTCCTGGTTTGAGTCCGGGCAACAAAAATATTTTTTCAATAAATTGATTGTATCTGTATATCTTTCATATTGATTCACTTAATTTGTATTAAAACATCACAGAACTAATAATGTGTCATCCTTAAAAATACTATTTTTACATGTAATTCTTATTATACTTGTATTGTTAGAAAAAAATCTGCGTTGAGACAGGCAACGATAATATATTATTAGAATTCCACTCTTTAATTGTTCTATCAGGTTGGGAGTTTTTCTACGCTAAATAGATACAGATTTTACTGCGTAAGTTTCTTCGGCCCTCTCCAAGAAACCGACACAAATGACTCTCGAAACGCAGACTAAACGGCAGACACTGTACTAATGGTGATAGATCGGAAAATCATCATCATCGTTATCTTCCCCTTCTTCCTTAGATCAGGGTTAATGTCTTATCTACCTCGGGCTGCCCTCCACTTTTGTCTTTTCTTGCAGCTTAGCTTCTAGACATTTCTGAGAATATCTGCTCCATTAGATCAGGTCCTCGGACGGCTTACTGCTTTCCATGATTTGTATTGGAATTGTTTAGTCGAGCATATATATTTCACGACAAAACCAATGCATTTTATTAGATCTAGCGATGGGATTCGAAACTTTCAGACCTCCTCTATCAATTGCTATGTAGATTATTTACACGTAACGTATAATTCAGAAAATATAGCAGTATGAATGAGTGAGTCCATAGTTTTGAATAACCTTGTATTAATGTAATATTTTACGTAACATAATATAATATAATGTACGTTATTTCTATAACCCAAATTTGATAAGTATACATATTGAAAAAGATTATTTCTCCTTTTTCACTTATTCTGTGGGATTTTCTCATATCTTCATGTGTCACTTTAGCCATAATTATATTCACAGAATTTATTCCCAAGACGTCAGCTGCGATAAAAAACTGACCCATGGCAAAATAAAATTATCGTATGATGACCGTAAATGTACTGATTTTTTTTTTTTGGTAATAATTATATTTTTTCATTTGTTTTAGGTACGCTACAAGGACATGGTATTTATCATTTGACCTGCACACTCTTCACGTGAGCTTCTGCACAACTATTATCGTCTGATTATTATTCAGGAAAGTTTTATTAATATTCAATTATTGACTTGAAATGCTGTATCCATCTCTTCATATGAATTACAGGCCCGAATTGCGTCAAACTTAAAACCTTTCATATTATTTGCGATTACACCTTATTTTATTTGGCTACCGATACAATTGCGATACACTTGTAAGCTGTATTAATATTAGATTGGTCCAAAAATAATGAGCTATTTAACCATCAAATTTAATTAAACGTAACATTATAAATTTAAAAAACTTTTTCAATAAAAGTAAGAGCCGTTTGATATATGATGGTATAAATTATGTGAGAATAAAGATATCAAAAGGATTAAGAGAGAATGATAATCCTCCTCTAAGTCAGTTTACCATACTATGCTGGCGCATGTGTCGAGAGTAAGTAAATTGAATGTACTAATGATTTTACACTGAATCAAAGTTAAATTACAATGGTTGGTTTAAATCAACTGTTAGCTTTTTCGAAAATGAAACGAGAAAGTAAAAATCTTGAGGAGCTCACGGCAGCCGTAGCTTACTAGACGGCGCATGCGGCCAGTGCACTTCCGTTACCCAGCGGTGCGCATTTCGGCTATCTCGTACTTCGCTTGATGATTCATGGAAAGCTGCAGGCGTCAGCCACAATTCTATGCATTTTTGCCAATGAATTGTCAGTTTATTATAAAATAAATATGAAAATAAAACTGAAGGGGATTTGAATTCAATAATTCTTAAAATGCATTTTTGCCGTAAATTATTCTCGAGTATTTTTGTTCGTTTTGTTTACACTGAAGTTTTAAATGAATTATTTTTAATAATAGCAGTACGTCCTCGATCTTCTTCATCTTTATGACTTACGTCTCTGTTCCTAAACTTTTTGAATCAACGTCTGTTCGTTCAGAAGTGGTTCCTTCATCCTATACTTGTTTAACATTACGTGCTGTTTGAGATAGATAAAGTTTAACACACTTACTTAATAGTATGTACTCACTTACGTGAAATTAGCATATATTGAAGAAGATTAAATTGTTTTTGATCAGCTCATAATGAAAACTTTTAACAATCGGCTCACTAATGAAACTGTTTCGATGGGTTCGGTAATTAAACCGCAATAAATCTGGCCAGTGATAAAACTCGAGAATAACATTGTTATCAATAGATTTGCGGAGATAAGATACAAATTAACAAGTAAATTGAACCATTCCAAGGGGCTTTTAATTCTCCTCAATTTTCGCATAAAAATGTGTCTAATTTGTATAAAACTGCCTTGAATGTAGAACAAATGGCCGATTTTATATTACAGCCGTAAAAGGTTGTAATAAAAATAAAAAAGTACTGAAATAGCAATTTACTTATTTGAATATTTCTGACAATGGGATAACTGCGGCCACTTTTACGAGCGGTGAAAATGGCCAATAAAACTACATTTTTTTGGTTAATGCCCTTGTTACTTTGCGCCTGTTCTGTTTTAAATGGCAAAACCAAAGAATAGCCAGTTTTGAAAGGTGGTTATAACGGGAGCACATGGATGGGGGGACCGCTAGTGATTTTGGGTAAATCTGATTTAGGATTTTTGAAAAAAATAAAATTATTTCATTTAGCCAAGCACTGGCATTCTGACTACAGTATTATTGCTATATTGGTATTATTAGGTAAATGCATAATTATTAGGCGAACATACTCTTATTGTGAAGTTGTAATTATTCAGAACATAGGTCTGTGATATTTTAAATATGAATTAAATATTACAGACCATCCAGGTTTGAATCCCGGTGGCGCAACAACAATATTTTTCGATAAAATTGATTTTATATGTATATCTTTCTAATTAGTATATTTAATTCATATTTAAAAATGCATAATTATCCGTTGTTTTTTTTTCGACGTTTTGTTTTTTGAATTTGACGTTTAATTGACATTTGTCATAATATAATTCCATAACAGGGCTAGGAAATTAAAATGCGTATCGAAAACCATACACACCACATTATGCTGTTACACTTGGAGAAATAGTGAAAAGCTGCCGAGTCATTTCGCGATCTCGACGATCTTTTCGACGAAGGATCGATTAGCGAAAGGGCATGTCGAAAGTGATTCGTTCGCTTCAAAGCTGGTGATACCAGCTTAGATGACATGTCAGGAAACGGTCGATCTTCGAATTTTGATGACCAGGTCTACTGGCGACTGTGGAGGAGGATGAAAGTTGCACCACTAAGACATTGGCTGAAAACTTCACCAAAGATCACGATTGTTGTTTATG
The DNA here is from genome assembly GCA_031772225.1 of Eubasilissa splendida. Lineage (NCBI taxonomy): Eukaryota > Metazoa > Arthropoda > Insecta > Trichoptera > Phryganeidae > Eubasilissa > Eubasilissa splendida. The sequence continues at coordinate 17,884,902 of CM062863.1, forward strand.
GTGACTACGCCCCCGAAAAATAATTGTATCTACATAATATGTTTTGAGTTGGTTTTCTCTTTTGATTATGTAACAATATTATAATAATATAATATAATTTTTAAAAATGGCGGGTTTAATACAAAGGTAAATTATTAAAACTTTATAATACAATTTTCAACGAAGGTAAAGGCTATCTCTGTACTTCAAATATCAGTTTTTTAAATAAAAATTATTAAAATGTTTCAAATTCAAGTCAACCGAATATTGTGAAGCAGAAGCAACGTGTGAAACAAAAATCCAACGACGTACAGGGTGAATATTATGTTCCAGGCCGATTTTATTTGACCATTATTTTGGTTTGAAAAATATTTGTCAGTTTAAATTTTGTAGTTCTAAAGAGTAGTTAATTACAATTTATTATAGAGTATCTAACGTTTCAATATCGTATTGAAGTTAATTAAACATTTTATCTAATTAATTATCATTAATTTAAGAGATAAACTTTTGTTTTTATTCATTCAACCTATTAAGCGAAATGAACAACAGTCAACGGACTTTCGTTTAACTTGCAACAAGCGTGAGGTGTAGCGCAAGACAAAACAAATATAAAACCCTATCTTGGCAGCAAGTGGCGGTGCTCGAATCTCAGAAACTTGTGTACATTGTGAACTGCGAAAGCCAAAGAATCTCAAAACCCAACTGGACTTATTTATTGGTGAGCAAATGGATTGTTAATAAATTAAGAATCTTTAAATATAAATATTCATAATTTGGCCCGCATCCTTAAAACCTAGGTAATACTTAAATTTCTATCACACGCCATTTTTGTTCACTTCTTGACTTCCTCTCTTCTCTCTAATAATTATACTTAGTTGCTTAGGATAGAGCGCCACCCTCTTTTGACCTGACACACAATTCTCGCCTCATCTTATTATACAAGCTCGCCGAACCAGTAGCTTCTCACAGAACCATCTTCTAGTATCTGGTTTACCTGGTAGTGCCAAGTCTTCCGCAGACGTCTATTTCTGGTACCATCAACATTTGCGTCATATATATTTCTTACCATTCTCTTCTCATTCATTCGTTACATGTAACCAAACCATTTAAGCGATCCTTTCTCAACCTTACTCACTATACTAAGATCAGATTTACATTCTTTCCTTATTTCTTCATTCTTTCTCCATTCAGTTGACTTTCGTTCCTCTTCTGTCAGCTATAGGCCTCACTTCCATACATTAGTGTCGGTACCAGGACTTCATTGTACACTACTAGTCTTGCCAAGGTTGACAAGTTCTTAATATATATTATTCCACTCAAAGGGCCGTTCACTTCGTTCCCTGCAGTCACCATCATTTCGATATCTTTCTCAGTCTTTTCGTTTTTATCAAACATATTTCCCAAATACACAAACTCATTTACTTGTTCTAAATATTCATTACCTACAAGTATAGTTCTCGAATATCTACTAATTATGCTATGGTTTATATATCTAGTATACTCAACTAAAAATAATTCCACCTACTGTACGCTATGTGCGTATATAAATATAGTTATTATTCCATAAGTAATGACTATTTATTGCATATAACATTTAAATAACGTTTTTGGTAACTTCAATTATATACTAAATCTTTATGTTGAATAGATGCCATTTTATGTAAATTTTGATTTAGGATAAATATGAAATTATATATTCACTATAATTGATAAGTTCTACACATTCATATTTAGAAGAAAAAATTTTTCATTTTATGGTCGAAGAATTTTAAAAGTTTTGATGTGAACAAATAATGAGTGACTTCTACATAATTACGAAAAGTTTTTCGATTCAATGCATTTTTAGTGACCTAAACATGTAGAAATATGTTGGAGCAGGGTCCGGAGAGTGAGTAGGGTGTGATAGACCGTATTCAAAAATCACAATATTACATAGCTGATTTGAATTCTCAAAAACGTAGCGAAGACGTACGTTTAGAATGTTAATTTTGGTGTTAAAAAATTATTTTATAAAATAATGTTTCAAAAACAAGTACTACTCTGCAACTGACAAACATTCGACTATCTGCTGAAGGGAAATTAGGTAGATGCCATAAAAATAATTATTTTAAATAAAAAAAAATTTCAATAAACCCCTGACATTCTTATAACAGTACTTGTATATGAATCAACTCAAAATTATATAAATATGGTGGTGGAAAAGTCTTCGCAGAGGCTACATGAAAGATACATTTTTTTTAGTAACAAGATATATTTCAAATTTGAATTCCCTCAAAGTGTACTATTTTAAAAAGTACTAGGTACTTACATTTTATTTATTAATGATAACACATTGTATTGTGAATATTTAAAACAAATTAGATGAATCAATTAAATATATATACAGGGTGGCTCAAAAAAAAAGAGAACATTTCGTAAAATGTGATATAATAACATCAAAATTAGTATCAACAATAGCATAAATAGTTTACTAATTTATTTACTTATATTACGTTTTATTTCGACAATTTCCGATCGCCATCTTTGATTATTAATTTTCCCATTGTTTATGTTTGGTTTTTTCAAACTGTTGCTCAGAATGACAAAAATCACTGCAGAAGACGGTATTCTGATAAAAAAATTGCGAATTGATAAACGTTGGGGTGCTAGAAAAATGATCAAAAAGTTTCAAAACAAAGCCTGGAGTATAGCTAGACATTACAGCAGGATGGAGCTCCATTTCACACAGCTAGAAATACAATCAACTTTCTTCGTCGTGAGAATATTAATTTCATCGAGCCAGGCATATAGCCACCGAACAGCCCATAGTTAAACCCAGTAGATTATGCAATATTGTGTGTTTTGATGAATTCTGATAGCTAAATATTGTGCAAAAAAAATTACATTAAGAATTATAATTAATTATATTATGTTTAGAAATAAGTCATGTGTTACGAGATGTTTTACTGTATGTATCAAATATCTTGGTATCTATCAAAAAAGTATTTAGTTACTATAACAAGCAAAATAATTTGAATATATAAGTATTTACCATACGCAACAATAAAAAATGTTTTCTCGCAGAACTTGCCGTGAATATGTGTGGAGAGGTGCCGACGGTGCAAGGCACATGGCGCGAGGCGCCGGATGCGGATTGTCATTTCATTGGCAGAGCATGCGCTGACCGAGTTACACGTGTATTATGCGTCTTTATACTGTCGTTCGTGATGATCAAAGTTTTTTTTAAATCATTTTTAACTTTTCTACACAATAATGCATTCTTTGGGGAATGAACATGCGGATGCAGTCGACATTTTTGTTGTTATTTTAATTCTTTATAGGACTACACTATTGCAATTTTTTGTTTCTCAACTCAATGGTAACGGATAAATTGCTACTTCACATTTTATATTTATTTTTAATTTTGATTATTTAAAAACATGCTGACACTATGTCAATTTTTTCGTTATGTTTTGCACTTCTGTTATTTTACAAATTATGGTAATGCCTGAATAGGGTGTATAATATATATATATATGTCAGATATTATTTTAATGATTAATATAAGTAATAAGTTATTAATATTTTTTCCGACATAGAAATCACAAAACTTTACATGTACACTGAGTTTACAGCACCAGAACGGGCGTTTTTATTATAGCACCTTAAGGGAAAGGTTAATTATTAAAGACAACGCACATATGTCTCAAAATTTTTGCTAATCTTAAATGGTTTATACAGTAAAGTGATAACGTAGTTTCCCAAGCATGAAAAGTTCCAGGTTCATATTCCGGTAATAAAAAAAAAAATTCTGTTGATATTTATAATTGATTCACCTACTTATTTGAACTATTTTAATTCTTGACTGATAATTCAATGTCCTATTTAATCCAAAAATTACAAAAATAATAATATTTTTGTTTCGACGTAAATAAGTGACAGGCATGTTATGACGATCCCCAAAATCTTGGAAAAATCAAAACAAACATTTTTGGCAGTGGATAATATCGCGGACCTTGTGAATTGACTAGGGTGTGCAAGAACGGGTTTTGTTGACATAGATTTGAAAGTTTGACAATACAAACATTTCTCTCCAGCTCTTAAAAACACATGTATATTTTTGCTTCTACAAATTGAATATCTTTTTTATTTTATTTATATTGTCCTCTTGCCATTCTCTATCAAAATATATATTTATGTATTAAACACATTATTTACTGGATTATAAATCAATATTTGATATTGATTATATTTCAATAGAATCCTTTATTTGTTATTTTAATGAAAACACATTTTTGATGTGAAGTTACAATTTTAGAACATATTTCTGTAATATTTTTAAGACATAATTGCTTGGTATAGCGAAATCGATTATCGCGTTTCCTCGGATATGAAAAGGTCCAGGTTTGAATCTCGGTAGCAACCAAACATTTTTTTCTTAAATAGATTTTTTTGTATATTTTTCTAGTTGAGATGTTTTTGGTTAATTAAAAATATATATAATAATATGAAATATATTATTAACATAATAATCATTCACATACATCTGTAACTGAACACTTATCTGTTAACACTTATCAATTTGAAAATTTGAGATCGTTTATATATATCATCGATGACGGGGTTCTGCCTGGAGAAGAACCTTGTACCTTAAAAATCCTGGATAATGGTTCGGCCAGACAGCAGACTTTTTCTTCCGAGCAGCTGTAAATAAAGTCCAGTCAACATTAGCCGATAGTACTTAAAGATGAATCATAAATAAACTCCAACCACGTAATAAATGGGTGTATTTACATATGAAAATGATTGTTTTTCTGACTATCTTCTATACAACCCTACACAATGACCGATCTAAAAAAATTTTTCAATAGTTATTATTTAGAACTCGTGCACAAAACATAAACACAACCCCAATTCCCCATCCCCTCCCACGGCATTAAGTTGAATGCCATCCATTTTTAAATTTTCATTGTTTCTCTTTAGAATTGTATATCTTTATTTTGTTTAATCAAACATTTATTGAGTTTAAATTACCGAGTATTATTTACCGGTTTCGAAAAATATCATTTCCTTCTTCATACTAATCAAAAATATATGTTTTTGTTTTTTTACCAGAATCTATTTTTTAAAAAACCAATAATTATTTAAAAAATAAATTTAGTACCTATCTCAAATTGTTACCCAATACAAATTTACTCTAATAATTTTTAGGAAAAAATTTTAGAATGGGACTCACGCTTTTACGCGCTTTATTTATCTCCAACGATTCCAAATAATTTAATTTATGACCAACACCGTTTACATGCAAAATTGACGATTCCATTTTTTTATCAAAAACATGACCATTTTCCATCAAATGATTAAAAAATTCTGAAAACTCACTATTGTTCAAATATCTCAAATGCTTCTTTACTCTTATATTAAAACTTCGACCCGTTTTACCAATATAAAATACAGCACAGTCATTACGACTAAGTTTATAGACACCAGAATTGTTAAATTTATCATCTTTGTCTTTAGAATTCTCCTTGTCTGAACCAAATTTTATACCATATACAACATTATTATTATTTTGAGCCACTCTCTCCCCTCCTCACATACCTCTATGTTAAATAATAACTAAATTTGAATCCCAGGCAACACTGGGTAAGGACTGCCAGTACAAAATAAAACATGGATGTTCGTGCATTGTATTTTCTAGTTCATCGACCTTTTCCATAACAATCGTAAGGTTCTGCTCTCCTGCGGGGCGGGGGTAATAATTCTCTGTAGGGCTGATAGCGCTGGATCATTTTTCTTCTCAATTTAACTCCGCGCCAATAGAGAGTACCTTCATTACAAGAGAAGGGAGGTATTACTGTCTGAGAGGAGTCTGGGAGGAGTAAACAGGACCAGACCTCAAAACAAATTTTATTTATATTACATATTTACAATAAAATCTACATTTCCGTATGGAATCCAGTGGCGTCTGGCACATAAAATGTAGGGTAGTACGCAATGCCAAAGAGTGTAAAAAAATATCGAATTTAACCTAATACCACAAACGTTAGATAACCATACATTATACATCGATAATATTGGATTGATTTAATAAATTCGTAACATTTTAATATATATATAGGTACTCTTTAAACGAACAAAATCCATAAACTAATTAATAATATATTCTCTTACATTTTTTACTATTGAATCCCAACGTTTTAACAGTTTTTAAATTTCATGTTTGCAAAAATTCATTGGTTTGTAAGTGAAGTCGATAAGCTAATTTTGAAGAGGACCGTCGTTAAAAAAAGATTCTTTGGAGATCGTTAGGTAGAGAGAGGAGAAGATAAAAATCTGATGGAGTTAGATCAGAGGAATAAAACGGACATGAAAAACACCTTTATCAAGCTCTTGGGTAGCCACTTTTATAATGTTAACAGTATGCAGACGGACATTATATGCTGAAAAATCATTTGGTGCCATCTTCCCGATCGTTTTTCTTGAATTAACGAAATTGACAAAGAGACGGAATTGTTAGCAATAAACTTCAGAATTAATTATTACATTCTTAGGAAGCATTTAATTATTAAAATGTTACAATAAATAAGACATATGTAACAATTTTAAAGTGTAACATATAAGTACGAAAATTTGTCGTCAACTTACTGTAGCAAAATCAGTTAATGCATCTCCTCGGATAGGAAGAGATCCAGGTTTAGAATCTCGGTAGCAACAACAATATTTTTTCGATAAATTGATTTAACATGTTTATCTTTAATACATTCAATTTGTATTAAAAATATCACAGACTTATGTTCTGAAAAATTGCAACTTCACAATAAGGATGTGTTCATAAAATTGATTGTCCATAAAAACAAGATTCAGCTCTCTAGGATCAAATATTATTGAGATCATTGATATTGTTTATAAATCATTATTAACAATAGTTGGATGTAAATCTCCCCATACCATTTTCTTCAATCCATTTCCGATCATTGCCATGTTACACTCACTTCGTTTATCCATCGAGACTTTGGTGTAGATTGTTCGTGGGTAACATTAAAGGGTATTCTTTGTCTACCAATTATCTGTGCGTCTTGCTTATTTCTTATGTAGTGTGGCGCCATAATTATCATTACCGTCGAGAACGCCTGAACGCACCTTGAAAATACTTGAGCGTAAAACAGAACTCTTAACAGCCACAAAAACACGCCCGGTACCGATGCCAGCATGTGCTAATAAGCGCCACTCTTCTTGCTGCCTTCTAGTTAAGATCTCTAGCAAACTCTCTTATATGTAGGATTTTAATTTCATATATATACTCTGTAAATGTGCTCAATCAACATTAACAATTTTTCAACTGTAAGTAGTTTTTCTTCTTTGACCTGCTCAAGCCATACATATACAATACATCTCGCGATTATTATCAAATGAACATGTGAATGATGTGTAGTTATTAGAGCCCTCTACATTCACATGCAAATTCAAATCCTTCTAACTCAGCTGTTATACGCCCTCACCAACTTACATAAAGCATATATCATTATTTTTAAAACAATATATTTATTGGTGACCTCACCGATTCCAGTTCCGTCTTTTTTTTATAACGTCGCATATCCTCCATACATCAAATACAAAATATTATATTTTCGTAGAAAGCAATCACTTTGTGGTTTGACATAATAGAATAAATAAAACACAATCACTTTATATAAAACCACGATTTTTATTACACGCCAACCGGTTTCGCTTAGCGCAAGCTTCGTCAGGGCCTATTTAAAACTAACAATAAATACAAAAAGAGTGCACTTATGTATACATAAAAAAGGAGATAGTATATAGAATAACATGCGAAAAAGAGAGACAGAATACATATACAGTTAGACAGAATGTCAAGGGAGATGTAACTTTATATTTATTGTTAGTTTTAAATACGCCCTGATAAAGCTTGAGCTAAAAGATAAACTCGTGGTTTTATACAAAGTGATTGTGTTTTATTTATTTTAACAAAAATATTAGTTTGTATGCGTATTAAACGTTTCTCCGTGTTGCATTTGTTTTAATCAAATTTCTCACATAAATTATAGTTCATTAGAAATATACTTTAAATTTATCAAATAATTATTTATTATTCCGGCTCTGTATTGTATAGTATGTATGTAATTATATAATTAAATAAACTTAAGGGCGCTATTATTTGTGACGCAGTTCGTGAAACACGCCCATAGCCCTCTTGGGGCCTTAGTTCAAATATAAAATAACGTATGATGAGTTAACCGGAACCATAATACCTACATTATTTTTAATTTGTACCGTAATATGGGAATTACGGGAAAAAGTATAAAAATGTACTTACAGTTTTTTCATTGTTTATTTCTAAATGTTCGAATTACAAAATGAAATGCAAAATATTAAATATAAGATAAAATATACATTTTTTTAAATACTTGCATGTAGCTGGTCCCAGGAATGGGCGCTTAGTGGAGTCGTGAATAGCTCTGGATTTTGCTTTCGATTTGTTAATATATATCGTATCCATAAACAATTTTTTAGTTAAATGGATTAAATAAGTTAGTGTTTTATTTATACATTTAATTAAACAATCTAGCTTCAAAGTTTAATAATAATAAATAAATAATTATTTCTTCTTCAGTATTATCAAAATTACTTCGTGACCACATTTTATATAAATAATAAGAAAAAACACTTTGCTTAAACCACTATTTATTGATAAATCAACATGTTTCGATACCTATGGTATGTTTTTCAGAAAACAACGAATTCTAAAATTAAAAATAAAAGTGTATATAAAAACAAAACTATAAAAGTACAAGTGATGGGTAACTAATTAGAAACTAACTTTAAATCCCTAATTTCTAAACCTTTGTTAATGTCAAAAGAATGGTTTGTTTCCAAAAGGTGATTGGCGAATTCAAAATATCTGTTGCTATTTAGACATCTAAGTGCTTCATAATTTCTGCGAGTTTTACCTATATAAAAATGATTGCAATCATTGCAAATTAATGTGTAGACTGCCGATTTTTTTAAATATCACCTTATCCTTATTATTAAATATATAATTCTTTAATTTGCTATTAGTGTAAGAAGCTGGTTGTATTGAATTTTATATATTTTTCCAGTCGGTAAGATGCTAAGTCTAATCTTTATAATATTTGTACATAGAAATATGTAATAATTGTTATATATTTGCTATTCATAGTATAAATCAGTATGTAATTATGTAAAATATATGTCACCGAGATTATTGTTGCCACCTTCACTACCCCTCCTCTCGCTCACGCTCAATTTACTTTTCAGTTAATGCTAATCTGGATAACAAGCGAATAGTGTGTGTTTACAAGGCAACCACACAGTTGCTTCTTTCGATTATAATTTCACCAACATGTATTGTTTTATTGTGATTTTGTTCACCGTTGTGGGCAATGAGCTCGAAACTTTAACCGAGCTAAGATTAATTAATAAATTAATTATTCTTGAATATATCAATGTACTTGTATATCAACCATAGTTACATATTGTATAACATCTTTGATATTACCTTTCAGTTTAGTTCTTTCTACGCATTTAATGCTGGAATAGCATTTATGAAATGACATAATGTCGCAGATACATTATCAATAACATATTATTGTTAAGTCTTTATCAATAACAGTATCAGTATCGACTTGGTCAATAAACAATTTGAACTATTTATGTCACGATATGTTATGGATACTTTATATTGCTATGATGCTTGTCATTCGTATATGACATACCGACTCCTCCTATATGAAACATCGTGTTTAACAAATAGGTCGTTTTTAGTTTATATTGTATTTCACATATATTTGATAGATATATTAAGTGGCAGTAATTTTCATTTACATTGAATTTAATATATTTCAATTTAAAAATTAGTGTCACTGAAATATGTATCGCGAAACACTAGAACTATGTACTAAAAATAATATTGTTTATTTAACATCCTGATGAAGGTATGGTATTTTAACTCATAAAAGTGGTTAAAAACTAAGTAATAAATAATTAAAATTAAATATTAATATATTTGTTAGTTACAGTACTTTAAACGACATGTAAGCTCAATTAATTTAATACATCGTATTGAAACAATTTTAAATAAGTAACTTAGTAAATAATACATCCAAATTCGACGACGGTTTGTAAATAAACATAATAGAATATATTCTTGTTGATTTACTTAGCTAACTTTTTATTTTTTTATTTTTTTTTAGTAGAAAGCAATCACTTTGTGATATGACATATTAGATTAAATAAAACACAAAAATTTTGAATAAGACCAAGAATTTGATTAAACGCCAACTGGTTTCGCTTAGCTCAAGCTTCGTCAGGGCGTATTTAAAACTAACAATAAATACAAAAAGAGTGCACTTATGTATACATAAAAAAGGAGATAGTATATAGAATAACATGCGAAAAAGAGAGACAGAATACATATACAGTTAGACAGAATATCAAGGGAGATGTAATTTTATATTTATTGTTAGTTTTAAATACGCCCTGATAAAGCTTGAGCTAAGAGCTAAGAGCTAAACTTTAGGTATATATATATATACATAGAGAGTGAAACAGAATACATATATATTTAGACAGAACATCAAGGGAGGAGAATGTATAACATTGTACCTGGTAACTTAAAAATTCTCAGATTGTTAAATAATTAATCTGAATTCTACGTCATGATACTTGGACATAATTAACGAACTAACTAACCTACCATCACGCTGTTTCCCTACGGGGGTAGGCAGAGAGAAAAGAGCGCCATAATCCTCTGTCCTGACATACAATTCTCGCTTCATCCACATTCATAGATCTTCTCGTACAAGCTCGATAATTATTGAGGCTTCTAAAAGGACCATCCTCCAGTATCCGGTTTACCTGGTCGTGTCAAGTCTTCCACGGACGTCCTATACTTTTGCTGCTATCAACACTTGCGCCATATATCTTTCTTACTATTCTCTCCTCATTCATCCGTTCCATATGACCAAACCACTTAAGTGATCCTTTCTTAATCTTACTCACTATACTAAAATCAGGTTCACAATGGAGTCTTGGTACCGATATTGATGTATGGAAGTGAAGCCTGGAGCTAGCAGAAAAGGAACGAAAGTAGACTGGATGCCGTGGAAATGAGATCACTTAGCCGTATATGTGGCAAATTCATCTATGACAGAGTAAAGAATGAAAAAATAAGGAAAGAATGTAAATAATTAATTATTACATAAATTAAGTGTCTGTACTTTTATAAATGAATTCAGGGCAGAGCCACTGCACCTCAGCCAATGATTCCGGATACAATATTCACCTGACATCAAGCGCAGATAGTGTTCATTAAAAAGCCAAGTGTCAATGCTTTTAGATGTACGTAAAATTAATGTGCTGTATATAAATCAAATTAATCTCTATCAGCTATAGTTATATTATAGTTTATCGTGAGATAGATTTTTTTATTTTATTTATTTGACATTATTACAATTTTTTATAACATAAATTAAGTATTTTACATTATTTAAATTACAAGGTTTTTCTTTCGCTTACCTCTCCAAAAAAGAGACCAGCTCTTGTGCTTGGAGAGGGAGTTACACTACAATAATTTTATATAATACCTTACATATTCTATTTGTGTGCTTTTGAGGTGTTCTGTAATATTGTTTATTTTTCAATTATGTGGTTTTGAAGTGTTGATTTAGTTTCTTTCTAAACTCTTTTGTTTATTTAATTTGTGTAGTTTGTGGCTATTGACAAATATATATATATAATAATTTTAGATTTCTGCGATGTCTCGCCTAGATTTTGATCGCGTTTTTTGTAGATGGTATTCATTAGAAAATCTAGGCCGAAGTTTTGTCATGGTAAAATATGTCAAGACTTTGATATTCAAGACTTTGCTTTATAAATAAATAAATATGGACCCCTTTTATGTAAAGAATCGTAAGTAAAATATGCAATTTTTTAATAAATCTAGTATTTTGCACGTATTTAATACATGTTTAAATGGCTGTAATTTTTTAAATATAATTTACATAATAGGATAAAATATGTTTATATTTTAATCTGCCGCGTAATAAGTATCCAATATATGCGAAATACTAGAATACCTAAAAATTTAATTTTTTACTAGTTTATTATATAGATATATGCAATAGAATATTTTTGTGGAAACACTCTACGTCTGTATTTATTAACCACTCGGATCATTCTACTCACTGGTCATTGTATTTCAAATCGCTTATCAAATCGTAACTTTTTTGAACAAACTATGTGATCTAACTGTAAGTATATTATACTAATCCATTACTGTGTTTACTGCATTTATTTTATTTCTCTACGTTTGAATCATACTGAAAATTTAAACATTTGAACATCATGATGGGTTATCAGAGGTACTCCATCACACCTCACATCGGCAACCTTTTAATATTCGCACATACACACACACACACACACACACACACATACACATACATATCTACCCATCATTCACATTCCTGGTTGATTGTGACTTATGACTACTCAGTTCACGCGTGAGCTTCTGTTATTTTAAATTTATGTGTTTGTCTCTCAACAAGCGCGAGAAATAAAAATGTTTTCGCATAAATAACACATTATTCGAAAGAGGTACCTAAAGGCTGCCAAACACAATTATAGTTGAAGCAATATTTCAAACCGTGAAGTGGGCCGTGAATCTGAAACTTGTAGTTCTTCAATTGTGTAGCATCGTAAAAGTTATGTATTTATATTTTCTCAAATGCTCCCAATCCCAGTTTGCGCATAAAAGCGGCATAAAGAAAAATGGGAAAAACGGTTTATTTCCCAACTCGTAAATACGACGGGAATAAAACATACTGATCCAAAAAATAAATAAACAAATATATGGCAGACAAATGTGTGTTGCAGTTTAAGTATAAAATGCGTTACTTTACGAAATATCTAGAATCATCATCATCGGTATGATAAAGTGTTCCTCGGTACGGAGTCGAAATATGTACTCTGAGAAGGAAAGAAAAAATAAACTTCGAGATATGGTCTGTGTATCGTATTTATCGTAGGTGTACCATGGATTACGAGATGAACAAATGTCTCCGTTCTTCAGAAACTCCGTACTTAAACATGGTAGAAGAGAAGATGATGGTCTGGAGAAATTGGTGATCACGAGAAATATGCAGGGACGGAGGGCGAAAGGTCGGTTTTCAATAAAATTAATAAACCAAGCCTCCAAGATACGATCGGAACCTTGCTATACTTATCACTAAACAATATTCAACAAAAAACATTGTGAGAGTGAAGATCTGCGCTCCTCCCTTTCACCGGCTAGTAAGTGATGAGCACAAGATTCGCGGGTTCTTCACCTCAGAAACACATGCCCCCCTTGTTTTGTCACATTCTGCCTTCATCTTAAACTGGGAAAAATTTATAAGTAATTCCTGGAGGTGATAAATAAAAAGGTGTTATTCTTTATAAAAATGACATGTGATCATAAAAAACATGAAGATATGAAATAAAATAAAGATACAAACCACTTGAATTTAATCCTCATTTTGTCGGGTTGGGCACGATTACGACGCTCTTCAGGCAGGCAGGTAATATCCAGATGTTCCATGAGATGGCATCCCTCCAATCCAAGTATTCATCTCCTTGGCCCATCATTGTAGATGATCCTTAGCAATCAGGCCGACGCGATAGAATCCGTAAGTGGAATTGTAGATGATCACATCACATCAAAATGTAGCCTGCAGTGAGGCGAAGAAACCAATGGGAGATACCAAAGGGAAACATCTCGTTTCCTGTAAAGATTATTCACCATGCGATTAGATTAACAAATCATAGTAAATTATGCACATTAGTGATTGAACAACATAAAATATTTACCCTTTGGTTATACAGAATCATACACAGTTACATCTTAGCTGGTCGCGACTATTGAACCGCCAAATCTGACAGCTCTCTCGATGATTTGAAAAAGAACCATAGACGGCGACCGTTTTTATAACCTTGAAAACGGATTGCGATACTACCGTAAGGGCAATTACTTGTGATTTCGAAGTATTTGACAATAAATCAAGTGACGGGATAATTTCGAACGTGATCCTAATTTATAATGTCACAACATATATAGCGCGAAAGTTTTAGAATCGAATGTAATTTTAACATTGAATATATTTAACGGCTAGCATGCTGTGGAAATCTATTGCACGCACGTGTTACTTTTGAAGTCAAATTAGTGGTTTTTATTTTTATTGATAATAAAACAGATACAAGTTATAAGGGTATAGGACATATAAGAAAAAAAATAGAATAAATTATAAATTGTACATGTTTCACTTGGACAAGAAACCGAAACGAAAAGAACAATATATTTGTAATAAGTATTATTAACAACATGTAAGAGTAATTTAGAGTATGAGAAAAAAAATGACAAAAGGAAATAAAAAGTTATAAATAATTTATCAAAATGTTCTGATATTTTTGTTAGTTTTTTCATCCTGATGAAGAAAAATATATTTTTCCGAAACCGGTTGAATATTAATTATATTTAAACTATTAATTATATTTAATAACTACCGTAAACTCTTGGTGATTTGACTAAAGTTGTAACTATTTTTATTTGTTTTCTCCGAAATACAAACATACTATTTATATTTATGTGTAATTACTTGTTATTGTTTATAATAAATTATGATACCTTTATTTAATTCTCTCTTTTTGACACGTTTCGTTTTCTTCTCGGCATTCTGTGAAATTCCTGAATTATACACGTTAACGTTAACATGTATAAATATTGTACATTTCGGGACATAAAAATACACACAAGCAATATTGTGCATGTGTTTGTAAATTTATTTACCGAAATATTCGTCGTTACGACATTTACAAATTTACTGTGATGTATTTTATAACTGTCATATGTTTATCATCAAAAAATATTCACAAATTACATAGTTACATTATAATGGTTTTTCGTTGGATAATGTTTAATTTGATTATAAAACATTTTACTTGCGAAATTAATAATCTAAATTTGATAAACTTTATAGTAGAACCATCTACGAACGCGTATCGAAACATTTCGGTCCTGAGATGTCTAAGGAGAGATATTGAAGTGATAGAAGTGATTGACAACTTATGACCACGTAAGAAACATGGGTTCTGGAAGTGAGCCCTGTCTTATTCCTTCTACTTAATATAGCAATATTTAAATATGTCCAAGAACACACAATTACAGGATTTTCACCTATAAAGGCACTGTTATTAAAAAAATAATAGATATCTCATAGATATGAAGCTAATTTTTATTAATGGAATAATATGGAAGTATTACTTACGACCTGTCTTCGGTTGGCGTAAGTGATCACTTTATATAATGTAACGTTCACTATTCCACCATATCTATATATAAAAAATTTGAAAGTTGTATATATGTTAATATGTGAAATATCACTACTTTTCGAATACCACTACACTTCGTCTCTATGAGATATCTATTATTTGTTTATTTAATAAAACACTAATATAAGTATTATAATAAATACAGTAATATCCTCACGCCTCGGGAGATTTTTTTACTTTGGTGTTGTTAAGTTATTTCTTCTTTCTGCCTCGGCTTCATGTTCAGGAGGGAGGCATCTAGCCTAACTGGTTCTTTTTTAAATATTGACAAGTTAAATGGTTATGAAATGAAAGAATATTTTTCTTATAAGGAAGTTTATTATCTATATTTTATGATACTTGCATGTGTTAAAAGTAGAAAATGAGCATTTTACTTTAATACTTATTGATAAGGCTATTCAAAAATAATTACAATTAAATTAACATGTCATATTTGTGTTCATCATGCCATCATTAATTTCTCTGCCAAATTGTCTATGTTGACGCTTATCTGATGTAGATTATTCAGGTCCCTCACGTAAGGGATTACCTCTTAGGATGGTCCTGGATCCTGGACGTGAAGTGTGGTCAGCTCCTTGTGGTGCCAGCGTAGGGTGACGGAGTTCAGGCTTGTAGTTGATGACAAGACGATGCCCAATTACCCAGGCAAACCGGGACTCTGGACGCGATATTCTTATGCTATAGCGACAGTCTGTTCTCGCTACACCAAATTATATTGATCAACTTTATCTAAATTCAGCGAGACCCTTTTTGATACTTTCACATTTACGATTAAACGCAGAGTACATCACAGTCTAAGCTTAAAGTCGAGGTGCACAGTTTAAATTTTCCCCTGAATTACAATCTATAAAGCGCTTGCTTGATACTTTTAGAGACGACATTGATTCTATTTTCTAATTGAAAATAAAATCTCGTCTTTATGGAGCCAGTTCTCCCGGCCGAGAATATGGGAAGACTGGCCCGCCCAAGGTGCATCCCTTATGGTGCATTTTGCCGACGTGACTTTAGTCACGTACGCCGCTTTCTTTATTGCTATACCCACGCTGCGTCGGTCCACCTGCGTCTAACAATACTTGTTTTTTATTACCCTCCGTCCCTTACTTCGACTAAATGTTTTTGTATCCTTGAAAAAAATATTATTTTTGGTAATTTCGTATTCTAACAGTGTTATTAAACATAAATTATTTTCTTTTATTTTACACGTATTTAAAATTTAATATGAATAATCATCTATTAATATATTATGCTACGTTGCAAGATTTTGTGGCTTTTCATATTTTATATTGTATATACTGCAAACAGTTTCAAAAGTAGATTCCACGGGAATTATTTACGTATTCTCGAAGCCATCGGCTACGATCCACGGCTATCTTATACAGAGTGGATCGTAAGTTATTGCACTTTTAAATATTCAATAAAAAAATACCGTCGTATGATAATTAATATTTATTTTTTTAAATACAAATGAAATATATTCATTAGAAAGATATACATATAAAATCAATTTTATTGAAACATATTGTTATTTCTACAGGGATACGAACCTGGATTGAACAATCGTCGCAATCGAATATAATTAACCATTTTTTCCGAGAACGTGCCAGAAATCTGATTAATACAGTTAAACAGCGTCAAAAAGTGCCCACTTTACTTTTTACTTTATTAGTATTGGCTAAATAATTCTTACGAAAGCTGAAAAATGTGAATATCGTCAAAAAACAGCTACGAAATTTAAATGCATGACGCTGTCTGTGGTTTTTGATCAACCACAATGTAGTCTTGAGCCTTCACAACCAACCCTTACTTGGAAGGGATGTACGCGTCATAAAAATGCTATAAAAGAGCTATAAAGTCCTTTTAAAAGCCTACTTAGGCAGCGAGAACGTACATTTTTGATCGACACAGGATATAGCGCCTTCAGACTATTTATGTTTGAGTAGTTATTTGAGGATGTTTGTCCAATAAAGTAGTTAATGCAGAGAAGTTGACGGAAGTATTGACTTTTTTGACCAACGTTCAAGTTATAACAAAGGTATATTGACGATGTCGACTATTTTTAGTTAATACTATATAAGTAATATAATCATTTATCTCTTTTCATAATCAATAATTGATGTTTGTAACTTTAATGTGCTTGTTGGTCATATGGTTAAGATATTCGCATAATGATCCAGTAGTCGGGGATTCGAGCCCCATTCCAGGAGACCAATAAGTTATTCCTATTTTATATTTTTATTTGTTATCTTTGTTTTATTAACCTCTTAATTGAGTTTAAATACATCTACCGGTTTCGAAAAATACCATTTTCTTCTTCAGGATGTCATTACTTTTATCTAATTTAAAAAAATCAACAATTATTAAAAAAAAAAATTTAGTATCTAACTCAAATTATTACTAATACAAATTTACTCGAATAATTTGTAGGAAAATTTTTTAGAATGGGACTCACAGGTAAATTCAGTTGGTTGTTTATAATTTTTTGATTAGTTTTACACGCTTTATTTATCTCCAACGATTCCAAATTATTTAATTTGTGACCAACACCGTTTATATGCAAAATTGACAATCCCAATTTTTTTATCAAAACCATGACCATTTTCTATCAAATGATTAAAAAATTTAAAAAACCCACTATTGTTCAAACATCTCAAATGCTCCCTTTCTCTTATTTTAAAATTTCTACCCGTTTTACCAATATAAAATGCAGCACAATCTTTGCAACTAAGTTGATAGACACCAGAATTGTTAAATTTATCATCTATGTCTTTAGAATTTATGAGTAAATTTAATAATTATTAATTTAATTTATTATCATTATGTTTTATCTGTGATTTATATAAAAATTGATTATTATATTCTTTAAATTTATTTTTTAAAATAGTGTATCAAACCTGTATTATACCCGTTATTAACTGCTATTTTTTTAAATTGTATTCAATTCAATATTGAAATTGGACGTTGAGATAAGAATATTGACTAAACGATGTATCATAGAGTGGAACCCTCAATGTTTGTGTGATAATAGATGATTAGATTCATAAAAAGTAAAAAAAAGATAACAAATAAAAATATGAATTTTAACCACAAAGTTAATATTTTTAATTTTAAAAGTATTATTCCTATTTTAAAAGCACGATCGCTTAGGTAAGTATAATAATTAAATAATTATAAAAGGAACTAAAGATTAATGTTTTAGAATTATTATTAAACCAAACCATCGAAACTACACCTAGCAGATGAAATCAGCATCAAAATATTATAATCTCCAATTAAAATGCTAGATTTATTATTAATCTGCCCCATAACTTAATTATTATAGAATCAAATAATATAAACTGGTATATATAAACTGATAGTGCATAAAATTTATAAAGTGGGGACCAGGTCGGAAAACCGTATTCTAATACTCTTTAAACTTAAGTAACTTAACTTGAGAGATTGAATAGAGCGAAAGCTCCTGGTATTACTAATTATAAAGCCTGGAATATTCATAGCCTTATTATTTATGGATCCCGCTAGCCTTTGGCCCTATCTTTCGAAATGGAGGTTCTACGGAGAGGTTTGTTGTCCGAGGGAAAGTTGAAGGCAGACGATAACAGGATCTAATCCTGGCATGCTGGGTGGGAAAAAATAATATCCGACACCATCTGCTTCAATCAACTGTATTTCTGAAGCTATCCATTTATTCCGGACTTTACTAAATTTTCTCATGCTATTTTGTACACTTATTTTTCAATTGAGCCTCAGCGTATTGTAATTTGACCAAAGTTTCAAATCATGTCCAGCTTAACACTAGAAGAACAAGAATGACGTATCACATTCGTACGTTGTTTATAGTATTCGCTGCATAAGTCACCGGTATCATATATCTAATTCATAATATAGTATTATTATGCTTATGTTAGTTTTGTATCCATATTTTAGGTCCTTACATAAAAATTAAGATGACAAATAATCTAACAATTTTTTTATTAAAATAACATATATTATAGAGAACACATTTTTATTGTGAAGTTGTAATTATTCAGAACATAGGTCTGTACCATTTTTAATACAAATTAAATGTATTAATTAGAAAGATATACATATAAAATCAATTTTATAGAAAAATATTGTTGTTGCTACCGGGATACGAACCTGGATCTCTTCCAATCTGGGAAACGTGCATTAAACGATTATGTTATAGCACCACAGTGAATTGACGATAATTTTGCGAACCTATATGTTACACTTTTCAAATTAATAAATTTATCGTTCCATTATTTGAGAGCCATCATCTTTATTTTTACGGAATCTCAAATACTTTCGAGTAATTCGATAGGAGACGCCAGAATTAATAATTTATTTTTTATTAAATTTCAGACACACTGAAACAACTTATATATTATTAAGGAGAACACATTCTTATTGTGAAGTTGTAATTAGTCAGAACATAGGTCTGTGATGTTTTTAATACAAATTAAATGTATATATTTCTAATTAATACATTTAATTTGCAATAAAAATATTTTACTTTAACATTATTTGATATATTTCAATCTAACTAAGACTAGGTTGTGCTACAATAAATTATTCAGTTAGTCTTCCGGAACAAAAATCGAAACTTCCACCTCTTGCCACTTTTTGAAAATCTTATTGCCAAGCCAAATAATCATAATACTAACATACATGATCATATTATTCATAATATAGTTATTTGTAAAAGATAAATGATATAAGTATGGGAGATCATTTCCAACACGTATGTAAATAATAATACAATTTAAATAGGCACATAATAACTTATAGTATAATATTTTAAGAAGAATTGTGAATCTGACAAGCAGTCACTAATTATAAAAATCAAATCATATACACAGAGAAAAAAATAGTGAAACTAAAAAAATATGAAAAACATGAATTGTATTTAAGATAAATATGCAAGGATAATAAACATAACTACTACAATAAAAAAATAAGAGTGATTATTTTAATCAATATTTAAAAAAATACAAATCAAACGTGTTTATAATTCATAAAATCTTTTGAGGCACTTTCATTTCTTTAATGTTCGAAATAAGCGCGAAAATTGTTTTCAGGTGAAGGTTTTTTCGATATTATTTTAAAATAATTTTGAAATACTGCAGCGAATATGAGTCGAAAATATCTAGAATTTTCATAGAATATTCAGACCGTGGGGAATATTGCAGCAGTCTGGTAAATGCTTGACAAATATTTCAAAGACTCCGGAGATTTTTAATATACGAAGAATGTTTTTAAATTATTTATCAAAAACAATTTTAATTAGAACATTGACTTTTTAAAATCTTATTTACGCTTCGAAAAACACAAATATTTAACATCCCACGCAGAAAACACTAATTATTTCGAAATAATACGTTATTTATTATCGTACTACGAGAATTATGTATATATTATAGAAGATATTGGTTAAAATTAGCCTTAAATTATTTTTAAATCCTACACAGGTTATGCACGGTTCGTAGATTTTTCCGGACACTGGCTATTCCGGACGTTAACTATTCCGGACACTGATTATTCCAGACATAGATTATTCCGGACAAAAAATATTTTGAATATTTTTTTTTTTATATTTTAACGTAAACATTTGAATTGTAAAATGTTCAACCTCAATTGCATTGTCCAGTGAATAAAATTTCGTACATTTATATAATTTTATATGAATTATGTAGTAACATGTTTAAGCCCCTTAAAGTAACGTTAAAATATATTTAAACAAAATATTATATTAAAAATATTTTTTGTCCGGAATAATGAGTGTTCGCAAAAATCATGACCGGAAAAATAAGTGTCCGGAATAATCAGTGTTTGGAAAAATCGTGTCCGCAAAAATCTTTCCGCAAAATTCGTGTCCGGAAACATCCTGCCCGGAAAAATTCAAGCACCTATACACACCTGAAAGCTAGGTCTTATTAAATCAAATACCAAAATGTTCCTGTTACAAAAATTTAATTTATATTATGTAATTTGAAGTGCTGAATACGAATCGAGACTAAAATCTTAGAATTTACAAAGTTTTTCAGAAAAACTAATTTTTTGGGGAAAAATAAAAGTTATTTAAAAAAATCTGAATACTTAAGTGTATCAATATCATGATACTGTCATTTAACTTCTTTATTAGTTTCTAATGATGTTGTTAAATAAGAAGTTCTGAGTCAATATAATCACTCCTCTGATGTCACCATCGCGTCTGGCGCGTTCACTTTTAAGTTCAAGCCCAACTGAAGAGTCACAGCTGATAAATCTGTCTGGATTAAATGATCCGATTAGTGATATAAGCCTTCCGAAAACAAAAATTAAGCGTCTTCAATGGTGTAACCTTTTTTAAAAAGAAGTAAATATATCGTAATACGTTAAAAACGAGTTATGAATTTTAAATTTATTCAATTCTATATTCTTTAGCATTGTGAAAACGCTTTACGAAGAGAATACGTGTTGAGGGTTCTCCGAAATTTTGCCTCCCGTTTAGAAGAGTGCCAGTGAAATAACGGATCACATTTAGAAAACATAACTTTTAAGAAATAATTTCCCAGGGACTGTACTTAAATGCAAAATAAACACTTTTTTATTAACCTTTACGATACCATGATATAAAATAGTCGTACGCAGCTATGCTGTCAACTCGTGTTACCTTAAGATATTAGAGTTCTATTAATTAGCCATTGAAATGTAAAAATTGGTTAATACAATAAATTTACTATAAATATTAAGCATTAAATATATATAATGTATAATTCGTAGCATTCATCAAGTCCTGTATAGGAGGTTGCATTATATAATACAACCTTCCTTTTTATCTATCTTTATTTAATGAGTGAGAAATAGACATCATTATATTCGTATGTTTGTTATTCTTTTCACTGTGAAATTAATATGTGATTTCTTTCCGTTTTGCGCAAATGGTATTTTTGTCAACGTATTAATTTTACAATGGATTGATTTGAAAGATAATTATTTTTGTAGGATTCGCATTACATACTTGATTTTTCACTAGTCATTTCTTCAATTGAACTAAAATATGAATTTCATGTCGCATATATTTACCGAAATATTACAGGTTTAAAAAGAGCGATAGACCTGTGTTACTGCATGGTTTGGGAAGGGTTAAACCTACCTATTATTTTATTACACAATTTTAATTATGAAAAAGACTTCTGAGACCTCTTGTATATTTTCTAAGCTTGAAAAATTCCTGAGTAGTTGACGTTTTAGAGGTAATGACGAAACTCAGCTTATAATTAACACTTTATTAAAGCTCAGAAAACAGATTTGATAAAATGCTTAAATATAGAAGTTGATTAAATAAAGAAATAGATTAAGATGCTGTGAATTTAAAAAAAATATTTTAAAGCTTAAATATTTTTACTTTTTGGATTACCTTCGTATGTTATGATAGAAATATGAATCTATTGTTAGTTACAATAAGATACACCGAGTATAAATAAAACTTATGCTGACCTGAAGTTGGGACAATGCCTACAGTCCTTCAGGGAGGGTATACAAAATTGTGTTGCAACCTATGTGAATTGGGGTTAGCGGCGTATCCGCAACTATTAAAAAATCATAATTTAGTTGGTGTGGTAATATTGCAAAGCATGGACAGGATATAAAGAGCGCATTAATACATAGTATGCTGTGAGTCGAATTCGTCGAGGGATCCCAAATGAACGGCGACCTCTTGGCAAATCCACATTGAGATGGAGCTACAATACGAGGAAAGGTCTGGAAGCACTCCATGTTTCTGTATCCGAGCGGAGTGGGATGACCCAAGACAGAGACATATGGCGCCTAGTTATATATCAGGCAGTGGCTCTTTTTTTATTACAACTTTATTTCATTAAGGAGAACACATTCTTATTGTGAAGTTGTAATTATTCAAGACATAGGTCTGTGATATATTAAATACTAATTAAATGTATTAATTAGAAAGATATACATATAAAATTAATTTTATAAAAAAATATTGTTGTTGCTACCGGAATTCGAAACTGTATCTCTTTCCAATCCTAATAAGCTGCATTAACCGACTATACAACACCAGACAGTACTTTTGACGATTAATTTTCGAACTTATATGTTACACTTTTCAAATTAATACTATTTATCTATAAGGTATTTGAGATTCCGTAAAAATAAAGTAGATGGCTTTCAAATAATATATAGGTTTGAATATTTGTCATCAAAAGTACCGTCTGCTATAGCATAGTCGGTTAACGGGCGTTCCTCGGATTGGAAAGAGATCCAGGTTCGAATCCCGGTAGCAACAACAATATTTTTCGATAAAATTGATTTTATACGTATATCTTTCAAATTAATACGTTTAATTAGTATTCAACTTTATTTCATTTTTACCTCATGTAAAATAAAATTGTATATCTGTCCCATATTACAGTTATAAAGTATAGTAAATATAAGTTGTTGAGTTAGAGTTAGAGGCGAAATCTAACTCAAGTAGAAAAAAAACAAGTGTTTCATTTTCACATATATAGATTAAGTTAGGGATACCTACCAGTTTTGTCACACACACACGCTCCGGTTTGCCTGTACAGGTATACTATTGCACGTATGGCTGGCTTTAGAAACGAGTATCGTATGTATGACCAAATAACAATGCTGACAGCAGATTTGAAATATAGAGGATGGAATAAAAAATACAACAGTATGCAAATTTTTACATCGACTGATCCTCAACCGCGACAGGCTTTCGTAATAAGAGAAAACGTGATCGCAAAGTTTGACAAAGTAATTGATCATAATAATTAATCGCGGAGAACGGACCACGTGCACCGTATTTTTAAGGTGTGTATAACCAGTTATAAAAAACACCAAAAAACTTTCGCAATCAATATCATCATCACTTACTTCCGCGCGATTAAAAAAATCGCTATCGGGAATTTCTCAAGTGCACCCCTAAAAATTTTGAATATTCGCTGCAACGGAAAATTATCGGTCTTGTATGTTTACTAAATGGTTTTTTAAATTATGATGTTCAGTAGGTAGTGGCAAAGTTCAATACACATTGGTTGGTTCAATTGTAATTATGAATTAATAATAACAATAATAATGTAACAGTAATCATTTAGGTCAAATCAAAGTTGTTCTCAGCGAGTACCCAAGCCCCAAAGTGTGTTTATTCAATCTGGATTTGGTGTCTGGTGCACCTCAAGACGAAACACCACTACGCCATGAAATCATCCCGATTCTAAACCTTTATTTTATATCTTTTCTTTTATCGCCCTCAACTGCAAAGTGTCTAATGGAATTCAAAATTTTAGTCCATCTAGGGTCGGGACCCATTGAATAGTTCGACCCATGAAAAAGGTTCCTCGCAATGTCTTTAAATAAAAAGTTAGTACACTTTGCTTTTACGTTTGGGCACCAAAAAGAATATTTGAACAAAGTTAACCTCAAAATGTATTCTAACATTACAGTAATACTCTATTTCTACTACTCTAATGTAACGTGAGATTCATTAATTAAAAAATATATTCGCATAAATGTCTGAAAATAGTCGATTTGAGAAAATAATAAGGTATTTTAACATTATTTCTTTTGTGTGAAAAATTCTACAACCTAAGGGACTTATGGTATTTCCACAGACGTAACAGTTATATCCGAATTGATCCGTTTCGTAGCATTCTATTAAAACGATAACACATTTTAATGAAAATACGTAGTTCTGTGATATTAAAACCAATTAAAGTCATCAATTAGAATGATAAATATACAGAAAAAAATCTATCTATCGAAAAAATATTTTGTTTCCGTCGGGATACATAAATATTTGATCACCTAGCTTGTATCAGTCTAAAGTTTCACCTACAAAGACACTGTTATTAAATAAATAATAGATATCTCATAAAGACGAAGCTATTTTTTATTATATTTAATGGAAAATATAAGTATGGGTAATTAGAGGGCTTACGACCTGTCTTCGGCTGGATTAAGTGATCATTTTATATAAATATAACGTTCACCATTCTTACCCATCAATCTCCATGTCTATCAAATTTTTGAATGTTGTATATATGTTAATATGTGGACTCGCTTCGAGTACCACTACACTGTTGCCATCTATGTACTAAATTTGATAATTCTTTTCCCTGAAACAGCATATATGTCACAATGAGAATCTAATTATTTATTTGAAATTATTAAAGAAAATATTATTTATCTGTAAAATTATTTTAACACATTATACTAGAATACGCTGAGAATAATGAACGTTATATTTATATAAAGTGATCACTCAAGCCAGCCTAAGACATGTCGTGAGCACTTACTTCCCCATACTTCCATATATTTTTACCCTTACTTACCCATACTACTATATATTTTTCACAAAATATAGCTTCGTCTATATGAGATATATATTATTGCTTTAAAGATAATTCCTTTTAAAAATGGAATAATAAATAAATGAGACGTTTATTTCCAAACCCTATAACGGATTTTTAACAAAACCCAGAAATAACAAAAAATAGAATTTTCATCTAAACGCTTCAATTAATATTTTGAAGATACGGTTTATGTATCAATACAATAGAAAATGTAAATAAAAAATACCAATATGTTGTCGATTTTGAGAAATTACAAAATTTATTGCCACTTCATACCATTTATAGGGTGTTTCAAATGTTTGACACTCACGTTTAATCTATTTTGGTACAAGCCAGTGAAATACCACTAAAAACTGACATTATTGAGCCGTTCGGAGGATAAATACTCAATTATAGAGGCTTTTGACATGAAACTTAAACTTGTTTTTGTCTTTTCTTTTATTTAAATTTATATTTGTGGTACAGTATTTGAACCAATCTAAAGTATAATTTTTTCCTAGTAAAACTGCATTCCAATATACATTTTTAATTATAGAGGGGTTAGGAAGTAAACGATTAATATAATTTATAAAGACTACATCAGTACATAGCTACGAAACTTAAATGGTTAACGTAGCGAAATGGTGTCACATTTCCTCAGATAGGAAAAGTTTCGATTTTTTTTCGTATATTTTCAAAATAAAATATTTTAATTTGTTAAAATATTAACATTTTAAATTCATTATTTGAATTATTCATATTATTTCACTATCAAAAATAATCGTTGGTATCTTTAATTGCGGTCATTTGCGTGATGTTACGGCAGTATAGAGTTGATTTTATTTAAAAATGAAAACAACGATATTGAAGATTCAGTATTCAATAAATTTCACTAAAATTTTTTTTTTAAATAATTATTTTATTATACTCATTAATTACCGATCCTTTGCTTAATGATCAGGAAAATATAACATTATAATTAATCACCACTTAATGATATATGAAAGTTTTAATGACCTGGGTTTGGATGGACGTTGCATAACTAATGCGCAAGCGGCAGCCACTGTAAATTTTGAAATATTATGAAAAGTCCCCGGGGTAATAAGGATGCGGAAATTCTAGGAAACGACCGATGTCCCCCAGGGATGAACAGGAGGAAATGTTTTAATAGGAAACTGGCGGCCTGTTGTAGTTACACTGCACTGTAATAATAAATTCGATGGTACCAGCAGTGAACACAGTGATAGAACCGTCTCTATCTCTACTATAATAACCTTTGATCTTTATAAATCCATATTGCTTTAGAAGGTTTCTAAAATGTTCTTTGTAGGCTCTCGTTCCTTTGATAATTGCAGGAATGGTTCAAATATCAGACGTTCAATACTTTTGAAGATCTATCTAAACTGTTGGTACTAGAAATGAAACTAATATGCTACCCAAATGATAACTAATGTGACAGAGGCTTAAATAAATAACAATATGATATAAATACAGTGACAATGATCACATTACTGACATATTTCACAGGAAATATTTTACATCACACAACTTAAAAACAGCAAATATTTCATACACATGTACGTACATACAAATTGGTTCAAATTGAAGTGGATTTGGTCTCAAGGTTTGCAAAAACAGCTGTCTACTATTTACTGCTGATGAGTGACATAATGTTCCTGTCACCAATGATATGCATTGTGGGTTTAATATTATGATATATCTCTGGTGCATGTCAACTTTAATACACTTAGGTTATAAAAAGTTGTTCAGAATCCCTTTTCATTAAATGAAAATATCTGTTTACAAGTCAAAACCTACACGAGTCAGTCCCAAAGGAACAAGCAGTCGTCAACAATTCAGATTTAGAAATGTGTGTGTTTGCTAAGTCACGTATAATCTCCCATGGTGATCTCAACTGAGTTGTTGCAGAGTGCTTTTACTTCATAATGGTGATTGATAAGGAGTACTTCCGTGCTTTTTTCAAATATAAACTACCTGCGTAAGGGCGGGGTTCATAGTACCTATTATGTGGTTACCTGTTACTGTGTGAAAAAGAGGCGGATAAATAACAAGTATTTTACAAATATTAATTCTAATTAGTCTACTGTTAGTCTAGCTTACTTTGTACTGTAATGTTATTTTATTGATTCAAATATGTTAATATGCAAATATTTAAAAGCAACTACATGTTAGCCAAATGTAATGTTTCTTTCTAAATAATAAAATTTAATTGAACCTTAAAATAAACACAGACCATGAGAGATAAAACACAAATGTACAGATACCTTTTAAAGATGCCCTTCGCTGGATCTCAGCATATAGATTATCAGTTCTCTTAATAAACCAAGATGCGTAAGTCGATAATTCATTGTATAGTATTCAAATTATTTATTATTGGTAACTATATAATACTATGTACAAATCAGTTTGGACATATGAATTAACACATATTACGAGGAATGAGCAGAGTTTAAATAAAAATGAGTATTTAGTTTGTATTAAAATTATGTATAATAATTCAACAATTCTATTAACTAATATTATTATAATAATTCAAATCTGAGAGTTAAACTTTCCACACAATACAGCTGAACTGATAAAATATAACAGTGTACCGTTCTCACTCAAAGAATTCTTTTTTTTTCTTTTTTTTTAAATTGACATGCGAAAACGGAATACGTGTGTCACATCAATATTCATACTATTTCCAAACTAAGTTAAATGATTGTGAAAAAGGGACTATCTTTATGGCCCCCTGGAACGAGGCTTGACCCCAGTCCACTAGATCACCAGGCGAGTACATAACCACTAGACCAGGTCGTGATTACAAATAACGTATTTCATATTAATGAATATAGCCCTAGCTTTTTCTATTGTATATCTACACTTGAACGTAGTTATACAGAAAGTATCCAGCGGCAGAAAACTCAAACTGAGATAAAACATATTTGTGAAAAGTGTGTTATTAATCAAATATACACAATTTGTTATTTACCTTTAAAATGATAATATATATATAGGTACCAAATATCTTAACGATACTAATACACTATACTTTTAAAATCAGCAATTATTTAGTGGTTAATAAAACAAATATAATAAATAAAAATAATATAGATACTAATACACTTTAGATATTTTAGTGTTTATACATATTGTGAATTTTTTTTTTTTGAGTTTAATACGAAGTTAAGTGCGATTTAGAAATTTTTAGAGGGCCATAATTATTTTCATTCTAAAACGACCTGAGTGATTTTGACAGAATATAGAATTGACCTTACTGTGTCGAATGAAACAAAAAATTTTTTTTTATAAATTTTGAACTTGCTACTTTCTGCACAATCACACTTCACTTGATGTCTTTAAAATGGTCACAGCTTTCATACACGGTACGACCCAAATAAATCATTTGATGAAATTTGTTTATTATATATAATAAATTTTTGCTTACTATAATAATATGTTCTTTTTGATTTTAATGTTAATTCATATTTATCACATTTTGTTGACATGGTTTAATAGTATTGATATATTAGTTTATTAGTACGACACCGTACTAATGAGAATGAAGAAAGACAAGAAAACAAACTGCTGCACACACGATCCAAACAAATCAGTTGTTTCTCATGAGACTAGCGTAGACCATATACGGATGTTGGACACTTTTTAGTAATGATTCCCCATCAAAAAATGGAGCAGTGGTGTAGTAACAGTGACGACATTTATCAGAGTAAGTGTTATGTAATATAAATCTATTAAAATTCCTCTGAAAAGTTATGTTTAAAGATAGAATAAGTACATCATATTTTATCGGCTTCAGGGTGAGTATAATTTAAATAAAAATCAAGATTATTATTTAACTCAAAAAGTCTGTCTACTTATTAAATACATTTAAGTATTATTTTCGAAAATTTTTACACACAATAATAATTTTTTTTCTTTTAAATCTTGTATTTTTTTGCAACCCCTAAATTATTTACAATTTTCTTCTTCATAAAGATAGAGGGATGAAATTGTAATACAGTTTTTTAAAGTATAACATTTTATTTAATTTTGGCATCGAAAATTTTTGTTGTACGGTATTTCATAAATGAATATAGCTACTTGAATTTTATTTGTTTAAAACATCAGTATATAACTAAATGTGAGCATATAACTTTGTTTAGGGTTTCGTTAATCATTTCGAGAATTTAATTTAAAAATCTACAATATTCATGTTTCTAAATAACCCGTGTCAATAAATAAACTAAAAAATGTTTACAACAAAGTTGTAGCTTCAAATATTAGAAACAAAAAAAAATTAAGTATTTTTAATATTATAATGATTAAAAAATTGTTTTACAATTACCTATCTTATATATATATATATCAACAATATTTTAGGACAAGAACAATAAGTTTGTTGGCATATTTTGGATATATTCAATAAAATAAATACCCTTGTAAGTAAGTAATGGGTGTATTATTTTTCGGAAAAAGAGGTTCTCTTTATGGCGGTTAAGTGTTCGTCAATTCTGAAACGCTACTTTTTTTTAAAAAAGTATACAGTTTTATATAAAAGCATTAAATTCAAAATGGACGAATGATAGTCGATTTTATAAAATCCTTCTTATTTTCCGGACATTGCTCTAAAAGATGTTTAAATCTCTGCAAAGTGCATTGAATAATTTTAAAAATAATTTTGTAATATTTGTTTTTTTTTATTAGACATGTGTACACGAAATACATATCACATCAGTATTCTTACTATTTTCAAACTAAGCTAAACGCTTGTACTATGAAAATATGACTAACTTGCTGGCGTCCTGGAACGAGGCGCGAACCTCCGACCATCAGATCACTAGACCAACGTCTTGACCACTACACTAACAAGTTATTTTTTCATTAGACCTCAAAAATTCTTCCTGGAAGGATAAATAAATCTTCATTTAAATAAATAAGAACAATCAGTTCTTAATTATGGTGAATGCATAATTGATTAAAATTATTGTAATATTTAATTTAAATAATCAATTCCAATTGTATAACGGCACTTATTTATGAATCAAGTTAATTATTTATATATTTTTAATATCTAAGGCAAACACGTTGTGGTTATTCATTTAAATAATAAATCATTTAAAAATGTAATTATTTATTTTTAAATAGAAATGCGTACACGATATACATGTCATATCAATATTATTCTTATCAAACTAATATTAACGCGTGTGCTATAAAAATAGGACTAATTTAATGATCTTTTGGAACGAGACTCAAGCTGCCACTAGATCACTAGGCGAGTGTCTTAACCACTACTCAGACCAACGAGCTACTCGGGCCAGGCCCCTTGAAATCGCGCGTTCCATCTCCAATAGCGGCCATATAATTTGACCTATTTCTCTTATTTAAATGCTATAAAATATGTACATATTTTAATGTTACTCATATTTATCAAGTTTTAAAAAATATATTTTCCAACATAATTGAACTCGATGCTAGATAGTTAGTTAGTTGGTTAGTTTCCATTCGCGCCCAGTAAACTACCCTTCCATCAGATATATTATCCATATGTTGTCAGATATGTTGTCCATCAGATAATGTTCCACTATTCTTCTATTATTTTTCCAAGATTATTTTAATATAATCAAAAAATAATAAAAAACATTCTCGCGTTACTTACTTATATGTATTCGATCAGTGATGGCGAACCTATGCCACGCGTGTCAAAGGTGATACGCCACAGCGTTTTGGGCGACACGCCAGCGTTCACTAATATTAGAGATATCAAAGAACACGTGTCCCGCCACCAGTCATCTACCCGACAACAACGATCGAATTTATCACTACGTACATATTACATATGTATCTCTTTTGGGTCCCACTTTGAATACAATTAATTGAAATAATCAATTAATTCATTGACATCAAATCAAATACTATGGGCTTCATATTTTTTCCAGTTAAATAAATTTAAAATATACACACATATATAAGACACACCAGCAAAATTAAGTTAGATTTTCTGAAATTGTGACACGCCGAGCACAAAAGGTCCACCATCACTGCACTAGATGTAACTCAAAGTTGCAGGGAGCATCGCAAAGTGTTTTTATTCTAGTATCCTCATAAATTTTTTACAAGACTAGTCTCGTTCTCAGATTTCGTGGAAATTATTACATTATCTTCGTCTACGTCATGGAAGTTACTACGTCATCCACATCAGCCGATGGCTTTGATGCCTTTGCGGCCCATGTCTATGTATGAGATTTTCAACTCGAGACTATCTCTGAGACTTGGATTATGCTCCCATTAGAGACAACTTTCGTTCTCCTTGTACACATCAAATCTCTGAGATTCTCCTCAGTATATGCACGTTAAACGTCAAATATCTCTCGTTGAATATAATATACCGACTTTGCCGATCTGTGATATCTTCTTGCAGTCCTTGTTGTGTGCGGGATTGAGGTTTCACAGTATAATCCGAAGTCGTAACAATACATTTATTATACAAAGCTTACGGTTATGTACAAAGTAAGTTGAGCCAGTTGCAAAGAGAACGCGTGCGCCAGCGCATGGCGATCTTATCCCTTTCACTCTGTCAGTCATACCAACATGCGCGCATCCACGCATTCGTACTTCAAGATACATTACATTAAATATTAATATTCCTTTCAATTGGGTGAATTTGAATCTCTCCAGCAGCAGGTAAAAGGGAAAAAATGTCTGTAATTTAATGGCGTCTGTTTATCTAACTTTTCAAAATAATTACCATTAGATATTTATGATTTAGGTTGACGTAACGACAACATGCATCAACTCACGCTGCCAAATGAATGCAGTGTACACAGGTTTGAGTATTTGTACCTTTCAATCAGTATTAAGTTGATTTCTGATCTCCAGATCAAAATGTCAACACGTGTACATGATATACTGAGATTTATCTCAACTAAATCTCTGAAATTTATCTTATCGTGTCGCACTCCATTATACTAGTCTTTTTAAATGCTTACCAGGGTGGTAATGACTGGAGCATGTAACGCAAATTCCAAAGCTGTATATCGTGTTTCAGTGAACCGATTTTAATAAATCAAGCACTAATCTTTTAAAATACTAATTAGATGTATTAATTATAATGATATATCTTTTTTCCCAATCGTGCATTACCAACATCGCCAATATTTTTGACGACAAATTTTCGAACCTATATGTTACACTTTTTCAAATTAATACATCTGTCGTTTCATAATACTGGCGCTGTAGCATAGTTGGTAATGCACCTTCCTTGGATTGGAAAAAGAGATCCAGGTTCGAATCTCGGTAGCGCAACAACAATATTTTTCGATAAAATTATCTTTATAATTAATACATTTAATTAGTATTTAAAACATCATAGACCTATGTTCTGAATAATTACAACGTCACAATAACAAATAATATTTTTTCCTTAATTACTAATCTTTTTCATTTATTTTAACTTACCTTCTCAAATCTCTTACCGAAAAACTATTTTGCTACTTAGAATCTTCTCATTGACAGTAGACTGCTCTAGAAACTGAGTTTCACAGACGAAATTATTTATGACAGAGATTTGTTCCATGAGTCCTTCCAATTTTTTCCCAATATAATAAGCCTACAATTTTACTGTGACATATTTACATTGGTTTAATACTTATAATGTTTCAGTATTGACCATAAAGAAGAAAAGGTCACGAAAACGAATGAATGATCTTAATATATTTTCATTTAAAGTCAAAACAATTTTACTTTCTAAATGGCACAAATGTTTTCGAATGTTAAGCTTGGAACAGCATGTCTCTATTGATTTTGCGAGTAGCTCAGAATAATTCAAAATGCGTAAATTTCAAAATCAACACACTTAGTTATTAAGTATTTTATTGAAACGGTTTTTACTTCACTAGATACAATTTCAAACTTTTAAAATTCCAATATTTTAATATTTTTCCTTTTTCATAAATACCTATATAAGATATTTAATATACAAGCTATGAATAAAATGCCCCTTGAAACAAGTCTGGAGGTCACTACTTATGTGAAAATTTGAAAAATGTAATTCTAAACACTCCCAGGAGTCGAGTCTGTTCTTTTTATGATAAACCCTACCCCCTCTCACGAGATTCAGGGAGGGGGTTCCTTTATTTTATTATAATAAAGAGAATTGATGTATGCAATATGTAGTCCCAGCAAGGTGTTCAGGAAAATAAGGGTATATTTTCATCACGGCTTTTTACGCAGGATCCGAAAATGTAACTATGTAAAATTTGGAAAGGATGGCATTCAGTACAACATTATATAATACACATTTATATCGTGGAGAGTGTGAAGGGTACGAAGCCTAATTTGGAATAATATAAAACTTATTTAAATCGGGGGGACAGGGGTTGGTATTACCAGGGAGAGAGTGTCATTGTTTAACGCAGGGTCCTAAAAAGTAACTATGTAAAATTTGAAATTGATGGCATTTAATGTGAAACACATTTATATTGGCAGGCGGTACTGCTGTAGCCAGAGAGAGGCGGAATTGAGCCCAAATTTTGCACAGTATCCTAAAGAGCGACTATACAAAATTTGTTTGGTAGGATTGTTAAGAGAATAGATAGACAAACATACGTTCACACGTATGTATTAAAAAATCATAGAAAGAGTTATTGTTAATAAAATTATAATTTAAAAATATTAAAAAAACACGTCATCGCATTGTTCATTGATTTCAAAAAAGCGTTTGATGCTTTAGACCACTACACACTATTAACAGCTATGGAGGAGAGTGAATTAAAGGGACCTGTAAACAAATGGTTCCATGAGTACTTGAAATCCATAAGATTTGCAGTAAGGCTACTAAATAAACAATGAACCTTAAAAGAAATAAAATATGATGTGCCAACTGGATCTATATCAGGACCTATGTGCTATATTATGTTATAAAACATTTTTTTATTTTTATTTATTATCTTTGTTTTATTAACCACTAAAATGAGTTTAAATACATCTACCGGTTTCGAAAAATACCATTTTCTTCTTCATGATGTCATAACTAACTAAAACATATATTGTTTCATTGACAGAGTCTATTTAAAAAAAATCTATTTAAAAAAATTAAAAAAATTAAATCGGTAGATGTATTTAAACTAATTTTAGTGGTTAATAAAACAAAGATAATAAATAAAAATATGAATCCTAACCACAAAGATAATATTGCTGATTTCAAAAGTATTATAAAACATTATTCAAAGTTCATGTTTGACGATAATACATGCACCTTGTATTCTGAAAACTTTTCAAAAACCATAGAACACAACAAACAAAATTATCTGACCAACATCATTGAATGGGCTCATGACAACGGAATAATTTTAAATGTAAAGTATATTTATTAATAAATATTTAGGTA
The DNA here is from genome assembly GCA_031772225.1 of Eubasilissa splendida. Taxonomy (NCBI): domain Eukaryota; kingdom Metazoa; phylum Arthropoda; class Insecta; order Trichoptera; family Phryganeidae; genus Eubasilissa; species Eubasilissa splendida. The sequence continues at coordinate 17,919,999 of CM062863.1, forward strand.
CATACTCGATCACCACAAGCTAAACAAAAAATAAAGTGAATCTTGTTGGACATGATTACAAATGCTTACATAAAAATCAAATGTGACTAAATTGAAAAAGTGGAGCAATATAAATCTTTAGGTTTAATAATTGATGAAAAATTTTGTTGAAAACGGCATATTGATAATATATGTAAGAAACTGAGATCCATGATAGTGCATTTAATATGTTTGGGTATGCACCTCTCGGGTCACACTGTACTTTGCGATGGTCAACTAGGTTAGCCATTCTACCAGAACCTCGGGACGAACCATGAGAGTACCAATCGCGAACAGTGTGTACGGTGAGAGAACGAGAGAATGTGTTGTGTCAAGAATTTTTAATAAAATCAGTAAATAAATATTATGGAAAATAAAGAGACATCAGTGAACACACTCAAATATAAAGTCAAACACATTCTTATCTAATTATTTGATTTTTCTATTGTATTACATTTAAAAAAAAATTGTTGCTGATAAAATTATAGTTTACTTAATTACTGAACTATCGACGAAAAATTTGCGCTAACCATCGGTATATATCAATACACCTAGTAAAATTCCCGAGCACTTACACATAATACTGCCATAAAAATATACATAATATGTCCCTACCATATATATTTGCGAGTTTAGTTATCAGAGGCTCTATAAATATGATGAAAAAAAATTTAACGCAAAATATAAACATAATATTGCATTCGATTGTATAAAATAATAGCAAATAAACTGGTGAAATTACGAATAGTTGAGACAGCAATTTATTCAAAAATTACTCATTGTTATTTAGAGGCCAGGAGTGATCTTGACAACACTTAATTTTTGTTTAATTTTGAGGTAAAATGAGCGGGGAGAATAGCACTAAAAATAACAACTATAATTTGATTTTTTAGCGGAAATCATCTGAGATTTTTCCAAACACCGCGAATAATCGAAAACATTGTATAATTCATAAAATGTTTATTTTAGAACATACATAAGTACTCTCTTTATTAGTAATAAAATAATAAATTTCTCTGCCACTAGTAATCAGAACTTCAGGGGGCTTATATTTAGAACATTAATAATAGCATCGCAATCTGTCTCAAGGATTGAGCTCGACATCTCAATATTATTATTGTGTATTATTACATGATAAAATATATTTGTACTTGTTTTGATGTATATCGGATGATAAATCGCAAAAGTATCACGACAAATGACTCAAAAAATTGGGTACCCAAATGAAAAACACACAAGGGTGGTTAGTGCCAGCCAAAAATCATGAAAGATCGGTTGGTAGATTGCGCTGAAAATCAAGGTGTCGGTTCGTTACGTAATTTTACCTATCTGCGTGGCGGTATAATTTATTGCTACCCGTTATAACCTTTGGGAAAATAAAGTGTTGACAAGCGAGCGTTATTCATCATTTAGATTTACATATTATATTATTTAAACTCGCATTCGATCAATTTAATTAAAATATCGTCACGAAATTTTGTAAGCAATATATTATATTTAGAACTTGCTGAAATATACCACACTGCATCCCAACAAACCACCGTCTCCGCAACCTTCCCCTTCATTTACACCTCCATCGCTCTACCCACACTACCCTTTTTACGATAGGCATATATATTGCCCAAGTATGCCATTTACCTTGTCCTTAGATTATTTAAAGGAACTTAACACTGAAAAAAATGATTGATTAATCTTTTTTTATTTTTTATCTTTGTTTAATTAACCACTAAAATGAGTTTAAATACATCTACCGGTTTCGAAAAATACCGTTTTCTTCTTCAGAATGTCATAACTAACTAAAACATATATTGTTACTTTGACAGAATCTATTTAAAAAAAAAAAACCACAAAGATAACATTGCTTATTTTAAAAGTAGATTGATTAATCATTTTGCACCTATATATGTAGTGGCAATGTTGCCTACTCTTATCGGAAATAGGTCATAGTAGTATGTGTGTTTTGATGGGCATTTAGTATATGCAATACTGTTTAGATTACATAACATACTTGTAGTAAAATAAATAGCACCCTGTATTTCTTTTGTAAGAACGCTGTGAATCCACAACTCTTCTTTAACTAAGCCAATATCATCTTCTAGTGATATTATTCGTAACGAGTCCAAAGCTCTGATTGGGAAACTGAAGCGCCGATCCGCATAGACTATCGTGGAAGTCGAGCGTTCTTTACAATTCTTTTTTTACTTTTTCTTTTTAACTCTGGTCTGTTAATTTTTTCCCTATACCATATCATTACAATACCTTCCCGTTTCTCTCATTTCCTTCTAATATATTTTAATAGGTATGTTGATATGCTTGTTTTATCTAAATCTTGCATTCTACCTCGTTTTTACTATGTTATCCTTTTTACTCTATTCTGTTCTTTTTATCATATTTTTACTTGCTTTTATTTTACTTGTTTCTTATGTATATTTATTTTAACCTGCTTTTATCATGTTACTACTTTTTACTCCATTTTTTTAATATGCTCTTTCTCGATCTACTTTCCTGGTCTTTATTGTAGTATATACATCTTACTTATTTTTATTGCATACTTTATTTTTTACTTCGACTTTACTCTGCGTGTCTCTATTTTTTTTTTTTTGTTTTTACTATATACCTACCTTGATTACATCAGTTCTTATTATTACTTTTTACTCATGTACATATCGGATTTTAAGAACATTATAAACAAAAATGCATAGCTAATGAAATCCATCAGTCAACCTGCCTTAGAACAGGTACTTTAATGCGTCTAGCGAGGCAGATAGCGGCATACCTACAAATAATATTTTCACTTATTGTGTGCGCTGTCGTATTAAGTATGTAAAAAAAGATTTAGATTGATGTAAGCTATATTTAACCAATAAACGCCAATTTATCAGCACTAAATTGAATAAATATTGAAATTGAATTAAAGAAATAATGTTAGATTAATTTGAAACTATTTGATTCGTTTCTTTGTGGGAATTCTTGGATGAGCAACTTGTGGAAACGCTGCATCTTTCTATGCAGCGCATCGGTAAGTCGCCAGTCTACCTTGTTGCAATATGAAAAGTGCATATTCTTCTCCCTTGTCCTGAAATGGTCGGAACCTTATGTTTTATCTGTCTTTATCTTCGCCATATCAACACCTGGTGTACTGCAGACTTTGTCAGAATATCACGTGTATAATACATAAATTATAAAATCTAAGAGGTAATATGATGTAACGAACAATATTACATTGTGTGGTACAGTGTTAACAAAATCATTTTCGAAATGTTCGTGTTCAAATTTAAGCTGGCATTTTTATTTTCTACCACAAATTTCGCACTGTGCTTAACTCCCGAAACACAATTTCCCCGAGGGTTTCGTTTGTAGTTAGGGCTAAATTATTAGCAAAATTCTCTCACTCAGAAATTTTGTCGTAGGGAAATTTGAAAATTCATAGAAGCAGCGGCAGTGATAAAAGTCTCTTTTAAACGCGATATAACAATTTTTACGTAAAATCCAGTTTATCTGTGTATTCATAATAAACAATGACAATCTTTTTTTTATCGCATCATACAACTACTGAGAATGAATGATTAAGACCAGGTTGGACCAATTACGATACTTAACAGTGCTCTTGCAGGTCAAACTACCAATACCACCAATGTTCCAGTTAAGTTGTGCGGGTTGGCGCGCGCACATGATTTGGCATCACAGTTCACACAAAAAAATATAGCGCGCACACAATTATTAACAAGCTTTGTGTACGAAGTATGTAACTTTCCTTACTAGTAGTTATTAATTATTTTGGCTTATTTATGCGTTTTAATACATATTCATTTAGTGATGTGATCAACACAAGTTCTACGAGTAAGTACTCTCCCAGTGCACAAATAATAAATAGCACGGATCCTTAAAATTGCACAAAAGATTTGTTATGCACGCATCGAGATCCAAAAATAGGGGAAATATTATATACCACTATTTAAAAACATAATAATATTTTAAATAATTCAATAGATAATAAATATATCTTAAATATATTAATTAGAAAGATATACATTTAAAATCAATTTTATCAAAAAATATTATTGTTGCGCCACCGGGATTCGAACCTGGATCTCTTTCCTAACTGGGAAACGTGCATTATGCAACTATACTACAGCGACAAATTTTTTACAAATTCACAATAAATTCTGTACTCAAGAAAACTTTTGTAACCAATGTTCATCAATTTAAGAAAAAGACTGTATCAAGTACCTAAGAATCGTAATAGATAACAAACTCAAATGGAAATAACATATTAGAAGAACATAGAGGAGCATATAAAACTTCAATATCACAATTAGAAATCTCTCAAAAAATGATAATGATAATCATTCTAAAAAAAAAAGTCTATCCAAGTATCCAACTTTTTATAGATTTCAAAGTACCTAAAATAATAGACATATACAAAAAAAATCAATTATCCAAATTTAAAAAATTAAATTAAATTAAATATTAGAAGCGAATTCCGATCTACAAGATTTACAGATCAAATTAATATTCCAAAACTAAAATATACCGCAACCCTAAATCACTACATTTATCAAGGCATCAATTTTTTTAACAATCTCCCTATCACAATTAGAAATATTACAGACTATCATAAATTTGTATCTGAAGTAAAAAAATATGTACACAGACTAATTGAAACATAAATTATACACTCTCGTATATACTCCTCTATTCACGAGTTTTACTCTCATATAGAAGAAATAAATGTTAAAAGAAATATATATCCTACTAATTATTTTATAAATGTATTATATCTTTTAATATTATAATAAATAAAAATATATAAAAATCTTTGATTTTAGGATAAGATAATTATCAGTAAGGTTTTGGTGTGTCACTGCAGATAAAGAGGCTTTTCGTTGAATTCATTCACAAAATATTATAGAAATGGTGAAAATGAATCAAAATTAAAAAACCAATTGATATTTTAGTTAGTAGAAATCCGCGGTATATGTACCGCGTGTAGGGTGGGAATTATAATAATGTAGTAACGTGGTACCTAAATCGTAAAAAGTTTCAGGTCATAAGATATATTTAGGAAACAAAAAAGTTTGCAAACTATTTCTCATTCGAATGATGTTTGAGTGATCCAGAGAATACACTCTCATAACTGACTGATTCTGTCAGTGTAAGGATGCTGTGTAAATTTTGGTTGGGATCCAAATAAGACACTACTGATTAAAGAATAACACTATAGTCAGAGTTGTGCTACTTTCTAATATGTTTTGATATTCTTCACCCAATAATTTCATTTCAAAATGCACAAAATAACAGTAAAAAAATATCATTAAAAATTTTCTATAGTAATACTAATTAAAATTGACTAAATATTTTAAACTCGTGTGTCAAGACATGTAATACGAATTGCTAAAAGATTTCATGCCATGTGTTTATACTAGAGGTGGGGAAACGGGATGTAGGTGATAGGAATTAGGTATGGGGACAAGACAAAGCTCAAGGACCAACCAGGAAGTACGACTCACCGTCACAGCTCCTGAACTTCAGGAACCTTCTTCTATGGTCAGCACGAAACACTGTGATCCACAATAGCGGTTTCAGCATGCACACGCGAGGAACCGAATACACTAGCAACAAATAACTTTACCAAAACTGTAGTAAACTGTAAGTTAGTGACGAGAACATAGCTGAACGCCCATTCTCCTTGACAGTTCAAAGTCAAAAGTCGTGCTCTCAGGTGAAGGTAATGGGAGCGGGGCAGATACGAAGATAAACATAGTGAAGCATCTACACATCCGTGGATCTGTCATAAATACCAAACACCGTGCTTGTTTCGGAGACAACCTGGTTTTTCTAAATCTCACCTAGTCAAGTACTCTATGAACAGCATGCCTTGGCTAATATAAAGACTACTCGTCCAAAATAGATTAATTCAATAATAAATACAATTATAAAACGCTGTACTTAATCATTCGTCAAAGTACACAATAAAGAAATGTCATTGCACCAGCCGAGTACTTGGTAACCTTCAGAGCTGAGCATCGATCAATAATAACAGACCAGGCGATGTACCAGTCAAGTAAGTACCTAATATCAAAAAGAATTCGAGTACCGTTGAAATATTTCATAAATATGAAAAAGAGTAACATCAAAGAGTAACAAAATTCGATCAATCAAGTGTCTTAGGAAACTTTTTTTTGAATAATTAATTTTATGAAAAAATGGATAATGAGAAAAATATATAATTGAAATGAATAAGAAATATTCACCTGTTAGGACTTATCCACAATAGCTGCCAGCGCGAGCGGCATATTTATGAAGATTTTTTTAATGCTTTAGTATAATTTATGTTGTATATAAAATTACATATTTATAAGTTATATTTGTTTTTGTAATGTATCATGATGTAGCGATTGTATGACGCGCGCATGTTGGCAAGAATGATAGCTGGAAAGGACAAAAGAGCGTCTCGCTCAAGTGTGAGCTCTCTCTCTCCGAAATCGTAGATCACAATACATCTCTTATATCGTGTTCATAACTATGACATCTGTTTTAAAGAGTATTGTTGTACATGAAGTTCTTGCACACAAGAAGAGAGGATATAACAGTTTTAAAAGTTGTCACTTTTATAAAAAAAAGCAGTAGTTTTATAAACTAATAAGGCAACTTTCGGGAGAACAACTTTTTCTAGTTTAAATTCTATATTCTCAACATTTCTCTGCGTACTGTGAATGTCACGAAAGAAAACAAACGGTGTTTGAGCTCTCATAATCGATTTACTAGAACCCGATTCGATAATGCGTCACGCGCTTCAGTCTCTACCGCACATGAAATTCTATTAGCACAAGTATAAGAGAGTGAAAGCTCTCGGCTAGTGTAGATGACGTCATACCATCTACAGCGCATTTTTTTCCGAGTGACAATTTTATATTTTTAATAAAAAATATGATTTCAGCTCATCAAAATGCCAAAATCTTACATAATTTAAATTTATGAAGTGTAATTTGTCTGTAGCCTCATTATTATCCACTCGTTTAGGTAGAGTGGTAGGTAGTGTTACCATATACATTAAATGAAAGTGAAAATTCGAACAAATCTTTTAAAGTTTTTCTTATTTATTGAGTTGATTATAATGGTGTCCAGCGGAAATTTTTCATGTTTAATATGAAACAATTAAAAAAACCACCATGTTATTCTCACATTTTACTTTTACAGAATGGAGTTTAACTATGCAGATTTTACATTTTATAAACAATATCGTCTGAATGCCGTCCATTTTTCTCAAAACACTTGCAATCGCACAAATGCGGAAGCAAGGCGTTGGTTCAATGGCAGCAACTTCACAGTGGATATTTTCTTGTAGGGCTGGAATTGTTCAAGGATTGTTGCTGTAAGCTCTTGATTTAAGGTATCCCCACAAAAAAGTCGCACGGTCACCGGACCTTATTGGGAAAAATTCCCCTCAGCTTCTCTATTGAAACTCTAGCTATGTGTGCAGTAGCCCCGACTTGCTGAAATTGTATTCTGTTGTTGAACTCGGAAAATAGCTGCAGTTGCGGTACCAAAAACTCGTTGATTATTCGGCAATACACGTTAGCAGTGACTGTCTCTCGCTGGTTAAAAATACAATGGGCAAAAATTGCACACCGTTTTTGGACAACGCTAACGTTTTTGATGGCGTTCTATTGGGTTGTCGGGGCACCAGTATTTCGTGTTCTGTTTATTAACATAGCCATTGATATGAAAATGTACTTTGTCAGTAAAAAATATGTTTTCAAGCGTTCGTGCTGTTCTAAAACGTTCCAGCACCGTTCTCGCTAAGGTTTAACCAAAATAATAGTCTTTTTTTTTTATTTTTTAGGAGAACACATTCTTATTGTGAAGTTTTAATTATTCAGAACATAGGTCTGTGATATTTTAAATATGAATTCGATAAAATTGATTTTATATGTATATCTTTATAATTAATATATTTAATTCATATTTAAAATAATAGTCGTTTTCGTTGAGAAACTGCACGATTTGCAGTTTATATGGGTGAAACTATACTGTGTAATAACTCATTGCGACTAGTAAATAAGCAAATCACGCGTGTAGAACAATACCCCTCCTACTTACCTCACCCTGATGGTTTAGGAGCAATTACAATTTAATCTTGGAACGCTGAACACCTTTTAGATATCAACATGCCTCATATTAAATATTTATAGATGTTCGCCGTTATAATATAATTATTTGATCTCAGAATGTGTCCTGCATCTCAGAGTGGTATTTGGTCTCTTCCACAAATGCTCTCCACCGACTCATATCCCTAGCCATTCTTGTCCAGTTCCCAGACCCTCCCATCTTGCTCCAGTCTTCTATCACACAGTCAGCCTACCTCTTCCTTGGCCTGTTTCCCTATCGCTTCCACTTGGTCATGATCTTTGGTATTCTGTTATCTGGCATTCTTTCAACATGACAACAACAACCCAATGCAGTCTTTGTGACCTACAGAATCTTACCACCGATTCATGCTCAATTAAATTTTTGAGCTTATAATTATTTTTTATTCTGCAAGTTCTATTTTCTAGTGTTAGTTCATAAATGTGTCTTAATATTTTAATCTCAAAAACTGCTATTTTCGATACAAATTCTTTGATTTGTTTCGTAACCATAAGTGACTACTGGTCTCACTATAGTTTTGTATGTCACAGTTCGCTTCGATTTTTTTACCTCAGTAGTTTTTGACACACGTAGAAGCTTCTATTAACAAATATATTTTAATATTTGTTAGAAATATAAATTTTCCATGGAACCCCAACCTTATTTTTCCGTGCTCATCTGTCGGATAGTGCGTGCACAAATTCCTGTTAAATATCTGCGTCGTAATTGAATTTGTCAATAGAAGCTCGTCTGGTGAGTCAGCAGAGGCATTCTTCTCTGCCAAAGCGAGCGCACTATACTATAAGAAACCTGACGATAATTTCAACCTTTGATCTCGCCTACCCTGGAACATCTGGACCCACATGCATCTCTATTATATTAATAACATAATATATTATTTATTTTAATTCGATGATGGCAGTTCAATTCAATACAGGTTAGTGACAACAAAATTAAAATATAACAAAAATATGGAGTGACCTCAAAATCCATCCTCGTCCGTGCGATATTCCATCGTATTCCATACTGTGAGGCCTACACCATTCATATGCGCCAGATGTCATTGTCACGTCAAATCAGGTATCTCTAGGCATCCATCTAAAATAAAGCATCCCAGTGACGCCATCGTCACGTAGTTACCCTCTCAAGTTTCCAAGCCGACGAAATAAGAAGGGTGGAAAGAAACGTAGAAAGAATGAAGAAAAAAAATTATGTAAACAGAAGGAAAACAAACATCTTGTTTCCTGCAAATATCGTTCATCTTGCAATTAGATTAAAACAAATTACAGTAAATCGTGCACGGGTGATTAAATAATATATAAAGTATTTACCTTCCGGTTACATCTTGGATCCATAAATAATGGCTTCGCTGGCTGTAGCCGGCTAAGCTGCGTATTGTGACAGTTCCGAGCGAAAATTAGTCTAAACCATAGACCACGACCGATTTTATAACTTGTTAAAATCGCGAGCATTGCCAACCTCAGGGCATTTTATTTGGCATTAAAAATAATGACGGGGCGATTTCGAACGTGACTTTATTTTTGTAATATCGCAATATATATATATATTATGTCGAGATTATGAATTTTATTTAATTAGTTTACTTTACTTACGTTATTTGATAATGATTATTTTCGATGAAAATAAATACCAGCTATGTTCAGCTACTATCAGGCTAGTGTTTCATAATAGCTTATTATAAACTTTTTATGGACTGTCTTTGTTGGTGTTTTCGATTATATATTTTCGTATACTCAAAGCCTTCTGAAACAATCGAGCTATAAATTAAATAATTCTACTGCAAATGAACTTTTACAATATATTTTTTTTCGTTCATCCTTAACGGATAGCATCGTAACATAAACCCACGTTGACTATTGCCCTAATCGCATGGTAACATAAAACAAACAATATCTACTAATGATATATATAAATTAATTACTTTTCTATTATATTTTCAATTCTTATATATTTTATTTTATTAAGGTTGTAAGAATCATAAGAAATTTTTGTATTTTTTATAATTAAGAAACAAATCTATTTTATGTCTCCGTTATTCTATTTACTGGAAATAAATATTACAAAACTACAAAGTATTATATAGGTTGAAATAGAAAAATTGTAAATAGAAAAATCCTAAGCGAAAGATAAAAATCCATCTCCCAATAACGATACTATTCCATTTCGCTCCACGGCATCTCAATTGAAGATGGCTGTGACGATTGGCAACCCTCGGCGGGAGATAGTCCACATTCAATTCTTAAATGAGATGACATCTGTAAAACTATAATCAAGTATTATACATAACAATAAAATTAAGAACTGTCTACATACGTATCGATTTTGGTGGTAATGATAAAAAAAACACATGATAAAAAAACGTGTCTCATATCACTTCTGCGTGTAATATATTTTACTTGTTAGAAATAATATTAATATATTCAATTAATTAAGTGAGTAAGAAAGCAAACAATATGTGAAAATAGTAGTTTATAAATATTTTGAATTTGTTAATAATACCTACTGTCTTGTTACAAAGTTCACCGAGGTTAACTATTTTTTAAAAATTTAGTTAAACATTAGTATTGCAATTTAACGTTATGAATATATTATAAGTAAATATCTAAGGGTATGGAATTAATTTACGAAATTATGATTATCTATATTTATTAAAATTTTGAAATAATTTGTTTAGAGGTTGCATATACTTTATTTCGACTGGAAGCGCCTATCTGAGCTGAGCTATTCTTCTTAAGTAAGTATATACAAACCTTTTTATCATGTGTTCAATAATAATGTAATCCAATACCAGAAAATCGGCACCAGTGTGTAAATTTGAAAATGTGTCATTTTTGACGGGCTTTACAATTCACGTCTAACCGTGTGTCAGATATGAGAGTTTTAAATCTATAAACAAATACACGAAAAGCGTTTTAAAACGGTACATTGTGAAGCGGCCTTCATTTTGATTTTACGGGCGGTCTTTTTGGCGGCCAATTTTTTTTACCCTTCGGCAAATTGGCAAAATGAATTAATAGGTCTTCCCTCGCCATCCATCAATTATTATTTAAGGGTCTCTTTTTTAATGTCACCCAAACGTTTTCGCGTTCACCCTTTTTCATTTTTCACTTTCAAGTGAAAGTATCTACCTTCTATTGATCCGGGTGTCGACTCGAGAAATGGGTACGAATTGTATCGTTGGATGTAATTTTAGTAATTTGATTTCTATAATCGAAATATAAATTAATTACCTTTTCATCTAAGTGATTTTTATTTTGCTGATTTGATCGCTGTGTGTGGTTAATGATTAATATGTTTTGTTATGTATTTAGATCAAATGATATTATTTTTCTTCAACGGTCTTATACGACTCTGAAGCTCATAACCGCAGTCACGATGGACGGCGCTCAATACGTTCCCTGACATCGCCTCCAGTCCGCCGGGCACCCCCCTACCTCTTGCAAGTTTGTCTTTACATTATCCGTCCACCTACGTCTTTGTCATCCCCTCAGTCTCAATCGTGCCGGCTTGTGTATTTGTGAGTGTTACAGAACTCATCCTCTATCGATACCTATCCTGCACACTACAGCCACCTCGCTTCTACCTTCCTCAGGATATATGAGGCGGTATACGAAGTTTCAGGTTCTTTTATCTCCTCCATTATCTGAATAGGTTGTCACATAGGCCACACATCTAACGCAAGGCTTTATTTTCGAAGACCTGCAACCGACATACATATTAAGACAATCCAGGGGTTGTCTAAAATTGTTCATAACTATAATTTCTGCGAAATATCTAATTTAGGTACATACTTATTTCATTTTTTTAAAATAGATTATTTATCTTTGTTTATTATAACCACTTAATGAGTCATTTTAAAACATCACCCGGTTTAGAAAAACACCATTTTCTTCTTCAAGGTGGCAAATTAACTAACCAAAAATTAATGTGTCACGTTATAATAATGTTTTTAAAAATATATTTTTTTGGAAAAAAACTTTAGAATAGAACTTGTGGTTAAATATAGTTAATTATTTTAGTTAATTTTACATGCTTTATTTATTTATAATGATTTGAAATTTATCAATTTAAGGCTTAATTTTACAACATAACCTAAATCCACGCCCAGTGCACTGAGACAACCTTATTTATCATAATCTGTAAAGGGAGACGTGTATTATATTATGTATCTGTATATAATATATATTATAAACTATATATAAATAGGAAAAAACACTTTGTTTAAACCATTATATATAGCGGTTTAAAATAACTTTTCAAATATTGAAGAAGTAAATATATGTATACCTAAATAGTTCATTAAATATTTTAAATATTCGTGAATATTAATGGCAAGTGAGTATGTATTATATTTTGTTTATTTGTTTAATTGACAATGTATTTATTGAGTTAATTAATATTATTTTATGTACCACTTTTTCCTGGAAAAGGCCATCAATTTAATTTTGTATAAATAGTTTAACATGCATATAATTCAACAATTTAAATTATTTTTCCCATTTTCGTTTACGGTGATTTTAATTATGATTATGATTGGATCTATACAAGTTAGTCTTCTATGGCTGGTATGAAATAAATATATTTATAAGCATCCATTTATTAAATTTAATTTTTAACACCATAAAAAGCAAACGTTATAACACATCCAATTTTAAAAAATTGACATAAATATATTTTTTTAAGTAATGTTTTTTTTTTAAAGAAATACATCATTTTTACACTACTTAAACTACTTCTCAACATAGTTGTCAGGCTTATTAAGTCACTTGTTATAACGAAGCACAAATTTTTGTATACTTTTGTCATAGAACGACGCCACCTGGGATGAAAGCCATGTCTGTACTTCGTCTTTGAGTTCATCATCGTCATCAAAACGCTTACCACCAAGGAACCGCTGCAGATGAAAGAAAAAATGAAAATCACTTATCGTGAAATCAGAACAAAATAGGATGCGGTGAATGTCAGCTGGTTTTATGTTTCGTGCATTCAAGAAACGAATCACGGACCGTATCTGACAGTCGGCGAGCTGTCTGTTGACTTGAACATTTCAACCACTCACTACAAGATGGCCACACTATGTGAATGTCTCTAATGTTGAATGTTGTGAGTCGACAGATGAAGGAAACCATTGCGTATGCATAACACTGCAACTGCAGCGCTACATTCGGAATTTCCGGCAACGATACTTACTTAAAAAACGCGCCTCTACATTGTATCCCTATTTTTTTTTAAATAAAAACTTATCACGTATGGTAGAGATTTGTTTGATACCACTATTCACCTTTTAACGATAGGTTTAAGAAAAATGATCGTATCGTCGATGTTGGGTAATAGGACACAATTTCTACTTTTGGATAAGTTTACACCCATTTCAGCATCGCATTACAACATTGCTCAGAAGGCTATACTCAGAGTAATACACCGCCGTGACTTTTCGCATCTTTCAGAGCCACTTTTTATGTTTTGGATATAAGACAATTATAAGTGCTGAATATACTAACTAGCTTTCATAGGAAAATAAATGCTCCATCTGTGAGAACTGAAAAATATTATCCCACAAGAGCAAATGAGCTTAAAATAGTTCCAAGAATGAAAAATACTTTTGGTCATTCACCTTTCAAGCTCCCAGAATATACAATCAAATTGAAAGTAAAATTATAACATTAACTGACATTAAGGCTTTTAAAAGGGACGTTTCAAATTGGTTGTTGAAAATAGAAAGAGCAGATACTGAGAGTAAACTTTTTTATATTATGAAATAATTCTTTTAACTACTTTTGTGTGCATTGATCTTTTATTTTGTTTTGATCCATTTACCTCTCATATGTGCTCACATTACATATTGTATTGCACATTGTTTTTTTTCCCACTTTTATATATATATACATATATTTTTGTATATTTTCACGTTTACTTGCCTTGTATGTTACGTATTCGATTTTATTCTGTTTTGAGTTATTTCTTCAATGAGTTTTGGTTTTGTAAAATATATTCGTTTACCAATTTGCCTTAAAACAGACTTGCCTAGTTGGACAATGCATTTTAAAATGTGTGAAAAATATATGTAACAAACTACCTTTTTTGCAGCTGTACACATGTTATATATGTCTAAATAAATAAAATAAAATAAATTATTAGGAGAACAAATTGTATTAATGTGTCCAAAATTTAATAAAAATGAATTGATAATTCTGGCGTCTGCTATTAGATTACTCAAAGGTATTTAAGATTCCGTAAAAATAAGGTAGATGGCTCTTTCAAATAATGAAACGATTAAATGTATTAATATCAAAAAGGTAACATATAGGTACGAAAATTTATCGCTAAAAATATCGTAGCTGTAGCATAGTTAAATACATGTCATATCAATATTCTCATAATTTTTCAAACTTACTAACTAACCAGGTCGCTACCCAGAACATGCATTGAACCCCAAACCATTTAATCACTACATATATGGCTTTATTTAAAAAGAGATGCGCAAATGGAATATATGTTACATTAATATTCTAACAATTTCTAAAACAGAACACTTGGAGGTCTCAGACTTTAATCTCTGGATCAAGCAAGTACGTCGTCACGTTAAAAATAGTAACCCTATTGACGAAACATTTTAATAAGGACACAGTAAGGAATTCTTCTTTATGGAAGCGGAATGGCAGTAAGTAGAGCAAGCAGGCTTCGTGTCTAAGTAGGCTAACTCCTCCGAGGCTACTTGTGGAATTTTGAGTAGCCAATTTGGTAGTGCTAGGTAGGTAGACAGGTATCCACTAGTTTCCGTTGTTTGGAACACACAGTATACAAAGAGATGACTTTTTGTGTACAATTTATGCATTAAACATACACAACGTCTGTGGTAGCTTGGCCGATGCAATTTATTCAGCTCCATAAGTTCCTGGAAAAGACTATTATATTATTTATTACGTCTCCTATTTCTAATAATCCTTTGTTGTTTATCTCCCATTTTCGTGTAATGCATCGATTCATTTGATCGAGCCAAAAAAAATAATATATTTCTAAAATTCATTAGATATTTACGGAGAAATTTTCGTAATGTCCGCATAAAATGCTTCACATAAGGACCAAACTTTGCGAAACCTTAGCCGAGATGGGCTGGTTTTGAATTTTAATTGAAAATTATACGAGGCATGTAATTTCCGAGTAATTTCGCAAAGTGGCAGACAAATTGAAGGAATAATTTATCATGCACATAATAAAATCTTCGAGCCAAAGCAGTGTCAACTCAAGTCGAATTGAATTATTAACGAACAAAAAATATACATCATTTTTAAATTTTCTATTATTGAAAATGAAAAATAATAAAAAATTTGTACCTACGTAAATTCTTGGCGTTGGTTCAAATACTTACCTAATATGTCATAAAGTTGTTATTTTAAGTGCATTTAAATTAATTTTGGCAAAAACAAAACATCAGGTGTACCTCAAGAATGGCATGTATGCCTATTATTATATGAAAAAAGTTTTCAAGGTTTCATCTCGAAATACGAGAGTAACGATATTTATACTCATACAACAGTAGTCCATCAAGTCTTTTCTTTGGATATCAATATATAATATTTATTATTTTTTACATTAATTAGTATAATGTAAAAATATAATACTAGCTTAGGCGCTACTCCTGGGACATGTATTCAACCCCTTGACCTTAGTCACTAGTTTTTGTCTAACTGTTAGGTCAAAAATATAAGCTTTAAAACGCTCACAAAATTGATTTATTTTAAATACTAATTAAATGTATTAATTATACATATAAAATCAATTTATCGAAAAATATTATTGTTGCGCTACCGGAATTCGAACCTGGATTTCTTTCCAAACCGGAGAAAGTAGATTATCCAACTATGCTACAGCGACAGTATTTTTGACGACAAATTTTTGAACCCATGTGTTACACTTTTTCAAATTTATACATTTATCGTTCCATTATTAGAAAGCCATCTACTTTGTTTTTACAGAATCTCAAATACCTTTGAGTAAACCAATAGCAGACGCCAGAATTAATAATTCAAAATAATAATAATAATAATAATGGACTTTCCCCGGTTTGGAAAGTGATCCAGATTCGAATCCCGGTAGTGCAACAACAATATTTTTCGACTAAATTGTTTTTATATGTATATCTTTCTAATAAATACATTTAATTAGTTTTTAAAATATCACAGACATATGTTCTGAATAATAACAAGTTCACAATAAGAATGTGTTTTCGGTAATGATTTATTTTACATACGTATAATTACAAGATCTATAATAAAATAGTGACTTCTCAAAGCATAACAAAACTAATACATAAACACAATGTATTGTAATATAAGTTAGTTAGCGACCTAGTTTACAGCGTTGGTAATTGTGTATGAGTTTAAGTAAAATGCTACTCGTCATTAACCTTGCCTTCCCGTAGCGGGGTATTTACATTTCCCATAGATTGCTTTAAACTCGATAACTCAATAATTATAAAAACGATTGAATTTTAATTTTTTGTAATCTTCACGGAAATAGTGATGAAAATTTTTTCATTTTTTGTTTTTCAAATTTATAAACGTATAATATTTAAAAATATTGTTTTCGGTCCAGTGATCTTAGCGCGGTACATACGTCTGCGCATATCGATACCATACCCTTGTGTCTTATCTTTAAGTTATTGTGCTTATTATTTGTTTCACTCTGACTAATGCATTGGGTAGACGTCCGGCGATGCGGTTGGGACCACGCCGCCCGTCGTGAACTTTTTATTATCGTTTGTATGCATATGATCTGGGGTGTTTCTATACCCCGCTTTGGACCACACGAAAGTTTTGGCCGCTTAGTGACGAAAAGGTTAAGTAAAAATGTTGAACTTCATCTAGGTTTTTTTCACATTTTATGATATAAAACTGTTTATGGCATGATTTATATGCGAATTCAGTGCAGGATTTTTCATAGAATGAATCATTTTTATATGAAAAATTCCGAATATTTTATTTCTATAAATGTTTATAAAAATCTTTAACTTCTACATATTTAGATATTACGACACAGGACGATGCCTAGTGGAATGACTAGATTCACAATGAGAGTATATTACCAATATTTGTATTAGTAAAGAGAAAAGAAAAGAAAATTATCGTCACGCTGTATCCGGAAGGGGTATGCAGAGAGGACAGAACGCCACATTATTATGTTATGGCAAACCACTTTTACCTCTCACTTTCATACATCCTATTATGCACGCTCATCGATTGTTCAAACTTCTAACAATAATATCTGGTTTATCTGATATTACCAGGTGTTTCGCGGATGCTCTGTTTCCGTTACCTGTATTACTCGCCTCATATCTTTACTATCCTCTCATTTCTCACACGTTCCACATCAATCTTCTCACTATCTTCTCTACGCTGCATTCAGATCTACGGTTCTTTCTAATTTGTTCATTATTTTAACTCTACCCGGCTAGATTTTTGACGCAGCTGAGCTCCCACTTTTCCAATACTTGCAGTCCACTTTCGATCTTCTTTTGCCATTTCCAGGCTTCACTTCCATACATAGGTATTATGTATAGAAGGTTTCTTGAAATGAGAGAAATATATTAATCATAATAATATTTTCTTTTCGTTCCATAATAAATGGTTTTCTAATTTCATAAAAGTTGAAAATTATTTTTTATGAAAAGAACAACCATAAATATCTTAATTACGTCCGTCCTATACATAGAATTAAAATATACAACCAAATCTAACAGTGTATACGGAAACAACGCGACAGTTCGGTCGCACCCGAAACCAGCCGAGTGCTTCCGAGCGCACCTCAACACCGAGCCGAACACAAACGCCAAAGAACGACCATTAGAACTTTCATTAAGGAAATGGACTGTTGTTAAAACACAATACATTCAATTGTTCCGCAAAACAAAACACGCATTCCGAGCGGCATTATTTACCCGAATCTCCCGTCTATTTCCCCCGGAATGGTCGTTTTTGCAATTCCGGGTTTAGCACCACCTCCGCGAATACGATTACGGCTGCGAAATTAACTGGAAAGAATTTCTTTTGAAATATAATGGGGGTTTATTTTAAAATTACGCCCGTCTCTCTCGGACGGAGCGCGCGCGGCGCGGGAGCGACTGAGATGCGAAACGGGACCGTTAGTTTTTTTTTTCTTCATTCATCCGTTTGAGAGGTAATTCATTATAGCAAAGTTATTGCGATTGTTGTAATCTTGAGTAATGGAAATTCGGATTGTGTCTACGGAGCTCATTATGTGAAAGCGCCCTTTTGAGGAAGCTTTTTTTTTGTTGTCGCGGGTAAATTTAAGAATTTTTTTGTCAAGCCATTTGGAAATCTTTTTGTTACTTGTGTTAAAATAAATACATTTTTTAGTATTTCAAAATAAATAGAGTGTTATTAAAAATAAGTCCTGCAGAATCAAAGTGCGCAAAGGTTATAGGTTCGAATTCCACTTGCGACCACCGACCAACCGAGACATGTCTGTTGATCTAGTGGTCGGTGATTCAAGCCTCGATCCAGGACACCATCAAGTTAATTCTATTTTCATAACACTTACGTTTAGCTTAGTTAAAAATGGTAATAATATTTATGTGACACGTATTCCGTCTACGTGTACTGGTAACACAAATACATAAATTTTGATGCAATAAGAAATTGATTCGCGGATTACTGCGCACACGAAAACTGCGAAAACTTAAACTGTGAATATAGATGATTGCGCACACGAACATTACCCACATTAGATAAAAAAATTAATTATGAATTAATTAAAAATTTCACATTATCTATATATATATATAAAGAAGAGTGCTGGTTTGTTGGTTGGAATGTTTGTTTTTTATACAAATCTACAGTTTTATTCCGAGCTTGATTAAACTTTGCACACTTGACCTTCAAAAAGGGAGGAAGGTCACTGTTTACATCAGATTTTGAAAAACCACCCCCATCCCCCTTTCTCATGATAATTCTTGATGAAGTTTTACATACTTGACTTTTGAAATAATAGTAAAGTGACTGATTTCTAAAAAAAATCAATGATCTTAAATGAAACATCTTCACTCTGCGTAAAATCCGAGTAAAGACCGGTACCTCAGATAATTTTTAATAAAATTATTTAAAGGTTAGTCTTAACCTAGCCTATACATACTCCTTACCCGATATTATAGTCAAAATGTATACAAGCAATTTTTTTAAAAATACATACTGTTATATCATATTACATAAAAAAAACCTATCTGGTTGCGCCACACAACTAGGCATGGACCTGATTATATGATATCTACTTATTTATTATTTAATATTAACTGCTTATAAATGCATGCATATAAATAAATATTATTTTCTTAAATTTAAAATTACTTGTTTTTACTTTAAATTTTTTGAGTTATTAAGTCTTATCGTATATTATCTTATCTAACCCGTGTAGTCAAAGATTCTGAAGTAAGTACTCAAAAATATATTTCTCGAATATATAAAGTAACTCAAAGAAGATGGAATAGACTAAACTTTAAGTAATTTTATTTAAAAATATATATATTAATTCATAAATCTGATGTGTGCGCAATAATTTATGTGTGTAGTTTTCGGTTCTGCAATTTTCGTGTGCACGGTTTTAGTGTGCGCGGTTTTTGTGTGCGCAGTTTTCGTGTGCGCAGTTTTCGTATGCGCAATAATCCGGTCACCAAAAAAATTATGCGTTGATTTTTGTGTCTCCAACTTTTTTGGTCAACCATCGCAGGGTCCATCATCGGAGCTAATGTCACGTATGCCCTGATTTAAATCGAAAACTTAATGCTAAATAGCCCTGAAAACAACTATATGTTATTGTCATAAAATATTTTATCACAAATAGTATTATTATACATTTGCCTTTTTTTTGTGCTGGGATCCAGGTTTAATGAAAATATTGTCGTAAAGAGCAACACAGACATACTAAAGTATTGTACCTTGAAAACTACCCTGAAATGCTAAAATTTGGAGAATAAAAACAATCTCAAATTGCTTAAAGTTTAAGACAATAAACTTAAGAATGTTCATATAAGTAAACGGTTAAGTAAAAGAGGCAAAGGAATTGACTAATAACTTACTTGATAGATGATTAGAGTTTTAATTGAATTTCAAACTTTCGTATTTGTTCAAACAATTAGGTAGAAAAGTTAATACAACAAGACATGCCATTTATTAAGTAATTGTACCTCTATAATCTTTAAAACCAACATAAATTAATAAATTAATTTATATTTTTATAAGCAAATGCCAGTAATTTAATTAAGTTTTAATAACAAAACGCATCCGATTTAACACAACCTATATTTTATTTTAATATTAAACGCAAACTATACGTTTCATTTTAATATTTAATTATTTATTAACCTTATTTTTATTATGATAAAAAATTTGGATAGTCTGTTTTATACATAAACAATGTTGTATATCTTAAATTGAATAATTTATAATCATTAGAAATAATTAAATCGTGTAAAATTAATAAAAATATTATAAATAACCAATTAAATTTAACCACGAGTCCTATCCCAAAAAAAAAAAAATTTCAAGTCAATTTCCACATCTCTCATCACCGTAACAATTTAAGTTAGGTAATAGATTTTTATTTTGTAATTAACTTTTTTTTTAAATTGAATTTGTTATAGTTGTTTTTTTTTTGACATCCTGATGAAGGAAAGATATTTGCCAAAACTAATGTATAATTAATTGGTAAAAGTGGTTTAAAAACAAAATTAATAAATAATTCAATATGAAAATATTTTACGCTGTTAATAGATTAATTTTAAAAATTCAAACAAAAGTCAATTCAAAACATTATTTAAAATTATAAAAAAATTATATTAATATAATACAAAATAAAACTAATACAGGTGAAGAAAAAAAAAAGGTCTTGAAAAATGTAAATAAGTTGATATATGCTCAGTATGAACTTTAGTACGTATAATATTTTTAAGATTATCAAAATCATCTTTATGGTTAAAATTCATTTAATATGAGAGTTAAGGAGCATTTGAGATGTTTGAATAATAATGGTTTTTCATAATTCTCTAATCATTTGTTAGAAAATGATCAAACTTTTGATAAAAATTTGGGATTGTCTATTAAATAATTTGGAATCATTGTAAATAAACAAAGCGTGTATAACTGGCCACAGAATTATTAACAACCGACTAAATGTAACCACAAGTCCCATTCTAAAATTTTTTGCTAAAATTTATTCTAATAATTTTGTATCAAACAACAAATTAAGTAAGGTACTAAATTATTTTTTTTAATTATTGTTAATTTTTTAAATAGATTCTATTAATGAAACAATATAACGTACGTTTTTGATTAGTTAATGACATCTTGAAGAAGACATTGATATTTTTCGAAACCGATAAATGCATTTAATTCATTAAGTGCTTAATAAAGCAATGTAAACAATCTAAAATAACATATGGTTTAATTTACTATGAATCTAAAATAAAAATTAAATGTATTAATTAGAGAGATATACATATAAAATTAATTCTATTAATACATTTAATTTATTTTTTTAAATATCACATACCTATTTTCTGAATAATTAAAAGTTTACAATAAGATGGTGTTGTCCTTAATACTATGAAATTGTTTTACTTAGGAAATTATATTTAATTACTAGTATTAATAATAACACCACTTATAAAATACAATAGAAAGCATATAATTAGATCCGCTTCAAATAATCACTTGAGGCGTTTTGCTATTCGAGCAAAGACTTTTGATCGTATTTATTTGAGACAAATTTTGTGAAAAAATTCTGTTTTTTATTTTCATTTTTAAATTCTTCCGCATGAACTCATATATCTACATAATATATTATATTAAATAAGTACTTAATCTAAATTTATTTCACCAAAACTATAATCATGAATTGCTTTTTTTGCTATATAAAGTACACGCTCCTTTGTTATAATAATGTTATATTCCCGATAGTTTTCATTGACAATTTTATTCTTCTAAAAGTTGCAATACCTTTGTTTTGTTTATGTTGTGCACAATAACAAAATCCCTTAATTTTTAACATAATATCATTAAAAACCACTACAAAATAACGACATGGCGAGTATTAAAAGAGCTAATACAGGACTGATTAAAATTGTACGTTCAGCTAAAATGAATTATTAATGAGTTTTACCTAGAAGGCAATATGATAAATGTAAAATATTAATTTTACAGCACATCACAGAATTGACAGAAAATCGAGAATTGTTGATTTGTCTCTAATGCGGATATTGAAAAATAAACTCTTTGGCATCAAAAACTGTTAACTATCTTACCATCACGCCGTTTTCTCACGGCGGTAGGTAGAGAGGATAGAGCGCCTCACTCTATTGTCCTGACACACAATTCTTGCCTGATCTACATCCATATATCTTCTCATACAAGCTCGCCGATTATAAAGGTTTCTGTCATGACCATCCTCTAATGTCTGGTTTACCTGATCGTACCAAGTCTTCCTCAGTCGTTCTCTATTTCTGGTGCCATCAACACTTGCGTCATATATCTTTCTTATTATTGTCTCCTTATTTGTCCATTCCAAATGACCAAACCTCGTACGTGATCCTTTTTAAATCTTACTTATTATACAAAATCAGCTTTTCATTATTTCCTTATTTTTTCATTCTTTACTCTGTCATAAATGGACTAAGACTAAGCGATAGCATTAGTGCATAAGTTTTGATACCAAGACTCCATTGTGTATCGCTTGTCTTGCCTCGGTTGACAGGTTCCCGTTAGCTATTCGAAGTGCCGTTCACTTTGTTCTCTGTAATACTCTATTTCGCCCAAAAGTGTATTTAGTGAGTTTTAAGAATTCTAATTTCTGACGTTCAACAACGTCACACACAGCTTCTAATATATATAAATAAATGTCAAAATGCATACAGTCTACCTTCAATATTCGTCTAGGGTTGAGATGAAACCTTTTCCCTCCAATCTGTCATTTCTTTTCATTTTTTTCGTACTTAATATTTAAAATACGAAATAATATTATACAACACAAAGTATATATTTAATGAGTTGTAAAATTTGGCAAATAGGCCGACGGCCTTCATTGCCGATTGTCAATTGAAACACTTTTACTAAAAATCCAGAGAGAAACATCTCTCGAGTTCTGGCGAACAATGGGTTTAATTATTTTGCAAAGAAAGAGATTTGTATTTCAGGTAGGTGCCTACAGGTTTTATTTGTTGGGAATAAAGATGAAATATCAACCCTAATAAAGCAGCCCCATTTCGTAATTCGGCTGCCGCTTCTCAAATATTTAATTTGCGATTCTTGGCGAGTAAATTTTTGCGAGAAAACGTATATATTAAAATTAAAGATCGCTGTTTTCTTTAGAATTTAAGCTCTTTGTTAAATGAAGATTTTTTAGCAACATAATGAATTCAAGCATAATGAGCACAAAAAAAACAAAATTCTCATTATTAATTTTAAATAATAATAAATAAACATGATTGGTGATCAAATAGCGCACAATTAACTATTTAATTTAACCATATTATCTGTGTGTAATGGGTTTGTGTCGAACACACCTATACTTAATTAAATTTCTTTGTTTTCTCGTACTGTAATTTGATGCAAAAATTTTATCGTTTTTAAAATCAATTCTCTAGAACTTTAAACTACGACTATAACGCATCCCTCTGCTTCAGTAGCTAACGCCCCGGACAAACATTTGTACGTATAGTAACAAGATTCAGCGGGATATGTTGATTATGTTACTACTTCCTTGATGAATTTCTAACGAATGTAAATGAAAAATGGGATCCTTCTATTTATATAAAATACCGCATTGAGCAAGCTCGTGCAACATTTATCCGCATAAAAAAGATGTTCCGCATTCATGATCTAAACCTTAGATTACGAATGCGAATGGTAAGATGCTATATGTTCTCGATATTATTTTATGGAATGGAAGCATATAAACTTACCATAGAAAAGATAAGGCGACTTGAAGCATTTAAGATGTGGTTCTACAAAATAACGCTTTAAATAAGTTGGATTGATATAGTTACGAATGAAAATGTTGTGGTTCGGACAATAATAAAGAAAATAAGTATTTAGAATAATATAAATCCGATAACTTTAATATCTCAGATATGTAATGAGACATCCTGAGAAGAAGATCTTGAACCTCGTAATGCAGGGCAAGATTGTTGCAAGTCGGGGCTTTGGAAGGAGAAGAATATCACGACTGAAGTACCTGAGGCAATGGTTTAATCAGTCTAGCCAACATGATAACCAACGTTTGTTGAATGAATAGGGCACAAGAAGAAGAAGAAGTTTCTTCATATGATGCCCAACATACATCTTTTCATACTAATGTAATGTACGTAATTGCCAATCATAAAAAATTAATCCAAAATTGATACACCGTGATTCAGAAAGGAACGTGAAATTGCACCTAAAAATTAATTCTGACTAAATGAGAACTGGAGATTGGATTTGAAGTGAAAAGTGTTCAAGCGTGTGTAGGAGGCTGTATAATACCAGAGAAGATCTAAGCGTAGAACAACAAAGGAGGTAGTAAGTGAATGTAGGAATTCTATTGATTGACAAAGCTGATAAGCTGTCAATCCAAGTGTATAAATAGCTTTTATTTCTATACAATGTTTTTTTTTCAAAAACTGCCTAGATACCAAATTAAATTTTTTAATGCACAGATATCAACGACAGCCATCTTTTTTATTATTAAAAATATAACAAAAACTAAACCAGCAAAACTTATTTTAATTTAGAAAAAGCAACAAATATTTGTTCATGTAAACATATATGTAAGCTGTAAGAACATTTAATCAAACATGTAATAAAAGTTAATCTTAATTTGAATATATAAAAGGCATACTTCTTTCAGATAGTATGATAAGCTTACTTGCGAACAGGATTCATACATGCTTTATGTTCGAATTAAAATGAACAGACCTTTAACTTCAGAAAGCAACAGATATTCATCTATGTCCAAATACAGGTCTCTGAGAAAATGTGTCATTGCAAAAAGTTATTTATTTGGGTAATTTAGTATCTTTTAAGTACGTGGAGTCTACTTGTTTGAAATGATATGAGAGGTTTACATAATATGAGACCAACATATATGCTGTTTTTTTATCTAGCTTTTCAAATTAAAATGAAAACAATATATTCCAAGTGTTTTATTTTTGTTCGTATTATATATAATCATAAAATAATAGAATATAAAAGCCGTAGAGAAAACATAGGATCCAATATCAACATTATAATGATATTTAAATAACCTTGACATAAGAATATCCAATTATTGTGCGAGCCGAATTGTTTTTAGATTAAATTAAATCTTGTAAATTAAGAAAAGGTCTAAAATTTTTTGCGTTATTGAATATAATTATAAAAAAATGTACCTTTTGGAGTGAAAACACCTTTGACGGCAATTACCTTTTTTTTTAAACTGAAGTAAAATCCATTTGTCACTGACCTTGAACTACATGTCTGCTATAATTTCGCCTCATTTCTTCAATCCATACACCAATACTGATTCAATAGAATATATAAAATAACACATAAAGTAAATTAAAATATCAAATAAAACCAATTTCATGCATAAAGGGTGGATACCGTGATTTTTTAAATTATAATTCTTTGGTCAAAATTGACCGATGATTTTGACAAAATCGGTGATTTAAATTAAATTTTAACCAAATGATATTGTAATGAAAAATGCATTGATTAAAAAAACTACCTTCTTAAATGGCCCTTGTCCACGAATGAGATTCGACTCGAGTTCGCATAAAGAACAATTCAGCGTACGGCTTGAAGCGATTTGCGAATCATCATCACATGTGTTGTGCATGAATTAGAATGATGCATCCAGCTTGAACGTATCCTTACTGACTCTCAGAACTAGTACGCAGCGCACAGGCAATATATGACAGTGCACACACTGACGACTGCACATCTCCACAGCAATGGCGGTCGGTGACTTTTTGCAGAAGGTATGCTGAATAATATGTTTATACCTACTATAAAATATACAAATCTATAGACTAGTCCACGAACAAGATGCAACTACTAAAGAAAATAAACTGTCAAATGAAAAAAATAAAGCTCTATAAATCCGATCAATTTTTTTTGTATTTAAATGATGAACTAAATAAATAATCGAAGGATATTTAATGTTTCAAGTCAATCCAAACCAAACTGTCAAAAATGTGTTGCACTAACAAATTTCTCAAAACAGTTCGCTCGCTTTATAATATGTATGGTATTCTGTGCATTGTACCCATAAACATTAATGCTGGTCTCTGACGTATTTTCAGCAAAGCATGTATGAAGTAATCGCGCCTGCTTCACAGCACTCGCCATTACGGCTTGACTGTAGTACGACAGAAAGTCGTAGTTGTACGCTAGCTTGGTAACTGGTAACGTAAAATGGTAACTGAGATTTAACTGTTAAAGCTTTATAAACAATCAGTTACCAATCATCGTTAAAATCGAATACAATCACAGTAATAATGATCGCTTAAATAAATCACCTTGCTTGGGAAGGTATTTTTTTCAATCTTAAACATCACCTTTAAATCTTTTTGCTGAAATAAATACATGTAAATATATTCACTCGACATAATACCTTTGGGAAGATATACAAATTTACTTTGCTCTAAGTTGTTCCTTTATTCAGTAAATAAACAGGATATCTCTTCATAAATTGAATATTTTCACACAAGAGATCCCAGGAGTTTTATGACATTTGAGATCCTTAAAAGAATTTCAATTTACCTCTTTAATGGTCCCAAGAATGTAAGAAAATCTTGAAGAACACTTCATAAATGAATAAGTGTCATGTTCACGTGAAAAAAAAAAGTTTAATATAAATAGGTTGAGATTATTACAGCACATAAAAAAATATGACGAGACTGAGATGTGTTACTTAATTTCAACGTTTGATTTGATTTCAATGCCGATAAATTGGAGTTTATTAACAAAATAATTTTATTTTGAAGCTTGCATCAATATAAACATTTTTTTACATAATTAATACACCAAAAAGTACAATAGGTATTAAATATTACAATTTATTTAAATGAATGTCTGTTAGCCGCTTCCTACCTTGCACCCAAAAATGAGCAGATAGAGAATAAGTAAAATGAAACAATGTCAAAATTTTGATACAGACTATAGACATGTTAGAAGTAAGGAACAGAGTAAAAGAACATTAAAGTAAGAGCACATTAAAGAAACGGTGTAAAAAATAATAACAGGTTAAAAAATGTAGACATGAGAAACAAGTATAAAAATCATTGTAAAGATATGACCGAAAGATAAGTGTAGAGTAAAAAGAAGAACAGAGTAAAAAGAAGAATTAGAATAGAAACAAGGAGGGAGCAAACAAACCATGATAAGTACGAGGTAGAATGTAAAAACAGAAAAGAATTACATAGAACGAGTAGCTTTGATCATTTAAGAAATCTCTTCCAGCTGACTTCTTCCAATTTCGAAAAGCCATTCCTTTATAAACACGCAGAATTTAAGATACCATCTCTTGTGGTAGTTTAATATATATCCACGGTCCTAAAAAACATGCATGTTTTTGAGCTATTGAGGTTTTCATTAATGGGACAGCTGCTTTCCTTTAAGTTTTTACCCGAGTACACTTAGAATGTCTGTTTTGTTTTCATTTATGTCATTCAGCAGAGTCTTTATGAATCATTGTCTGATTTTTTTAAATATTTAATTTACATATATTTGTAGCATATAAATACATCCATTTTAAAGCAGAATACATGGTTCGACATCTGTTGAAGAGATGAAGGCGTCGCACTGGTAGAAAAAGAACTGGCCTTTCCCAAACTTGATAGAGCGACGACATTACAAGAGTTATAGGAAACAGATACACGACCTGACAGAGAACCTTTCGAGGAGGCCTATATTTAGCGGTGGGAGGACATAGACTAGGGACGGATTTATGGTGCAGACACAGAATCATGAATATCCATTGGCAAAATCGGATCTGCTCTGATTCTAGAGTTTTTAGGTTTTAAAAAAAAAACCTTTTCTGTTGCTCCTGGATTTACTTATCTTTCCTCTAGTGATCTTTTATAATCCTTTACTGCGCAGGCTGACGAAAATATTTGATGTGAGAAATATAATTTAAGGGACAGGAATTGAAGTCCATCAATATGAAGTTCTCATTAGAAAATAATTATGATGAAACTGGAGACT
This sequence comes from Eubasilissa splendida, assembly GCA_031772225.1. NCBI lineage: Eukaryota > Metazoa > Arthropoda > Insecta > Trichoptera > Phryganeidae > Eubasilissa > Eubasilissa splendida. The sequence goes on from CM062863.1 coordinate 17,948,399, forward strand.
AGAGTTAGAAAATAAAGAATCGGATCACATAAACGCTTGACTCGCCTCGATCCTGGAAATCCGCGCTGGCTGTTCCAATCAATGCCTCCAGAAATCTCTTAAAAACACTATTAAGACTAACTTCCATGCACCATCTAAACTATTGATAATAGATTCTATTATTGGATGTGAATTGGATGGTATACCATCAAACAGTTTAAAGTAGTCTGACAAAGTAGCTAGCCAAACGATGGGTAGGTGGGCGATCGAAAAATACATGTTTTACTTTATTTAATTTATATTTTATTATAATTATGTATATATTGAAAACGAACCCTATCTTAACGCAAGATTTTAGTCTTATTGAGTCACAAGTAAAAAATGATAAAACTTAGCCCAGTTTTTATTTCATTTTCATATCTGTGTAGGTACTAGATAAATATATTAAAAATTACCGAACTATCTATCAATAACGTATATCATTTCTTATTAAGGATAAAACATTTTTTTTTGTGAAGTCACATTTTTCAGAACATTGTTCTGTGGTATTTTAATACTAATTAAATGAATCAATTAGAAAAATATACATAAAAATGTATCTATCGAAAAAATATTTATATCGATTATATATTATTAATATCTAATTGATTAATTTAATTTGTATTAAAAAATAATTTCTCTTATATTTGCTTAGGGTTTTAAGGTCGTCAGAAAATAATTAAGGTTTCTAATGGTTAAATGAATAATATGGAACATAATAAAACTTTAATAATTTTCTTTTTATACTATAGACAATTCTGGGCTTTTATTTCATGTCATGCTTTTACAAAGCACAAATACAATACACAAATAACATTAAAAAATTGCTTAGTAAATTATCTCAATATGGACAAAAGATGTGTACAACATTAAACTAAACAAAGGAAAACATTTATTTTAAGAAGGAAATACAGAGCAAAAAATTTTTAAGTGAACAAGATTGTAAAGTAAATGTCTCTTTATACTTTCGTTAGCCATTTACTTCTTTAATTTTGCTTTTGAAGCTAATTATAGTGAGTGGTCGCTATTTCGTATACTAAGAGATTAAAAGATCTCTGTTAAGTAAAAGATATATGTCTCGGAAAGTCTTGTTTGTCAAAAGCCACATTTTATATCTGATTTTTAACCGGATGCCTTATTTTGAGATGTGCTCCTGCGAATGAACATATGTTATATTATATATGGACCAAGTGAATAATAGGGCATCGCGCTTAGTGAGCGAGCATTATTTATAATGCTCAAAAAAGTCGGGCATAGTGATAAACATGTGTTAATTTGTTACTCTGACCGGACATTATGCACAAAACTAGTTTTACTCTCCGAGCAATGTAGTTTTGAAATTATGTAACTGAATTCTAGAATTGATGCACATTGACCAGCAAAACTTCTGGTAATTTTTTTATAAAATTCTGATAGGTAGGTATAGCAGCAATATATATATATTTATTTTATATTGGTTAAATTAGTCTTGTGATCTTTGATGGCTAGCTAGAACGATAGCTAGCAAGGAAATTGAATCAAATATATATATATTGTCATGTCTCCCATACGTTGGTCGCCAAAATATGACGTGCATGAGGTGACGTCCATAAGCCACGTAGGTCCAATATACAAAATTCGCCATTCGGTCTCCCACTTACTCCCGACAATCATTCTCAAGGAAAATAAATAAATAAGATTTTACAATATTATAATTAGTAAAGTTTTCACAATATAAAGATTAAATAATAATAAAAAAAAAACGTTATCATCGACAAAATGTTACACAACAAAATAATTGTAAAATAACGTTTAGGATAACAAAAGATTAGAATAAATTAGCTTTATCAAAACTATAGTAAAGCATTAAATTATTTAATACAGAAGTGTAAATGAAAATGATTAATTTTGACCTCAGCGAAATGAGTAGACATTGAATTAAATTTTTACAACACCAAATCATAAATTGCACTCAAGGAGCAACCACAATTTATATTAGTTGAAGTCACCATGTCGAATCCCACTTGATAATTCGTCTCACGGTGAATGCAACAACTCAGTAACTTGTGTATTGGCGTAGTCCATGATGAAGTATTGAAATGTTATTTCACCATATTGTGAAGATCGTGTTGAGCAGATGGGAACCAAATCGCATTCCTCCATCGTACTCGGGTTCATGAGCAATCCTTGATGATTATTGTACAAAAAATTACGCCTCCCTTTCTTGGAGGTCAATCGAGGAAGTGATTTTACATCCTGTAAAACACAAATATAATAACATAAACACTTACATAACATGGCACAGTGTAACACAGATGCCTAATATTATACAATTATTCTCACCCTTCCTTTTTAAATTTGAAATCGCATTTTGTGAGAGTTGATTACACGAGACGTCTTCAGCGCTCTACCCGTTATAGAAAAAATTCTCTCCATCGGTGTAGTGTCGCTATTGCTCCAAAACGGCAACTTAGTACAACCCTATCGGCGGTAGGTACTATAACATAACGCTATAATATATATATATATATGTGTGTATTTGCATTATTATATATTAAGATTATTCTATGAGCCCCTCCAACTACTTCATATGCAAAAAAATATTGAACAATACTGTAAAAAGAAGACAATTTTGATTATTTCAAAGTACAGATTATATGTTGAACGTTGAAATATATAATACAAATATTGTGAACAAAAACACTGTGAATAAAATTACTATGAATTAAAATGAATTATTCTTATTCTTCTAGATACTAGTATTTATTTGAACAGTGCAAACATAGTACATATAGTAGCTGTCTTAAAAAAAGTTTCTTCAAATAATTTATACAATTTTAAGAATCCTTTTCTTTGCAAGCCTTACGTTTTTTTCGGTGAAATAGAATAAGTTAGGGGGAGAAAGAGCTATAATATCATATCCCCTGACTTCATTTTTCCCGCTCTTTGGTTGAATCATTCTAAATATGAAATCTATTACTTGTAACTTCGTTTGATAGTCGACGTGTCGTCTGATAAAATAGTTATTTTCGTTATTCGCGTTCAATCACCGAACACATTTCCAACGGTATGATCTTCGGTGTATTTGATTTATAACTTTTAGCTTTCTAGTAAGTAGATAGCATTCTATATAAAGAGTATAAATATTTTTATTGAATTATTTAAACTGTGATAAATAACGAAAAATATAAAAATTCAATGCGAAAAATACAATTGATATTTAATTTACAATCTTAGAAAATATTGGTAATGACAGTTTACTCAGATCTCCACAAACGAATGGAATATTAAGATTTTTACATAATTTGGAAGCATAATTTTCATTAGAATGCTACGTTTCGTAATTCCTGAATTTGCTTAATAAGTTTAATGTACTTAAAAATATACATTTTAATTAACATATGGTTTAGGGTAAATAAAATTTTGAGTGTTACATAGTAGATATAGTCATTTTTACATTTAATCATTGAAAATTTCCGATTTTCGAAAATTACGAACGGCGATGATGTGTTATTCCATATACCTAATACACATACACACTCCTTGGTCTCCCGCATGATACGCGACATACTAACCACTGCACAACAGGCAGATACGAATAAAACGTGTACAAATATATTACGTTCTTTATTAATAAAATCTTTAATAATTTAGCTATTTATGAAGTTCACCAGGTGAAAATATTTTACAAATAAAATTAAATATTAGTAATAAAATTTAATGAGAATGCATAAATAATAAAGTATATCAAAATATGAAATAATTCATTAAATTATAACACGAAAAATGCAAAATTATATATTTAGGTATATGATAATTTTTTACCATAGTCAGAGACAAGAATAGCAAGATGAATAACAAGCATACGGGAGATAACGGGATCCATACTCGATGCCTACAAAATCTGTTTGATTTCCAAAAGGTTTACAAGATGCTTCATAACAATCCCGGTACTGGTAAAAGTGAGAAAATATACTTAATTTTCTATATAATATTTATATTGCAACATTCATAACAAATTTTACTAGGCTACTCGCTGAATAAATGTACATTCTTTGATAAAAAAAAATAATAGTGAATAATTTATGTTTTTTCGTTTCATAAAAGAATTTTCACTGTCACTGTCTTCCTACTGTCAAATTATATCCTTGTTTGTCTAATTTTATTTCCCACTAGAATACAAATCTACCACCATAAAATGTGAACTCTGTATTGTGGGCGTATATTATTTAGAAATTACACAGGAGATTAGATTATTTCATTCTTGTATCACGTTAAATACGTTCATGTCTATTTCGTTTCTAATATTTTTTGTTCATTTTTTTTCCATAAAAAGACAAATTAACATTATTTTACATGCCAAGAATTGCGTCAAACTAAAAAGATTAATAATTTTAATGGAATTATATTTTGTTAGTGAAGTTATTATTTTTCAGAACATGGTTCCTTAATATTAAAAATGTATTAGATGAATCACAGCTGAGTTTTGAGAATCTTTGTAAATATAAATATGGTGACTTCGAATGGAAAAAATTATAATTGCCTTATAATTAAAATAATATAGATGGATAGATGTAATTTGGCATCTATAGTTTAATTGGTTTAAGATGTTTACAGGCAATATAAATATATTTATAAAAATACATATATATTTTAGATGACGTTAAAATAAGCGCTAATTAAATAATGCCTATCTGTTCTTTTCTTCTTATTATATATTATCACTACGATTGTAGAATGTAACAGATCTATTTCACAATACTTTATGGGTGGATACCTGACTAAATTACTAGTCGAAAATGTTCCACCCATAAAATATTGTATTGTATTGTAGAGTAGGTCTGTTACATCCTGTATACTGTAGAAAATAAATTTAAATAGTTGTAACTTAAGATATAAACATTTTTCAGGAATTGTAAATAATGCTTTTTGGGGCCCTGATACTAATCTACGAAGAATAGCTAATTAGGCATTACTGAACCAATAATTTTCCAATGATTTGAATAAAGATCTCTTTCAACTAGTTTTAAGTCAAACGTGTGCTTAGTTTTATACGACCTTTAATAAATTTTTATAATAGATTATTATGGCGTGCGTTTCCATTTTCCACCAACATTTCACATTCTTTTGCACGGTCAAAAGTTGACCTAAAATAAAGTTAGTCATATTCGTCGCATTCAATAAAGTGAAACCACAGAATTTTATGTCCCTAAGCGCAAATTGAGGGTACGATGGTATTTTTCTGAAATAGCTTTTAACCCAAACTTTACTCGATGACTATACCATATTGGTATAGTTAGGGTTAAGTTAACTAAATTTTACGGCAGATACGCTAGAATTATGTTTTTTTCAAAACTGTTAAATAACCACTTTCGTCAAATGTGTCGTTTACTACAATTTAACTTTTCACCCCTCGATATTATGGCTTCGTTTTATGAAAAATCATCTTTATGTCGGTGCGACGAAGTGATTGATTATAATATAATATTATATCGTTAATGTGATCGCTAAAATGTCAATTTTGGACTCCTTAAGTAATATTTTATACCTCATTTCCTCGAGAAACGTAAATAAATATTGAAAGCATACAAACACATTATTATAAATTGTTTTTGTTAAATAATGAGTACTTACTTTATTTTATTAGGAAAATATTTAATTTTATAGTAATGGTTTAAAGGTAAAGCAATACAACCAAAAAGTTAAGCCAATTACACGTTTTCATAACGGTAACATAGTGCAATGACAAAGGCAAGATTTGAGCCCTAAATATTAACAACGTATACAAAATTTGGTACAAGCAACATGAGGGTGAGATGTAATGCAGTGCAACTAGAGTGAGTTGCAACTGAACTGAACAAAATTTCGAAAACATTTATATCGTGGGGGATGGGGTGTTCAGGGGGAAAGGTGAGGTGCCTATGTATTGCTCTAACAACGCACAATTTGGTTTGGATCGGTCAAAAGATTATAAAATTTTATAGAAAATAAACCAATAGAGAGGTATTCAATTTCATATACATATATATGTGGAACTGGAATCTCTTCTAAGTTAGATCGCATTTTGGTAGATGATTTCGTTGGGAAAATACTCATACTTTGCGCTCAATTTAAAATGACGCATCGAGTACGCGCGTATCTTTACTGACACTCAGAGATCTATGTCTCATTGAGAGATCACCGTAGACGTGGAATTTTAGACCGGGTTTAGTAAAAGTGTGTGCAATAAAAAATGCATCTAATTGAATGTTTAACAAATTAAACTCTGAACCTTTTGAACTGAATTAAAAAAGAAATAATGTCAAAAATATTCATAATCACCAAAAATAGCGATGAATTGAGACGGTTAGAATTCCAAGTGGTCACACATCGAACCTTACGACAATCCTTGGGAAACGTTCGAAGAGTATGTGGTTAACCTGCACGCGCCCCACAGGCATGGTCGTGTAAGGAATCACCTGACAGTCATATAGGACTAAAACGAACTGACTAATAAGCAGATACCAATACATACACGGACGAGTCCTATGGGTTAGCCGACCACTTCTCCACAGATCGTTCTTTCGTTAACACCTCAAGCGAGCCACTAGTCTTAGTCGCAATAAATGTCAACTTTTATAAACTGAAGTAATCTACCACAGTTCAACTTTATTTAACCGATTAATGCAAACAAGTATTCAGTTACACATTTTAAAAATGATTTAAGTTATGACGTAATTGACCATTTCGACGATACACGTGGTGACAGATTATACTCCGGGTCTCGCGATCCTGAAGACGATTATTATTACATAATAGCCTGCTTCAAATAATCTAATAAAACGATCGAGCGGTTTTTCTTCACTAAATGTTCAACATCGTGCGATGATACGTGATAAAATTTTATTGAATTAATCAATTAATGATATATACCAATTATACTTTTCATTAGTAGTGTTACGATTGTTTAGAGCGTAATCTGGTATTTAAACAAAATATAATTTTGTCACTGAAAAAAACAAAAAGGACAAAAACTGAGCAGCCATCAGAACTTGAATCACTATAAACATTCTACTACTGGTAGACTATTCTTTCTAACTAAGCATATCATATCAACCAGTATTTTTTAAAATGAAACCACGTTTTATTGTGCAAGAAAAATTAGTAGCCCGAAGTAATAAAATATTTTTTCAATAAATAGATTTTTTCTGTACCTTTATCTTTCTATTATAATTAATTAATTTAATTTGTTTTTTATTTCATTTCAGTTTACTTTCTAACGCTAACCAATAATTCCTGTTAAGTCTTTGAATTATGACACACTATTGACTTACTTGATATCTTAAATACCTAACGCAGAAACGGAGATTTCGACAACTGGCAGCCTCTAGTGATCACTAAGTTAAGATAAAACCACATCTGAAGACGTCTCTTGGCCCATTCGACCCGGATTATGCATTCTCGGTAGCTGAATAAATATATCTACCTGATAGAGGAGACTAAGAAGGGTCTTGGTTAAGTTAGGTGTAATAACTTAGGTCACACACCCTAGGATTCTACCTAACCTAACCTAACCTTCGACCTCTTTCTGTCATCCATAATATTGTGATTAAGGATTATATCCTATTGATTATGTTGAATTATAAAACGAGAATGTTCAACAGCGAATATTTTCTCTAATTTACAAAATGTTAACAATTTTTGTTATTATTTGGACTATTTTTTTCCTAGATTTTATTTCCATTCTCCTTTAAAGATCTTCTGAGATATAAATATATATATTTGTTATGTTTAGAAGTAATCAATATCTTACGTTACTTTTCAACATCTTTAAAAATTATTAGTACTATTATATTTACAACCACTTCCGTTATGACATTAGTACTATATCAATACTGTATCGTAATTCTTGTATAAATAATAATTGACTGTCTCCATACATATTTTATAGCGTGACGGGCATAATATAATATGAAGTACATGTAAAAATTATATAGATATAAAATAAATTAATAATTTATTTAGTTTAAAGTAAAAATTAGTGAAATCTGTCATCCCAAAATACACATTTAAAAAAATATTGCATAAGTTGGAATTCGTTCTGCATAGTTCTGGAATAAAGAAAAGAATGCATTCTAAATTTGTCGAAAAGCTGTGGATGACTATAAAGTGGTATTGAAATAAAATAAATATATAAAAAATAATAAATAATTAACAAAAATAGGTGGTTCAGTACAACAACTCATACATAATACTGTTCGGATTGGCGCGTTATTGTAGCGTATCTACAATATTTATCGAAGGTCGTATACATGGATTCATTCCGCTGCAGATACAATAATAACTGTGACTGAAATATAATATTTATATATTATTTATACTTATATATATATATATATGTGTGAACTTTTTTTTAAATTTTTTTTTTTGCTTTTCTTTTCATATCATAAATAATGTTTTGTTACTTAAATATAATCTATTAAATGTATTATCTTTATGGCGAATCGAGTCATTATAAAAAAATACCCGATCACACTGAAATTATTATTATTATTATATTTCTCTACTCTAGGTAATCGTGGATATTGTATTTCTGGAAACTGGACATTTTTACACGAGTTAAGTCATTTATAGGCACAGAAGGGCTTTGTTCTGTACTTCAACAACACTTATTATTTAATTTGTTTAGTGTCGCTCTTAACAGCTGTAAAGTACAGTCAGTCAATGGAAAAAAACTAATGATTTTATTCCACAACGCCTACCATTAACTATTGCAGGTATTAAACACGACATAAACGTTCTTAAAAGTAAAAATTCACTCATTCTTACCTATTTTCTGATAGAAAATAAGATATGAGATAATTCTAGAAGTCTTATTATAGATTTACGGAGAATATACCTTTACCCGCCACAGGGGATGCTTTGATATGATATTTATAGGTACAATAAAGGGATATGTTCCGAATTCGTAAACACGCTTTTGGTACGTCTTTTCAAATCAGCTGTGACCAATATTACCGCGTCCAAATTTCTATTCATACATTTTTTCATGCTCGTCTTTCAGTGTGAAATGTGACCCTGATGCCAGTAGACATCAACTTGACCGATTAGTGTTCGATCTTGACATCGCGATAGCATTCGTATTCGCACCAGCACTGTATTGTTTGTGATCGTGTGATTTGTGTGCACTGTGATATTATTTGTTTGTGCCATGGGTTAACTTGTGACATCGCCGTTTTCAGTCGGAAGCGGAGATCTGCTCATCCGCGTGCCATTTATTGTGTGATTTTCTACAGCAACCAGGGAGATTTGCATAAGATTTTAATAAGGTCGCTATTTACATACATCATACATTCTTCTCACTAGACTCTAAAATTCTTGTTCATTATTTCATATATGTTTGTGAAAATATGAAAAAAATTGCAAACCCCCTACTACTATAAAGTGTTTTTTTAATGAAATGTGCATGCCGTTGAATTAGGTATTCTTATATATAAATTAAGACAAAAATGTTATAACATTTTAAAATAAAAAAACTCTATTTCCGAAATAATACCCCTTATAGACGAATTGGACGAGGAGGACTAATTTCATAGCCTTGTCGTTCTCCTGACATTACACCACTTGACATTTATCTTCAGGAACACCTACGAAAAGGTAGTCACCGCAAAATAAGAATTGATAAATAGGATTAAGATTGCGTGTGAAGAAATAAATCTTGACGGAGAAAATCTTCACGATTCGAAATTCAATTGATAAAAGCTGTAAAAAATATGTCTAAGTAAATACACCCGATCCCCGCTATACAGTCGTTTATACGTTTATTTTTATTTAGAACCCAAAATTTTTCGATATACGACGAAGTAAAAACTGAAAATCTATTTTTATGAATATGGACTCACCCCCTTACGTATCAAGGACTATTTTTTTTAATCACAACAGCGAATGGTGTCGATGAGAGCTTGGTATTATCATGTTCCTCATAGAACTATTTTATATTATGTTTTTAAACAATGTTGCTATAGTTCTCTGATTTCATTTTTACGATAATGTATAAATATTTTTAATGAGGAACTGTGGAGGATCGGATTAAAACAAATGATTCATTATTTCATTTCGCTTTACGGCCAATTTTCTCGTAACGTATATCGGGCGTAAAGCGAGTTATTGATATAAATCTATTGTTTATTGTATCTTAGTAATTTAGCATTTTATTGTTGCAACAATAATAATTTATTTTGAAAATTTTAACACATCCTCTGCGGTGGTGGGTCAGATCTGACCCGGGTGTTCGTAAAATATGAATTACAAATATTCGTTTAATGCTATTTTTCTTCTAGCTAATCTTTTATTAAATATTTCCAAATAATTTGAGATACAAATAAATATTATCGGACGAGATGTTTAAATTATTTTCATCCGGTTGACGTGTAAAAAATACTAATGTATGAAAAATAAATGATACATTTTATATTAGGAGAACACATTATTATTGTGAAGTTGTAATTATTCAGAACAGACGGTCTGTGATATCTTTCTAATAAATATGTTTAATTCATATCACAGACCTATCTTCCGAATAATTACAACTTTACAATAAGAATGTGTTCTCCTAATAATAAAATTGTATCAATGTGTCTAAAATTTAATAAAAATGAATTGATAATTCTGGCGTCTGCTATCGGATTACTCAAAGGTATTTAAGATTCTGTAAAAATAAGGTAGCTCTTTAAAATAATGTAACGATTAAATGTATTAATATCGCCGTCGGACGTGTTTTATTTTGACCCACCGGGCGGTAAGTGTTTACTTAGTTACAAATAGGGATTCTGTGTCGAGACAACCTGAGAATTCCATAATTTTTTTGACTTTAACTTGATTTTTCGTTACCTACTGTGCCATAAAGGTCAGTACTTTATGGCACAGTAGGTAACGACATAGCGGCGAGCGGCGAGCGGTCCACGTGTGTCAATTCTTGTATATGGTCACCTATAAAGATTCCGAAGGGAATAGATTTGTCGGTTTGTTCAAACTGGGGATGTAAAATGTGATGTAAATATTAACGATAAAATCATGTCATCTTTTGACGAAACAAAATTTAGATGAGATTTAGTGGACTTCAGTTTATCATAGATTTTGACCAATGATATACGTTATTATATTACATTTAAAAATATTGTTTTTTTGTAATCAATGTATAAATATAAGCCTAATTTTATTTTAACAAACAATTAATAATTATTTTATCAAAAAATATATATATTCGATTTGATACGGAAAACATCCCTAATAGCTACTATACATAAAACATGAATATTTATTAAAATATGCATATTTTTAAATTTAATAACATTCTTGCTTTCGTTTCTGGGAATTCCCGGGACTTGAAAATGTTGACCCTCGAGTCCCGGGAATTGAAAAAAATCGAGAATACAGAATCCCTAGCTACAATCAATTAAAAGTTTACTAAATATTTTTTTATTTAGAAATCTTGAATATGGAGTACTTTAAATTTTTTTTTATGAAGCATTGTTTTATTTTTTCTACATACAACTTTTTTTAACAGTTGATTCGAGGCTTCTACGGGAGTCACAGAAATGAGTGCCTTTCACCTGTTCTTAGTGTTATTTTATGAATCTACATAATACGTTGTTCGTATATATTTAAACTTATGTTAGTATGATAATAATTTATATATGTTTTGGATAACTACAATATTACATAATTGGATCTCAAATCAATGGAATTATGTTTTTAGATAGACTAGACTATAGATAGTCTATTAGATAGACTAGACTATAGATTGTCTATTAGATAGACTAGACTATAGATTGTCTATTAGATAGACTAGACTATAGATTGTCTATTAGATAGACTAGACTATAGATAGTCTATTAGATATACTAGACTTAGACTATAATTTCATACGAAAATATTATATTTTACAAAAATAATTTTGAATCATGAATAACTTAGATGTTTATTAAGCTTTCAAATGAATTATACATCGCAGTAAATTTTGATATTATAGTATACAGTATTATAAACACAAAAATCCTTATTGGAAAGATAATTTTATTCAATTAGTGTTTAAATATGATTTCGCGCATATGAATAAAGCGCAATCTGGAAGTCCAATTTTTGATCACTTTTTGGAGCAGCTGGGGACGTATATCGGCAATAACTCGAGAAATGTTAGCTTCCAAGTCATATTTCGTATCTGGTTTATTAGCGTAGACTAGTAACTTCACATATCCTCACATAAAATAATCACACGATCCATGGCCAATTCACAGGTCCATTACGCGAAATTATGCGCTCATCGAATATTTCCTTCAATGAATTGATTGTGGCGCGCGTTGTGTGACATGTTGCGACATATTGTTCAAATCACAGCTCTTCGACATTAATGACATTCAATTGGGAAACGAAAAAGTAAGTTATCATGGATCTATCGTTGTGCACGATGGCGAATCGACAGATTCGGGTCTTCATCAATACTACGCTCCGCTGCAGTAACAGCTTCTTCGGTGCGCACTGTACGATATCTCTGCGGATGCGTATTATCAATTAGAGTATGTGTGGCGTGAAAACGATCCATAGCTATTCGAATTACTTGCTCGGATGGACGATTATGTCGACCGTAAAATGGACGTAGCGCACGGTAAGTTTCGCGAATTGAACCACGATTTTCGAAATAAATTAGCACAATTAGCAAGCGTTGCTCTGATGTAAGTCTAATCATGGTGAAATGGTAAACTAAATTGAGCACAAATCAGTCGTCAGCTATCAAATTGGCTATCGCTGGAAAAAATGTTGCCAATTCGAAAAAAAACCCCTAAAAAAACACCATTATATATGGTCCATGTTTATAGTATACTGTATAAATAATAATAATAATAAAAATAATAATTATTATAATGATGATGATAATAATAGATTATTAGAAATGTTATATAAAACATTTTACATTGCTAATCAGTTAATCAGTAATCAACAAATAGGAATTGAAAATAATGTAATGTTATCTATAATGATAAACATTAAAATTGTTGATTGTTTGAAAATTGTGTGCAAAATTGTAATACTTCAGCATTTTAATGAAAATATTTTAGCTTTGACATTTTCTGTGTATTAAGATAATAGGAGTTATGTTTAAAGTTATAACGAAAATTCAACTTTTAGAATAATGTCTCAATAGATAAAGTTAGGATTGATCAGTTGCGTTACAATAAATATCTTAGAAATCATTGTTCAAATATGATAAATATCTACTGATTTTCAGTGTATCTAATTTGGTGGCATTGTGTATTGTATTGTATTTCTGATATATGATTGTCAAATATTGTAAGGAAAAAAATATTCAGAAAATTATTCAGTAATACCCCGATACTAAAGGTTCGGTTTCCTCAAAGTTTTTTGTGAATAGTACTTGATAGGAGCGACGTACTTCTGAGAATATCTGTCTGTCTCTCATCAATTTACATAACTCTGCTCCGTATAAATATTTTACCTGCGAAGGATCCGTCATTCTGACTTCCCCTCGCTCTAATTAATATGTCCTTACAAGGATGGCAGAGCTCGTTGAGGCGTTCTTCAATTTAAAAGTTAACATTTATTTAATTAATTTTAAAACAAAAAAATTACCCGAAACAAAGTACAAAAGAAACAAATTTTCTTTACCAATTATTTTAATTTTCTCTAAAATAATTTAAACTAAAAATATAAATAAAGTCTGTAGATGATTAATGGTTAAAATATAATATGATAAAGCCTGCTTAAGTATACTTTATAATAAAATAATTTTATAGTCATAATATGAACTAATTCATCATCGTCATCATTTTCGTTGCCTTATCCTAGAAGAAAATGAAATAACAGACCGTAACGCTTGGAGGACGGACAATCGTTGGACGGATGCAGTCATTCAGTGGTACATGGGGTAAATCAAGAGGTCAACAAGCTACTCTAAAACCTGCTGGACTGACAAAATCATAAAATTCTACTTAAATACGACGATGGATAGTGAAGGCTCAGACACTTGGGGAGTTCTTCATCCAGAAGTCGATAGAAAAAGGCTGATTATCGTGATGATGTTGATTCTAGGAGAGTCAAGACGTTCTCATCATCCCCTTTACTTGACTTGTGCCGCTTTAGTACTTCTTAATCAATCATGACCCAATCTGTCTTCATGCATTATTGGTGTTAATCCCAGCTTATTCTGACGCGAACCATCGCCCGCTTACCCTTCGGTATCATCAAGAACATGACTCTTGGTAGTAGTTCATCTTGCATTCGCAAGATGTGTCCGAATCACCTTAATTAAAATTTTATACATGTAAAAATAGGGGCTCCATAATGGAGACGCTCCATTTTGGTACTTCCCGCTCGGTAAAATTATGTTACTGCTGCTGCTCCTTATTCTCTCCGCGAGGATCGAAATTTGGTAATCGTATAATAAAGTGGACAGCCTTAAAAACAGTCAGTTTGGTCTTGACACTTGACTCGGATTTTTCGATCACCGCACTATTAAGGGAACGTAAGACTGACGAAATAATTGATTTATAAAATATTTTTACAATTACTTAAATTATTATTTTTATTTATTTTCAGTTAAAGTTGCATATCTTTAGAATATAGCGTTTCCGTTCCACGTCTAAAAAATGTCGCTGAAAAGGACAAATCTTTCTTTTGAAGAAAAAGAGCTGCCAAGTGCTGAAATTTCCCACAATATTTACAATGTGAATGCCACATTTTAGCTAGGTTAGGTATACATATATAGATTAAGGGTATATAACACAATATTTATTATTTTGCTTCGATCAACCTAGCGATATTCATAATGTTCCTTCAATTCAATGGAACCTAAATTCACTGCAATGTAATTAAGTGTATCCGAACCATTTTCTGAAATTAAATAACAGAATGTTTAGTTATAAACAACTGTATAGACTAACTTTAAATACAGATATTTAAATAAAAGGTTATGAGAAAAGAGCAACAGCATATCAGAGTGGGATAGAACATCAGGTAAGGGGTGGGAGAGAAGGAAAGGGATTAAATGGGAACAACTTTAAAATCGGACTATTGGATCAATTCATTTAGTCATTTAGTATCTGTCTATTATTATTGAATGATTTATTAATCTCTAATACTTCTAAATTAATAAGGCGCAAACCTATTCCATTTTCGTGTAACACTTGTGTTCTTATATTATTATTAAAAGTACGGTTAGTGGTGGGAATAGATCCCGTGGACTGTATCGATTTAAGCTATTGTTTAGTTAACGCAACCCGAATTGGAGTCAGAATGGAATAATGTCAGAAAGGATCTGGCCAACCATGATCTCAATCCTGGGTTGGATGACAAATTACACCTCCCATTGACTCGCACTATTGTAGTGAAGAAATGAGATATCGCTGCACTTCGGGGTGCTACCGAAAGAAGTTTTTTCGTGGTCCAGAACGCACAGAGACACTCTCGATCGATAAAAAACGTGTTAACACATCAGCATGCGAAAAGCAATCTGTCTCACGCCTGTTGAAATCCCTAGGTATAGCTAGAACGGTACAGGTATATTAAAGGATTATGGAACGACGGTAAGGGGTAAGGAAGAATATGCGTCAGTAAGTTCGGCAAATTCTAATTCTTAGGTTAATCCATACTATGTTGTTTTGAAGAAGGTTGGGTCCAATTCAAACTAGTTGACTTCAGTGTATGTACAAAATAAGGTGGTTTCAAACTAAACATATTATTTAATTATAATTTCAAGCCACAACTTGTTTGCTTTCTTTGAAAATTCATTTTATTAAAATTTTGAGCCAGGAATCATATCTATTTTGATTCCTTCTTCCACAGATTTTCCCTTATGTGAGATTTATATGATCAACATTTTCAGGACTTCAATCTTATACTTTTGTTGGGGGGTCTAAGCTTCCGTGTAATACAGAAGACGAGACAATATTCTAGAATATAGAAAACTAGAGACAATATTTTACAGTTTTCCCTCGCAGTTTCAACGAAGTCACGATCGCACACCAATTTTTTATTTTACTAAAAATGCTTTTATTTCATTGCCAGTTTCCATTTTTGGTGGTATTTTTTGGTTTACATTTTTTATTTCTCATTTACCCAAACCAGATTTGTTCTCAATAACCAGATCAGCGACACTGTTTCCTTCTTTAGATACAAAATTGAAAAGTTTAAAGATATCAAAATTTTTATCATCCAATGCATGCGATTTTGGAATTATGAACTAACGGGAAATTGTTAGTCGCACATTAATAGAAAAACTGTTTTACCAAAAAAATTGTTATTTTTAACTGTTCTTATACCAAACCATGACAATTATGATAATACTATATTTGTTACACTCTATTGGTTTAATACGAACTATAATATAATTTATTTAGCATAGTTAAGTACAATATATATGTAATAATAAATACCAAAAGTTAAGATCACAAATTTGAATAAAGACATAACATATAAATAAATAGACACCATGAAATTTTTTATTTTTTATCACATTTTTATTTAAAATCTTATCATTCTTCATATATTTTTTATTTAGAATACATATCCATCTGTTTCTGTTAATAATATAGAATTTTCAAAATAATTTTTAAACAAAATTGGGTATTGATTGACATTTTAAATAAGATATTTAATTAATTTTAAATTATCATGACAGTTCTTGGAGATTCTAAAAAGTTATGGATTCTGACCTAAAATAATTTATAGCCGTGAAGAAACTACTAAAATATTCGACATTGCTTTTGACAGCTGGAATCCATAAATCTTTTCCGATATTCTTTGAGAGATTGTTCTTTATTAGCATTTTGGTGTAAAAAAGGGATCACCAGCTACAGGGAGAAAAGTATGATAGTTGATATATATATATATATAGCACCTTTCGCGACAACGCGTAGCATTCTAAAAAACATTATATTAAAAAATGATAACGTTGAATTTATTTTTTTTCAAATATGAATTAAATATATTAATTATAAAGATATACATATAAAATCAATTTTATCGAAAAATATTGTTGTTGCGCCACCAGGATTCGAACCTGGATCTCTTCCCTAACCGGGGGAGGTGCTTTATCCAACTAAGCTACAGCGACATTATTTTTAGCGACAATTTTTCAACCCTATATGTTACCCTTTTGATATTAATACATTTAAAATATTTAAAATATATTTAACATATTTAAAAATATTAAAAAAAAATTGTTTTTTCATTTAACATTTTTCCTTGAGACAATAAATATTACAAAAGTTTACTGATTGACATGGAACCCTGATTAATTACATAACCCTCTTTTTTAAATGGTCAGTAGTTTATATGAAACATGATAATTGAATTATTTTTTAAATATTATACTGGAAGCTATTTTAATAGCGAAAATCGAATTTAAACCTTGCATTGTTAACTGTACAATTAAAATAATTATTTTTTAGTGACACAAAAATAATTATAAATGTCATTCAAAGATTACGAAACACAACGCGAAACACCAACTATTGGAAGGTAATAAATAGGTTTTAACTAGCTTAATTAATGCACATATGTAAGCACTTCATAACATATTAACTAAATTATTCTCTCTTGAATGATTTCATTATAATATTATACATCTTATAATAATAATGATATAAATTTGTGGACATTATTGTAAAACAAATTTATTACGTTTAATGATTTCATGCATATTTTCCCAGCCCTGAGAAGGCCTACAGTAATATCCCTTTTTCCCCAAAGGCAGTGACACACCACAATCATAAATGTATCATCCCCTAATTAGAAAAATGTTGGCAGGGATGTTCCTCTCGGGGATTCAAATTAACGAGGATAAATTTTTAAATATTAATTTCTGAAATTCGCCCGCGGAAGGAATTCCCCTAGGGAGAGAGAGACGGATATAAATACTTTGTATTTGTCAATTCATCTAAAAAAGAAAAATGTCGGGCTACATTAGAAAGAATTTTTGAAATTCATGAGATTTTTAAAACAGGGAGAATCGAGAGTTGCGAGGGATAATTTTTCCGGTCTGAAAGAAATGACTACAGAGTATTGGTATTTTTAATATTCTGTGAAAAATTTGAATAAAAATACAAAAATAACGCACGGTTTCGACCTTGTAATTTAGGCGATCTGGTTGGTGGATTGCTTGCAAATCGCCAATATTTCTTAGCTTCGATTATCTTATTCTATTAAATTCATTTATCTACTGATGACATGCCTTCAATCTCAATCCATAATAATTGTATTCGAATGTTTAAATATTGGTCATTGATTCATTCGAATAAGAAAAGCGGACAAGGTATTGCATGAGTAAAAGGTACTTACATAGTTCACATAGTTTAAAAATAAAATGTAACATTTATGCCGTTATTAAATGCCGTATTACGAGGCACTGGTCTGCGTGGAGCTTGTTACCTGGATGAGGCGCGGTGGATGGATAAGCAGCGCGCGACCGTACTCTCTTGATGGTGCTGACGAGCACGCCGGACGTTAGTCTCAAGTTAGTAAAGATCCATATCATCATATAGATACTTGTATATAACAATCGAACTGTCTCTTTTTAACACAAAATGCCTTTCGATATCGAACATTTTTTTTTAGAGAAGAAAATTATGTAATACTGTCGAGGTCAACCAATTCGACACTTTAACATGGTCAGCATTCTTCTAAAGAGAACTACATTGGCATACTAGTCTTTCACTCGTCCTAAAATACGATGGTCAGATAACATCCGATAAGTTGGGCAAGATTGAAAGTAAACGCATGAGACAGGTGAAGATATGGAAGGTCTATATTCAATGCAAGTTGTAAAAATGTTACTTCAGAATAATTTTTATTGCGCAATGATAAAGCTTTTGTAGCTTGTAAGCTTCCACTATAAGTGATGAAATGATTTTGGTTAGTGCCAGAGGATTATTACCAAAAAAAAAATTCAGTTACACGCAGTCCAGTGGGCTCTGCCTCTCATAACGGGGGTTCAATTTCCGGTGAGGACACAATACATCTGTCATTTTCTCATGCCTAGGTGTTGTTACGATGTCCTTTATAGTTTATAATGTTAGTATTATTGAATAAATATCAGATATCTCATAGAGACGAAGCTATTTTTATTATATTTAAGGGAAAATATATAGAAGTATGGGGTAATTACAGGGCTTACAATCTGTCTTCGGCTGGCTTAAGGGATCACTTTATATAAATATAACGTTCACTATTCTCACCCATCAATCTTCATATGTATCAAATTTTCAAAAGTTGTACTTATGTTAACATGTGGACTCGCTTCGAGTACCACTACACCATCACCATCTATGGATCAAATTAGTATTATTGCATTACAATATGAGAGCTGATAGAATGCTTATGAAAAAACATATTTCACAATAGGTACAAATGTCATAATACCATGGAGTTGTAAAATCCAGAAATAATTTTTCTTCGAATTTATTTACAATAAAAGTGTTAGTTTATTATGTCAGATTTATTCAGTATATTGGGAAACAATTTTATAGTTGTAGTTTGAATCGTAATAATGGTTTTTAAGATGTTCCAAATTATCTTTAAGAAATATTATTAGCGTTTAAAGAAAAATGGTTAACAATTTTGTATGACATGTCCAGTATTTATGTATTATTTCTAATGTTATATCATTTGCATAAAAAATCGTCAGCTTTTCTTAATTTCTAATACAATTAATAATGCATAACATTTTTTAAACTGTACTGTAATTTTTTTTTAAATTTCAGGTGAGTGTCGTGACAATCAAAAAAGAAGACAAAACATTTCATCCAAATCGCAAGTATTTTCTTAACTTAGTAATAATTTAAATTACTATCATAAGTAAAATATTTGCAAACATGTTCTTTATAATAGTTTGTTTTAATGCAATACGTTTAAATAACTGTTTTATTTTAAATACACGTGCATGTGCCCTACACTCGCTGGTCATTATCAAAAATGTGACCGACGTACAAATCATTTTAATATTTATTGGTGATGAGGTCACAGTAGGTCTGTCAAATCTTAGGGATATTTTTTTTCTATTTGATCACACCTATTTATTGGTTGGCCGTAAGCAATGAAAACTACCCTTATCTGAAAGGGTGCCAAAATTATTTTTCAAAACTTGTCACGTGAAAATATTGTTAATAGTTAATTAACTCATAATTGCATTAATATAATGCATACATAATTAGCTTTTTTTATTTAAATACACAAACTTTTTTTAGAGTACGAATTGTTAATATAATTAAATACGCCAATATAATGAAATGGCAATAGGCAGGCCATATCGCACGGAAGACGGACAATCGTTGGACGATTATAGTCATCCAGCGGTTCTCGAGGGGAATTGAGAAGCCGACCGGCTATCCCAAGACTCGCTAGACTGATGAATCCTAAAAACTCTGTGGAAGCTTTCATCTAGCAGTCGATAGAAAATGGCTATTAATGATGACATTTTGAAGAAATATATAAAATGTATAACTTTTATAAATATTTTACTTACTAGATAATCAATATTATAATAATTATCAAATCACCGTTTGCTATGTCGGTCACACATTTAAATAATGCAAGCCGTATGCAAGCATATTTCGAATAAAATTAGTCTACACCAACTTTTGGAACTTTGTTGCTTAAATAAATAAATAAATATAGTATTAAAAAATATTTATCTGTGGACATTATATTTTTTCAAATAAATCCACCCACCTTTTCGTGTCTAATCTGGGTAGGGTACCTTCCTATTATTATGTGTACATTTGAAAATATGATTTTTTTCGCTTGTCATTATTGACGGGCTTTCACTCAGTACTGAATAATGCGCAATTATTTAAATGATAACACTTAATTAATCTGCTATTATAACAGCCCATTTAAAATGTTTGAGGAGCTTAAAATGTTTTCCGTTGTGTTTTTTTTTTGTAAATTATTTTGTTGTTTTATGTTTCTCTTGTCGGAGGAAAACTCAAATCGGGCTCTATTTATAAAATATAATTTCAAAAACAGAGGTACAATGATTTGTGAATCGTTTTTTCTTGGACTTAAATTAAAGGCTGGTTTTTAAATATGGTTTTGTATTAACATATTAATACAAATTATTAATATATAAGTTATACCTACTCGTCTAAATGAATTTAAAACTACTTAATCGTTAAAGCTATAGATAATGCATGTAGATTCAATAGCAGATATATTAATTATTATAAAGTAAGTTTATCTATGAATAAGACTGGTCTAAAGACATACTCGTACATACATCTTTTGTTAAATTAAAATATATTAAAAATAAACCGCACCAAAATCTTCATGTTGAAAAAAAAAATTATATGTAT
The DNA here is from genome assembly GCA_031772225.1 of Eubasilissa splendida. Taxonomy (NCBI): domain Eukaryota; kingdom Metazoa; phylum Arthropoda; class Insecta; order Trichoptera; family Phryganeidae; genus Eubasilissa; species Eubasilissa splendida. Next base: position 17,969,740 of record CM062863.1, read on the forward strand.
TTTGAGATACTGAATATGAAACTGGAATCCTAAATCTTCCAACATATACAGTTTTTGACAAAAACTGGTTGTTTTCGTGGAAAAATTACGCTTTTATATTTAATTATTATTTAAATATTGTAATACTGTATATTAACTTCTCCATTAACTTCATGTTATAAATCACAATTTAATTATTATTTAAGCATTAGTAAGCCATTAAATTCAATGAAATTCAGTATATTAAATTGAGCACAAAGCTAGGCATATTACTGTATTTTAATATCTTGTTTACCTGAATTCAGCTAAAAATAATGTATTTATAATTCACAATAAAAACATTTAATAATATTGATTCGATTTTATTGGATATTTAACGATTTAATCAATAACTTAATATAATATATATTTGTTTGGTCTAGTAATAATACACTCACCTAGTAATCCAACCAAAAGTTCGAGACTTGTTCCGGGTGACCTCCAAGTTAGTCTTATTACTATAATACAAGTTTTTAATTTATTTTGAAAATACTGACAATAATAACATAACATTCCTTATACGCATTTCTATTTCAAATAAATAAATTATTATTACTCGAGACTTACATATTATTATTTTATATATTAATGTATTATAAAAATAGTTTTATATAGATGTAACAAACCAAGTCCACAATATTTTATGGACACATTACTCAATTACGAATAGAAAGTGATTAAATAATACATACAAATTCTTTACCGTTATGAAAATATTATTGTATTAAATTTATACAAAATCGGTTAGAATTCTTCGTACCTCGAAATCAATATTTGCGAAATTAACTTTTTATTATTCTATATCATTTCTTTAGGCCCTAAATCATGTAACAAAAAACAGTCTAGTTTCACAAAATACAAAAACCATTTATTTTTGTATTCAAATATGATTGAATATCAATAAAATATTTCAATTAGTCCAAATAATCGCGTAATGACATTATTGAAATTTATCACATGCAGCTTGGACATTTTCTACTTATTTTAATATTTATCTTCTCCTAAAATATTTTGCACTATGTATATTACACCCAGTCTACTATAAGAGGCTTCAGAGAGCTCTGTAATTATTCCAGCCTCGCTACATAGTTCACAAAAAATATTGCCAGATATTTCAGAAAAACTAGTAGACGTATTGAAATCAAAGCCATACCCTAATGAAGCAGCCAGCTAATTAAACTGTTAAGTTTCAGTATCAATCGATGAAGTGGAAACAGGCCTTTGTGACTGCAAAGGCTCGGTTGGTACAAATTGGGAACTGGGGTGCAAAGGGTAGCGATTCGTACTGTCAATAATACCATATTGTTGACAGATAATTTGCAATCTACGGAGCACAGACGATATGGAGGACCATCTCTCCCATTAAATTATTCTAAATATTGCTACATCTCCATATAAGAATACTTCATGTTATAAACTAAGAATGCTTTTGTCAAATTTCTGCTATTGTGCTTGTTTAGCTACCTTATTAGCTATCGATAGTTGTTCACTTGTATTTATTAAGACCGACAGATGTTATTTTTGCTATCATTAATTACCATGGCGGTAACATGGTTATTTTAATCTTAACAACTACATTTTGCACTACACAGACGTTGGATTATTGTCACTACTAGTTTCGAGAGGTGCAGTCCCTCTTATTATCAGGTGATAACTAAACTAAATACAGTATTCAGTATTGTAGTCTATTCGGACAATGGGACGTAGCTTGAGAAGAGGGGGGAATTTTGGTTCTGCACTAGTAGTGACAATAATCCAACGTGTGTGTAGTACAAAGTAATTTTTGCTATTCAACTCTACCGAATTTATTCTATTATGCGTCTCCCAGAGTTTAGATTTACATCCCACACGCACAAATTTGGTTATACAGCAACTTTTGAGGCAAAACCTTAACAATGGCACGTGTTACCGTGTCGAAATATCGGCCTAGGAAAAGGAAACCATCTACGAAAAATGCGATCTAACTTAGAAAAGATGCCAGTTCTGTATACTAGTGCTTAGCGGAAACCTTAAACAAGCACACACCAAGTCTCAGAGATTCGCTGTATCGCACTTCACTTCACGCTTGTTAATCCTTTGACTATTGATGTTCCGTTTGTCAGTTGGGTGAATTTAAATCTACCCAGAAGTAGTTAAACGAAATGTTTACAGTCAGTGGCGTAACTATGCCAATGCAGTGCATTCGGACCAAAGTTAAATATTCGAAAATATTCGCTTTGGCATTGATATTTTTGCCTTCCTCCCGCGTTAATGATAATCCACAGCAAGAAATTGAATTATAAAACTTAAACAATAAGGGACTAGTTTTTTTTACTATTTATTCTATCATGCAGTACTAATATTTGTATATCTTATACACAATATTTATTTAGGGGGCTCTTTTTAGCATTCTGTATTGGGGACCAATTTTTGTAGTTACGCCGCTGTTTACAGTTAATGCCTTCTGATTTTCTTACTTTTACAGAATAAATAGTTGTTCAATGGTTTTGGGTGGAATTTGTGCGCAAGCAAATCGAACATGGGCACATCTGCATCTTCAGGTCAAAATATTTACATGTTTAAATTACATCGTAAATACTAAGATTGGCCAAATCGTATATATTAGTTTCAATTTACAAGTAAATGTGTCAATTATTACCGTGAAATGTAAATTTAAAATATTACATAAATTAATTATATTATAAATTAATTATGAACGATACACAAAAATGTAGAAAGATATACAAAAAAATCAATTTATCGAAAAAATATTCTAGTTGCTACCAGGATTCGAACCAGGATCTTTTCCTATCCGGGAAATGCGTTATCAGTTACACTACCCAACTAAGTAAGTTGACAACATATTTTTGAACTTATATGCTCCATCACTTTCAAATTGATATATTTTGTGATGATTGAATCAGTACGTCGATGCCACAGCGGCCTGTTTTATCGACGAAAAATACAAGGCAATGATTGTCGCGCAGAGGTTGATGAAAGACTGACGGCCGAGCGTAGCGGGCAACACGTCATTCTTGCGAGAAGCAATTGGGGGTCTGGTAGAGTGCCGGTGGATTGCTCCCATGGAGAAAATGGCGGCGGGAGAAATCGGGAATTAAGAGTGGAACTACCGCGGTGGACTCAGAGGTGTAAGGTCCTGTACCACCCGCTGGTTAAAGAGGGACTCCGCTGCAACGAGAAAGGAGGCGGCATGCGAGTGATGCCCAATGAATGAGCGTTATGGACATGGCTTAGACGAGATGGCATCAGGGAAATATCCTGGAGCAAGATATGAAATCGAGAACGTGGCGGCCCGGATCCACACCTGCACTGGTAACTCGCAGCATCTTCGGCTAATGTTGTGCTAATAGTTAGACCTAAGTAACCTCACACAGAGGAAAATTGACCTCAAGAAAGAAGATTTTAATGACATTTTACGTGCATTTAATGTCGGGATAAATTGTGGTTATAGTCAATAAATGATGTAATGTAATAATTAGAGTTTGCCCTTGAATCGATTATCATCCCATATGAGGTAGCAGGTGACACCAGCACACACACACACACTTGCAGAACCCAGGCTGAGCTTGATCGGTGGCGGCCTCTGTGGCTTCCTATCCTTTAGGGCCCAATGGCTCCGTAACAATCTATTATTACATTTTTAAAAACCTGCATTAAATCTCAAATACCTTTGAGTAATATATGGAAAGGAAACCAGGTTCGAATGCCGGTAGCAACAATAATGTTTTGTCGATAAATTTATATTTTCTGTATATCTTTCTAATTGATATATTTCATTTATATTAAAATACTATAGAACTATGTTCTGAAAAAACTGCAACTTCACAATAATGATATGTTCTTCTTAAAAATAGATAAATTATAATCAGGGATGAAAAACCTGCCTCCAGATTAAGAGAGAGTAGGTTCTAGGTACCGCCAAATTGAAATCCCTCGGGGGGCCATTAGGCGGAGGAAGAAGTGGATGAGAGATGGATAGCGGACACGAAGGGATGGGAGATAAGAAAAGATAACCACTTAAAAAACATCTTCTTCAGCTCGAGATAAGATGGGGGAGTTGTACAGGGGGATGGGGAGCTATGTCGGAGGTCAAGGTCCGGACAGGCGATGAAGTTTAAGGATGCGTTGACATGCTCGACCATAGAATGATCCCCCGAAAGTTTAGTGCGCTTGATACTTGAAGGATTTGAAAGCCATATCAACTATATGTGTTATTATTCATGATACGAATGCAAGAATTCAAGTATATTTTTTGTAGATTTTAACAGAAATATTACATATTACCGTTGGTCATCATCTTCTAAAATTTTCAATGTATTTTCTTCAATAAACGTCCGCGGATGACTTTGCACAACCAGGTAAATAAGATACTGGAAGATGGTCCTGTTAGAAGCCTTAATAATTGACGAGCTTATATGAGATGATGTATGAATATGGATGATGCGAGAATTGTGTGTCAGGACAGAAGAGTGTGGCGCTCTATCCTCTCTGCCTACCCCCGCGGAGAAATGGCTGGTCATTTAGGTGGTTTATCTAAATAATAATGGCAATGCTGTAACCATTAATGGTGTTCGCAATCGTCACATGTTTAAAAACTTCTTAGTGGCCAAATTGGGTAGATTGGGCCACCAACGCATGTGATTTCAATAGAACGTTACCAATTCACACACAGCCCGAGCTACGTTTAAAGTCGTGCGAGAAATTTTTCCCGGCCGCAAATGTCAAAAAGTGGCTATATCGACTGGCCTCATCGATCACCTGATTTGACGGCTCCCGACTATTTTCTGTGGGGGTACTTGAAAGGAAAGATCTACGTAAATAAACCAATAACAATATAAATATGGATGATGCGAGAATTGTGTGTCAGGACAGAAGAGTGTGGCTCTCTATCCTCTCTGTCTACCCCCGCGGGGAAACGGCTGATCATTTCGGTGGTTTGGTCATATGAAACAGATGAATGAGGAGAGAATGGTATGAAAGATATGTGACGCAAGTATTGATAGCACTAGAAATAGAGAAGAGGCGAGTTTGAATGAGGAGATGTATGAGTGTGGATGAGGCGAGAATTGTGTGTCAGGACAGAATAGTGTGACGCTCTATAAGTAAGTATAATTACAACGTATTCACTTGTACGTATCGTTTATATATTCATGAATCACGTACGATGATATTATGTTTAAATCACAATCACTAACTGTTATTGAAAATTGATAACTACGCAATTTTTCAACTAATCGATGTTGATATCGCAATAAAATTTATTCGTAATTCGGCGAGTAAATACCGGTATACTGGAAACTAAGACTCATTCCTCATTGTTACTAACAAACCTCACCCACACAAATGATTCGAAATTTTATATCTTCATAACTATAGGATTATTCTTGGTTTAACCTTTAAGCGGTGACGCGGTGTCGAATCGACCACCCTTGGTGAGAATCCCTTCATAAAACCATACTTTCACATCGCAGGTACTTCCCATCACTAGTAGCCTGTGACTGGTTCATTACGCACATAAATTAACTATTTACATTATTTTCCCGCACAATTTATGCCGTACAGATATTTGTTTCAGTTGGCACATATTAAGAATGATGAAATGGTGCAAATACTTCTTGAAGAAGATAAAGTGAACCAACGCTCAGTGACAAAGGTTCAGATCACCAATCAGATGTGGAAAAAACTGAAAAAATTTTATCTGTAAACGAAGCAAGCAGCTCAGATGATGATGACGTACCTCTATTAGTTAGAACTGTATATTTTACGGGACGTAGTAATGTGACAAAATGGCGAAAATATAATGTCTCAACCGCAAAATATTGTTACAGAAGAGGCCAGCTTATATTTATTTATTAATTTATGTTTTATAATAGCTAAAAATAAAAGAGGTCGAAACAACTGCGCGCGACCGTTGCCGTTTCAAAATACCGCGCGCCCGCTTGAAGGTTAATAAATTTCTGCTCCATATTACGCTGCACGTACCAAGAAATTGAATTGTTTCCGAGACGTTTTTATCTATCGATATATTCGAAAAGTCTCCATATTTGATTATTCCATTCAGAGGTCAAACCGAACGGACCCAGAAATAAATTATATACTATTAGCTATTTTCCTTTATATTCTTCCTTTGGGAAAACTTAATCCAATTTCCAGTGGACTTCAATAACTGTTTACTTCGGAGCAAAGGAACAGGATGAATATTTATTCATCATAACATTTGAATAGGAGTCCGTTCGTTTTTGCAGAAGTCTTTATGTTTACACTGAACAAATTCGTAGAATTTTTATTTTATTTTTTACTTTCGATGGCCGAATGATAAGCAATATTTTTTATTGGCCCTATATTTCAGTGGTCTTAATTAGACTGGTGTTGAATTACTACCGTCATATATCAGGCGAGGCCTAGACTACTCAGATAAACAACATTTTATACTTCTTGAAAATTTAAATCCATCTCAGCAAGGGCTAACCATATTTAAAACACGTTTTATTTATAAAAAAAAAAAGAATAAGTTACTTATTTAATTTATCTATGGAAAAACATATGCCAAAAATTGAGACTACCCCTGCAACAACACTGTATATCGTTTTTTAGGTAGATATGCGTTATGAATGCATACGCGTTGTATATCTTCTTGGGCATCGAATGGTATAGTAAACAACCATATAAAACAAATAAAAATAATATTACACACAATTTCTAAGTAAGATTCTCTGTAAAAAATACTGTTTATCCTATTTGTAAGATTATCAAAATCAACTCTGTGGTTAAAATCCATTATTTTAAATTGTTCACTTTGCTTTATTAACCAATAAATGAATTAAATACATCTACCTGTTTCGAAAAATATTATTTTCTTCTTCAGGATGTCATTAACTAATCAAAAACATATGTAACATTAATTCTCTAACAGAATCTATTTAAAAAAATAATAATTTAAAAAGGAAATTTAGTACCTAGCTTAAATTGTTACTTAATGACACAAAATTATTAGAATGATTTTTAGGAAAAAATTTTGGTTAAATTTAACTAAATGATATTTTTCGAAATCGGTAGATGTATTTAATTCATTAAGTGGTTAATACAACAAAGTTAACCATCTAAAATAATACTGTTTATCTTCCAAGATGGCCGACGTTCCGTCTATTTATCAACATTTATTTATTTTATTTATAACTATATAATACAATGTAAAAATCTGTTTGGACTGCGCCCGTCTCACTAGAAAAATTCTGTGTCGAGACGGGCATAGTTTACAAGCAATTTTTCAATTAATTAGAATTACAACTAGTAGATAGAATTATATTTATTATTATATAAAAGGTGTATATGAAGAACAATTTTAAAGTGGACATCATTTTTGGATCTTTTTGTAGCAATAATGAATATAGGTATGAGTCAATATGTTTGGGTGAGTGCACCAATACTGGCTCTACCCATATTACGAATCCAAGTTTTAATATATAGTTTCATGTTCTTGGGAAATTCAATTGATTTAAATCTTTTAGCATTCTATTAAATAGTTTAGGTCCAAAATATTTGTAGTTCCTTTGGCCATATGTTGTATGTGCTCTTGGGGTTTGTAGGTTATTTGTATTTGTTCGTGGGGAAAATATATGTTGAGTTGTTTTAAAATATGTCTGTTTGTATTTATTTATATTTTGTTTTGTTTGTATTTAAGAGTAGTATTAGCGTATATTTGTCTTATATCAAAGACATCGAATTTATTAAAAATTTCTTCAGTGCTCGTTGTGATTGATTTGAGGATAACTTTTAATATAATTTTTTGAGCTCCTATTATTGGATTAATTGCAGACACAGTCGTTCCACCCCAAGCAATTATACCATGCTCTATGATTGATTGGCATATTGCGTAGTACGCCATTTTAAGAAGTTTTATATTAAGAAAATTTCTAATATTTCTAAAAAAATATATTGTTTTATAATTATAAAAATCGATATGTAGTATTGTTGCAGGGGGGGGTGTCTCATATCTTACTTTTTCGTAAAATCGATTTTTTAGAAACACTGTTATTTTACTATTACGGATGCTGGTGGAGAGTTGAAACGCGGGTTTTTGTATAATATAAAAAATAATAGAGAGAGACTTGCCGCGGCTCTTTTCGGCAAAAGTCTTGTCCTCGAGTGCAGATGTCGCTTTTGTCAACGGTTAGCTTGGAGCGGTGATTCAAATCTCCCACCATCGTCACACTTTTATTACAGAATATTAAAATTTTGATGACATACAATGTTAAAATATGACAATGACAACACAGTAATAAAGGTTCACGACACACAAAAGTTTTTTTCAAATAACGAGTACAGTACTCGGTTTATGGTACAGGATGAATATTATGATAAAGCTGTCCAGGGGAAAATTTTCAAGTTTCATATTAAATTTAAAAAAAAACTACAATGTTATTCTCATATTTTATTTATACAAAATGGACACAATATCGTCTAAATAACCATCGATATGAAAATGTGCTTCGTCAATAAACAATATGTTTCCAAGCGCTCGTGCTGTTTCAAAACGTTCCAGCATCCTTCTCGCTAAGGTTTCACGTAAAGAATAGTCATTTTCGTTGAGCAACTGCATGATTTGCAGTCTGTATGGATGAAACTATAATTTATTTTTCAAAATAACGTGCACTGTTGATTTTTAATTCCAGTACAGGCTGCAATCTTACTTATCGATTCACGCGGATTGCGCATAATTTCACGTCGAACTTGAGCCACATGTTCTGGCGTCGCTGCTGACGTTGATGATCCCGGAAGAGTTTGGCTGACCATTGTCACTTTTTGTCTGAACTCTTGAACCTAACGCCAGATAAGTGGCGTGCATTATTTACTCGTCGAATATTAAAGTGAGTTCAAAAAGCGCGTTGCGCACGAACCAATGAATCACCGCACTTTAAATATTTCTCAACCGCGAACGCGCGGTGCGCTCCTACCAGTGATTCATTGCAACTGGCAATCGCGCAAATCATGCACTTCGAACAATACCCATTCTACTTACCTCACCCTGATGGTTACAATTTAATCTTGAAATTTTTCTTGCCGATTTTGTTTGGCCGCTATTTTAGTTAGGCAGATATTTATCAGTTCGCATTTGGTAGTCATGGATTACAATTTATTTTGTTGCATCTAATGTCTCAAAAACATGTTTAAGTAATTAAAACATTTTATCTTAATAATAATGGCAATGCTGTAACCATTAATGGTGTTCGCAATCGTCACATGTTTAAAAACTTCTTGGTGGCCAAATTGGGTAGATTAACCCACCAACGCATGTGGTTTCAATAGAACGTTACCAATTTACACATAGCCCGAGCTACGTTTAAAGTCGTGCGATAAATTTTTCCCGGCCGCAAATGTCCAAAAGTGGTTATATCGACTGGCCTCATCGATCACCTGATTTGACGGCTCCCGACTATTTTCTGTGGGGGTACTTGAAAGGAAAGGTCTACGTAAATAAGCTAATAACAATTTCGATTATACAGGATAATATTCTAAATGAAATTGCTGAAATAATTCGCTAAGTGTGCGAAAAAAGAGAAGCAGAAACGACCACATGACCGGTGTCATATTTCATATATAATTATAATAAACCAAATAATAGATAAATAAAAACCAAGCGCAATATCCACCCCTGTAGATAAAAAATTAACGAATATTTTTATATTAAAAGAATCCACAAAGATATAGAAAAATATTTTATTTAAGCACTTCACATAAAATTTTGAAGTAGACGACTTAATTCTTTTCTGTATTTGACAAAAATTTATTTTTGGACATTTCGTTACGAGAGGTTCTCTATAGGGTCACACCTTGAAGGTTGTGTTGAAAATTGCTGTTATGGCTTGGAATAATGTTTTTAGTGAATTGATTATTCGACTGTACAAACCGGACTGATTCGACAGTAAATGGTTAATTCGTTAGCCGATTGAGAGTAAATTTAATTAATGCAACCGTTTTGTATTTTCAACACCGGTGAATATCGTATATCGATTTAAAAATTGGAAACTTGCACAGCTACCATTATAAATGATAAAATAAAATAAAATTGCTTTGGATTATTGCTATAATCTATTGTTATATTTTTTAATAATGATATGTATTTTTTATAATACGTTTACTCATTTGCTGTTTCTTTTTTGTGATATGTTTCTATGGTGGATTAATTTTTATGTAAACCACTTTACCGATGTGCTGCTCGATATCAAACATGCAGCACCTGATATTTTATTACGGATGAGATTTCTCTCAGAGATTAAATTCGAGTTTGCATGAAGTTCAGCGTTTAGAGTGAAGCGCTTTATAAATCATCATGACGCATTCAGTGCACATCTACCTTTACTGGTTCTCAGAGAACAATGTCTCATTGAGAGATCAACGTGGACACGGGCCATAAACGCATTAAAATTATAAGCGAAATGTTAAAAACTTATTTTTAAATCTTTTACCATTTTAATCGTTTGAATATAGTGCATAATCATCGTCATTATCATTATCAACCGTTTTATTTTCACTGCTGGATAACGGCCTCCCCAAGTGTCTCTCACTTTTCTTTGTCCATTATTTTTCATTGCAACGTTTTAGGGCAGCCTGCCAGCCTCTTGGTCCCCCTCAGGTACCACATTCATCCAACGATTGCCTGAGCAATGTATCAACTATCCTTGTATGTCTTTTTATGAACGTGTTTTTTTCCTGTCTCTTTGTTTATCTGTGACTAATTGACTAGTTATAGCAGGTGATCGCCCTCCAAGGAACAACGACTTACTACACAATGATAAAACTTCGGATTTTTTTTAGGATTTAATAAGGACAAGAGTGACACGCTGGGTAATGCTGGCAAGGTAAACGGGAAGAGGGAGAAATTTGGCTGCTCCTTTCTTTCCGTCATCTGTGTGTAAATAATATCTCAAATTTTTATTTTTTATTATAGATCGTGATCGTGCTGAGCGAGACTCAAAATCTTTATGTCCATGTTCTATCTAAATCTCCCTTCAGGGAGCGTCGCTATAATACAACAAACTATAAAGTAGCCTTGGCAGCAACATTTCTCTCTCGTAACTATAAATACACATAGTTAATTGGAACTTGATATCTACTTGTAATTATAATTGTTATTTATAATTTATTTATTTTTATTTTATGTGACTAATTAATGGTTCAATGCGCCTTAAACTGTAACCAAATATTTTGTAATTAACTTTCACTGTGTACTCTTTGTTTTTTAATAAATACCACCTGAATACTGCTGAAGGCTTTTTTTTTTTTAATTGAGATGCGTACGTGGAATACATATCACATCAATATTCTTACTATTTTCAATCTAAACTAAACGCTTGTACTAAGAAAATAGGACAAACTTGTTGGTGTCCTGGAACGAAGTGCGAACCTCCGACCACTAGATCATTAGGCCAACGTCTTAACCACTACACCACCAATACACTCATAAAAGTGTAATAAATATTAGCTAAATAATTAATCTATACCAAATTCAAATTATGGTTACATAAGACCCACGTTGCTTTGCTTTGTCGAGATGAAGTACCACTCCTATAACAGTTTCGGGTAAGGTTGGGTCCTTTCTATCTCTTTGTATACACCTTTCTATAGCTCTATATGTTATGAGGTATTAGGACCTCTTTTTTGTTGAGAAATGATAGCAAATGTAATCAAGATTTTTATTTATATATCATTATTGTTTAGGGTAAAAAATCATAGTTTGTTGGGGTGAGAGAGGGGAGGAACACACTAACATCTGGATACAAACTGTTTTAAGGCCAGCCCTGCTTGGAATCACACTTGATCATGAGCACATCAGAGCAGTTAATGTTCAACATTTAGTCCACTCCACAGATATAATATATATATATATATATTTCTCAACTAATCAATTTACTTAATTTTCCCCAAAGTAATTAAATGTAGAACTTAGTATTTTTTTCCTCATATGCATGGCCTAGGTAGGTACTCAAGCTTGCATTGCTGGGCCATGTTTATAACTGAGATATTGGTAATCCTTATTTTCTTTAGTCCAGGTCCAGGGAACCTTCAGGTTGCATCTGCAGACCCACATTTTAAACTCTTAATTAATTAAGTCCACGTTTTTATTTATCAGCAATTTCTGGTAATTTCACTTCGGGTCATGATCTTTTCATCTCGATCTATTACTTAATTTAGCTAACTTCCAAAATATTAGAAGTATTGAACTTCTTCATTTCTTTCCATGAAATTTTCTATTTTCTCTTTTCATCCAAAAAAAAAAATACAATCTATCTCATTTATAAATGAATGTTTTTACTAAAAAAAATGACAAATGAATCGGTGGTTAAAGAATAGTTCATGTTTTAAAAATTTTATTTGATGTTTTTAATGAATTAGAATTTAAAATGTTTTTATGTTTACTAAAATTATTCAAAGATATATTATGTTATAATGAAAATTATTTTATCACAATCTTAGATTATTAACTTCTTATTATTTTTTTTTCTTTAATACGAATCTTAATACTCTAATTAAACTCATTAGTTAATATAAACCTATTTATTTATTCATATAACACAATCACACATTAATATTTTTGTTGTATGTTTTTGAATGATAATATCAATTGTAATAATTATCCACAAATATCGAAGTAATGACTGTGTTTAGATTTAGTTTTATTCTTTTTTGACAAAGTAAAGAATCTTGTCCCGAAAACCATTAAATAATAAATCTCAAGCGGTTGTGCATAACGTTGTATTTTTATATAAATTATTAATATTATATTATATTCACGTGTATCGATTTTACGATTGGAGGATTTTAATAAAATCCAAGAACTAAATATCACGGCAGTCCGTTCATTACCAAGTTATTCCACTAACAGAATTATATAAATATTTCAAAATTTTCGTGATTAACTTTATGGAAGTCCATTGTAATTAATTCTTAAAAAACTTTATACAAAAAGAAAAAAATAATTAATTATTAAAATAAAACACATCGTTTTTACTTTACACAACACTTTAATTAAATATTAATTTAAATGTTTTCAACGCTCACTGCGTCATCGTCAGTAATAAACTAAAACTTAAACTAGAAGAGAGATTATTGATTACATGGGGCGTGGGGCGGTGACAGTATGAGAGCGGTGCTGGGGAGAGGGGGGTTTCGGTGAAAAGTAAAAGTGGTTGTGGGAGGGGCTAATATGAGTAATAGAATTATAGAATAATTTTATTAATCAACCATAGTAATCGTTTTTATAATATTTGTACTTTTTTTAATTTAGAAAAAGGCGCGCAATCGACTAAAGAGTAGATTGTTACAGGTATACATCGCACACGTCATAGCAAAATAGTGAAAACAAAAAAGAACATGTTTTAAACTTCAATAACTGTTATTTGTCACAGGGACTTAACTTTCTATTGATAGATATTGAATGGACTTCTGTTGCTACGTATGATTCTAAGATGTTACTTTAAATTACGGGAAATTATTAATTATTTTATGAGGTATCTTGTTTACTTTACTACTCCAAAATAAAATATATATCTGAAAATATTTACTAACTTCACTTTTTCTATGGGATGTGCGACTTATACACATGTAAACCAAAAAGGTTTTACAAATGAAATAAGCATTATTATCAAAGAAAGAGTTCTGAAAAATATGAAGAACTCACCAATATGTGTAAGTATATTATAGGCTTTTTTCTCAAAGAATAATAGTATCACTGCAAGTAGCGATCAAAGAACTTCTTCAAAATGTGTAACCACTTTTGAAATAGTTTTACCGGTTCGGTTTAAAATAGCTCACGTACGATGTTACGTTGTTATAGTACTTCATTATGACGTTGAAAAATAGATACTCAAAAGAAGATAGATGCTTTCGAAACGTGGCGTTATATGGTGTGTGGATAAATTTCGAAACGAAGGAATCCTGAGACGCACGAAAAAGGGACAAGAAGTTCTGATCCTATCAAAATGATAAAACTCAAGTACTTTGGACACTTTATGAGGGGAGAAAATAACGACATAGTTCGTCTCATATTACAAAGAAGGGTAGAAGAAAATTTCAGCGTAGGAAAAGGACGTATTTCCTGGGGGAAGAAATGGTTAAGAAAGTGGTTCAACTGTAGCATAAAGTAATTATTCCGAGAGGCTGCCAACAAAACTAAAATTGGCATGGTATTAGCCAACCTATATCGCTGAGTGGGACACTGAAAAGTTGAAATGATGATAGGTTACGATCAGAAATCATCCGATGATGATGATGACGGTCCATATCCATACTTCATATTCAAATGTTTAAATATTCACCTTAGCTACAGTGAGGAATAAGAGAAAGTGTGACGGTGGCGTAGCGTTAACAAAATAAAGTATTTACTTAAGAATACTTTATTTATTCAATACGAGTTACAATGAAATACACGAACGAAGTGGAGAGTTCAAGTGGAAGCGTTACGTGAAGCAGCGCACTTTTCAGCGTAATGCGTACGCCGCTGTGTCATCCGCAACAGATATGTGTTAGTTTAGAATTAATCTAACGATTCTGTGCCACCAACTCACCATAAATATATATATAAAACATTATTAGTTGTATTAACTGCGGTACTGTGGTAACTGGGGTACAACAGTGCAGAATATTAATGAGAAAATATTTGACAAATTCTGATTTTGCGCCGGCCGACTCAATAACAAAATCTATTTCCCGAAAGCAGGGACAAAACAGCCACTCAAACATCGGAATTATAACAAAGTTTTATGTTTGTCGAACTTTGTTCCAACAATTAGCGATTTAATCCCCTCCGCCCTCCGCCCCACGTCCCGCGCCCTACAAGGGATGTTTTTGTTTCCATCCCCCGCAGTTCCCACTAATGGATATTTGGGAAACTCTTCCAGTCATAGGGAAACGAGCCAACATTTATACATTTCTTTGCAATCGTTATTTTTGACGAAAATAAACTTTTTACGAATGCATTGAAAGAGGCCGCGAAAATATTTAAAAAAGTATTTTTTGTGTAATATTTTGGTTTCTTTTATACTATTTTGTTTTCAACAATCATATATGTGAAAGTACCAAACTTATGGTGGTTGATAGGTCAATCTAATGTAATCTGTGGGTAAATTTATCTGGGAACATCCACAAGTAGTAACATAGAGGGTATCTAAATAGAAATTAAAAGGAGAATTACTGTAGCTAAAGGCGCACTGCATTGTCTAGGCTTTCATTACGTGTAATATGGATAAACAGAGGTATGGCGAAAAATTATTAAACGAGCTCATTTATCCTCTTGTCATCATCTTTTTTAAAAAAGAATTCTGTTAAAGATAACTAATCCACTATTCGTCTTCGACTCAGCCTTAGATACCTAAAATATTACACGTCGCCATGATATCAAATATTTGCAGATAAGCATGGTGTGTGGATAGGAAGAAAGTTAAACGTAACTCAAGTGTTAAATACATCAGAAAAAATTATATTGGCGATAAATTTATTTATTTCCATTACATAACAATAATAATTTATTTAATACAGATATAACAGTACAGTTTGAATATAACATTTTTATATAACAGTCTAAAATCAACCTAATTTTGAAAACTAAGTATAATTCAAGTACAAATATATCTTCAATTCAGGTATGCTCCTGTAACGAAAAATGTCAACGAAATTCAACTTTTACCAAGCCGATGCATCCGTATTATTGGCGAGTTAACAGCATAATTATTTCTATGTGTACCTACAGAGAACACTTCAAGTTGTCTCGTTTGAGTTGATATTTTATACGAAACCATTTGTGTTAACTCAGGGCAGTCCAACATGCTATTGATAATGTTATATAGAAATACTATATCGCTTACATCTCTTTTCCAGGAATTTTTTTCCAAATGAAGTAGACTCATTGAATAATCGTAACTTATATTTTCTATCGAAATATGCAATTTAAAATTGATAAATTTTAGAAGTTTATATTGCACTCTTTCGATTTTTATAAAATATGAGCCAGCCATAGTAGGGAGACCACAGAGTCGAGTTAAATTCCAGTGTACTTCTTTCAATAGATGAACATAAAGTTGTTAGAAAGTCGAGCGAGTTAAAGTTTTTGGCTGTCCTTAATACAAATCTTAACGATTTTATCGCCTTGTTGCGAATTTCGTTGTAATGTTGAATAAATGTCAATTTTTTGTCGAACAGCACACACCTAAATCCCACATAACTGCAACTCTACTTAGATTAAGATCGTATAATCATATACACCTAAATAATTAGAATATGACCTGTTATAAGCTTCAACTATTCAATAAAGTACGAGTTATGAAGTTGTCAGTCAGAAACAAAGGGTTTGTATTTCAATCACTATCGTCATCCCTCGTGATAAAATGTTAAATATACCATTAATTAACATGGCAGTAATTTTGTAGTGCAACATGGTTATTTTAATTTTTTAAATTATACAAATACCGACCTATTCGTGTAATGGGGCGGGGAATGGAAAGGGAGGGGTGCTATCATAAATGGAAATATGGACCGTATCCCTTTATTCTTTCGATAGCCATGAACTAAAATTTATTCATTCAAAATAATTCATAGTAAATAACTAGAAAACCAACGAAATGCAAAAAAAAATTTGGAGAACCACTAACTAATAATAACATGTACTCTAATACTTCACGCCTAGTTTTCATATTCTCATTAACAGCTGAAACTCCCTCCCTTCCTCCAGACTACAATATATTAGGTGAATAGGAGGGCACTAAAATCTATTTAGATTAGTTCTTAATGATGAGAGAAACTGCACCTATCGAAACTGTTGTGACAAAATAACTCAACACGTATGTAGTAAGAAGCTTAGTTGAAAATAAAACAAACACGAAGGAAATTCTTAACATACATTTGATGTCATTGGTTAAGCGTATTTACGAGTGAGATTGGCAAGATTTGATTTTAATTAATATTTAACCACACAAAAACAGGTACAATTATTTTTGTGAGGCTTGTGTAAAATATGTTATTCCGGTTTTAAAATTGAGTTCTTGAAACCATGTCAATTTATTTTACACGAATTTGTTAGTTTTTCAAAGGGGCTTTACTCTTGATTAATTAAAATCAATACATCGAACATGTGTGCGTCGCTTGTTTAGTTTTCCGATTTTCCTCTCGGCTTTCGGCGTAAGTAAAACAGTGAGCGCACCAAGAGTAATGTGTGTCCGTGCAAACATTTCTCTCCCTACCTCTATCTATATTCCGACTTTATTCAGTTAATCCCGTGTATAAACCCCCGGGGGATTAAAAGTAGTAGGATTCAAAATAAACAGTGACCCCTTTTTAATCACGAAATGTTTTCAAAAGACACGTTCGCAGATTCAAAACAAGAGCGTAAATAGTTTTACAATCACGCGGTGTCCATCGAAATATTAGTATTATTTATCTAATTTACCATTTGTAATGTTTTTATTTTAATTTTATTAATTTAATAAATGAGCTAAGCTACATTAAAAAAATGCTCGTTAAACCTCTTAAAAATGCTCAGCACAATCGTTTACTATAATGTGACTACTCACTGTATGCAGTACATGAACAAATTGTAGTGCGAAATACTTTAAAGCATAATAAATTACATATACAGGAACATAAAAATAATTATAAACAAATATTTAGCACCAATATATGGATAACTTAATTTGTAAAGCCGGTAACTCCACCCATTGGTCAAAAAATAGTTTGGATGCCATTATTTTCCTCTTTTATTGTTCTATGGTACACAAAAAGCACAAAATTCCCATCAGTTTTAAAACACGTGAAATCACTCGCACTCACTCGCACGGTTTGCTGAATCGGCAATAACAAACCGGTTCAGTAAACCGGACAACTCCCGCTACTTTGTATTATGAACTGTCAAAGAGTAAAGTCACTTTGCAACAGCTCATATTTTTGATTAATAAAATTACATAAATTCAATGTAAATAAGTGCTACGTGCTGAAAAACCTTAGATTCTACATAAACCTTAAAGTTTTAGTTGATGCAAGTGTTGATAGCACCAGAAATAGAGAGCGTCCGCGAAAGACTTGGCACGACCAGGTAAATCAGATACTGGAGGATAGTCATGTTAAAAGACTCAATAATCGGCGAGCTTTTATGAAAAAGTGTATGAATGTGGATGAGGTGAGAATTATGTGTCAGAATAGAAGAGTGTGGCGCTCTATTCTCTCTGCCTACCCACACGGCGAAACGGTGTGATAGTTCGTCAGTTATTTAATTGTGTTTCAAAATTGTTAAATCATAAAGGTTGCATTACACTATCATGGAAAACCGGCTAACTCCCAATAATATTTTTCAATTATGGTAAAAAAATTCAGCTAACTCCAAATATTATCTATAAGTACGAGATAAATTAAAATATCAGTAAAATTGTACAGCCACCTTATTTCTGCATAAACAATCTACCGAAAAATGCTTTGAAATTTTTGTAATCCGTTTAATTATGAAATTAAACAGTTTTTTGATGCTCCTGAACATTTGATAAAAATGGAGTTAGCTGCTTTGCAGATTAAGGAATCGATATATAAACATAGTTTCAAGAAAAAGTGTCGTGAGAAAATTTTTTGTAGCTTAGTAATGAATTAAAGAATATGTAGAACTCGTTTAATGTATTGCTGTCATTATATGTGTCCATTATTATGAAAGTGATCTTAGTTAAGATATTGAAAAATAAAATGTATCAATTATTTCGCGTCACATTGTTTTAAGTTTATATAATATGATGCAGATTGTAACAATTACGAAAAATTTGAAGCGTTATATTCAGTGTATTGTTACGACGTTCAACGGTATTCCGCTAGTGTTTATTTTAATAATCGAGTTAGTTATTTCAATTTTCTTATAAGCTACATGTAACATTTATATGTCGAAATAAATTATAAATTTAGTAGACTAAATAAATTTTGAAATATTGTGTTGTGTAATATAAAAATATTTTTTAATCAATTAAAACGCAGACCTTTAAAGATCTCGAAACCAAAGAAACGTGACTTACACCGTTTTCATAATAATGGACGCATATAATCTACACATTCGTAAAATTGAATTAAAGCACGCAATACTACTGTGGTAGGTATCTAGTATGAAAGTTTCATGCTTCCTTAAGGATCTCGTACTTGGGTAATGCTTGAATATAGAGTTAAATATGAATGAATGTGAGAGATTATTTAAATACTATTTTTGAATTCTTGTTTTTTTATATTTTTAACTACTCTGAATATTTTAAAATCACATCAATTTACCATTTTAGGTCGGTCAAACTTATCATTGAATTCTTTTTCTCTCAGTTGATGTGCTCATGACAGCATCGTACTGCTTGGTATGTTTCTAGAGTGCGAAACGCTTGCATCCACTATTTGTGACCCTGTACCTTGTTTTGAGCGACATGTAGTGATGCTCCGAATATGGTATGTCCATGGTGTTAGAATTCGACCTCTCGCCCTCCATTCTAGTATATTCTCGGTGATCATCAATTTCTCCAGGCTCTCTCTTCTGGCAACATGCCCATTATACGAAAGAATCCTTTTCCTGCATATGTTCTGGAGAGACATTCTTCAGAATATATATTTATATATAATTTATATATAAAATTTACATATAATTTATATATAAAATTTACATATAATTTATATATCAAATTTACATATAATTTATATATAAAATTTAAATGTTTATATAATGCTGTTGTATAATAAATTATTAAAAATCATTGAATTGTAGAATTAACCACTTTTGTTAAAACACTCCCCTAGTTACCAAGGTATCGAATTTTGTCGCTTGGTAATTCATGTTATTTCGTACACAATAAGTGATTAGTTTATTGTTTAAAATGTACGAGAATTTATGTGACACGCACTTCGTAAACATATCTATATATTTTTTATTGGTTTCAAATTTGTATTTTTTCTAGGATCACTATTTTAATTTGGCCAGAGTGATAGGTAGAATTGTTTAAAAAAATATTTTTAATTAAGGCTCAGCTCAGCTTCGTACGTAGCGTTTCGGAACGTAATTTAAATTTATTCAGTATTTTGTAGGTTCACCACAGCAAAATATAAAACGGATTACAATGATTTCTCTTTGATATTTTGTGCATTAAGCCTTTGCGCTTTTGAATCCAAAGGATAACAATAGAACAGACATTTATTTTTTAACATTTGGTTGAATAAAATTTTACCATGAGTCCTAAGAAAACATCAAGGGATTGTTAAGGGAATGTTTAATTTATTTTTATTTAATGCACGTTCCCCGGATTGAAAAAGATCCAGGTTCGAATTCCGGTAGCAACAACAATATTTTACGATAAAATTGATTTCATATGTATATCTTTCTAATTAATACATTTAATTTGTATTTAAAATATCACAGACCTATGTTCTGAATAATTACAACTTCACAGTAAGAATGTATTCTCCTTAATAAGAAATAAAATTGTTAATTTATGAAAAAAAAAATTAAATTCATTATGATATACGAGAATCGTGCAATAAATATTGTTATTTAAATTTTGTTTCTGGCTTGTAAAATTATGTAAATAAAAGAAGACCTTCTTGTTAATTATTAATTTACCGTAAGTTTTTATAGATTTATAAATAAATAACCAATAATCTTTAAAATAAATACATAGTAATACTGTATCGAATAGACACAAATTAAATAATACTCATTTTATTTTAATCTTATCAAAGGGTAATATAATAATTAATTAATTAGTTTTAACTGCTGGCGCTTTTTAAAGGACACTTGTGTATTACAATTGCGTAATTATAAAAATGTTTTAATAAAAATAAAATAAAAATATTATCCTCCCCTTTTAAATGCCTACGCGCGTAAAATTTTACATATCCAAAACTGGTTTACAAAACCGCGGAGGGTAGTCCAGTATTTAAGGGATTACATGTTTACAGGCGGGGAGAATAATAATTAAATATGAATGCATGAAACCAAATTAAAGCAAACTCTAAAGAAATGTGTATACAATCAAATATTCTAAATGATAATGTGTATTAATATTTGTAATACTTTTTTGTAATCATCCCAAACACAATTTCGCCGCAATAGTCGGTCCGTAATGGAAAATATTAGAAGAGAAATATTAGGAAACGTGATATTATTAATTATTGTTTTTACGAATTGAAATTTTTTTGGCATTTCGACGTAATTCATTATTAATCCTTTATATGGTTACGAGTAGATAAGTTTGACCACAGTTAATGGTTTTAAAATAAAAGAATGCCTAGTTTCAATTACGTGATGAGAAAATCTTAAAATTTATTACGTATGTAGTACATTTTAAATTTTTTAACAATTAAAAAAAATGTATTATTTCATTATTTTAAAGAAGATAAAATAAAAATTCACCATAACTAACATGTTATTTTTTAAATGTCCAAACTAGGAATAAGACCGTCATGCATGATACATTGCTCCTAGATTGCCAAAATCAATTAAATTAACAGCAAATATAAATGTGTACAAAAAAGAGGTTCTAAAATGGCTTAAAGGTCTTCAAAATCATTAAATAATTATGTATTTGACATCTTTCCCAAGTTTTTATCTGATCAATTTCTTTTATTTTGTTAATTTTCACATTTATTATTATAGATGTATATATATATATATTTAAATATTTAAGTATTTGTAAACAATTTCTTACTTCCAGTAGATCTTGATCTTGTTTTACAATATATAAATATTGATAGCCACCTTCATAATTCAAGATCTTTCTTGTTTGGGGGTGCATAACTCTATTGTCATAGTATGTTGTTGAATGTATATATAAAAAATCTATTGTTGTTTTATATTGTATAAAAATATTATCAAATAAATAAATTGATTATTTGTGCCGATGTGCCGATTTGTGGCGATATAAAAATTATCCACTGCCAATAGGTTATATGATTTTGTTGCAAACATACCAATAATAAATGATAATATAATTTACTTTGTTTAATATGATAACCGCTAACTGTCACGTATATATATGTTCATTTTGCGTTGCTGTACGTTTAGTTGTTCCCGGGTAAAGTCGATTTCTCTTTTAGTCAAATATAATATTTTAAATATGAATTAAATATATTAATTAGAAAGATATACATATAAAATATTGTTGTTGCGCCATCGGAATTTGAACCTGGATATCTTTCGATAAAATTGATTTTATATGTATATCTTTCTAATTAATATATTTAATTCATATTTCAGACCTATGTTCTGAATAATTACAACTTCACAATTAGAATGTGTTCTCCAAATAAATATAATATTTTTGTCTTCTCTTCCTTGATTTTTTTTTTGCTTTCTTTACTAGTTTAATTAAATCAAGTAACATCTTTTTCACACATTTTACACGCACTGAATAATTTATACAAATCTGTATATAGCCTTATTTTAATGCTATTTATTTCGTTTTATGGTATGTATCTTTTATATAGTATAAATAGTCTAATAAAAAAAGCGCATGAAAAAGTTTTTCAATTCATCTTTTTTTCTTCGCCGTCGTAAATCTTTTTACCATTCGCCATAATTAGCACAAAATAAATACACGACGCTATCACTCGACAGAGTTGTGGGAATCAAAGTGGCCCCAAACACGTTGATACAAGGGAAAAGAAATATTTTTCTCTTCCAGAAATTAATTCCTTTTATAACGAAATCCCGCAAAGTGTATAAAGTTATTTACTTAACTAAACGTCCTTTGAAATAAGAGTAACTGTTTTCCCCCTCAAAAAGCTTTTGGACAAAGTCCAGTTGGTTTTTGCGCCGTGACATTTTACTGAAATTGAAATAAAAAATGCAAAAAAGCCTTTCGTAAGGATTAAAAAGAAACCTTTAATACGGCTTTTGATGTTCGGAAGTAAGTTAAATAGACTTTTTACCCTTATAATATGGAAAGAAAAAAATATACGGGTTGATAAATAATACATCGATGTATTTATTTACTATGAAATGTTAGATAAGGCTATTTGAACAATAAGCTGGATAAACTCTAAATAAGCTGGATGGATATTAATAAAGAAGTTACGGTTCCGATAAATGAAACAGAAAAAATATTTAAAACAATAAAATCACGAAATATCTGACATAAGACATATAAAGAAGTATCATATCTTGCATCTTGCATCAGGAATAGAATGCAATGAAAATACCAAATCTTAGATCTTATAATGCGGGAAAAGATTGCTCGAAATCGGGGTCTTGGTAGAAAAAAAACAGCACCTGACTGAGGAACCTGAGTTAATGGTTTGACGAATAGTAACCAAAGTGATAACAGGCAAGGTCCGTTGAACTGATCGCCCAGGCCGATTTTTTTAATGAAGGCCTTACATGCATATGTGTATAATCGCAGTACCGTCATCGGTAAATGTCTGTCTCGTAGCAATATCGTGACGATAATACGTTAGTGCATTACGTGTAAGTTGCACGCATTGCAGGTTCACTTTTGGTTGGCTCGGGCAGACAAAACCATCAGTCTATCGGAGAATATGTGTACATAAAATATAAATAAATGTCAATTTTACAATAGATTTTACTGCCTTTATTTTAATAATATAGATTGCGTTGTGCTTTTAAGTACTACTTGAATTAATAAAACATATATTTAAGCTCACAAATATTTAAACACCATTTAGTTTAGTTTTTCTGATCTACGATAATTTATTACTAAAAATGAGATGGCAAAATCAAAATGCAATCAGATTTAAATTACTTAACTTGTCAATGTAAATTTGGCTTCTGATATCTGCGTGAAGCTACGAGAAAGAAATGCGTAGCAGTTTAGACGTCTACGGGAAAGTACTTAAAAATTAGTCAAGACAAGTCAATCACACTAGATGTTAATGCAATATACGAGTATACAACTATAATAATATAATATAGGGTGTCCAACGGAAAAATTTCAAGATTAAATAGTAATTGCTCGTGAACCATCAGGATGAGGTAAGTGGGAGGGGTATTGTTCGACGCGCGTGATTTGCTGATTTGCCAGTCGCAATGCCCTTCTCGACACAAAATTTCTCTAGTGAGACGGGCACAGTCCAAATAGATTTTTACATTGTATTATATAAATGAGCCACTGGTCGGGAGTGCAGCGCGTGTTCGCAGTTGAGCAATATTTAAAGTGCGGTGATTCATTGGTTCGTGCGCGTTGCGCTTTTTGTACTTTTACATTCGACGAGTAAGTGATGGGTCGAGCACTTAACTTACCAGGTGTTGTGTTCAAAAGTTCAGATAAGAAGGAACAATGGTTAACCATACTCTTCCTGGACCATCAACGTTAGCAGCGACGCCAAAACATGTGGCTCAAGTTCGACGTGAAATCAACGTAAATCAATAAGGAAGATTGCAGCCTTTACTTTAATAAAAAAATCAACAGTGCACGTTATTTTGAAGAAGAAACTACAGTTTTACCCATACAAACTGCAAATCGTGCAGTTTCTCAACGAAAATGACTATTATTTACGTTAAACCTTAGCGAGAACGATGCTGGAATGTTTTGGAACAGCACGAACGCTTGGAAACATATTGTTTACTGACGAAGCATATTTTCATATCGATGGCTATGCTAATAATCAGAACATGAGATACTGGTGCCACGACAACACAAAGGAACGCCATATAAAACGTTTGCATTGTCCAAAAACGACAGTGTGATGTGCAATTTCTGTACGAGGGATAATTGGCCCTTATTTTTTTAACCAACGAGAGACAGTCACTGCTGACGCGTATTGCCGAATGATAGACAAATTTTTGGTACCGCAACTGCAGCTGTTTCCGAGGTTCAAGAACACAACACAATTTCAGTACATAGTACATTATTCAGTGGCGTAAAAAGTAACCATACATTATAGTGGATGGTATTCAATATATTTCACGTTTATATCGAGGGAAGTGAGAATGTCCAGATAGTAGGGGGACGACCATTTTTGCGCGGGGTCCTAAAGATTACTTAGGCAGAATTTTGAATGAATAGAAATCACATTTTTATTGGAAGAAGGGATGGGATGGCCATGGGGAAAGATCCAGATCCAGTTCCATACACTAGTGCTCACGGAAACCTTAAATTATATTGATAGAGAAACTAAAAACATATATTTATATATTTATTTCGATTAAATTTTTTTTTAATTTTTTTTTATTTTTATTGCTTGACGAATGAAAATATATTTAATAATTGTACAGTATAATTAGTTTTTTTAGTGAAATTTAAAAAAAATACATTTAAAAATATAACCAATATTCAAAATAAATATTTGTTTTAGTTGTACGTTCATGACGTAATGACTGCAGCAGTGAAATGCATAGTGGGTACTATGCATTTCACTACTGCAGTAATAATAAAAAAAAAAAATTATTCCAGATAACACGCGGGAGCTTACAATGCAATATTCCCCATATATTTACAAAAACACAATTAAAATAACGTTACAGAAATTAATTGAATATACATGAAAAAAAAAATTTGGTTTCTATGTAGGTAAGGTATAAATGTTTCACAGAGACCAAGCTATTATTTTTGCATGGGAAGTATGGAAGTCTTGCGCATTAAAGGGCTTACGACTTGTCATCGGCTGGTTTAAGTGACACAATGTAACGTTCACATGGTAAATACCCATGCTACCACATCTATCAAATTTTTGGAAGTTGTATATATGCTATTATATTGGAACATTTAAATTATTTATTACGAACTATGATGTCGCCATTAATGGATTTATTTGAAAATTTAATATTCATTCTCACTTACAACCTGTCATCGGCTGGTTTAAGTAATGCCCAAGACTTCCATACTTCCCATGTAAAAATAATAGCTTCGTCTCTGTGAGACATTTATATCTTGATGACAATCCCCCAGGGAATATAATCTCAGTAATTAGTTCCTGCAAAGATTTAGACATACTCAAAATGTTACTTGTGGTAATGGCACTTACTTTTATATATAATATTAACACTTACTGCCCAGTGGGTCAAAACAAAACACGTCCGGCGGTGGTGGGTTATTTTAGACCCACCTCAAGTTTTCGGTTTTTCAACCGTTTTATGGAAAAAAATTTATACATATTTCATTTTAAATATGATTTAATGAAATGGCATGATGTGCCGGTATGTTTGTGCTAAAAAATTAAAGTTAAAAATTAAAAAACATTACGAATAATGTACATATTCTCATGCATCACCGGACGCCCTACATAGCCAAAATAGAAATATCCACTGAGCATGTGATCTTCTCGTTGGAACCCGAACAGGTAGTGTCATAAAACTTACAGGTAGGCACAACGCCCCTCATATAATTATATTACTGGCATTGTCTAAGAGCCGCCAGACGAAAATAAATTAAAGCAAAAACATGGACGCATAACTGGTATCTTTTGTCTACCCGCTCAAAATATTGACAATACATGTTTCAGGTCAGTTTTTGAGCGTTTTTTCACATTTTTATCGATAACTCATTTGAATCTCATCCGATTACATTTATTTGTATCTTATACGTTATTATATTAGTGATGAACAAAATCATTATTTTAATTGTGATTGTTGTGTTCAATTTAATTTCTAATGTACCAGTGATTGTTTGCCGAAATACGAATAATCAATTAGCAATCATTACTACAATCGAACATAAATCTCAGTCATAAAATAAGTCATCACTAGTGCATATGTACATGAAACAGCATTTGAAAATGGTTTCATTAAATAGGGAAATATCCGCGAAAATCACCCCCTTTCCGACGCCCACCAGAAAGTGGTAACTTCCTCGCCGCTGACGCTCCCGCGTCGTCAGCTTAACGATGGCTCGCCGTCAAGTTAACGACCTGCCGTCAAGACACCGCTGTGACGTCACGCCGATTGTCGGGGCTTATCGACCAATCGGACGCTTGATTGATAACCTTTATTAATAAGAAGCTTTCAGGCTTCGCGCAGGGCAACCAAATATTTTTAATTTTTTTATTTGTTTATTAGGAAAAACATACAGGCATTTTAATAACTAATACAGTAGAAACCGGTTATAACGCGTCTTTTGTAACGCGTATTCGGTTATACCGTGGGTCTTTTTTTTGTCAGTTTTGTTTTAAGGCGCCCAGCGTAAAAACATATACAAGCACGGTAAGATAATTTAAAACAGATCTTAAAAGAATGTAACTTTTACTAAATTAATTTATAATTAAGAAGAACACATTCTTATTGTGAAGTTGTAATTATTCAGAACAAAAATTTGTAATATTTTAAATATAAATGGTTTGGAAACAAATTCAGGTTCAAATTCCGGTAGCAACAACTATATTTTTCTATAACATTGATTTTATACGTGTATCTTTCAAATGAATACATTCAATTTGTATATATTTTTTTAAAATTATTTTCGTGGACGGTCGTTCGTAAAATGTTAAAACAGTGATTATTCCTAACTTAAGTGTTTAATATATTATGTTCATTAAATTTAAATATTTATTTTAAAAGAATTGTTATATACAGAATTGATTTTTATTTATATTTTATGAAAATGTGCAAAAATAATAAAGAAAATTTTAAAATGTGTTGTTTATGTCGAAAAAATGGACAATTCGTTTATACCGCGGTTATCATATACCACGGGTCAGATACGCCCCCTGCAAACCCGCGTTATAACCGACTTCCACTGTATATACAAACCAAGAGAGAATTTTTTTAACAAGTAGTTAATATACATTTGCGTATAGGTATTATATGTAAATTAAGTTAAGAACATATTTTTACTAGGTGTAGTCGTTATAACTGGAAACTTTACGACCGGTTTGATGAGCCGAAAGTCACAAAATTGTAAAATTTGAAAAACTTCGATAGTTAGGTTATACAAAGCGTTAAAACTGATTTGAAATCTTCGAAATGTCTTCTCAATATTAATTAAAAGGAAGACAAAGAATTGGTATACTTTAAATAAGATAGCGAGACAATATAAATTAACTCGTCTTAATTAGACCTACTTATTCTTGACTTCAGCATTGACGAGAAGCAACCCTGTACAGAGACCGGTGGAATAGTATTCTTGAGAAAACCAGGGCCCACATTAAGTTAGAGCCAGATATATTAATGATGAATAATATGTTTTTAATAAAATACACAAATAGTTAGTGCGGTGTTACAGAAATCTGAGAAAAGTTTCAATACCAAACTGAGCTTTAAAGCTGTGGTTTTAAAAACTCACTTTAATATTGCAACTAAATAGGTGAGATCTAGAATCTAGGCTATTGAAATCTTAGAAAAGTAGCAGAAGTAATATTATTGGACCCTCCGCGTTAACTCTCTACTTTTACATATAGAAAGATCTCAATTATTATAGCTTGGACACATCTATTGAATGCCAGAGAAATAACTACCAAGATATAACTTCTTGACGACTTCACAAGAAAGGCAACCAGTTGGGTTCCCTAGACTAAACTGAAGTAAATAACAAAAAAACTATACGAAGGCACCCAAGGCAGAAGGAGATAGAAGCGCTTTGTCAAGACGGGCCCCCAACTCTCCTAAGATAAAGGGACGAAATAATAATCATTATGATGATAAATAAAATACAAACATATACTTGTGCACCAGCTAGGGATTCTGTATTCTCAAACTTTTCTAATTCCCGGGACTCGAGAGTCAAAATTATCAAGTCCCGGGAATTCCCGGGAATCGAGACCATTTTATTTAATTAAATAGAAAATATATTTTAATAAATGTTCATTCATATATATGATATATAGTAGCTATTAAGGGTATATTATTAAATGTGTAAAATAACATAAGGTAATATTACTTTATTAAATAAAATAAAAACTGTTTGATGAAATTCTTATTGGTGCATACTGTGGTAGTAGTTTTTTAAAATCATATTAAGTTAACATATAGGTATATTGAATACAAAAACACATGCATCTATAAAAAATACAAAACACAAACAATTTTAAAAATACAAAAAACAATTAATAAAGAAACACATCGGAAGACTACAGCTTATGTATTTGGCTAAAATCAACTGAAGTCCCCTAATAAAGTTTTTTTAAATAATAATTGTATCACTCCCAAAAGTTTGTTGTAAAAGATGACATAATTTTTTTTTTACATTATATTTTATAATGAAACATAATGCCTTGTTTGAACAAACCGACAAAACCACTTGTTTACTTCAGATTTTTTTGGTTAGTAGTGAATATTTGAAAACTAATTTCTTCTTAGTGCAAATCTTTATGGGTGACCATACAAACAATGGAAACGTTTTTTTAAATACAAATACACCGCTCGTCGCTAGGTCACTACCTACTGTATGACAATGGTCAGATGGTATTAATTTAACTTGTTTAAAATGAATAACATCAAGAAAAATTCGAGTCTCGAGTGTCGGGTTATTTTTTTTTTAAAGTCTCTGGATAGCAAAAAACCATAGAATTCCCGGGATAATTACACAAAATCCCTAGCACCGGCCCTATTCATATAATGTTTCCAATAAACTTGATACTAAGCCACTATTTCTACAACCCTTACCATACTTGACAGTAATGTACTAAATAGTAATATGTAAATAGTGCAGATTTTAAAAATTCTAACTGAGATAATTAACGCAACCAAATACACAATTACATATATGTATGTTTAGATTTAATTTTATATTACCCTAATGAAGGAGCAGGCGTTGTTCTGAAATCTGTTGGCGTTTAACAATAATACTCACGCTATGAAGAAAGTTACATTATATTTATTAGAAATGAATTAATAACTACACAGTTAGCTTTGTGAGCCGGTGCTCACATCTTAACAGGTGTTAATAACGACTGAATTCAAAGGTATTATGTTTGTGAAAATTACAGTAAATGAAACAATTTTGGGGAAATAGATTTGGATCGGTACATAGTGAATGGTACTTAATATGTTTATTACAAATTGGAATTATTTTCGAAATTACTCTTTGATTACATTGTTGCCCAATTCAATTGACTCCATTATATCCAATGATTATAGTTTTGTATCGAATTTACTGTTACTAAAATTACTGTTAGTAAAATATATATAAAAAAACTATATTATGCGAGCAATTGTAATATAATTAAAAAGAAAAAATAGTACATATTTTGTTACAAAAAAAGAAAACACGTTTACCCTTAATTGATTATTGGTCTGTTGCTTTCAAAGTAAAACTTTTTTTAAATAAAATAATCAAATTTGAAGTAAAACATTTTTTTATCAATAAAATAAGATACGTTTATTTATTGGAAATAGTTAAAAAAATATTTTTTTTTTATTGAAAAGTGTTAAACATTTAAAGCTATTTATTATTATTACTATCTCATTTAGAGACACATTGTTTATTATTTTTTTCAGGTTTCATGTTATGTAATACCGGTAAATATAATATTTTACAAGGTAGTATTTTATTAGTGTCTTAGGGGTCACTACCGAGAAAACAGAAAAAAAAATTATTGTACGAGAAAATTCAATCCGCACATATCTACGATAAGTAGAATTGCTTGAAATTTTTATCGCCAACTCAGTGAGGCGGCCTTTACCATGTATTGGCTTTCAGTCTTGGAGTTTTTTTGATGTGTAGGATGTTTTC
This sequence comes from Eubasilissa splendida, assembly GCA_031772225.1. Classification (NCBI taxonomy): domain Eukaryota; kingdom Metazoa; phylum Arthropoda; class Insecta; order Trichoptera; family Phryganeidae; genus Eubasilissa; species Eubasilissa splendida. The sequence goes on from CM062863.1 coordinate 18,000,366, forward strand.
AATTTTCTCATCCTGGAGCCCATCCTCTTCTGGATGTGCCCTATTCCCTATAACTTCTGAACCAAATGTTCATCTTTATAAGGTTTTTGCTCGATTACTTTCAAAAACCCGTTGGAACTACCACCCCCCAAATAGTGGAACTTTTTAGTTTTCGTATCTCCTGAAAAGTTTACATTTTTGTACATTAGTCCCATTATTTTGGAAACCATAAAATATATTGAGGTATTTTTTTTTAAATGTCCATGGCATCACTGACTGCATTCCTGACTATGGAAATCTGAAACGGATCAGCTGTTCAATTACCGCCTGTTTTAAAACAGGAAAAAAAAATTGGAAGCTGCTACAGCTTTTATTTTAATTTATTTTTTAAACCTTTAGATACATTAACTAATTTAATACTAAATCAGAAGTGTTAAAAATTTCATTGAAATCTGATTTGCGGTTGCTGATAAAATGGGTCTTACTTTTCAACGTAAATGGTCCTCGGTAGTGACCCCCTTAAACAAACTATAAATGAATGTAGTATACTCAAATTAGTAAATCCTTTATATAGCACTAGTGTCTTTATAAATATCTTTAAAAACGTTTATCTGTCTATATATTACCTATCTTAAAAATTGAGAACGACTCATTTGATATATATATATGCAGCAGCGTATTGGATATTTTTCTAGAATGATTTTAAGTTATATATTATCACAGAATGATATCAGTAAGATAAACAATGAATAATGTTGAGTAAGATAGAAAAAAACGTGCGTCCGGCACATTCAATTGAATACGTGCTTGCTGGTCTAGTCGTTAAGATACTCGTCTAATGATCTATAGTGGTCGAAGGTTCGAGCCTCGTTCCAGGAGACCAGCAAGTTTTTCTATTTGAATAACACGTATGTATTCCGTATACGTATTTTAATTTATTTTTTTAAATAAATAAAAAAACATTCATCTTTAACAAATGTGTCGAAACTGTATATAACATTTTTAGTGTAAATCTACAAAAAAATAATATTGAGATCATTTATCCCAAATCAATATTAACTCATAATATATATATATTCTATAAAGCGCTCAATGAAAGTTAATATTATTAATTACAACACATTCTTATTGTGATGTTGCAATTTTACAGAATATATATTTCTGTGATATTTTAAATACTAATTAAATGTATATCTTTATAATTATTACATTTAATAAGTATTTCAAGTTAATATTTTTACAAATTTATAAGATAACGCGTAACTGGGTTTTTGGTTTATGTTCATAGTTTAAATGATTTGTTTATTATATGTACTTTAAGTCTGACCGAGGATTACCAATTTATAAAAAAAAAAAATTAATCGTTTTATTACGTTTCGATGAGATATAATTAATAAATATACCTGTTATTATTGTATAGAATAAAATAATTACGAAATTATATTGAATAATTGAAGGTAGTAATATTATTTGAAAACTTGTAATTAAAATTTTACCTAAGTTTATCGTTTAAGGGTCACTTTTTCTTAACTGGATTATCTTTCATATTAATTTAATACCACAACACCACAAAAACTTTCTACTATCCAAATTGGTTTTTCAAAGTTTTGCAATTGTTTCCGTATTTCGCGCGCGACTATTTGCCGTTCTATCAATATTTCCTTTTCGCGGGCTATTATTTAGTCGAGCTCGCCATTTTTTCTGTCTGTTTACATCTGAGCGTCACTTTTTATGAACTAGATCGCCTTCCATACTGAAACACCTCAATCAATTTTGATAACCAACGTCTTATGAAACGTCAAGAAAAACAGTTTGACGTTTAATTTTGAGAGCCGATCATTATGAAATCAATTATTTCCTACCTGCTTAAAGAATTACTTTTATGAATTTAAATCCCAGCAGCATTGCAATGTTTCAATTTTCACATTTCTGACAAAGGACTTCATTGTTTATTATTTTGAAAAAAATAAAATTCTGAGTAAAAATGTCGTGTATAAAAATTGACACAATGAAATGTATTATGTAATAAATATATTAATAAGCATATGGTGATTGTAGGCCATTAGTAGAAAATCTACACGGTATGTCTACACTCAAACAATATCGAGTTTTCTGCTATAAAACAAATGCTTCATAAAGTTTAGCAGGATCCTGATACAGAATAAAGTTCTTACCCTGCTACTAACTTAAGATTTGAACGAGTATTTAATTAACATGTCGCTTTTCCTCTATAGTAAGATCGACAGAGTGATGGAAGGCTTTCAGGATTCGTTTACCTGATTCCGGAAATAAAACAAGGGAAATCTAAAAACACAACAAGCGAAGGAAGAACAGAAGGAAGTGTTAACTGGAAATTGGTTTTCGATTACTCGGGATACGAGTGGGAAACATGAAGGTAAAAGAGGGAAATATTCATACTCATATGTACATATGTACCGATTTTGACTCACATTGATTCTTCTTAGGACTTACTTACATTTAATATTTAACAACAAGAGTGGGAGTATACAATTTTAGTGAAAGTAGCTACCTGTGTATGTTTAAAATATGTATTTTTTTAAATTATTACAAGATTGTTAATACAAAATAATTACATAATTCCAATTAAAGAAGCACTTTGCTCGGTCATGAGTCATGAGCAAATCGAGAGAGAAAGAATCAAGTACATTAAAACTACAATTTGTCTCATTCTTCTCTAGGGTGAGAAATGGTACATTTACTTACAATTAATATTAAATTAAAACTGTTATAAATAATATACTGTTTTTACACGGTGTATATATAATATCGTGTAAAAAAAATACAATACATTCAGAGTAGATTCCATTGTATAAAAATCTATTCAGAATTTCAATAAATGTTTTTATGTTGGAGGTGTACGAAGAACGGAGTTGGAAAGTATATAAAATATAAAATAATATATAGTTCTTAATTTTATGTAAAGTATGTTTTTTTTAGAGGTATAGAACTTTAAAATTAAATTAAACACATACAGATCGTAGTAATGGTCATGGTATTGGTTTTATTAGAAAGATTATTTCATGCAATTAGTGTTTAAATATGATTTCGCGCATATTGGCGCCGCAGCTGGCTCGAATAAAGCGTAAAATGAAAGCAGCAGTGACCGTATATCGGCAATAACGCGACGAATGTTGGCTTGTTGAAATCACAGATTTTTCACATTAATGCCATTCAATCGGGGAACAAAAAAGGTCAGTAATCATGGATCTATAGCGCTCTTTATTGACTGTAACGTTCTGGCCAGCATCATTTTTGAAGAATTGAAGAAACAACAGCTTCTTCGGTGCGCACTGTACGACGTCTCTGCAAATGCGTAGTATCAATTAAAATATGGGTGATACAAAAACGATACATGGTTATTCGAATTACTTGTTCGGATGATGATTATGTCGACCGTAAAATGGACGCTAAGTTTTACGAACTGAACCACGATTTTCGAAATAAATTTGACCCATTTGGAAGCGTTGTTCTGGCGTAAGTCTATTAATGGTGAAATGGCAAACCAAACTGAGTACAAATCAGCTGTCAGCTGTAAAATTGGCTATCACTGAAAAAAGTGTTGTCAATTCGAAAAATAAACCTCTAAAACAAAAAGATCCTTTACCCCACACCATTAAAAGAAAAATTTATTTATTTTCTTGAACAATTGTGTAGTTTACTTATTTCGAGAACATTTCTTTCATTCTTTGTGTACAACGATGTTTTTGAGGTTAACTAAATTTTCGGTTCTACCAAAGGTAAATCTTTGTGAATTAGAAACTCAAGTAAACTCATATGCCATTATATAAATAATCTATAATATAAGCCATATTTCGACCTCTACTTGATTCAAGCCAATTAACTCGTTTTAGAGATTTTTTTTTGTTCTACATTCACAATAAATAACAAATGTCACAATTTAAAAAAATCCTAATCCTAATCCTAAAAAAGAAAACGTAATCCGTAAACATATGAGCAGTCATCATAATTTTTTTCGAATACATTTTTTTTCAGAAAAATTACATTTTTATTCGTGATTTTACAGAATGTAGTTCGGTGATAATAGAATAATAAAGATATACATTAAAAAATCTATGTATCGAACCCGATTATGTTAAGGTTTTCAAATTTTATCTACATGCGTTTGCTATCCTTAACATTATTAGATCTACTATTTATCGTTTTACATATAGATATATTTTTCTGTATTTAAAAAAATATGTTTTAATTATCACGGAACTATGTTCCGAAAAATTTTAACTACACCAATAAAAATGTAATTTAGTAAATTATAAAGTTTGTGAAAATTAATATAAAATAATGCTGAGAATTTCAGCGACAATAATGAACATTTAATTTGTTGATCCGTCTAGTAGGTAGGTTCCCTGTTAACTGCTGCTATACGGTTATTACAGCAGCGGTAAACAGTGAACCTACCAGACAGCATTTCCGTTTGGTGAGCAAAGTTGGAAACGAATGTTTGAGGAAGAGATTAAAATAAATTATTATTTTTGATGGTTACTTAATCATTTAGTTTTCAATTATTATAAGTTGAAGTAATATTTAAAAAGATATATATATTATTTAACAAATTACATAATAATGTCATAATTAAAACCAAAAAGAAATTAAAATATTCAAAAAATCATTGAAAGCTTTTTGAAAAAGTGATATGATATCTCTTACCAACCGCGCTACATACTTCACAATCCATCCATATTATAGCGCTATTCGGCATTACATATTAATCGTTAATCTGATGGATGAATGCGAAAGTAACGACCAAATGTTTGATCATATAACTTTGCTGTTTGTGTTCCAATTTGAATGAAATAAGCTTTCTAAATTCAGCGACATACTAATGACATTTCACAAAACATACACTAGTCTTTTTTTTCAACTTCGCTAATGAGTACAATATGCCATCTTAATTTCTCAGTATTATGCACAGCACTTAAAATAACATCACCGAGTTCTCCAGCGGCTGCTCATTTCCGTTTTTAGTATTCGTCGACGGCATTATCTTATGCGTTTTCCATATTGCACATCCACCAGTGGGACGTAGTCATTAATTCTTAAAGGATACACACGTGAGCGCCTCGTAGTATACGGGATATGTAACATCCGCCCGCAGTATCTAGAATGCATCCAGAATGTTATATTTCTTGAAATCTATGTTTCCATTTCATACAGTTCAATGAAGAACGCTAAAGATTCAAGCCGCACATAAGATATTTTTAAGTCAAGAAGGCTGAAATTCGCAGGTCATGTTGGCAGATGCAGAGTATTCCAAAAGGTCTTCGGAAATCCGGCGGGAGCACCGTCTCAAGAACGCCCAAGAATAATTAAGTAGATTAGTGAATAATATATGCAAAGATGAGATGCAGCTGCAAATCCCCAACTAGAGGACTGCAGCTTAAGACAGAGATGTCAGGAGAGAAGTTGTGCGGTCGTTCGTGAGCCAGTAGAAGTAAGAAGTATGAAATTAAATTCTCGCTTATGTTTTTCTCGCATAACTATGTATTTTATTTTAATAGTTTTTCAGAATTTTCCAAACATTTATTAGATAATGACCATACTTTTCATAAATATTCGGGATTATCTGTTTTACATATAAATAATATTTGTCTTAATCGTTAAAAATAAATAAAGCATGTAAAATTAACCAAAATGTTATAAATAACTTTTTAACCACAAAAAAATATATTATTCTGCATCATGAAGTCAACTTCCACATCTTTCATCATCGTAACAATTTAAGTTAAGTGATAGCTTTATTTTTTAAATAATCATTTTTATTAAGAGAACACATTCTTATTGTGAAGTTGTAATTATTCAGAATATAGATCTGTGATATTTTAAATATGAATTAAATATAATAATTAGAAAGATATAAAAATATGTCGCTAAAATTATCGTCGATGTAGCACAGTTGGATAATGCACCTTCCCCGTATGGAAAGAGATCCAGGTTCAAATCACGGTGGCGCAACAACAATATTTTTCAATATATGTATATCTTTCTAATTAATATATTTAATTCATATTTAAAATTATTTTTATAAATTAAAAATAGATTTTTTATAAAACATTAAAATACCGTGACACGTATATTTTTAGTTAGTTATTTTTGGCCTCCTGAAGAAGGAAATGACATTTTCCGAATCAGGTTGTTGTTTTAAAATTACTAATTAAGTACTAATTTAAAGTATTAATATTTATAATTAATACATTAAATTAGTATTTGAAACATCACAGATCTAAGAATGTGTTCTCCTTAATAATACCAATTTAGTGGTTATTATAGACAAAGTTAGACGATAAAGTTAAATGAGAGAAGTATGAAAGATATATGACGTAAGTGTTGACGGCACTAGAAGTAGAAGACATCTACGGAAGACTTGGCATGACCAAGTAAACCAGATACTGGAGGATGGTCCTGTTAGAAGCCTCAATAATCGGCGAGCTTGTCTGAGAAGATGTATGAATGTGGATGAGACGAGAATTGTGTGTCAGTATAGAAAAGTGTGGCACTGTATCATCTCTGCCTACACCTCCTCGCGGAGAAACAGTGTGATGGTAAGTTAGGTAGTTAATTAATAAAAATTTCCAAAACATTTTTTTTTGCTGTGTTACATTTTATTTTCTTCACCCAATTATTTTCCTGAAAAAAATCGAAAAGAATGGGTATCAATAGCCATTCTAAATGCTTTGCTAGATGATAATAAATACTTCAGTAACGAGTTCAATAATTGCCTAATTCCCTTAACAAACTGTACCATTAGCGTGTTGTCTACGAACAAACAAATCTACCGAATTAATTGCTTTCAAATAGCGATTAGTTTATTTTCGTAACAACTTGAAATTTAACCTTGTTATAAGCTTCTGGCGTGACGAGTACACATTTCTCGGGCTGAAATAATATTATTTGCAGCTCGTGCACATAATTTATCGTCTCCCGTAACTTCTTCTCCGTGTGTCGTTTTCTGTCAAACGTTGGCGACTAAGTAGCGGTAAGCTGATTTATCATGTAGAAGATGTATATCACCGACATTTTGGACCGCTAATTGAAAAGCCATAAAAGCCACAAGAGTCAAGGTGTACGCCACCCTGTTACTGCCATAGAGATAATATATTTTATGTAATACATTAAAGTTATGAAATAAATATAATGTTATGAAAAAGAAAACCAAGGAAAATATTAATAAATAAAAAGTAAAAAGTTCACACATATATACACACAAAATATAAATATAACATATATAACTACTTTAATCACGGCCATTATTGTATATGTAGCTGTTCTGTAGGCGTTGCCATTCTCTGGTCTGGGAACCAGCTTTCCATGAGAGCGCCGCTTGCACCAGAGAGTTAGTGCTGAGCTCCAGCCGCAGCTTTACGCCCGCAACTCGATGTCTCAGAAGCGGAACGAATTCATGTATACGGCCTTCTGTAAACATTTTATATAAGCTGCAATAACGCGCCAATCCGAACAGTATTCTGTATGAGTTATTGTACTGAATTCGGGACGGTTATACATCACTTGCTTGTATTTAGACCAGAGCTCGCAGGTATACATGCTGGTGAAGAACGATTATGCACAAAACAAAATTCTTTAAAATATATATATAAAAAGAGGAGGTAACAAGTAGATAGTAAATAATAATTAAGCAGAACAATCGTTACAAACGTTTTCGAAACGTGAACATGATTCATGTAACCAGCAAAGGTGTGCATTATAACTAGATATTCCAACTATTCGAATATCGAATCTATAAATATTCGAATATTCTGTGTTCGAATAGTTTCTCAAGTATGACAACAGTATGAAATTAATTTCAAATAAATCGTATTGCATATCAAAATTTATACGAAAACGAGCTAATTTACCATAGACTGATTATTTATTGTAGTTTTAAAAATACATATTTTAAAAATAACAACGCATTGAACGTTTCGTATTTTAAATTTGTTCCTAATTTTGATTTTATATTCGTGGCAGTTGAAAATACCCGTTCAGTAGTGGTTGACATTGGTTTAACTGTCAAAAGTGTTAAATAGTAGGTCTAAGTCTAGGTCTAGTAGGTCTTTTTTTTTTAAATTAATCAAATATCTAAAATCTTTTTTTTGAAAATTATTTGTAGTTTCTACGAGGGATAAAATAGTGCTTCTTAATTCAGTCTGCAATTCGGACGTCGATGAACTCTTCGAACAAGCAACTGGTATCTCCTCTACGTCCGAATCAAAATCCTGAGAATTGTTTAATAATTCATCCTTAGAAATTAGTAGGAATACTATTCGAATAGCTGCACAAATAGTCGAGTATCGAATAGTAAAAAAGGCCGAATATGTTCGAATATTCGGGTTGGAATCTCTAATTATAACCAATCACATTTTGTCTCGTTTCTATCATAGAAATACCTATTGCAATACTTTCAATAATCACTTTCGACTACTACCTGCGTATTACTGACGAATTATCCCATAATTTTAAACTCATTATTATTCACATAAACATTTATATGGACTAACCAAATAATGAAAGAGACAATGGCGGCCAGCAAGCACATCAAGACGGCTTAAGATATGTAATAAATCAATATGATACTGATTGTGTTACAAAATGTGGCTTTTGTTTAACTTACAGTTGAAAACTGGCTTCTAAAATAATACAGAGCAAATATTTTAGCACATACCTTACATTTCACTTCAATTAAATATATTTTCCTGATGAACAGCGACAAACGATGATCCGAACGATGAGTGTAATGCTGACTTGTGACCTTCTCCGTTTATTAGTTTAGGAACTAGAAGTTCCAATTTGTTTGTGAGGCATATTTATTACCCAAGGTGTCATATTCACCCATTTACCTTATATGATACAGAAATAAATGTATTTATTATTTAAGCAAAGGATTCAAAATATTATCTGAACTTTGCCCATTCTTTCTCTGATTACACTGAACTAAGCATTTTTTCCCTGTTTGAGATAATTTCAAACTGACTGCACGTTTAAAACTTAGTCTGTTTGATAACTTTATAGGGCTCTCATATACTACATAACTGCATCAGAACCTCATTTCACCTATAAAAGAGACTTAGCATCTTTTTTCCCCTTCGTGCGTCTTTGAGGTGAAATTTTTACGAAAATGCGCTATAATAATTAACCAATATTATTATTATTTATTTGTAATTGACAACAGTGTACTATTTGTATCCATTGTAGAATTGTGGTTGCGATGAACATTTGTACTTATTTGAACATTTCATAAATCTGTATATTCTATCATCAAAATGTTGATGTTCTATACAATAAATCAATGACTATTTCAAAATTATATTAGGGCGTATATTATGATACAAGTTCATATTTCGTAGTTCGTATTAAAAAGTTTGCCATCCCTGCTGTACGCAAACACGTATGTCTGAGATCAAAGCGCGATGGCTCTCGAGTTAAGGGAAGATTTTCACTATCCCTTCAAAGATAACCCTTAAATTACAAAACCAATTATTACACGAAATTACTCTACAGTAGATTACTTAATTTACACTTGTTAACCCTTTTCCCGCGGCTGTCTCCTCCTTGCGCGTGTCGCTTTCGACTCGTCGAGAAAAACGGCATTTATAATTATTAATGACGGTGTTAGCTCCACAAAACTCACTGACGGGCCGAGACAAAGGGATGAACGCGCGGAGAGCCCGGAGGAGAATGTTTGGGGATGCAAAGTCTTCATTTCATTATGTAGAGCCACTTATCTATTACGACGAGATTTAGACTCTGAATAATGTTTTTATTTCAGGGAGTGAAGGCTCCTGGGTTGATTGAATAATGACTTGGTTAATTTATTTTCCGTAGCAGAATTTTGCTTACGAAATCATTTTTGGAAAAGGATACGGAAATACGAAAGTTAATTTAATGCTGTGGTAATGCATTCGCTGAGAAACTGATGTAAAAAATAGCAATCATTCTTCATAAAACTATAAAGAAATAAACTTAGATGTAGAAAGACTAGAAAGATCAGATTTTTTTTAAATGATTACAATTATCAATTAAAATTCTTTGAAATGTTTCACGTCTACCTTGAATATTAATTTGCAAGAATAAAACATAAAGCCATTAGATATTATTAATTATATGTGTAAAAAAAAGATACATAAATGTGTTAAGGAGAACATATTTTTGTCGTAAAGTTGCATGTTCAGAACATAGTTTTAGATAGGAATAGGTCCAAGTTTGAATCCCAGTAATAACTAAATATTTTTTCGATAGATTGGTTTTCTTCAGTATCTTTCTAGTTGATTAATTTAATTTGTACATAAAAATATATTTAACATAAAGAAAAAAAATAATAGATTATCGAATACATACGAAAATAGATGTGAATGAGGAATATGATTGAAAAATTATTAAAGAAATAATAGATATATCATGGAGACGAAGCTATTTTTTATTATATTTAATGGAAAATATATGGAAGTATGCGTAATTACAGAACTTACGACCTGTCTTCGGCTGGCTTAAGTGATCACTTTATATAAATATAACGTTCACCGTTCTCACCCTTCAATCTCTATATCAATAAAAAGTTATATATATGTTAATATGTGGACTCGCTTAGAGTACCACTACACTATCGCCATCTATGGACTAAATTTGATCATTAATTTCCTGAAACAGCATATATGCCACAATGAGAATCTAATTATTTTTATTTTTTTTTTCTATTTAACCACAAATAAAAAAATCATTTATGATATATACCTAAAATACTAATTTGACGGAAAAAAAGGGTTTTGTTATCTTACTTTGTTAATTTAGGATATAACATATATTTAAGAATATCTATTATTTTATTAGTTATATATATACATATAAATATATTTCAATGATAAATAAATAACTAATTAATTTTTGATATGTAAATATTTTTTTAACTAAAATTATAAATATTTATATTTGTAAAAATTTTTGGTTATAAAAATGGAATAAGAATTCTGACGCTAGCTAAAAAATTTCATTACAAGTGAAATATTAAAAATATAACATTTAATAAAGTTGGTAGCTTTCTACTGGCAAAAATTAATGTGTCACTAGAGAAAAATGCAATGAATAAATTTAAAGGTCATTAACTAAGCTATCATAGCTCATCGGAAAAGCAATTTTCTGGTAACGAGAGGTCTTAAGTTCACACCCTTGTAGCAAGCAATATTTTCCCTTTTCATTTTCAAGTTGATTTAAAATGAAATTGTTTTTAACGATACCTTTTTTTATTACGATAGCTTCATGATATCTACATAAGGAGAAATTAAATATATATTTATATTAGTAATCTAGTAGAAAAAATTATAAACTAATTCACGTCCAATCGCCCGAAAGTTTTCTGTTTTCGGCTGATAAACTCAGATTAGCATAATTTCATTAAAACTCCAAATTATTTAAGGCCATTTTTTAACGTCGGGATGAACGTTAATTTATCAGGATGTTAAAAAGATAAATGACACCGCTTTTTAACCTTTAATACGAATTATATTTTATTCAAAATTGTGTCCTCGTATAAAACATTCAGTCGTTTACTAACTTTTTCAATGTGTCATTTTTTTGGTGGCATTTTTTAGTATACAGAATTTAAATGAGCTATTAATCTGTTTATTAAAAGAAGAGTGTCTGTTGGTTTGTTTATTTTTTATACAAATCTACAGTTTTATTCCGGGCTTGATGAAACTTTGCACACTTGGCCTTCAAAACAAGAGAAAGGTCACTGTCGACACGAGATTTCGAAAAATTATCCTAATCCCCTTTTACCAACCCTTAAACCAGAATTTTTGTACTTTTTGATGAAATTTTGCACATTCGACATTCAAAATAAGAGAAAAATTACTGTCTACATGAGATTTCGAAATACCACCTCCATCCCGCTTTCTCACCCCTTAAAGCAGAATTTTGGTTCTTCTTGGTGAAATTTTCTACACTTGACGTTCAAAATAAAAGTAAAATTACTGTCTACATCTGATTTCGTAAAAAACTACCCCCATCTCCTTAAATAAAGAATCTTCACTTTGCATAAATCCGGGCAACGCCGGATACTTCAGCTAGTATTTTGTAAAATAATATTATTTGTATATTTATTAATAGAACGCGGCATTTTTTCGTTTCGGAATCCTACTATTCTATCTTAAGATAAGCTATTAAGTAGTTTGTAAGTTATGAATGTAGATGTCACTGATGTTTTTGTAATGAGGTCTTGTTGCAAGAATATTTTTCAAAAACTTTAGAAACACTAAGAACATATAAAAATACAAAATAATCTTCGTTACGAAGATTATTCTCATCAATCGTAGGTAACTTTGAAACTAAAATCAGCGTTTTCTACTTCGATTTTAGTCGTCGTAGAGAAGCCCAATTTCTCCATGGGTGGACAAAACTATCGGAGCAGAGGAGTTACATGGCAAAATTTTCCCGGAAAAGGTGGCAAAGTCATGAAAAGACCATCATCTTCACTATGTAATGCTATAAGTACTTCAGTGTTCGCCTTCTGGTCAGTCAGTATTTGATTTTCACGTCCTGGAGAATGGATATTTTTATACGTAATACATAATCATCATGTAGTGCCAAAACTATCAGGAAACCAATGACTAGTGATATCATATTTCATGTTTACAATTTTAATTCTATGCGTATTCTAGATATCCTTCAAAATATATTCGTTCTTATATCCTTTTTCACGCTGTCTTTTCAGAGGATCATCAACCTTACGATGAATCTTTTATCCCCGATTAGTTTTTTCTCCCCGATCTGTATTTTTCTCTCGATCAGACTTTAAATAATAATGGATAATTTGTATAGCGCCATTTTCGTAAAAACTTTCACCTCAAGGGCGCCCCCCAATCAGTCTATTCCCCCTAATCTGTATTTCCCCGTATTGTATAATCGGAGTATTTTATGTACATTATATTCTGGGCTTCTTAAAGAGCTGACTTATTTGTTATTGTATTTCGGATTCTTCACAATCTCCCTTCACTCATGGATCCATATATACTCCATAAGTTTAGCCTAGATAGCCGAAATGGTCGTCCAATTATTTGGAAATATTATATATGGAACCAAAAAATCGAGTTTGATTTATTGTATTAATCAGCACGATATTATTTACCTCTCTCATACTCCAGGTTTCACTTTAATATGTAGTATTTTATACAAAGTTATTTTAATTTTTATTATGTAGATTTCTGGACCTTAGAAGTATCACGTATTATTTACCATATAGAAATAAGTTGAAATTTTGTTTTTTTTGCTTAACCGTAACAGTATTAACTATAAAGAGTTTATAATTATGTCATCTTGAAAACTCAATGAATTATAACAATGAGTTATCCTTTTAATATTTCCAAGCAGTCCTTCTGCATCAATTGGGTAACCATATCTCCCATCCCTATAAAATTTGATATTAATGAATATCGTCAGTAATTGAATCTAAATTAGATAATTTGTGTGTGACTCGGAAATAAATATATCAAGACTTTATTACTTTTTAATTTTATAAACACCACCCTGCGTTGTCATTAAATCTTTCCGCCACAATATTTATATAGGCTTCTTACCCGAGTGGCCCCACCAACATCCCTCATAAATCACATCTCTGATAAGTGGCCATGTATTTAAAAAGATGGTCCATAATCTTATCGCAAACATGGAAATACTATAGCCTTTTTTCTGAAAGAATTTTTATAATATAGTTTTATATAATCATATCATTAATATTTTTGCGGAGTTTTTCAAAAAATAACTAAAAATGAATAAATAGGTACGTTACATAATAACTATATATATAGAGTGTCTGTTTGTTTGTTTTTTATATAAATCTACAGTTTTATTCCGATCATAATGACATTTTGCACACTTGACGATCAAAATAAGAGAAAAATTATTTTCTAGATGAGATTTCAAAAAACCACCCTCATCCCCCTTTTCCACCCCTAAAAACATAATTTTAGTACTTTATGAAATTTTGCACTCTTGACCTTCAAAACAAAAGGAAGGTAGATGAGATTTCGAAAAACCACCCTCATCCCTCTTTCCCATCCCTTAAAGCAGAATTTTGGTACTTTTTGATGAAATTTTGCTGATTTTGATGATCAAAATAAGAGGAAATTTCTTTCTTAATGAGATTTCGAAAAACTACCCCCATCTCCCTTTTCCACTCCTTCATGCATAATGTTGATACTTTTTGATGAAATTTTGCACACTTGATGATCAAAATAAGTGAAAAATTACTGTTTACATCTGATCTGAGTAGGAGGGGTGCGATAGGTGTGAGGAAGGTGAGTGGAGGGCAAGAGGAAGGCGAAAGAGAAGAGAGCGGGTGGGCGGTGGGAAGGGAGTGAGAGGCGTGCGAAAGGGGAACAGAAAGCATGAGAGAAGTGAGCGGGAGGCAAAAGGAATGTGAGAGAAAGGTGATAAGGAAGACACAAAAAGTGGTGCAGGAGGGGTGTGAGTGGGGAGCGGAAGAGGAGTGGGAGGCAAGTGGGAGGCGATGAAGAGACGAAAGGGAGGGTAGTGAGAGGCGATAGGGAAGTGAGAGAGAAAGGAAGTGGGAGGGGAGTAGGGACTTGGTGATTATATCTTGCGTAGTATTCTAATCTTATAAGTAATAAGAGGAAGATCACTGTCTATCTAAGATTTCGAAAAAAACTACCTCTATCCCCCTAAATGAAGCCTCTTCACTCTGCCACCTCGGGTAACGCCGGGTACTTCAGCTAGTTTAATATAATTACATCAAAGTTTTAAATGTTACCGTTATATTGTGTTAGATATAAAAGAAACAATTTTTCCCTTCACTATTTGTTAAACAATACTCGTCGGGAAAAAAAGATTTTCTGTATTTTTTATGACAGTGGAACAGAGAGTTATTTTTATATTATACACAAACAAAAACATTTTTTTCTTTAAGGAGAACACATTGTTATTGTGAAATTGCAATTTTTCAGAACATAGGTCTGTGATATTTTTAATACAAATTGAATGTATTAATTAGAAATATATACATACAAAATCAAGGATAAGATGAGATTCAGGTTCGAATCCCGGTTGCAACAATATTTTTTCGATAAATTGATTTTATATGAATATCTTTTTGATTAATACATTTAATTTATATTAAATAATAACTCAATTAAAATTTGGAGCAAACGACACATTAAACGGTTTTTGTGAAAAAAAAAATTTTACACAGTATAGTAGTATTACACAGCTTTAATTTTAGATTTCCGATGATTGAAATGGACATGTTCGTTTTCTGTTTGAAAAATGTACCTTCAGAATATATACCCAAATATTTCAAAGGAAATAAAGACTTCACTCAAAAATAATAAAGTAATGAAATAAATTTCCCTACGCGTAAAACACAGAAGCACATTGTAACATTCTATATCAAATTTGGTCAAATCCACTTTTTAATAAAAAATGAATGATGATTTGGTGATAAATTTTTTCATCAAAAAACGAAAATATGGTCTCTCCGAGCACTTTCACAATATATAGAATTCAGCAAGGTTGCGTATGACGTGATTGGTTCATTTAGATTTGACGCTGTTTAAAAATGGTCCTACATTTACAAGTTTGTTTTAACTAAAGGGTGTACAAGAGTGGAAAATTTAAATTTGGCGCCATTTTTTCGTATTGTGCTTTGACAGTCAAACTATTATGACAGTCCACACCATTATTAAAAATGAATCGTTATTCGACATTATTTAATTTGATTAAATATTATTTCAAAAATTGTGAATGTTTGACTATTAATGTTCCAAGTGCATTAAATGTGAAGAGAATAATCGAAAAAATTGAGGATACTGGCTCCATCACTCATGTCAGACTATCGACACGTGTTTATCCTGGTCGTTCAGCAGAAAACATCACGGCTGTTTGCCAGAATGTGGCCGAGAGTCTGGGAATATCCATTCGCCATTGTGCTCAAAAATTTAACATTTTGTGGATGGTATGAATCTCGAAGACATGTCATTTTTGAAGTCAAAAGTATATGTCGACAAGCCCACGACCATCCAAGCCTTGAAACATTTGATTAGATGCTGTATCACTGAAATCCAGCTACAGTTATGCCAAATTGTGATAAAAAATTTCCTTAAAAGAATGCTAATATGCTAGCAAAGCCGAGCAGGGCATTTATGCGTTGTTCCAACATGTCTACTTTATGATTAGATCAAAATTTCGGTATTTTCTCAAAAAAAACTGTGTTTTATTTAAAATTTCCGCTCCTGTTGGGGCACCTTTATAAGACGTTGGATTTGGCACGTAAACCACTTTCAAAGGAAATATTTCATTGACAGTAAAAAAATTGCAGTTGACCACTTTTGAAAATTATTTCCTGATATAAGATATATCAAGCTTCAAATGTTAAAGTTACCGCTATTATTTTGAATCTTCCACTAAGGATTATTACATTTTAGAAATAGCAATCTAGAATCTTACCAAAGCATGCTGATGATCGATTTTTTTCACTTACTATATATAATATTGTTCATTCTAGAACTTCCAGGTGTTTTACAGGTGTTTTTTTTTAAGATTTAAAAATATATTTGAATAGTAAGATTGTTAATAATTACTTAATTTTTAGTTAAACAAATATTGAGTTTTATTAGCAAGTCACGCTTAACACATATCAAACTGAATGTATGTCCCCCAAAATAATTAATCAAAAGTATACTATTCCTGGCATTTTTCCGCTTGTCCGATATGTAAAATACTTCTGACAAAACGTGGGGTTCAGTTCTATAAAGGCTAAGCTTACTAAATAAATAACAATCAGAGTTTTTATTTTGCTATGCAACCCCACATTCTGGTCTGTTTTAAATTTAATAATTCGCGAGACATGATATTTAATTACTAGATGAAGAATCGAAATAATATAATAAAATAGAGGCTTGTGTTTGTTGGGTCAGAATTATAGATACAATTTTAGTACGTAGTATAAATGATAATAGTTATAGTTATTACTGATGATAATAAAATTATCTAACCAATATAATATTCCGACTAAAATATTATAGTAATATTGTTATTTATGCTGACCGAAAATCTAATTTTTATTTATCATAAATTCAATTTGATACGGACCAAAATACTGGCCAAATCAATAGTAAAAATATTGATTAAGGGTAGATTTGAATACACCATTAGGTAAATAAAATAATTTATTTAAATAGGCAGAATTGTCACGTTTCTTTTAATAGTCATCACATTAAAAAAAATAAAAAAAAGATGATCCCTATGTTATTACATATTCCGATTAACATGCAAATTAAACTTAATATAATGACAAATTCAGACGCATTTTTTCATATTTCTCATTCCCATATACATATACCTTGATAAATTTATATTTATTTTAAAACGACCACACTACATAGTCCCTTTTACATATATGTTCTATAAAAAATAATAAGTAACGAAGTGCTGTAATATTCTTACATATGAATGTTACGAAGTCATTTTTGAGACAAATATTTTCCCTGTAGGGGCATCAAAATGTGTTTTAAATATTTTATCTAAATGTATATGTATGAAGAAATTCTAAATACAATAAGTATCACTACGTTAATAAAAATAAAATGTGCTAAATTATCCAGTCGAACAATTATTAAAGTTTTTTTCCATTTTATTTAACATATATAATATGTGAGATATAAATAAATAAAAACTCCACCGCTATTATCTTAAGCCTCATGCTGCCAGGACCGCCCGAAGCGGACGACAAAAAACGGACACATTTTCCGCAGATTTGGGTTCGTTCAATTAAAAAGGATTTGAAAGTGGCGTCTATCGCACTGCTTTCTCCATAATATTGTATTTACAAAAAAAATAATAGCGATACGTATGCGTATGCGGAGTACATGTCGTATAAACATTTTGAGTATTTTTTATATTATGGTAAAAGCTTGTACTAGAAGATTCAAAACTTCAATATCTTAGCTATTAGAAGTAGCACTAGTTGTATTGAATATCTTTGATGTTGTGTTTACAGCTGCTGCTACAATATGCAATAAGGTACTATTAAGGAGAACACATTCTTATTGTGAAGTTGTAATTATTCAAAACATAGGTCTGTGATGTTTTAAATACAAATTTAATGTATTAATTTTAAATATATTAAATTAGTATTTAATAAGGTACTAGTAGCTATGTCAACAATCTAAATTTTTCTTTGTTATTATGTACTGTACCCGATACATTGTTGTTGCTTTATCCTATGGCGCCAGCTATTTACTAGTGTGCCCGTAGTTATGTTCTTGCATGAAGAATATCGGTAGAGATGATGACGTCAATAATATTAGCGTTAGTGTTGGTAACAATTTGGTATTTATTTACGATCACAATATTATAAATTACTATAGTGTTATCTGCGTGGGGAGACGCGAAATAGACTATTCTCCCGCGGTCCGTCATACTTAAAACATTCTCCCTGACATACCCATCCACACGCAATATAAACCTTTTTGTCCCGTACGCGCGTGCGCCAGTCATAACCTGTATTTCGTAGACATCACATTTTTTCGATCTTTTAACGCGGTTCTCACATAGCTTTTGCACATTGTGTTATTTTATTAACAATCAAACTTATTTCTTTTTGATGTATATTGACAAAGTTAGTTGCCTTTACATGCCGCCATTTATACTAAGATTCAACCAATACTAGTCTTCGCTACTCTGAAACTTAAATGGTCGCCAGTATATAATATAGCTAGTTTTTAAAAGAAGTTGGTGCATCTGTCACATGCATTTTGTTTTTTTAACAAGAATATAAGTCCATTAGTAAAATATATTGTTGTTCAAGCATATATCAGTTTTTATCTAAATAAAAGAAAATATGGAGATTGCTGAAATTGTGACTAGAGTTTCGAAATTAAGTTATACTTGTCAAAATTCTGCCATCAAAAATAAATATGTGTGTGTGTGTGTGTGTGCGTGCGTGCGTGCGTGCGTGCGTTTGTGCGTGTGTGTGTGTGTGTCAAAAGAGTGAGTAGATGAGTGGTGGGGGACAGACATTATAAGAGGCCGTCTCTGAGGGAACGGGGCTCTTCCATTACAGCTCCACCTGAATAACTAGTCTATCTCTAAAGTGTATAATTTATAATTACTGTAATACTTGCTCTAATAAACTTATTACTGTTACCAAGACATACTGAGTTTTTATACTACAAAAATTGGACTCAAAGTAATTAGTCAGTAATCAGAAGACAGAACCCCTAAGAAATCTGGTGATACATGAACAGTTATCACAATAATATTCTTATTTATCTTTCAACTTCTTTAAATTTAAACAAGCAAATTGCAATGTAATATCATTGTTGTAAGTAGCAAGTTTATGTGAATATAAAACTTTGAAACAATTTTCCCGCTTAGCCTCTAAAGAAATGTAATCTCACGGTTAAACGTGATGAGATTTCAACTTTGGCGGTATTTTGGATTCTCTAACCAGAACAAAGCATTGAAACAAATTAGATAAAATATACAGAAATATGTATATATAAAAACACGAGACTCGAACCTAAAGCTTTATGTTTGTGGTAGACTGCTTTAACAATTACGCTGTAATAACCGTCAAATGGAATGCCATCGAATTTTAAAATTTTTAAGATTCTCTCGTTGGAAGCGACTATCTTTTTATTTACGTGTTTTTCTTTATTACGTCAAGTACAGCCCGCTAGGTGGCGTCAAGTCTTGCAGTATATTTTTATTAACGGAATATTTTAACATAATTAAAATACCAACTTTAATTTTGAATGAAATAATAAATTACGATGCACAGAAAAAATATAATCATCACATTTTATTTAATTTGCTTTAATCATCACGAAACTATAATATAAAAATTCATAACTATCGTTTTATTGAAAATTCTAATTTGTAATGTTTTATTTTACAGGTATAAATTTTATATATAATTAAATGATAAACTCACGTACCTATTTATTACCTATTGACTATGCTCCTCCACTTTTCATGCAGATCTGAGGGCTGCCACCACAGAAGTGCCTATTACCTTTTTCACTTGGAAATTTATTTGTAAAGTTGCAATACACATACAATAAACAACATGGTCCCTCGTTCGAGGATGACATCTGCCATGGTTTATCAATTATGGGTTATTTAAGGTATTTAGGGTAGATGGTGTTGCACTGTATCACACACACGCAGTCTTTGGAATAATGAAAAGATTCGTGTGTTCCAAGATGACTGGAACTCTCCGCTATTTTGCAACCTTCATGCAGTACATGCATACCCACGTTTCAAAGGAAATTAATACTTCACTCTAGTGAAATGTTTCAATTTCCCTACGTGTGATACGCGGAAAGACAGTAGAATTTAATATACGTAATTTTCTCTCTCTCTCTCTCTTTTTCTATCTCGGTCGACGTGCTCATTACTGAGCATTGCGGTTCTCTATTCTGCTTCCTCAGCGTAAACTGTTTGCATCTACTCTTCACGATCTTGGGCCTTGCTTAGTGCAATGTCTAACAGGGCTCCTGTTATTACACGGACTTGGTCTGTCTGTAAATTGTCCATGATCACCAATTTCTTCAGGCTATTTTCATCGCTTCTAACTAGTGATAATAAACCGTTACGTAACTGTGATTATATTGATGATTAGTAACTAAGATTTAATTATGATCGATTTAACTACTAAGAACACATTCTTATTGTGAAGTTATAATTATTCAAAACATATGTGATATTTTAAATACTAATTAAATGTATTAATTATAAAGATATACAAATAAAATGAATTATATCGAAAAATATTATAGTTGCGCTATCGAGATTCGAACCTGGATTTCATTTCCAATCCGAGGAAGGTGCATTACCAACTATGATACAGCGACAATATTTTTGACGACAAATTTTTAACAATTTAATAAAAATGAATTGTTAATTCTGGCGTTTGCTATCAATTTACTCAATGGTATTTGAGATTCCGTAAAAATAATGTAGATGGCTTTTAAATAATGGAACGATAGATGTATTCATTTGAAAAGTTGTAACATAAAGGTTCGAAAATTTGTCGTCAAAAATACTGTCGCTGTAGCATAGTTGGTAATAAACCTTCCCCGGATTGAAAAAGAAATCCAAGTTTTAAATCCCGGTAGCGCAACAACATTTTTTTTCGATAGAATTGATTTTATATGTATATCATTATAATTAATACATTTAAATAATATTTAACATTTAACTGTAGAAGGTTTGCTTTCTAGTGTACCAGTCATTGATTGAAGATTTATGTTACTCAGTTATCAATTATCGTTACAATCAAACAAAATTGCAGTCAAAATGACAGTTAAAAATAACGATTTTACCATAATTGCTTCTAATAACATGCCCGAAGTTTAAAAGGAAGAATTATTTTCCTGAAGAAAAAAAATAATTGAAACATTCGAATTGGAGACATGTCATTTTCAATATTGACGTGCTTGTTGATACTGAGCTAGTGGTCAAGAATTCGAGCCTCGTTCTAGAAGGCCATCGAATAAGTCCATCTTTCATAGCACAAACGCTTAGCTTAGTTTGAAAATAGTAAGAATATTGATGTGATACATATTCCGTGTAAGCATATCTATTTAAAATAAAAATTCTATCAATAAAATTACCTAATTTACCACACTTATTTAAGCATCCCTTAGTACTCTTATTAAGACGTATGCAATTATTTAGATTTTGATCTCGAGATCAGCATGAGATTGGTAAAGAAAGACCAAAACTCAAGTCCGAGTACACGACGTTCGATTTTATAGCGAGTCTAAAACCTAAAACCATAAATACTTTATGACTACTCTATTTATTCTGAAAGTTAGACAAGCAGAATACATTAAATTATAAACATTATTGCGTTTTAACTGTTACTGAGGAGAATCAAATTCATTCAACTGAAGACAAATTAACATAAATGGTCAATAGATTGACATTTGATATTTGAAATACAACAAACGTGAAGTATGGCGCAAGACTATAAATCTTTGAAATGTACATCGGGACTACGAAAGCCGAGAGTTGTCTTCAAAGAATCTTTTCGAAGCAAAATCTATGATCTTAGAGATTCTTTCGAGTCGAAAATTTCCAACAAATACCTTCTCTGGACACGGGTAAGAAAACAACACCTAAATTACAGTTTAATAACAAATATTTTATTTTATCAAAAGTACTTTCTCTTTTGGGAACGTGGGAAAGTTCAAAAGGCAACGAATTAATGGAAAAGTTGACTTGTGAAACTACTTTAAATTGCCGAATTTGTGCATGTATTTCGAACTGCTAGTGAGAATTAACTTTCCAGCGTCAACTTGACAAAAGTTTGGTAATTAGCAGCAAACTGTTTACGGTTCCAAGTTAAATATTTAGGGGAGGCGTTAATATTTAACTATTGAGCAAATGTCCGGTGGTGTATCCCTGTTTAACTGTGGTTTTTAATTAAAACAGTTGAAAGAAAAATACATCAAACTGTTTCGGGATTTATGTGAGTGGATCCATCAACTAGATGAAAGTAATTTCAAATTAGATATTAATTAATTCAATTAAAACATTTTCAAACGGTTTCAAGTAGTGTGGGGGAGAAGAGTGACGTAAAATAATTGTAGAAAGATTTAAACTACTTAAAAATACAGGGTGATTTAGATAAAAAATTTAAAGGTGATGGAAATATACAAAGAATGTATAATAAAGTGAAATTTCTCATGTTGTTAATGTTTTTGAGGATTTAATTTTAGCTCATACCTTAATACATGTTTGATATCATTGCACGCACATAGAGTATTTAAAATTCTTCTCTTGTCGTCTTTTTATAAATATTCTCAAATAATACCAGCTGATGATGAAAGAAGTCGTGACGTTAGTTCACTTCATACAATATTTTAAAATTCAAAATTGTTGATCGTAAAACTAATTTTTAGGTTAATTCTAAAATAATGGCTGGTGTTAATTTTCAAATTCAATTAAACATTATTTTAGAATTAATTAATTGAATGAACCATTTTATTCTACATATTTTTGCCTGTAGAAGCAGAACTTGGGTAGATTAGAATCCATAAATTAACTACAGAATCACAAATTATGTTTAAATGTGTGGCGTTTTCCCTAGAGCAGGTCTAGCCGAAATGGAAAAATAACGTAATATTGTGAAAAAAAAATTAATACACGTATTTTACATTTTTAAAACTTTTTCTAAAGAATCCAAGTAATACAATTAAATATCTGACTCAATAAATAAATATAGAAAATTCATAATTATCAAACATTACGAATGAATAAATATTTTCTAGTAATGAACTTTCGTAATCATAATCGGTCATTATTTTTAAGTATTATTTTTACTAAATTCATTAGATATTAAGAATTGAGATTTAAAATCTAACTTTAAAATATCGGCATTTTCATCTGAATCACTCTGTATGTATTATATTTAAGTTTCCGTTCGTTAAGTTCGTTCGTAAGTTTACAAAATAAATAACATATATATATATATATATATATATTTACCAGTAAAGTTAAGAAATCTTAGTTAACGAAGCTACATATATTTTACATCAGTAGTAATTAGAAGTGTAATTAATACCAACTTGGATAATCAAAAGATAAAGAGTAAAATATAGAAAGATAGTTCATGTTAGATCTTCCTTCATTCTTGTCGGTCCCGTCGGTCATGACTTGAAGTCATAAAGATTTCGATTGCGATTTTCATGAATATGAATCTCTTCTTGAATATATTTCTCTACGTCCCCTCTATCCTTGTGGCTAACTACAACAAGCCACTCTAGTATATCTTCCCGTTTTAAAAGATTCTCAAAAAATTTGAGAGAAACTAAAATCGTGCTTGATAATTGTCAATTATTATTTAAATAATGTTGCTTATTCCAATGTACCGCGATCTACGAGTATATTCTGCCTACCGTAATAATTATATTCCATATGTTTAAATTTAATTATAGGCGGATTAATCAATCCACTGACAATTATATTTGTAAAATATTAAGATTTATCTATTGCTCTTTAATAATTGAATCAGTCGTACCATGTATGTACTTGTAGTACCTTTTATCTTTGATTAATTTAACTGTCTGTTGTGATAATCTAATTATTTATAATTAACTTTGTTTAAACCACTTCGATTAATTTAACGTCCACCGGTTTTGATACTACTGTAAATTTGTAAAGATGGATTCGCACTAACTTCATATTTTATTTATTTATTTGATAAGATTTTTTTACAACAATAGAGTTATGCACCCCCAAATAAGAAAGATCTTAAATATGAATGAAATATATTAATTAGAAAGATATACATATAAAACCAATTTTATCATTAACATACCAGGATTCGAACCTGGATCTCTTTTCTAACCGGGGAAGGTGCATTATCCAACTATGCTACAGTGACAATATTTTTAGTGACAAATTTTCGAACCTATATGTTACCTTTTTGATATTAATACATTTAATCGTTCCATTATTTGAAAGAGCCATCTAACTTATTTTTACAGAATCTCAAATACCTTTGAGTAATCTGATAGCAGACGCCAGAATTATCAATTAATTTTTAATAAGAAAGATTTTAAATTATGGGGGTGGCTATCAACATTTATATAAAACAAGATCAAGATCTACTAGATGTAAGAAATTATTTACAACTAATAAAAAAATATATACATACATCTATAATAATACAATGTGAAAATGAACAAAATACAAGAAATTGATCAGATTAGAACTTGGAAAAGATGTAAAATATATAATTATTTAATGATTTTGAAGACATTTAAGCCATTTTAGAACCTATTTTTTGTACACATTTATATTTTCTGCTAATTTAATTGATTTTGGCAGTTGGTTATACAATCTAGGAGTAATGTATTATGCATGTCTCTGTCCTATTCCTGATTTTGACATTTTTAAAATAACATGTTGATCAGTTTTGCTTCGAGTATGATAGTTGTGGTGAATTTTTATTTTATCTTCTTTAAAAATATGAAATAGAACAGTTTTTTATTAAATTAAGAAGATAAATATAATACAGGAAAATCTTTAAAAACTTGTTTGGTTGGGTTATTTCGAGCCTTTTTAAAAATCATTTTTATTATTATCTTTTGAGTTGTAATTATTGGTTTGATATATATGGGACAAGTTTCTGCCCAACCTAGTATTCCATATTGTAATATTGATTCAACCAATGCATGGTATATCATTTTAATAGTTTGTTTAAATTACAATATTGTCTTAGGATATAAAAGTAGAATAAAAATCTACGTAATTTATTAATTAAGAGGGTTATACTGATCCATAGAATAAAATATATAAAGAAATCAATAGTCGGACGGGGGCATGACCTAAGTGTGGTTAGAGTGGGTGTGGCGGGAGGAGATGACAAGTTAATATATTAAATATTAACAGATTATTTGTTAGATTTAATTGGTAGTTAATTATATTAGATTTAGTTTCAAGGGATTTTTTAATTATTGAAGTTTTTAAATCTAATCTAATCCAAAGCTTTTTTTATTTAATTTTACTGCTGTCTTCTTTTCACAAGTGAGTATAATTACTATTATTTTTAAATTATTATTACATATGCATCAGTAACTAATTCATACAAACAGTAGATACCATTCTTGATTATTTCTCTTTCCCGCTTAGAATGTTCCATTTTTTCAATAAAATCTCATTAATATTAACACTACGTGGATAGATTCTTCATGACATAACCTCAGATTAAAAGGGATATTGTACACTACAGGGTTAATATTCATTCAAACAAGAAACACAAGCTTACTATTATACATGCAAGTTCTCACTTCTCCGTAAACACCCGTCTGCTAACACCGAACAATGCCGAGCGTCAAATGTTTTGATTATTGGCCTTGAGAACCAAACGCTTAATAACATTTAATGTTAATATTTAAAAAAAATTAATGTCTATATATGTTTTTAATCTTATAAAGGAGAACACATTATTATTGTGAAGGTGTAATTATTCAGAAAATAGGTCTGCGATATTTTAAATACATTTAATTTGTATTTTCAATACAAAGTAAATTTAAAAATATGTTATTTTAGATTGATAACTTTGTTTTATTAACCACTTAATGAATTAAATACGTCTACTGGTTTCGAAAAATATAATTTTCTTATTCAGGATGTCATTTACTAATCAAAAACATATGCTATATTCTTTCTTTAACATAATCTATTTTTAAAAAACAATAATTATTTTAAAATTTAATTTAGTACCTAAATTAAACTGTTACTTGATGATACAAAATTATTAGAATAATTTTTAGGAATGTGACTTGTGGTTATATTTAGTTGGTTGTTTATAATACTTTGGCCAGTTTTACACGCTTTATTTATTTACAATGATTGCAAATTATTCAACTTTAGACAAACTTTATTTACATGTAAAATAGACAATCCCAAATTTGCATCAAAAGTATTATCATTTTCTAACAATTGATTAGAAAATTCTGAAAAATCATCTCAAATGCTCCTTAACTCTCATATTAAATGGATTTTAACCACAAAGTTGATTTTACTAATCATAATAATATTAAAAATATGTGTTGTCCGAGGAAGGTGGAAAGAAATCCAGGTAGCAACAACAATATTTTTTAATATAATTAAATCAATCTAATTAATACATTTAATTATTATTTTTAATGTTAATCATAATAATACATTTGATTAGTATTTTTAATTTTAATCATAAAAATAATTATCAATTATTTCATTTCTATCTTAATGTACACTACAATATTTATATAATCCATTATTTCCAATTAAAAGCAATCAACTTTTTATTTAAAATGAATCTCAAAAACCTGAAAAAAAAATTATAATAATTATTTTTTTAAATTAGACTCAACATATACGTGTATCCGTTGACTCGATTAAGTGTTTTATTTATAGATTTTTTGCAGTATCTTTCTAAGTGACGTATAATTTATTTTAAATATCAAAGAACGATGTTCTAAATTGTGTTCTTAAATTACAACTTCAAAATAAAATTGTGATTTCATTAAAATATATAAAATATTGTCACAATTCTTTGGTCCGGGCTGTTACCAGGGAGACAGCCTTGCATGGCGTCTCATCAACCCTTAGCTATTTAAATTAGGCTATTCTATTCAAAATTTCCTTAAAGTGCTTCTTTCACCATTTTACCATTATCATATTTCCAACAACGGTCTCAAGAATCTCGAGCCTGTCTCCGTTATCATGTTGCCTAGAATATCACATTATTAATTTATCCGTACCAAATTTTGAGTTATACCTAAGCGAATCATAAAAATAAAATTATATAATAACTCTTCAGCGCTTTCGTTCCGGCCAAAGATGCGTAACATAATATAGTACTCGTACAACATCAAATACATTAAAGTTTTCGTATAACTTCTCAGTATTCTGTGAGATTTTAAAATAAATTAAAATGTGATTTTATTATACTTTTGTAAAAATATTTTGAATAAAAACACGCTTTAATATTTCGATATTCTGTTAGCTTAAATTCAAGAAGTAATTTTAAAATAAATACTTTGCGTTTTCTAAAGTTTCATTGTCATTTTTAAATGAGTTAAAAAGTACGTACAATTTTAAAAATGTATCATTAGAGGAATACTGTTAGGGAAAAAAAACGAAAAAAAATTGTATTTTTAACACTACCTTGCACTAAAGGACTGTAAGGAAAATATTTCAAAAAAGTTTAAGATATGCGAAAAAAGCGACTGAGTTGAAATATGAATAAATTAATTTATATAATAAAAATTCTAAGCTATGTTTGATGTTTTTATTTAAAAAAATAATAATTAAAGCCACTCACGAAGAGTAATTCGAAATACTATCTTATTACTGCCATAGATAAAAATATCAACATCCATGCATTCATATAAATGTCAAGAAAACAATATCTTTCTTGATTTGATGTGTTTACTTTTCAAACGTTATAAATATCAAACGTCAACCAGGATAGAAACTTTGGCATATCTTATTAAAATATTATTATTTTTAACAATAATTATATCGGTTTCGATATCTGTGTACTTTGTCAAGACCAGATATTTTAGATGATTTTTTTTGTAGAGATCTTTCTAAATAATTAAAATTACAAGCGAGAGAGCGATCGGCTATTCCCTATACAAATATGTTGATTTTTTTTTTATTGGCAATTTTTGTATTTACATGTACGGATTCAAATCCAATAATAAATTTATATAAAAGTCATAGATAAAAGCGCAATATTATCATAGATAGTTTCACGGTTTAGTTAGTAAGGTTGATTAAAAAAAAAAATTCCAGAGGGAACGAATTATTATTTCTAAACCGTTAATCGACATTATTTAATTTCTCTATTGTATTACATATTTAAAAAAAAATTTGTTACTGATAAAATTTTTGTTTACTTAAAAATTTGTGTTACTTACTAAATTATTAAAATTTTTATGTTTTTTTATGCGTACTTTAACTTTAATTTACTATGTTAATTACTTTTTTTTTATAAAGTTGGAATAAAAGAAAGAATATTATATTATTTAAGATAAATAGATCTGTATACATATAACTGTTATGTATACAATTCTATACCCTTTAATCGATCTTAACCAAATTTTGTGCAAAACATAGACATCATCCCTTTCTCCCCCACCCCATAATATAAGTGCATTTTATGAGGAATATGCCATCCGCTTCATTTTTTTCTCAACTGACTCTAGCACCCTGAGTAAAATATAGTCAAATGTGAATTAAATATATTAATTAGAAAGATATACATATAAAATCAGTTTTATCGAAAAATATTGTGGTTGCGCCAACGGGATTCGAACCTGGATCTCTTTCCTAACCGGGGAAGGTGCATTATCCAACTATGCTACAGCGACAACATTTTTAGCGACAATTTTCGAAACTATATATTATCTTTTTGATATTAATACATTTAATCGTTCTATTATTTGTAGCTGTAGCATAGTTGGATAATGCACCTTCCTCGGTTAGGAAAGAGATCCAGGTTCGAATCCCAAGAATATTTTTCGATAAAATTGATTTTATACGTATATCTTTCTAATTAATATATTTAATTCATATTTAAAATATCACAGACCTATGTTCTGAATAATTACAACTTCACAATAAGAATATGTTCTCCTAAAAATATAGTCACCCGCCTCCCCTTGCCTGCATCAAATTCTGAACACAATGTTATTATTTAGGGTCTATGTAAAAATAATGGCACCACCATTCACCTAAACCACTATTTAAAATTATAATTAAATCTGAATTCTGGTAAACTCCGGATACCGACCGCTAGTTTAATATAATATGTACTTTTAATTTTAAAAGAGAGTCAAGCATGTATATAACTATTTCGAAATTGATATCTTTCTCTGGTCAAGAATCCGAATCTCCAAATGAAGGCAGGTTGCAATGTAAAACTGCTGCTATAACCCAGCTGTAGTCTGACACCAGCAACACGATGTCTCAGGAGAGGAATGAATCCTTAAATAATATGGCCAAACACCGTGGAAACTCTGCGATACGATACGATGCCAACCCGAAGAGCAACCTGTACGAGTTATTACACCTTACCTTTACTCGTAGATTACAATTTCGTACTTTGACCAGAGCTCACAAGTGTTCCAACGAGAGGTAGCAAATTTATTTGTATAATAACACGATAAATAAATACGAGGCGCCTTTTTTAAATTAGTAGGTACCGTTGCCGGATAATTACGATATAGCGATACAGTTGCGTTGTTACGCATGCATAATGTTTTCCTTCATATGAGACATTCACATAGTGTAGCCATCTTGCAGTGAGTAGTTTAAATATTCAAGACAATATATCAGCCCGCCGACTGTGAGATATGTACGGTCCGTGATTCGTTTCAACGTTTTCATTCCAAGCGACATTGTTCTATGACGAAGGTATACAAAAATTAGTGCCCCGTTATGACAAGTGTCTTATTAATAGTGGCGACTATGTGGAGAAGTAGTTTAAGGTGTGTAGCGTCCGAATAAAGTAAAGTATTGTAAAAATGATGTTTTGTTTCTTTAAGAAATATACCGGTACTTACTTAAAAAACGCGCCTCGTGTATATAAAAATACACATATGTATCTTTTTTTTTTCCTCATTCATGTCAGTATTAAAATATATTTAGTAGCCTCATGCAGATGAGACTCAGCTAGTAATGCACCTCTTCAAGTCACAGTACTGGGTCGTATTCACAGCTGACTTCAGTAACGCATCTGTCCATCACTGTGACACTCTTCCTGGTATTTATTATTAAGCCCAAATTTGGACCAGGATATATTCTCATTTTTCTAGATTGTCACATTATGTGGCAGAAAACTGGTAGAACCTTTTGTTCACAGCTGTAGATAGATAGGAATTGCTATGGTTGGATTTGTTGCACGATTTAGGCATGTGTGCTTCATATTCCCGCTTCATTTAATATATGTACAGTGGAACTCCGATTTTAAGTTTTTGAAGGGAGCAACAACTAAAAATGTAAACAAAGGGTAAATGTAAATTGAGGGTATTAAAAAATACAGATTATTTATTTTTTGTTTTTTGCTGCATGTGTTTTTGTTGTTTTCAAGTAGTTCTTTCAATATTATAAATAAAATTACAGGTTTCTGGTGGTACATTGCTAATACTAGTAAAATGTGCTTTGAGGCCTTCAATATGCCTCATGGCATTGTCTTTTTTAGGAACTGGGTTTATGGAATGAGCAGATATTTCTTCTTTGTAGGTAGGTTATTTTTCTGTTAAGTTTTTGTTTATGCGACTGTCCACTCTTTCATCAATTTCCACTACGTCCGATGTTATCATGTTGGAGTCAACGTCTAAGTAAATCTGTAAGGGTTATTCATAAATTCTCTCCCAGCCATCAATGTTGTCTATAATATATTTTATGGAATTCTCTTGCAGATTCCGGCTTGTAAAAAACAGTAAAACAATAAAAATGTGTATATATGACAAGCAAACGACCTTGGCTGTGAGTCGAATACCGAACTGGCCGAATGAATTTCAATAAATTTTAAACGTTAATTCCGAGAAAGGCAAACGTAAAATAGGGTTTGTTATGTACTAAAATGACACGAAACTGCAGAAATAACACGCAAACGGAGGGAAAACGTGAACTCCGGGTGTGTAAAATCGGGGTTCCACTGTATATGTAAAAAAGTCCAATGATTTCTCCAGTCCTCAAAAGTGCAAAAGTTTTTTCTGGATGACACGTTAATCATCTGTAGCTCAAATTTGGTAAATCTGATTATTTTCACGTTTATTGAGCTGGAAATGATCTATTTCACTGAATATGAATTTCAGGTACTACAACTGATGCGTTACTTTCATAATATATAATCGTTGCTGAACCGTAGCGCTTTTTTTTTGCTGTCTACGCTGTCTATATGATAGCTGTCAAGTATCAACTTCTAAAAAATATCTATAGAAAATCGGCGGTAGTTTAAATTCGGTTACCTTTTTTTGGAACATTTAATGGAAATGATACTATATGATTTCAATGTGATGATCTTCCTTACTGCATCAGTAAGAACGTTTCTGCTTTTAAAGAAGCTGACGTAGATAGTTAAAGAATTAAATTATTCATGAAAAGTGATAATATATTCCATAAAACGTTTAATGTGTGTTAACAATATTACAAATTTATAAGATAAATACCGCTTTATTTGATAGTTGGTTTATGTCCATGGTTTAATATTTTTTTTTTTAGGTTTGACGGAGGAATCGCGCATTGAAATATTTTTGTTATTTTCATTACGCTTCAAAGTAACGCTCTGAACCATGTTTTTAGTCAATGTAATTGTTTAATTAACTTTTCAAAGTATCTACTCACCATAGCTGAGAGCATTTACGCGAACATTTTTCAAATTTGACAAACGCAATTATATCAACATGTTATAAATGCAATCGGTTTTAACATATAATAT
The DNA here is from genome assembly GCA_031772225.1 of Eubasilissa splendida. NCBI lineage: Eukaryota > Metazoa > Arthropoda > Insecta > Trichoptera > Phryganeidae > Eubasilissa > Eubasilissa splendida. The sequence goes on from CM062863.1 coordinate 18,032,335, forward strand.
GTTTTATCAGAGGCTTCCCATATAAAATGTGTCACAAAATTGTATTAAAAACTGCATGTTGAAAATAGCGCGGTAGAAACATAAAAGGTTTTAGATGAAGGAGTATTTAGTAAGAGAAATTTTTATTAGTATTGTTTTATTTTTAATATTTATTAAAATCATTGAAAATCTGAGAAAATATTTTTTTCATTAAACAATGGAAGTTCAAAAAGATAAACTAAATGCCACAGCTTATTTGTATTTATTACTTTTGTGCACTTATTAGTATGTTTGGCATTTATTTAAAAAAAATCTATACACGTTATAAAGTCTTGTCAGTAGTGGTAAGACTTTTAATTTACAACACACAGTAATTATATCAATAACCCTCGTATGAGTTGTCCAATATTAAACAGACAATACATAATTGATTTTTAATTAATTCTGCATACAAAAAAGAATACACCCATTTTTAATGAGACAAGCATAATTTTTTTATTGATAATAGATGAGAATAATAGAACACAAAATAATTTCTCAAAATGAGTCATCACTCATGTGTTCCATATGCCAAAACCATCCGAACAACCCCTTCTTAATTATATATTTTATTTGTGTACAATAATGAGGTTTTATGTAAAAAGTATCCGTATAAATAATAATTTTAGTAAGCAGTTTAATATTACTTTTAACTTTCAATTTCACGAATCCAAAATACAATTGTTTTGCAGTAACAAAAAAATTAGAAAAATATCTAAAAATTAATAAAATATATGATTCCGGGTCGATACACTTACGACTTTTTTGTGGCAGTCATCATCCGCCTATATTGTGTTTTTGTACACGTACGATAGTAAAAATAAGGGTAGGTATAAAAGATAACGGAGTGTGAAGCGTTAGCGAAGCGCCAGACGAAACTGTCATCAGGGCGAGCAACCGAGCGAGACTGGGAGCGGCTCCTCTTTGCTCTCGGTTGCCGTGTGTAGATGTCGCCTGTGTCATCAGTCAGCTGGGAGCGGCGACGATGCCGGTGGATGAGTCTCCGTCATCGATTTCAATCACGTCGTTTTCCCGTAGGGCTAATATTAATTGATTCATATTTGTCGGCAGTATAATGGTTAGAATTTCCACCTGTAACGCGGAATAAGCAGAAAGAAAAGAACGCTACACTCTTCTGTTCTGGCATGCTACCTTTGCCTCGCCCACTTCAATATAACTTCTCATGCATGCTCTTTAGTTATTTTGTCAAAGGCACTACAAAGTTAGAATCGTAAATTTTGCCCCTCCAGCAATTGTAATTTGCGGCGTCGATTAGAAACCATTTTTTCTTTCGCCCTCAAAGTGTCTGAAACAGTCATATTTAACCCACAAGCAAACCCTCGTCTCCTAATTGACCCCGTTGAATTATAAATGCACCCGAATTCCTAGTGACATACAATTTTACACACGGATTAAAGTGCTCCCGCAGCCCGCAACCCTCCGCGGCGCGAGGGTTAAGCCGAGGGCTAAATTAGCATGTAAAATATGAATTCTGGCCATTCCGTCGCGCGTTACTGAGGAATTTGTTCACTTTGTTCAAAGGTTCTAGGGGTCGGCGGGAGGGTTAATGTGTGAAAAGTATTTAATTGTTAAGTGTTAAGTTGGGAGTCATAATAAATTGAAACTTCCCCACGCTTTGTCCGATCCACACCCCTTACCGCCGAGACCCCGGGGAACGTCTCGGACGCTGTCGGTTGTATAACAGATGATAATTTTATGTAAACATTTAGATTGACGTACTTGTGGTCTAGTGGCTAAGACACTCGACGAGTGATAGTTACTTGTTCCAAGAGACCATTAAGTTTGTTTTATTTTCGCAGCACATGCGATCAGCTTTGTTTGAAGATAGAAAAAATATTGATGTGACACTAAATCTGTGCACTCATCTCTACTTTTTTTAAATAGATATTAAAAAAAAAATCTGCTCTAGAATGTAGAGTGTGGTTTTTTTTACGAGTATGTTTATTTTTTTCTTTCTTTAATAACACAAGTTAAAAAATAATAATTTAATTTTTTTACATTACAGAGTACGTAATTAAATTATATAATAATAATACTTTTAGATTATGCAACCGTTAATAAAAGTTAGAGAAAATATTACACTAATAAAAAAGTTTTAAAAACTTATAGTGATAGGAGTGTCCCGACGCAATATCCTAATGTAAGTTTAATATAAGTTTATTGGTTTGATGAAAATATTTCAAGAACGTATATTAAAATATCCCTACATGTCTCTGTGTACAATGTAAATTTGAAAGAAAACTATTTATTATATTGGAATAAAATGCCAATTTCCTTTATATATACGAATTAAGTTAATATGTGACCTTTTTGTTCCGAAAGCACGTTTTTATTATCTGAAATGTGAAAATTAGAACGCCAGTATTGCTGTACTATAGACAGCTACATATTTAATTAATACATTTTTTCACAAAAATATATACGTCTTTCACGCCTATCTTGGACAGGTTTTAAAGACTCATATGGTATAGTAAATATATTAATAATAATAATAATAGACATTTCCCCTTACAATAATTGTATTATGAATTTCATTTCGAAGTTTATACTTTGTAAGTAATAATTTTTAAAATTCTACCCTAAGTTTTAAATGAATTATTTTTTAAATTTCTAATAAGTGGATAAAAATTGTTTTCAGATTTTCACGAATATTGGAAACTTTTGTGTATAATTGTCCCGTATCTCAGACCTCTGTAGAGAACGATTCGAGTTCTATTGCAGAGTTTATCATCAGTCCGATGTTTGACCAATTGATGGGTAAATAGCTCAAAAAACAAAATTATGAATGACAATGAATATCTAATTTTTTTATTATTTTTATAGTCTCATTTTTACCATGAATTGGATTGATACCATGCACCTCCTAAAGCTATTCATAATCAAACAGATTTTTGAAACGCTGACCATCTTGCTATCGTCCCATTAGACTGTGGTGTCAAAATATCATATAAATATACAATTGATTTATTTTGTGTTAAAATTAAATAATGTTTAAAATTAAATAAATATTATTTAAAATAAATTTTAATACAAATATGTACTTTATATTATTTGTAAAATGAACCTTTCAATAAACTTAATTATTAAAGAGCTTAAAATATTTGCAATGGTAAGTAAAATATTTGCATAGTGCAGTATTTTCGCTGGTCATGAGGAGATTCTTTAAGCTTTTAATTTATTTAACTGAATTTATTAATACTTATTACGGTATTCTAGTATGATTATGAGAGGAACATCATTTATACAGTCATACGAATGAACTAATATTACTAGTAAGATAGGATTTGCGAGATATGGTGGTTCATATTTATATCGCTAAGCAATGATTGTGCAATATATTATTAAATTATTTGAACACCCGGCAAGGACAATCAGAAATTCACTAAAGATTGTATGTAATTTCTTTGATTTGCACCCCAATCAGTGATCCCAAAATGCTAACACATTTGCAGTTAGTAAAAATGTTGCTTTGTTTCGTGATAAATAATGTTGACAAGTTAAAAATCCAAAGAACACAGAAATAGACCGCAATGAAACATCGGATCAGTAATTTCCCGAAGACATTACCAACCCTTATTTCCAGGGGAAAAGAAAATGGCCTAATACAATAAAACCCCCATACGTTTGTAGTTTCCCCAGAGAGAATAAGCCATAAACAAACCGCGGAGTTAAGACAGCCATAAACTTCAGTAACGTTACAACTAAACGCCCACCTTTCAGACTATGTCTTTCCTCGGCTGTGAAGGAAAATAAAGATTTTCAGGTCAATACGAGAAATTTCTCCTACGAATTTTTCCGCATTATATTTCCCTTCAGTGCCGAATTATACGAAAGAATTTCATTAATAAATATTTAAAAAAACACTATACTGAAGAAAAAAATACATGTATTTTCTGTGTAGATAAATTAAGTTTAGGGGGTGGGTATTTTAAAATTAATGATGCCTCCGTCTGTTATCCAACCTGGGTAGTTTTTACGGCCAGTAATCCGAGCCAATGTAAATTAGAATGCTTAGGACGTGCCTGTAAGATTAGTGACGAGACGCTCGCCCAGTGGTCGGTAGCCGGGCGTTGGAGTCTTGCCCCGGAGATCAGCAAGATTGTCCTATTTTTCTGTATAAAATGTAATTAGTTTGAATAGAATTCTAGAAAAAATCTACCACACAAAATTTATAAATTTATACGATAAAATACAATAGTTTATAAAAATGTCGTATGTTGTCTAACAAGCATAATATGTTATTGTACACATGGCGAAAGTTTAACTGCGAGTACGAGATTCGTATACAAAATAGCCCGCAAAGTAAATTCAACGTCAATTGTTAAGAATTTTTACAGGCGTATGTATGTATCTCTGTATTTGCGAACATAATAATTGGATGAGATACTGGATTATAATTTTATTTATAATTAATAGTTTAATTGAAGTTATTGTAAATATATCTACGTACCTACATGTATATCGAGATAAAAAAAAAAACATTACCTTGCAAAATTTCTGTTGTAATTTACTTTCACATTCTTAAATATTTTCTTTACATTTATATCATTCAATTCATTTCAGGTACAAGTATTACGTATGGACGTGTCTTAATATGTTTTGAATATTTTTACAGAAACTGTATATTATGCATTAATCATCTAGTTAGTAGGTAATAATTATACAAGAGTCACTGCTATATATAAAAAATTTAAATTAAATTAATCAATTAGTAAGGTATACAGAAAAGTATATTTTTCTCTATATTCTTTCTAGTTGATTCATTTAATTTGTATAAAAAATACCACAGAACTGTGTGTTCTAAAATTACAATTTTACAATATAAATATATGTTTTCATTAAAAATAAATTTCTCATAACTTATTTTATTACTGCATCAAACATACGAGTAGATCCTTCCACATTCGAAAGCATAATTGGCTTTAATCAATTATATCACCACTGTTTTCAATCCGTTATTCTTGTATTATATCATCACTGTTTTCAATCCGTTCTGTCTGTATTAAATCACCACTGTTTTCAATCCGTTCTGTCTGTATTATATCACCACTGTTTTAAGTCTTCCATTACTTGTATAATATATGTATATCACCATTTGTTCCGTGTTCGTAATTAATTTTATTGGTGAAAAAAAATTATTGCTAAAATTTTGTTGGTATTATTGTCACCGTTTTTTATTTGTACTGTGGTCCTCTCCTATATACCTAGCCCATTCTCTCCCAGTATACATTATTCCTTTGGCTCGATTGGTATTTTTTTGTTTTCATCAAATTCATCGAAGTATTATCGCTGTGAATTTTGTGTTTTGTGGACGGTGAAGTTCAACATAGTTTTGCTGTGGCAGTTTTTGGGGTGAATTTCAATATAAGCTACTGACGGACCGCGACATCATCAGGTGAGTCTAGCTGTCCTTCTTATCCCATAAGTCATCCTAGTCTACTGTCGAAGGATTCCCTCATCCATCATCATTCCTTCATTTCCGATTCCCTATTTCCCATCTACCCATCCTTTCCGATTCCATCATCATCATTGTGATCGGCGACACTATTGTTTTCAATTTCAATAAACTTTTTTATTCTATAATTATTACCAAATACTGTTCATTAATGGAGACTAAATTTAGAGGCGAAATTATTAAATAAATAATTAAATTAGAAATAGTATTCAACGAATCGTAATCTTGTATAGAAATACTTTAGCAAACACACTCAAAAATATATCAACCCACTGCTACACATTCTCTATTTGATTCTAAGCAAAGTAAAGGAGAATATTAACAGGGTAGCATATCAAAGGAATTCAGGGTAATAAAATTCTAAGAAGATGAAAAGTAGGGTAGTAGTTTTCTGTATTAAATGTCAGTCGGACATTAAATACAGAATGCAGTCTACTTATTTGAATTTTTGATAAACCACTGTACACTCCAGTACAATAGTCTAAATGTAAAACTACAATACTAGCATTGAATGATGTTTGAATTTCTTCAGAAGTAAATGTTTTAACGTGAAATATGTTTTATATTATTCTTTTAGTAGAATGTAGTCCAATTATCATAAAAGTATAGGTATACATAATGTTGATTTATTTATTTTATTCATTATTATTTTGATATACTTTATTATTTATACATTTTTAAGATATATGTTTAATGTATGAGAAAGTGAAAAGTAGTCAATAGAAACGTCTATGTTGTAAATAAAGTGGTTGAGGGCAGGCCACATTACTTTTGAGAACAGATGATCGTTGGACATCATCAATGGTTACAAAGTTTATTATTAAGGAGAACACATTTTTATTGTGAAGTCGTAATTATTCGAACATAGGTCCGTGATGTTTTAAACACTAATTTAATGTATTAATTATAAATACATACATACAAAATCAATTTTGTCAAGTTTACTTTTTGTGAACTTTGTAACAGCTAAGATATTTATAAATGTAGATATTAAGAGCTTAATATATTTTTGTTAACGGCTATTTTAACATATTTCATTCATCAGCAGTGGTGGTCTATTGTAAATATCGCCCACCTATTTCGTGGAAGACGGTACGGTTCCCCTCCAAAGAAATATTAATTTTATTTGTGAAGGGTAGTTTTTTTAGAAGTGTTTAACTTTAAAATGAACTAAAACACATACAAATTGTGGTAATAGCCATGGTTTTGACTTTATTAGAAAGATAATTTTATTCCATTAGTGTTTAAATATGATTTCGCGCATATACGCGCCGCGGCAGGCTTAAATAAAGTGCAATTTTCGACCACTTTTTGGAGTAGCTAGAGCCGTATATCGACAATAACCCGATAAACGATGGCTTCCAAGTCGTCTGTAGTCTATGGTTTATCGGCATAGACTATCAACATCACATATCTCCACAGAAAATAAGCAAAAGGTGTTAACTCACACGATCTTGGAGGTCAATTCGCAGGTCCATTAAGCGAAATTATGCGCTCATCGAATGTTTCCTTCATTAAGTTTATTGTGGTACGCGCTGTGTTGTATTTTGCACCGTCTTGTTGAAATCACAGCTTTTCCACATTAATGCCATTCAATAGGGGAACGAAAAAGTCAGTAATCATGGATCTATTGCTGTGCACGATGGCAAATTAACTCATTCAAGTCCTCCTTAATACTACGCTCCACTACAGCAACAGCTTCGTCGGTGCGCACTGTACGATGTCTCTGCGAATGCGTATTATCAATTAAAATATGCGTGGTGTGAAAACGATCCACAGTTATTCGAATTACCTCGGATGGATGATTATGTCGACCGTAAAATGGATGTAGGGCATGGTAAGTTTCGCAAACTGAACAACGATTTTCGAAATAAATTTGCACAATTTGTAAGCATTGTTCTGGCGTAAGTCTATTCATAGTGAAATGGTAAACCAAACTGAGCACAAATCATCTATCAGTTATCAAATTGGCTATCGCTAGAAAATGTGTTGCCACTTCGAAAACAAACTACTAAAAACATATTCCTGATATACAACAATTTAACAAATGATTACGTCGATAATATATTCTAGTGAAGTTCTCGACTGATGACTGTATAAAATATTATTTATTACTTGAATTTCAGTTCACGAAATAACGAAAAATATAACGAAGAATCTTTTCGTTTTTTTTTGCGAACATGAAAAAAATGTGTAATCTTAATTTTAAGGTTGGAGTGAACTAGCATCCAATAAAAATGAAAGTAAAAATTGTTTTGCTCTGTCAAGTATATTTAGAACAGCCTGTACTTATTTTTAAGAGGATATATCTGAGTTTTAACCCTTACGTAGTAAAAGCGTTTAAGCCTTACTTGCAAAGTATAATATAAGGGTCGTTCTAGGAAATACTTTAATCCGATTTTACCCTCTACTTATTTTCGTTATGTTCTTGTAAGAGAATTTAGAATCGTTTCTGAAATATATTCATTTTCTCTTGGTACCATTTCACAATGGTATATATATATATATATATACTGAGAACATGTCATTACATTATTTTAAATCAAATTTCTCAACTGCAAGTAAACCTTGTGTTCACTGATCGAATCAATTGCTTAGTTCGTCGGCAACTTTGCGAGATATTTTATGCGATCTTTTGTCTTTAATAATTGTTTTATTCGACGTAATTCCATCTGGTCTATATAATAAATAATCAAGCTAGCAAAAAAGTAAAAGATATTATATGAATTATGTCATGTTTTATATAATATATCACGTAATATTCTATTCATCCTCTTTCAACTTGCTCATCTTTTTCATTGCTTAGTAGTCCCAGAAAATAATTAATAATGTACCTTATTGCTCCAACTTAATTAATCTTAAGGGTAGAATAAGCGTGGACATAATGCCTTTGAATAAAAGAGCTTGGTCTAAAAATATTTTTCTACCAAACGTCTTTGAACGAAGTAAATTAGATTTTTTTCCTAAAAACATTTAACTCGATTATGTTGTGCTCAGCCCTACATACAGTTCAATATTGGTCGTGTCGTGGCCGATTTCGTAAAACCTACTTTTCATTGTAGAAAATATTATGTGGTCTATCACAGTACACCTAACATAATCGATCATTGCAAACAATTACCCAATAAGACATATACTTAAAATTATTTAAATACCTAATGTACCTTTCCGACGGTTACACGACATATCTCTACCACGTTAAATGACCAAAATCTAGCTGCCGTGCCGACATTGTCAAAGCCACCTGGTTGTAGATTATATGGTTCAATGGGCATTGTGAGCTTAATACCATTGTATATAAGATATTATATTTGTATGAAAAAGATTTTACAAAACATTATATATTATAGGGCTGCCAATTATAATCGACATCGGGGTCAACTTCTAAACAAAAGATAAAAAGAGGCTTTGTAGTTAAAGATTCAATATTTTGACCAACGGACTGTCAGCCACACTGGTTTATCTGGCTGTGTTTAATATATTTGTCAATATGCGTGTCGATATTTACATGACATGTTGTATACATAAATAAGAGTAACACTTGATACACCTAATATTATATATTGATTCTCTATGATATTACCCCTGTTTACTTTAACCCTCATTCCAGTGTGTCCAAACCAACGTTGCTATAAACGTTCATAGATAAGTATATCTTAATTATCCATTCTGAAATACGAACATACGATGGCTCTCGTGTTTGCTTTCACGCATCATTCAGTGTACTATGTAAACATGAGCTTCGATATTAAAACACAAACATTATCTATTCAAAAATGTAAGTACTAAGCCACTTTTCTCCCTGTCTGTTTTCTATTATGATATCATGTATAGGAAAGAGTATCGTATATTTTTTTTTTTTCCAATTCTTTAGAGTCTACGATACTCTGAGTACTCTACATGCGGCTAGACCGCCTAATCTACTACTACAAGTGCATCAGCGCTAATCGCTTTGACACTTTTACAAACTACCTTATTATTATAAACATCATAAGTATTTAAGGCCACGATATTTATGCGTTCTGTAATCACAACTATACAGGTAGAAATTGCATACAAAATTTTGAGATTTCCAAAATTCGTTCTCATGCATATAAATTCCGAAAATTTTATAGCGAATTCCGAATTCTAAATATATAAAAATAAAATGGTTACACAATGAGTGGTAATCGCAGAACAATAGGGGTGTTCCGAAGGGATCGTTCCTAGAAAGCAATCTAGAGAAATAACGCCTTCATGAAAGAAACCGATGCATCCGGCTGCCACTTTGACAGACAAAAGACGCCGACCCAATAGACAAAAGATAGCGACTGCATTAGAGAGTTGTCCGAAAACTGGCGGATCAGTATTAAGATTTGTTTTGTCAAGTGCGGCAGTGCGGTGTGTAGTGTGTATTTCGTTATTCTGCCATGGTTTTCTGTTTTAATTTATTACCGTTATTTGATATATGCAGTAAAACCTCGATTATCCGAACTACTTGGGACACTTACTTAAACACGAGACTTCTGCATGAAAGTTTAATAGGGAAAATTGGTTATAATGACGTATAGTAGGTCTTCCATTAAAATTAATCCTTAAGAAAAAACAGTTTATTTTTAGTTGAAAAAATAATTTAAAAGATTATACAATAAATAATAATGAAATTATTATCTTAAATAAGCTGCTTTTTATTATTAGTATTGACAAAAAAATAATATTAAATTTTTCGAAATTCGACCGAATTCCAAAAATTTTTATGTTCGAATTTTGAATTCCGATTTTTTTTGTTTTGTCAAAATTTACAAACCCTATATATAAGCCAATGCGAGCCAAATAAAACAAAGTATTTTCAGTCATCTTCTGTTATTTATTCACTAATCAAAAGTAATAAATGCGTTGAAAATATTGAACATAATGGATAACTAGAGCAGCATCTCGTTTGCTTGGTGTTAGCGGAGATCTACAGCAGTTGCTGGAATTAACAACAGCATAGTACAGGAAGTTAGATGTCACTAATTGACATGGCGGCTACTTTGTGGTGTAACATGATTATTTTAAAACTTTGTATTATGCGCAGTCCCTGTCATCATCAGGTGATAACTAAACTAAATACAGTATTTTAGTATATTCTTGCAATAGGGCGGAGATTGAGAAGAGGGGGGAGGTTTCGGTCGTTAACGGGAATATGGACAGTAATGGAGAAGTGTTAAGGTATGTTATGTTGTTAATCAGTCTGTGTGTAATACAACATTTTGATATGAAATTTTAATTAAACATGAAGTTATAAGTTATCCATGGCCACATTTCGAGCGAAATTTCATCCTCCATGTGGCTGTGCAGTAGCATAATGATTGTATTTATCGTTCAGGACTGTACATGTATTGCCAGAGGTGGCGCCTCGCCTTGCATGATTATTATTTCTATACACGTCAACATTTCCATAAAACTAAACTTTTTCATACATGTTAACATTTGCGTATATAAACAAGCTTGTACATGTAAAAATACGCCGTGAATGACGTGCTTATTTGTTGACGTGTGTAGTGGTTACGACACTCGCCTAGTGATCCCGTGGTCGGGGGTTCGAGCCTCATTTCATTCCAGAAGGCCATCAAGTTAGTTCTATATTTATAACACAAGCATCTCTATTTTAGTTTTAATAAATAAAAATATATACAACATATATGAAGATCCATAAACATCATTCAATTCAAAATTTGGGTTCTGTACGAGTTTGTCTGTTTACCTGCATTCAACCTTCCTTCCCATAATATATAAATCAATTCGAAATAAAGTTAGTATAGAATGTCGTCCATACAGTTTCATGTATAATTTAAATCTTCAAAATCATTTCCGATTTTACAAATATCTTAGAGATATAAATAAGATTTTTTTAAATAAAAATCGAGCAACTTTCTGCACGATCCTCTAAAAAGGTTTTAGTCTTGTCTTGTATACTTATTCCTCTTCGAAAACAACTAAAGGGCGTATCTGCAGTGTTTATCCGGCATGCTAATATCTGCGCTGCTCGAATTTGCTCAGGGAGGAGACCGAGCTCGGCGCAATCCAAACCTAGTCAGCAACTCTATCGGATGCTGAAAAATGTAAAAGTTCAGCTAGAATGTATTACAATGGTACTGAAAAAAAAATTCAAAAAAACTACTCTACTGGAAAAAATATATCGATGTCGTGTCGTCGGTTGTGTCATCAGAATTTTTTTGTTCGTGGAAAATTTTGTACATATAAAGGAAGCTATAATACCAGAATACTAAAATGAAAACAAAATATTATTATAATCCAGGAAATTAATTAAAAAAGTCTTTATTGTGTTTTGTAAATTGTAATCAACAATGTACTAGCAAATTGTAAAGAGTCTTGCATCAGGCACCTGTAGTGAAAAAAATACCCGGACAACTTATATATTTAATGGGTTGTCATCAAGTACGTTAATCACCAAGTACGAAGACATACCCTAGGCACTTCGGTCACCGGACCTTACATGATTAAGTTGAGAGTTTACAGTGACAATCCTCGAACAATTCAGGCCCTACAAGAAAATATCCGCCGTGAAGTCGCTGCCGTTGAACCAACGCTTTGCTCTCGCGTGTTCGCAAATTTAAGAGTCCGGTTGCAAGAGTGTCTTGAGAGATATGGATGGTATTTAGACGATACTGTTTATAAAACGGAAAATCTGCATCGTTAAACTTAATTTTGTATAAATAAAATATGAGAATAACATTGTAGTTTTTATTTAATTTAATATTAAATTAAAAAATTTTCCATTGGACACCTATGTTCATATGTGAAAAAAAATCGTTCAAATTATTTTTTAAATGTAGACAGGTAGGTACTTTAGTTAAATTCTATTTGGCATTCTGCTCAAAATGAAATCAAACTTAAATACTACTCATCCTTTGAATGTGGTGTTGAAATTTGGAGTCAAGAGTATACCATGAACAACAATTACATTTCTAACAAAGAACATCAGCTTACAGAGTAAAACATAATAATTTAAAGGAAAACTAAGTTAACCTACACCCACAATTTAATATTTAAGTCAATGTAAATCCCACATTAATTACTCGATAATGGCAAGAACACTCCATAGGGGTGAAACACCAGAAAAAAAAAGTTAAATAGATAGAAGAAATCGAACAAATATAATCATCACCGGAGCTCGAACCCAGAACTGTCTGTAGTCGGTAGATAGTTTTATTGATTAATTAACAATGATTTCTTTTCGGTAGATAGATTTTTTCAAAGATTTTTCTGATTACAAAATTTGTTTTATTCATCACGAATCCATGTTCTAAAATATCGTAACTTCACAAATTATATGTGATTTCATAATAATTTATATGTATAGAATTTAATTAGTATATAATCACCTATACGATCAATATTTGTCATCAAGAAATAATAGTGAAGTTAAATCCTGAATTTTGTGAAATAATCACTATAACTGAATACCGAAGCTTTCATACTAATTGAAAAACTCCACCCGTCAATTACATGGGTTACTCAGTCAAAAACTTTTATTTTCATAAACTAATGGGAGTATAAATGTATGTATGTTCGTATCCATATATTGTATAAACAGCTGATATGTGTTAGGGCCAAACCAATCAATATATTTCAGCTGATTTCGATATATTTTTTTTTAAATGTATTGAAAATACGTTGTGATTGTATGTCAATATTGATTACCAAACAATCCTATTGTTGAAATAATAATACCACAGACTATGGGCTTCGGTCCAATAAATTCTGCATTCCAAATGAGCGTCCAGTCCATCAGTGGAAAACTGTTTCTCCACTGGAATGTCCGGCCTCACCTTTATGTAAGGGAGCGTGACAGGGTGTGTCAGAATTAATTTATACCAGTCACAACTGTCAATTGTTGTATTCCCCGGTGATGCCGGGTGGTAAGACTGTAAGGGTTGCGAGGGGCTGAAAATAATATTTGTTTTGTTATTGAATAATGGTTTTGTTATCGAATTTAAGTGATGTTTTAAATACTAATTTAATGTATTAATTATAAATATACACATATAAAATCAATACATTAAATTAGTATTTAAAACATCACAGACCTATGTTCTGAATAATTACAACTTCACAATAAGAATGTGTTCTCCTTAAGAATTTAAGTGATGTCATTGCCAAAAGGCTTATAGACTAATCTTTTTAATAACTATTATTTAAACATACAAATATTATTCGTAGATACTTATAAGGAATTTAAGTCTTATCAATATTTCTACTTATTTTATATTTAATAACTAATCAAATCGCTTATTACTACTGATCCCCGGAGACAAGGCTCAAACTCTAAAATAATTAGGTGTATTATATTGATAGACCAAACAAACACATCATTCTCTGTCCTTTATTTTCTTATTGCCTTAGCTCTAGTTTTTAGCTATAAAAGACAATACAATCAAATTTGTATCAATGATTATACAGATAATCAGAAAACAGTAAAATAGACAAGGATTCTATCTAAAACCACACCCATTTAATTTTTTAAATTGAAATGCAATTAGAGAGATAAAAAAATATGTTAGGGGTTAAATTTAACATAAAAAATATCACATCACTAGAGGAGATATACATTGCAAACGATATACATATGTAACTATTGTAGAAAATTAATCAAAATTACCAAAAACAAATTTAAGTTAAATATGCAGTTTTGTAGATATTTTGTTAGCTATATGGGGAACACATTGTTTCTCACAAAAAGGTACTTAAAATCATTAATATTGCATGTTCAAAATTAGATTTAGTTCCAAAATACCCCACAGCAGACAGTATGAGTTGCTATTCCCCTTAAAATGAAATCAGCCAATCACAACGCTTGTTGATGATCACGTGATTTAAAGTCCAGTATGGCTGCCAGAACGATATATGTACAAAAAAAAATTACATTACAGAATTGTCCTTTTAAAAAATACTGGTGTAAAAAACAAACATTTGTTTTCTAAATATACGTTTTCATCCAACACTCAAAAACACAGTCGTTTTTAATTAAGGTGCTACAATTTTCATTGTCTAAATTTGAATCCCTTATCCTATGTCGAGGGCACCAAGGTGCTTCCATCTTCCCTGTCTTGCACTACTTCGGTATTTGTTGTTCAGTCACGGCCCAATCTGTCTTCATACAATATTTTTTTCTGTTTATCCCAGTTTAGTATTGGGCAACCTGCCGCTCGCCTTCCCTCCGGAGTTGCTAAGGAGATACATCTTGGCAGTCGTTCTTCTGACATTCGCAAGACATGTCCAAGCCACCTTAATTTAGATCATTCTATTTTTTCTAATTTTTATCAATAACTCATTTGAATCTCGTCTGATAACATTTATTTGTATCTCAAATTATTTGAAAATATTTAATAAAAGATTAACTAGAAGGAAAACAGCATTAAACGAATATTTGTAGCGTAATTCATATTTTTACAAATACCCGGGTCAAATCTGACCCACCACCGCAGAGTATATGTTAAGCAGAGTAGATTTTTTACCACACACACCTTAATACTACATTTATCTAATCCATTTATATTTCTATCTAGAAAACCGTATATGGGATGCATGTCACATCAATATTTTTACTCTTTATCAAACTAACGTTAGCTCTTGTGCAATGAAAAATAGAGCCAACTTGGTGTTCTCTCGGGACACAGCTTGAACCCCAGCCACTCGGTTCTTGGCAGGGTTCACAACATGATTTGCTTTTCTCGTACTTATGGACCCCCTGCCCTCGATGCCATAATGAAAACATATTTTATTTATTTTATTATAATCTTTATATATATATATATAGATTAAAATCGACGAATGTTTTTAGATTATCACGGCGTATTGGGTAAATTAGTTTACGAAATTTAATCGATATCTTGATAAATGTATACTTTTGAGAATCGTATCAAAAAAGGCAGTTAGTGATGAACTAATTGTATCAACCTGATAGAATACGAATCGTATCGAGCTCCGCTAACTCTTTATACTCCGTTACCTTTAGTACTCTTCTTTCTAATACCTTACTTAATATACAACTATTATATGATTGAATGTATCAAAAAGATATGCAAAAGACATGACACATCTCCATAAATTGTGTTCGGATATAATATTTATATATATATATATATATAATAATATATCCGACAACAAAATAAGTTGAGTATGAAATGAAACTGCGAGTGTAGCTGTCGTCCATATGAAGCCCGGTGAATAAATGACGCGTCTAGTGGAACGCATTGCGATACGCCAGGCGATGTAACTAAGAAAAGACGCCAGTTCCATACACTAGTGGTCGCGAAAACCTTAAATTAAATATATATGTATATATTTTCCATATACTCCAATGTCATTAGCTAATCGTAATACCGTGCCAATGAGCTCACAACGCTATACAATTCTGTTCTAATAATTTAATATCTACAGTGTCTACAGACCATAGAGGAAGGTGCTTGTCCATTGGTATGTTTTACAGACGCATGTCTCTGTACTCATAAATATTGTAACTTTGAGATAGAAATATTTAACTTTCCAAAGGAAGTATTTAATTTTCAGTATTGTTGTCTTTATAATAAAAAAAAATACAGTTTACTGATAAGTATGTGCACGCCCTATAACAGACTTTGTGCGTTGGCGAAACTTCAACCCTGAATTATTATTCCTAGTTATGACGCTCCCACAAAGCGGTCGGAATCTATATAGCCAGGGCTTCCAAAATGGGCAATAGTAAAACCGGAAATTTGGTATCGTAATTTTCATTTATTATAATTTAATTTTAATTTTTGCCAATGTGTTCAATTTATTAATATGTAACTAAAACTGACCAAACAAATATATTTATTGACAGTTTTTAAAAATTCACATAAATACCTACAACACTCTATTCGAAAATAAAAATATGTCCCTTCAAGTCTCGTTAGGTAGGTAAAAAGTTAAATTCAGTACTTATACGTTATAAATAATTTTAAAAGTAACCTACCTACATATACAAAGTACAGTGCTGAGCATCTGTTCTCTAGCAAATACACTTTTTAAATGTCTAATAAATTTAACAAAATTTCATTTCTTTAAATATATGGGTATGTATATAAAATATTTTGTGAGCAGTGTGAAGTGTTTATCAGATTGTAAACCTTATAAAATCACCTTGAAACCATTTCGTTTAAATTTATTAGCTAGCCTTATTCCTCGTCTAATTTATAATGGCAATATTTTAACATCTTTAAAAAATCATAAATCTGTTTTTAACATATTACATAAAAAAAAACACACGTACACGCACAGACAAAATATATGTGATTCTTGCAGGATCCTAAAAGTGATTTTTTTTGTACTAATTATATATTTTTAATTTGTTCTAGGTATGTCACAAGAACGCGATATTTATCATTCTTGACTCCTCACTCTTCACTTGCTTCTTGGACTTTTCCCAGGGAAGTATTTAAAATATTATTTATAAATATTAATGAACAGAATATCGCCCATCTCATCATAGACACATATAAAGAATGTATTGAACGAAAAATCTTTCAATTTAAAAAATTCGTTAATACACACACATATACGAAATTTACTTGATTCTTGCAGCTTGATTTTTTTAACGTTTAAGAGTTTTACAATGACAAATTATCAATAAAAATCATTTTATCCTTAATTAATTAATTATGAACCGAATATGATAAACCCCACTCTGCTTTGTGGTGATATTTTTCATTCAAATATCACCTGTACAGGAGTATAAAACGTCTTTATACAGAGTTTAAATATAATATATGCAGTTGAAATCAATATTAAGCTTTTATTTCGCTACATACACTATTGATTTAAAATTTGTCTTAATTAAGTTATACCTATTAAATTTTAATTAAATAATAAAACTTATATTGATGTCTTTGATTCCTTAGATAAATATTATAATAATACTAGCAATATTTGAATATGTTCAAGAACACACAATTACTGAATTTTTACCTACAAAGGCACTGTTATTAAACAAATATCAGATATCTCATAGAAACAAAGCTATTTTTTTATATATGTTTCATTAAATATAATAAAAAATAGCTTTGTCTCTATGAGATATCTAATATTTTTTTGATATAATAATAGTTTTAAAAATAATAGAAAATATTTAACTGAACTATTATTTATAACGTGCGAATTGATGAATAAGGAGTGGATGGTCATAAAAATATACGACAACTGTTGACGTTTCCAAAAATAAAAGGACTGGCATGATATGGTAGATATACTACATTCTGATAGATATAAGACGTATGAATGTGGATTATGCCAGAATTGTATATAGGGACTGAAGAGTACGGTATTCTTATATCTTATAAGTTGCTTATTATGGAGGATGGTTATGACAGACGCCTTCAATACTGAATTCGAACTGTAAATCCGGATCGACAGGATCAAAATGAACGAATCGCGAAAACTCCAGGTCGCGCGTCGATGAGGAGATAAGGGTTCTAGTCAAAGGACCAGTGATTTCGGGAACCGGGATTCGGAAGAACTGCTCGTCTTACCTTGTATATGGCGCCTCCGTTATCCCTGCAGTCGCCGCCGAGATTACACAAATGGCACGCGGATGAGCCAATCTCCGATCCAAATTGAATACAATGATGTCACAACAACAAACAATACGTGATCTAAACACAATATCACAATGTACAGTGCTGGTACACAGGAGCCGAAAAGTCCACACCGCGAATGATATCGCTATGTTGATATCGAATAAATATCGATCAAGTGGACGTCTGCTGGCAACAGGGTCACATTTCATACTAAAAAGATGAGCATTATGAAATATATGGATGGGAATTTGAACGCGGAAAGGTGTCAATAACAATGGTCGCAGCTGAATCTAAAGACGCGCCAAAAGTGTGTTTTACGAATTCGGAACATTATGTATTCACCTTGGCTTACAGTGATAGCAAGAATTAGTCAATAGTGTATGTGAGCAAACAATATTATCACAGATTTTATTCGCGACTTTAAATTTAATACACGAGACATGCTGTCGTTAAGACGAGACACGGGAGAGAAGTATCAAGAGTTGAGCTGCTCGCTGCATAGCTCCGCAGTACCCACTCAATGGGGTGTATCTATGACTGTTCAGTTTGGCTTTTTATTCACAGATGTCGTATTGTCGTTCAGCTGACGATAAATGGATAAAAAAACAATGATACCAAAAAAAAATTACAGTATCGGTTTTATTGCGGTATTAAAGACAATAAATTATACATATAACATACTTTTCCTTTATTATTAAAGATACAGCGAACATTTAAAGTATCCTTAAATTTGGATATAGTAATTTTATCTCTGCTGTTTCATCCCTTAATGTTCCATTAAAGCCTTACAGAAATCGCTTAAAATCGTCACTTAAGATAATGGTCAACGAAACTCGGGATCCAATAATGAAAATATCACAGAATTTCTCCAAATCGGCGATTTATTTTCCTGGTGTCAGGGATCGAGTAAATAAATTATTCAGCGTTGGGGATAAGGCGTTTACTTGTAAGTGTGGCGCTGAAAAGGTCAAATGTCTGAGAGGCATTAATAATTCCCCGTTCCATGAAGCGATTTGTTATTTTTGGTTGTCAATATTAAATTTCTCTCGGAAAATTACAGACGAATAAAGGGCGGAACCTGATACTGAAATTAGAGTCATTCTGAAATCAATCAAAATTCATGCCCCGACCGTATTCCGAGTAATCAGAACCGATTAAGATCATGATTATTCTCACAGGTGAATAAAAAATATAAATATTATATACAAGACCCTCCCTGCAACAACACGGTTATTGGAGCAGTAGGTAGTAGTGGTTTCTCTCGATGGTGGTAATGATAAGATCAGAAGAAATGAAATACCGAAAGATATCATAACAATTTATTGCGTTTAATGTCGGACCATATCAAATTTTTTCAACATTAAACACATTCTAATGAGCTAGTTGGGCGCATTCAAACATAAATATCCTATTATATAATTGCTCTTCGTCGTATCCTCCATCACAACATGATGGACAGTCATCATGTTAGTGTCATTGCAAGTAAGAAAAATACAAAAGTAGTGAATATGTCAAACGTGATTTTAATATCTCTAGGTTAAGATTACTTAAATGTTTAATATTTTATATATTCAGTAATAGTACACAAATATATATTCAATTTGAAATGAAGTTTAGGTACATTGTCTTTATTACGAGTAAGAAAAAACTTATATTATCAAACGGTATAAATTATTCCAACTGGAAAGTATATTAATCATCTGTCATCTCGCGTAGTCAATCATCTGTCAAATATATGTTCAAAATGTAAATATTTACGTTTGTTCGATAATTATTTATTGTAAACATGATCTCAGTTTTTCCAAAAACGTCTTTAAGTGGAAAGACAAAGAATATTTAATTAGATATATATAATTGAAAGATGACATGTAAGAATTCCGTTTGTATAATTCCAAGGAGATCAATACAGAAAGCATTAGCTTTCGCCGATTATTTGCTGCTATAGGCTTGCTTGCTTTACGGCCGATAATAGCCGCTACGCGGCCCATGGTGACCACTGCGCGATCAAGGCTTCCGTAGAACATATATTTCATATAAAGCAATATAATAATGATGCACACTGCACTATTGTTAAAGCAATTTTATAAGGGATTTTCGTATTTAAATATGGATTATAAACCCTGGCTGCGCCAGCGGTCACCACTGGCCACGTAGCCACGTACGGCCTAGCTGCGTGCAATCGGCTGTCGCCGATTGCTTTTCTGCTACTTAATCCTATAATAATACTTATTGTACTATATTTAAGCGTCTCGCCCATTGTTTTGTATTTAATTATATTCATTAATGTTTATTTTACTTTTAATAACGTGCGTCACTTCGGCGCCCCGGCTCTCTTCACAAATCCTGTTCAGCACCGTTATGTATATCGATTTTTACAAATGTTGATTAATATACTGAACGTTGGCCATTTTAGATGATATTAAGTGTTATTGCAAGGAATCTCATTTAAAAACTGCGATTAATAGGTTTTTTTAATATTTATTTGACATGGTTGTTTACATTTGATACTCAAGAAGATACAATAATCTCGTATAATTGTAACAAAAAATTATCTCTGACATGTGCGCTGGTCATAATCTTGTCAAAATAGAACAATTTAACAGATTTCAAAAAATTTAACAAAAAGAGAAAAAAAAAATTGTTTTGATTCGTACTTTCGAATTCGTTTTATAATTATATAAACAAAAAATTAAAAACATTTTCATAGTCATTCAGAAAACTCTTTACGTAAGAGTTTGAACGGTCATGAAAACATAAGGTTAATAAAATTGACATATAACAAAATTATACAAAAATTAAATGTATTGTGAAAGAGCAGGTTTTGCATTTATTTTCCCATCACATTTTTGTAATAATATCTATTCTATTCAACTTTCAAATCGGGAAGTTATTTCTGCCTGACCCTAAATTAGAATCACCATTTTTAAAATACTTTTCAATAGCGAACGCGCGATGCTCACCACTCCACGCCACGATGGCAACTAAAATAGCAAGACATTGGCTACAAAGCGCTCCACCACCAGCGGTACAAAATCGGGAAGTTATTTCCGCCGGACCCTGTATATTTAAAATGTTTTAAACAAAACGTGTATAATAAATGTACAGTATACAATTCTGAACATAAAAATTTATATAAGTTTTGTTTTAAATTAACGAAAAGATAGTCACTACAAAATAAGAATTGATAAATAGAAATAATTGCGTGTAATGAAATACGACTTGATGGAAATAAACTCTCTAGGGGATGGAATTCAATTGCAAAAAACTCTGCAAGAAAAGCGTCGAAATAACAGAACATCACTTCGGGCATTTTATTAAGGTATTATACATATATTTTTTATTGTATCGCGGTAAGGGAATATTTTAGACAAAATTTTTATAGATCCTTTTTTAACCAGAATATTATGTAATACCTACTCGTATATTTTAAAAGTTACGCGTATATAAGTATGAACATATTTTGAGTGTTTTGTTTTAATTTATATTCAAGAATAATTCTAATTTACATTTAGTCCGAATATGAATGTACTACCTTTGAAAAATGATTGGGTTGATTTCATTAAAAATATATTTTCCTGCGTAGAGCAAGATCAGAAGAGTAGGACGGATATGGAATAACCTCCCAACTGAGCTTTTCAATAGCCAATTTATGACAAGGACATTATCATACTGAAAAATTACGTGATTTAAATTCAAAACTTATTACAGTATTTTCTATCTCGGATAGATCAAACGCCAGAAAGCATTGCCACTAATCAACTCAGTGTGGGTGCGATGCCGAATATTTTGTCGGACAGGAGGGAATGTACCAGTAAATGCATACACGACCAATTTTACATATAAAATTATATTTAAAAAACTTCACACAAAATTGATGTACTTAACCCGACTAAATATAATAAATGAAAATAGTTTCTTATGTCAATTAAAATTCTTAAAATCTTAAAATTTGCCACCTTCAATGTTCACGACTTGGAGTCACTTGATACGATTGAATTCACACTCATACTTTACGATTCTCTTCATGGAAGGTAGTGGAGAAGGCCGTCCTTCAGACGGTCGCCTCAGAGCAGGAATTTCACCTCATAGCTCCAATATGCAAACGGGCACCACATGTTGAATCCTTAAATCGCATGACCTAGACTGGTCCACCTTGCCGCCAACCGGGAATCTTTCATCTCCATTTCTATGATGTGATATCTCCAGCTTGCTGGTGAATCAGGGTCCTTATCAATCTTTTGATTCACCGCGTCGAGATGAACTCGTCGCAAAGATGATTTTTTTTCCAGGCTGGGCGGCGAGCCGTCGACCGACGCGTCCTCTCGCTGCCGTCCCATGTCCGAAGTCTGTCCGCCCCCGGATCTCCCATTTACCACCAGGAGACCTCTTCTTGCGTCCGATTGGCTTTGAAATTTTACAATGCGACGTTCAAAGAAACATGATTTATAACGTCACATCCTTTTTCCTTAAAAGTCTCAGAATTATCGTTAATCTATCTGAAATCATTGGCATAATAATATACAAAATGTTTTGGTTAACTTGCGTGTTTACGTATACTGTAAAAATTAAAACGAAATAAAAAAAACTTACATGCCACCCTAGCTTTGTTGCTTCTCTCTTTTTCTCTTGCATTTGAATCGTCGTCTGTCTCCGCCAGCTGGTGTAAGTAAATTTTTATAATTCCCCCTTGTAATGCCACAAAAAGTTTTCACTCTTCCGCCGTGCATTCAAACATTTTCCCGATAACATTAAAAGAAAGCACTGAAGATAAGTATAAAGAAAGGGAGGATTTTTTCAGACTTCTCCTTGCTTCCTTTTAGTTTCTCGAACAATGGGGGTAACTTGGTACGGGGGAAAGTTTTCGCGAAAGTAAGGGGCTTTCCCTTTTCTCTTTGCATCCTTATTTTTCCGCTTCTTTAAGTAGTTAAGACTTTAAAAAAGCAACCTTCCAGTGTTTGCTGCTTTAAAAAAAGAATATAACAGAATCTTAATTACCTCATATCCCTACGGTTGCATAACAAAAATTCTTTATAATTAATTTTAAGTTTTTAATTGTTTTTAGAAACGAGAAAAAAACATGTAGAGGTTGAAATTATTTCAAAAAAAATACTAAATAAAAATCCTACAAGTTAACGATTACAATTAAAAATGATTTTTTTAAATAATGATCTAATTCAAAAATTGAATATCTACGAACATTTAAAAATATAAATAAAAACAAAATTATAAATACATAAAAAATATTGAATGAACTGAAGAAAAATTATTACTCTACTACAGGTTACGTTTTTTCCATAAGATATTTATAATATAATAAATCATTTTACATATTTTTAACAAATAATACAATAAACAAATAATAGATATCTCATAGAGATGAAGCTATTTTTTATTATATTTAATGGATAATATATTTAAAAAATAGCTTTGTCTCTATGAGATATCTATTATGTATTTGTTTAATAACGGTGCCTTTTTAGGTGAAAATCCAGTTATTGTGTGTTCTTGGACATATTCAAATATTGCTAATAATATACCGGTCTAAATAAGAAAATATGTAAAATTGAAAAATATTGATTTTTCAGGCGTATTCTAGTTAAAAACTAGAAACTTCTAGTGTTAAAAACATTTTATAGATACAGAATATTGCTATAAAATATTTCACAACAAATAATTAGATTCTCATTGTGACATATATGCTATATCAGATCAATTTAGTCCATAGATGGAAATAGTGTAGTGGTACTCGAAGTGAGTCCACATATTAACATATATACATCTTTCAAAAACTTGATAGGTATGGAGATTGATGGGTGAGAATGGTGAACGTTATATTTATATAAAGTGATGATTTAAGCCAGCTGAAGACAGGTCGTAAACCCAACAATTACCCATACTTCCATATATTTTTCATTAAATATAATAAGAAAAATAGAATCGGCTCTATGAGATATCTACAGTACCTTTATAGGTGTAAATCTAGTAATTGTGTGTTCTTTGACATGTTCAAATATTGCTAATAATTTAAAGTTACATGATTTAATATAAAAATATGGCACATCAGCTATATAAAAACATTATATACATAATATATACAATTATGTTAAGTACATTTCTTACACAAGACCAAATCGACAAAAAATAAGTTGTAGAAGTGAGGTATTTTTATTTTCGTTAGAATACCCCACCCAAACACCTCTTGAAATACACCATACTTGAAATAAATATACCTATTTGATTTTGTAAGGGCAGTGTTTTTATGTTTGTGAAAGGTACTCACCCTCCTCATGAAACCTGATAAATTCGGGCTGAAAAAAAAAATCTGTAAGTTAAATCGTTTACCAATCAATGCATCCGAGAGACAGTGGTATGTGTGTGGTAGGTAATAGCCGAACGGCAACAATAAAATAGTGAGTGGTGCCGCGTATGTCGATTCATTGCAAGAGTTTGGAAGATTCAAAGATAGCATTTTGTAAGTCATTTATTATTCGTTTGTCCGATAGTGTACATAATATACACAGTGGCGTGCACTAGACATGGACTTAGGTTGTGCTGCAAAAGCGATGGGAATTATCATAGAGGTTGTATTCATCATAGTTCCTTTTAGAAGTATGTTTTTATTAAAATATACTTGTGTGAGTTTATTTCTGTTCATGAAAAATTCTTCAACTTGTTAATATTAAAAATATACAAATATTTATAGTATAAAAAAATCACGTTTAAAAAGTATTGAAACGCATACATTCAAGTCCGCTTCAAATACACACTTGCAGCGTTTTGCAACACGTCTGTTCAAATGAAGTGTCTAGAGTTGCGTATAGTTCATATTTGGGAAAAATTTTACGAAAAAACACACGATCAGCTTTATTTGACCATTTTATATTCTTCCGCTAGCTAGATAGTTCTAGTTAACACATGAGAACTTTGAATTATTTTCACTACAGACCTAATACATATTTAATTTTGATTTATTTCGCGGAAATTATAGTTATGCACAGCTTTTTTGATTATATAGAGTGCACACCACTGAATATATACCATCACGTTGAGATCAACACTTATGGAGGTAGGTTATGGTTAGAAAGATATGCAATGATGATAATGATCCGTCTTCATACTTCAAACAATCATTCGTGTTCCGATATTTCAATTGGTTACATTAAAAAATACTAGAAAATGTGTGAAAACGGTGTGGCATGATCAAAAAAGTACTCACTTGAGAACACTTAATTTATTCAACACAGGTTTCAATAAAATGCTCAATTGCAATTTGCGAAGTAGGTGAAAGGTATTGCCAGATTGGTGACTAGTAAAGAAGTAACTAGTGGAGCGGAGTACCTCGGTATACTGCTTCTAGTAACGGGCAGCTGACGTCATAGTACTAGTTGTAAAATGATACGACAAGTGCCACACTGCGTCTACCTTACTGTGCTATATTCACAAGTAGATACGGATAATTTTCACTCTTATATTCGCAATAAAAATCGAATTAACAGATTCCTGCAAAGGGGAAAATTTAAATTATTATAAATATTTTCATAAAAAAAAGGTTAAAATTTTCATAAAGCTCACATGTCTGCGGTAAAAATTCAGCATACGAAAATATAATTTTAATAGGCTCTGAAATTTATGAAACGTGGTTTTTTGTTAACCAATGTTGGGTTTTACAAATTTAAATATAGAAAAAATATTGTTGGAATTTTAAAAATATATTCAAGAACTTAGTTATTTATAACTTATAAATATTTCTATAATATCGTTATAAAATAGAAATTATTAGTGATCTGTAGATAAGTTAGACTTATAAATTTGAAGACATAATCATCAGCTATTTTTTATCCACTGCTGTATGAAAGCCACCCCACTTTTCTCTATCCGCCTGTGTAATTAATTAGTTTGTTCCGATTATTCGAATCATTTACCCATGGCTATGTTGATAAAATCTAAACTGAATCTCAACTACCCATAAGTATGGAATGCCAAAATAAACATAAAATAATAATTTTTAGAAAAGTTTTTCGATTTAGAATTTATAAAAAAAAACTAATTCAAATAATTCAGCTTGAATTTTACCTTACAATTCGTACCAATTCACAGTTTCTGTGCGTATACTGCCAATGAAATTACTGAATAAAGAGACAATTGGTATTTTACTTTTAATATTGGAAATTGTTCTGTGGTTTTCTTGTCGTTCTCCAACAAGCTATTGATTTTTAACACGCTAGGATAGTTAAAGTTTTATAGTTTGGTTTTACTAATTAATATAAATGAATATAATTATTTTATTTTATGTATATCTAAACATGGTATCAACGTCGTGTTTTCTACCTCATGTTCTAGGAGGGTCACGAGAGAAGTAGGTCATAGGGCAATCGCTCAAGGTTAACCCTCAGTTCCAGTATCCAGTTAAACCTGTTGTTTATTGCTTAACCGCAGCCCATTGTAATCCAAGTACTTCATAATCTCCAGGCTACCAGGGGCAACCTACTGTGGGTTTGCCAAGATTTTACGGTGGTCTATTTTTAAATAGTTTGATAACATGTTATTTTGATTAGAAGCATCTTCTAGCATTCTGAAAACATCATCATAACCCACGTCGATCTCTCATAACTTGACTTTTGTATTATTTCATTCAAAGTACCGGGTCCATATGGACCCCTTGCTTTTCCATCATGATATATGCCTTATGGGCGTATTAGCAAATATAGGATGTGTATTTATTATTATTGTATATATTATAATATTACTGCAATGATGCAGGGGCTGCTAGCTGGGGTAGGAGATAACCTCAAAAGAAGGACAGTTTTGGGACGTTTAATACGCGAGGCGGTCGTTATGTTATAGGTTGGCAGAACGTTTATCCGTGGGGTTTCGGTGCTGTGATAGTTCAGCATAAAAACGCTTGGAGAGGTGTTTTGGGAATTATTTTTCTGGGGGAATACCCGAGTCATGATGGAGTTGCGTAATCCTGGTCCATTTGAGTGCACACAGCGCTAGTCTGATGACCTTATTCTGAAAGGATTGTGATTTATTTATATGTGTAGTGGCCGCATGACCCCACGGGAGTTACGTAGAGGAGTATAGGTCTTGTGACGACCTTGTATAAGAGGAGCTTGTTGTCGGTGGATGAGCAATAAGTTTCTCCAAGCCATCTTCCCTTTTTGCAAGATGCCCAAAAAATTTAAAGATTCGTCTCAGAAAAATTCCGAATACATGTCATTCCAATTACAGAATCTATCTATTGATATTCTGATTACATGTAATTCTTTATGATTATGATTACAGCCATTTACTGGCATTCTGATTCCAGGCATTTACAGATATTCTAATTACAGGGATTTTTATCATTCTGATTACATACAAGAATCTGTCTATTAGTATTCTGCTTAGATGCTATTCTGATTACATACATCTGCTGTCTTTCTAATTACATGCCTTCAAATCTAAGATCTCTCTTAGAAAGCAGCAGGAGTTCCATATCGAGGTTATTTCTGATTGTAAAGCTTCTCATTCGATTCCATAATTATCACACCTGTCACTCATTTCAGAAAGTTTACCTCAGCTGCTTGAATCCTCAAACGAACTCGTAGTCCATGTTTGAAGTCCATTGTCAGAATTGGGCGTTAGATTGACTTAAACGTTGAAAATTTTACACTCTCAAAATATTACCAGCCTACCTGTTAAAGAGATAGAATTCATCTAAGAAGTTCATAAATGCTTTATATCTATAGTATCAGTGTTAAACAAAAATCAACTTTAAGAAGTAGCACCTTCAAAGATAGAATTCACCCTTACAAAATTAACCAACGGAAAAGGGGAAAGATTTAACGAAGCATTCCGATTGAACGAATGGTCTTAAGTTTTGGATTAATTAGTAGAAAGGGGTGATATTGGCCCGAGGCGCGGGAGGCACTTAGTAGCAGTGGATTGAAATAATTTAATAGAGAAAGCGTCATATTTTACACTTTGAAAGACTCAAATTAGTCGGATTAATCTAAGTAATTAATCTCTTAGAAGGGATCCAATCACAAACTTTATCTGTTGCATTGGTTTCAATTACAAAAAGGTTTTTAACGTATTTTTTAATATATTTATATTATTATAATATTTAAAGTAATTAGAAAAAATGTAGGTGAATTTAAATTCAATGAAAGGATAACACTTTAAATAGATAAATGTCTTTTAAAATTGGTAAAATTAACTATGTGGTTAAAATTCATTATTTTTATTTGTTAACTTTGTTTTATTAACCACTTATTGAGTTTAAATACATCTATCGGTTTAGAAAAATATCATTTTCTTCTTCAGGATGTCAATACTAATCAAAAACATGTTATTGTTTCTTTAACAGAATCTATTTTTAAAAAACAATAATTATTTAAAAAATAATTTTAGTACCTAACTCAAATAGTTACTTGATTCAAAAATACTTGAATAATTTTTTGGAAAAAATTTTAGAATAGGACTTGTAGTTTAGTTGGTTATTAATAATTATACCATAATCTAAGGAAGTACGCGAAAGAGAGCAACTATGGAAAGAGAAAAGTGGTAGACATTCGGAGAGACCTTCATCCAGTATATGATAGTAAGCAACCGTTAATGATGATTTCTTTAAAAATGTTTGAATCGGGTACGATTTAACAGTGTATTCAAATAAATACTTAATTGTATATATAATAAACGAATTATGTGTGCATTACAATCAGAAAAAATGAACATTAAATAAATAAATCTGACTTAACATTACAAATTTTTTATTTTTTACTTCACAAATAATTCGTTCTAATGAACAAATTATTTGTTATAATGTACGTATTTAATGTACGATTATATACACATTACTCATTTCACCTCAATCGTCTTGTATACATAATGACGCATACAGACAATGAGGGGGACGGACCCTTCGCTTACCCAGGACTAATGCCATAAGTTCAAGGCTCATATCTCGGTCCTACTCATTCGCCACCTGATTGGGATTATTTAATGCTACTAGGCTGTTGTTCTGTAGCGCCCCGCATATATAACAGGGTGAAAACAAAATTTGCCTTCATTGTCCCCGGCTGACTTACTTTAGACTCATACAGTCATTATTTCAAAATCCCTTTCTGTTCCTTCACCCCGAGTTCGAAAGATCGAAGAAAAATACAAAGAATATATTGCATTTACATGCCATTCGCTATTTCCACCTCAATAAAAAGTTTTTTCATTTTGATATTGGCGTGGAACAAAGCATTGTGAAATGTCAATCAATTTGAATTTGGAATTTTGTTGAATCTTTTCCTTTTCTAATATTTTTTTCATTTTCTTTCTAAATCGCCCGCCA
The DNA here is from genome assembly GCA_031772225.1 of Eubasilissa splendida. Taxonomy (NCBI): domain Eukaryota; kingdom Metazoa; phylum Arthropoda; class Insecta; order Trichoptera; family Phryganeidae; genus Eubasilissa; species Eubasilissa splendida. The sequence goes on from CM062863.1 coordinate 18,061,733, forward strand.
TTTTACGCTGTGCGAGACAAAGACCCGTCTAGACGAAGCAGTATTCATGTTCCCAATGATTTTATACAAAGAACAGGGTAGTTTTCTGTTAAAAAATAAAAAATCCTTACATGTCACCCCAGGCAGACATATATATTTTTGGACAAGCATCTTAAAGTTTATACGATCAATATTTACAATTCCTGTCATTTAAAATTGAAAATATTTTCCTCTCGTCCATAGATAAGTTAGCCAATTAACGAGATTTCAATATAAAATATGATTATTTCTGAAACATCCCGGATAAAATATTTACACTAGAAGTACTTATAAATAGATAAGTATAATTGTCAAAAATATTAAGCCAAAAATTAAAATTTAAAAAAAAACAAAGGTTTAATACAAAACGGCTTAACGTATACTATCTTGGCCATATATACAATGATGGTGGACAAGACGATGATGGCATAGAACGACAGAGAATACAGTTAAGCGTTCGTGCAAATATGCTGTCACGGCGTTTCTACCGATGCAGTAAGAATGTGAAGAGAATCCTGTTTAAATCGTTCTTCACCACCATGTATACCTGCGAGCACTGGTCGAAATACAAATAAATGACGTAAACCGTCTCCAAATTCAGTACAACAACTCATACAGAATACTGTTCGGGTTGGCGCGTTATTTTAGCTCATATGCAATATTTTCCGAAAGCCGTATACATGGATTCGTTCCGCTTCTGAGACATTAAGTTAGAATTAGAGTAAAGCTACGGCTGAAGTTCAGCACCAACTCTCTAGTGCAAGCGGCGCTCTCATGGAAATATGGCTCCCTGACCACAAAATGACATCGACCATAAAATAGCAACAGATACAGTAATAGCCGTGACTGAAACGCAGTATATATATTTTGTTTACTCTCGCATATATATGTGTGAATTTTTTTTTGTTTTTCTTTTCATAACATAAATATTATTTTGTCACTTAAATGTTTTATCTGAATATTATGGTGAATCGAGTCTTCATAAAAAAAATAACGCTGGAATTGATATGCATCAATACCTTGATCAATTTTCCCATTGTCTCAACAAAGTATCGAAAACGCCATGAAATAAAATTCAGACGGTTTTTAAAGTCACCAAAATTAAATATAATGATCTCCATACGTAGTGGAGCTGAGTAAAAAAAATATTGTACGCTGTTGCGTATGAGACATGTAATATATATTTTTTAAATATGTAAAATAATAAAAATATGAGTTACTAAATTACAAATTTAATCCATCACCGATAATCTTTTGCATTTCATCTCAGTCTTGGGCTGCTATCTAGTACTAGCATCCACGAGAGATACAGGTCAAAATATGTATGACATGGTTGACTTTAACTTGTTAATTTTCTTCTTATGCTCTAGCAAACATCCTTACTAAATTTTTACAATGTGATTCTTATTTGACCATTCTTTTTGAGGCCCGCCACTGCTTGAAGATGTTTCATTGATAAATATATAACTGATTTTACTATTGTGAACTATACTTTTTAGGTCCCGACGCAGTGGTTTCTAAATAACTACTAATTGATTTTGTAGTAATTAACTTTAATTCGAAAGTTTAAATGTCTCTCGATAGTTTTCGGTAACAATGACAGCAGTCACAACTTTGTTCGATGGTAGCCAAAGTTATTCTTAAACAAGCTTGTAAGGTACAAGAAGAGAAGGAATTGTTTCAGAGATAGGACGAGTGGGGAACAGAGGACAATTAGACTTTACAAGTTTTGTTCTTACTGATTGATTAATTACCGATCTACGGTTCTAGCACAGCCCTGTCCTGTCTCAAGTCCGAAACAGGGTTGCCAAATGCTTTTTTTAAATAAATGATCTATAATTTTAGTACTGTTAGATACTGCTGTCATCTGACAATCTAGATTTTGAGGACCGCAATGATCTAGAGAATCCACTGTACTTACTTGTTTTCCGTAATCGTACTGTTAGATACTGCTGTCATCTGACAATCTAGATTTTGAGGACCGCAATGATCTAGAGAATCCACTGTACTTACTTGTTTTCCGTAATCGTACTGTTAGATACTGCTGTCATCTGACAATCTAGATTTTGAGGACCGCAATGATCTAGAGAATCCACTGTACTTACTTGTTTTCCGTAATCGTACTGTTAGATACTGCTGTCATCTGACAATCTAGATTTTGAGGACCGCAATGATCTAGAGAATCCACTGTACTTACTTGTAATCCGTAATCGTACTGTTAGATACTGCTGTCATCTGACAATCTAGATTTTGAGGACCGCAATGATCTAGAGAATCCACTGTACTTACTTGTAATCCGTAATCGTACTGTTAGATACTGCTGTCATCTGACAATCTAGATTTTAAGGACCGCAATGATCTAGAGAATCCACTGCACTTACTTGTAATCCGTAATCGTACTGTTAGATACTGCTGTCATCTGACAATCTAGATTTTGAGGACCGCAATGATCTAGAGAATCCACTGTACTTACTTGTAATCCGTAATCGTACTGTTAGATACTGCTGTCATCTGACAATCTAGATTTTGAGGACCGCAATGATCTAGAGAATCCACTGTACTTACTTGTAATCCAATATCTACTACTTCATCTATGAATCGAATCATATTTGACTGCCAACTAAAATTTGGCATTTTCGATCTCTTAGCTGTTATGAAAAAACGCATACGTTACCAACGAACACTAAAGCTAATATTTAAATCCAATTATTTGTATTCTTCAAACCGCACTTATCTGTGTTTCAAATCCTTTCGCATCATCTACTTTAGACACTAGTTATAGAAGACTACAATCATTTATAATCTGCTTACTGAATAAAAAACTTCTATGATTAAATACATCTATCCGTTGATTTTTTTGTTATTTGCTATATTGAGATAAAGATTCTAATTGAATTTATTGAAAAATGTTAATTTACTGATGGACATGTAATATTGGAGATTATAGCATAAACCTCAGAGGATATCTGAAAAAAATCTTGTTGATGTTGCAATAATCATTTTTTATTTCTAAAATGCTTTATATTTAAATGCAAATATATTCGATAATATTTTATACTATATTTTAACTGTATTATATCAATGTATTATGCAATGAAAAAAATATAAATCTTTCGATTCGATCGATTTTAAAAATATAACGTAGCAGCCCTGCTCGTGACAGTAACCGACCCTTTGATTTACAGTGCGTACAATGTTGTTTTGTCGTCCTGTTAAGTTTAGGGTTGCCATTCGAATCAGACAATGAGCGAGCATTGAATTTCTCAAGTTCGGGCCGTAAACGGGACAAGACCCCGGAGAATTAATTAACAAGCCTTTCATAAATTCAAATCCTTGGAAAATTCAATCAGATATCGGGACAATTGTCAAAACAAAAATTTTCCCCTTTGCCAAAAACGTATTAGTCATTTTTAATTAATGATAATAAGAATTACATGATTTTTAAATAATATATGTACTTTTTACATGATTTCATATTAATACTTTCAAATATATTTTTCTTGTAAAAACATCCTTGCTAGCACATGTTGAAATATTTGTTTTGTTATTCCTAATTCTATTCTAATATAATATTTATTTTTCCGAAATAAAATCGATTTGTAACAAGTTGTGATACGTAAAATAAAGAATTACTCTAGGCATGTCCCTAACCTTGAACTGTCTTATTTATTAGTATTCCGCTTCTGCTACTCGGTCACTATCGTCAAATCATTAGCATAATTAGTGAAAGTTACCACGAAACATAATTTCTTTTTTTATATTTTTATTATTTATCTTTGTTTAAATAACCACTAAAATGAGTTTAAACAAAGATAAATAATAAAAATATGAATCTTAACCACAAAGATAACTTTGCTTATTTTAAAAGTATAATTTCTTTAGTAACTTCAGTTCTGCACATTCAATTTTAATAAAATTAACGATTTCAATTTTCTTTCATTATATCTAATTATGAAAATATTAAAATCTAATTCAAAATTTTCAAAAATATTTACAACTAATAAGAGTAACGTAAAATGAAAGCATATTTTTTGAGTATATAGTGTTCGGTTTTCATAATAGTATATTGGCAAACACACTTATTTACAAAATTTAATAAAAATGAATTGATAATTCTGGCGTCTGCTATCAGATTACTCAAAGGTATTTGAGATTCCATAAAAATAAGGTAGATGGCTCTTTCAAATAATGGAACGATTAAATGTATAAATATCAAAAAGGTAACATAGGTTCGAAAAATTGTCGCTAAAAATATCGTCGCTGTAGTATAGTTGGATAATGGAGCTTCCCTGGTTTGAAAAGAGATCCAGGTTCGAATCCCGGTGGCGCAACAACAATATTTTTCAATAAAATTGATTTTATACGTGTATTTTTCTAATTAATATATTTAATTCATATTTAACATATCACAGACCTATATTCTGAATAATTACAACTTCACAATAAGAATGCGTTCTCTCCTAATAACAATATTTTTCGATATAATTGATTTTGTATGTATTATATATCTTTCTAATTAATACATTTAATTTGTATTAAAATAATATCACCTAGAATTATTGTTTCAATGTTACCCCTCCTCGCCTCATTCATTAAATTAGTTCGATTATGCTTGAATGCCAAATAAACTGAACGTTTATCGTGTTTGAATCATTATTTAAACGTCTGATTAATCTATATTATGCGTTATGCTATTGTGAATAATATATGAAACAGACTACAACTCTTCTACGACAAAGACTGAGATCTCCTGCCATTCTTGCAGTGAATCCAAAGATCTTATGGAAGCTGAAAAAACGAAGTTATAAAATAAGTCAAATGTTTTCCCATTTTCAGATTCTCTAATACCTACTTATTCCAAATTTTATCCTGTATTTCAATTGCCTTCCCCTTTCCGTTTTTTTTCTTATAGCTTTCACAAGGTATCTTATACTAGCATGCCCGTACCGGCTATCGCACGGTAGCAGACGTATCCTGCAGAGACGCAGTACTCTGTGTTCAATTTCCAGAATAAAAAAATAAAAAAATCGTCAATATACTTTATAAAACTATAAAAAGTGTTTTGATAGGAAAATAAGGAGAAGAAGTTGAAAAGTTTAAATCTCAATGCATAATATATTTAGCTATCAGTAGCATTTAAAAAAAAATCACACTTAAACTAACTAATATAATCCAAAAACCCATATTATCTTTATCAAAGCATCCATGTTGTTTTTAAACCACGTGTACTATTTTTACACGTTTCCGAAGAATTATTTCGACATCTTACTGCCCTCTTTCTTATCTTATATATATATATATTGATTTATATATTGATTTATCTTATATTTATTACAATATTATACAAAGTATTTTATATTTATAGCTGAATACATTTATATAACGCGTTCCTACCAACCGCGATGAAATGGAATATTCATAACATAAAATGAGACGAGCTAAAATTATATAAAACATGTTTTGTAAAGTGCTATATACTACGTACATTTGATACATATCACTGATCTACACAATCAATTAAATGCAATCCACATACTCACTTTTACCTTTTATTTTATTTTCACCTTTACCAGAACCAGGATCGATGCCAGACTAAAGCATTTTTGAAATCAATATGGTTTTGAAATCGTTCACATACTTATTGAATACTTTTGCAATTCCCCCATTAGACTGTTATGCCATGTTGTAATATTAGTATAATTCAAATCAAATAATTTAATAGACAATAAAATAATATAATTTATTTAGGCATTGATTTTTACATTGATATACTTTTGTATATATTCTTAATTGCACCTTTCATTACTGATATTAAATTTTATTTGAAAAATAGTTACATTTGGTGAACTTTTTAAAGACCTTATTTTTTTAGTTACATACATTTAATATTTTAATATTTACCTTACTGGGCTTCACTCGTGCTGAGGCAAACATTTTGCATTGTTAATCAATAATCATGTTATTCATAATTGGTTTAACATATATATTTAAAATAATAAGAATAATTAAAGAAAGAAGAAAAGAAGTAAAATAAAATTTTTAAATAACAACAGATAGAAGAAAATAATACAATATTTGAACATGAGAAATATATAAGACAATACATGCCTGAAATTTGTAAAGATAATATACATTCGTTTTCAACAAGTTTAAATTATACAGTAACAATTCAATTTAAACAGCTCTGTTAGTTAATGACTATATATAATATACATTAAAGAGCTGAAGATATTTGTAAACGTCTATTTTTAGGTTAGTATTCTCATATGGGAAACCAGGCTTCGGTTAGTTAGTTAATGACTATATATAATATACATTAAAGAGCTGAAGATATTTGTAAACGTCTATTTTTAGGTTAGTATTCTCATATGGGAAACCAGGCTTCGGTTTTTTAATTTATTATTTTTATATAACTGAATATGTGAATACTTTCTTCGAACCAGAAAAACATATTCCATGCAGGGGTGATATAACACGTGTCTGAGATATATATCGTGTTTTTTTATATAATTATTAGTGGACTTTGGTGGGTTGTCTCAATAACATTGTTTGTAATAAATCTGAAAATTATACAACAGATATAAATTCATATTTTTAAAACAAGCAACAAAAATTATTCAAAAACTTTTTCCAGTGTTTCGAGGAAATTTAAATAATTTATGGCCGGTGCCCACATAAGCCATTTTAAAAGTACCTATTGAAAAAACTTGAAAGATTAAGCTTAAAGAATACATTAATAATATATTTGTTCCTTTGTTTGGTAATGTTGTTTTTATTTCTTTATATGAATTGTATATTATTAATAGTAGTAGTTAATATTTTCGTAAAAAAAATATTTAGTCGTTATTCAGAAAATCTTTTAAAAAATGTATAATTTAAAAAAATATATACGTACTTATTTATTTTATAAAATACACAATGTTTTAAAGTTAGACATCATTTATAAAATCCTCACTAAGAAAACATGGGCAGAATTTATAAGAAAAATTGATGCAAAACAACATGAGCACGAACGTCAAAAAGGAAACAAACACAAGAGGAAAAGATAGTCTGAGACTGCCATTCAGGAAGAAGGCTAAATCTCAGAAATCAATGATGTACAGTGCGATGGAGCTTTTATTTAAATACCAGAAAACATAAGAAAGGAGGAGGAACTACATAGATTCAAAATGAAACTAAGCAAATATGTGAAACTTAAGTTGTAGTAAAAAGAAACAATTTTGATCTTGTTTATAATAGAGCATATATAAATATACTTATGTATGCACTATATGAAGAATACATAAATAATTTAAAAGTTTTCTTATAGATAGTTACAGTTTTATAAATGCTATAAAAATGTATAAATACAAATAATTTATTTTTTTCATTTCACCTTTTGACCTATTATACCACTCTTGCCTCGTTCACTTTTATATATCTTCTCAAGCACGATCGTTGATTGTTGAATCATTTAACAGAGCCGTTCTCTAAATCTGATCAACCCGATCGAGCCAGATCTTTCGCGTATTGTTGCTGTTGTCGTCACCGTGTATATTTTATATAAAGGGTTTTTCAATAAGAACGATATGATTTTAAAATGAAATAAAACAAAAATAGTTTAAGATACAACCAAAATATTAATTTTAGTTTGAAGCACAGACGATTACATTATGTTTTAAATAAAACATCATTTAAATGACTACCTCGGCTTCGTTTACAGAAGTGAATTCGTTGAACCCAATTTTCGATGACTTGAACCAATAAATTAGGCCTAATGTCGTGAATGCAGCGTTTGATATTAAACTTTAAATCATCAAGTATTTGTTGTTTATTTAAATAAACCATTGATTTCTAATAACCACACAAAAAGTAATCTAAAGGAGTTAAATCACAACTTCTTGGAGCCCATTTAACAGTTTAATATCTTGAAATGATTAATTCACCAAACTTTTCTTGCAATAAGTTGATCGTGATATTAGCAGTATGACATGTAACACCATCTTATTGGAACCATATATCATTCAAATAAAATTTATCCAGTTTTGGTCACAAAAATTCTGTTAACAATCGAATGACATCGCTAGTATTCACTGTAACTGCATTTCCAGCAGCATTTTGAAAAAAAATATGGTCCGATACCACCATGCCAAAAACCACACCATACAGTCACCGTTTCTTGAAACTCCTGTCGATTACTTTGACACCAAAAACAACATCTTTACTTATTGACAAAGCCATGTAACCAAAAATGTGCTACATCTGAAAAGATGATTTTTTTTAAAAAAAATATTCACAAACGAACGCTTATTTTCATTTTTTTTTTTTTAAATTAATAACCAAACGTTATGCAAGCGTGTACTTAACCATGGTGGATTGCCAGAATATAACTAAAATAAATAATAAATATATAAACAAATTCGCTACTGCATCCATTCCCCTGTTGCACATCCCTTACACTTTCGTATAGATTTTCCACACGAAAAATTTTCCATTTTCCTTAATCGCATTTCCACCGCATGCGTTTACTTTCCCTCTTCTTTTGCCAATTCCAGGCTTCATTTCCTTACATCAATATGCAGATTAGCATCAGAAAAAAAAATCTTCGAATGACAAATTTATGTTGGTGATAACAGCATTAAGAGCATCATTTACTTTATTTCCGGCAGCGACCCTGCTTTCAACATATTTATCAACCTTACCGTCTAGTGAACACACTTTTCAAATACATAAACCCTAATACATTCTAAGCATTAATTATTTACCATAATATCACATAGAAAACATTTATGATACTAAAATAAAATCACACCTCCAATTCTGTTGTACAAATATGCCATCTCATTACCATACTGAGCGAATCATATAATAATAATTTACGTAAATTTCTTGGTTGTATAATGTTTATATCATAAACAATAAAATAAATATATTCTTTAATACATTATTCAGATACAAAAAAATGTATATTAAATTTTTTCATGAAATTATACAAATATGTAAACATGCAGGATATGTGTAATACTTTTATTCATTGGAGTGAAATATGTCGTTAATTTTTACCTCTTTTTTACATGTTTTCTATAAATATTTAACGTATTTTTATTCATAATTATTTTTGAACTTTGATTTATTCGGAACTTTATTGTGATAATACACCATTTAGATATGGTTGGTGGACTAAGGTGAGTTTAGTAAATTAAAGTTTATGCAGTTTAATTTCTAGTAAGACGGGTACAGTCCAACAACAATTATATCATATAGATAAGTAAATTAATTTAAAAAAACAGAACTTTGTTCTAAAAACTGCGACTTCACAATAATAATGTGTTCTTAAAAAAATAAAGACTTGGATTGAACGCCAAGTTGTGGAAGTAATACGATTTATCGTTTATCGTACCCACTCACATGAATGGGTAGAAAAAATATATAATATATAAAACGCTAGTTTATATGGAGAATCGATTACTTTATGCGGGAAGTACAACATTACAGGTTTCTGTTTTTGGATCTTAACCAGTGTTGAATAGCACCCCGAACGTAACGCGTCCCTTTTAAGGGTATTCTTACCCCTAAACTACCCTGTCTTGTTCCGAAAATGCGAACATCATTTACACAAAGCGATTAATCGAAGGGTTTCAATAAAGCCCCATATTACATACGTGGGTTCCGTACACGTTATCATTTTCTTATTAAATCCAACATGTTTTTTTTTTTAAATATTACAACTCTACCAACAATAATGTGTTCTCTTTAAAATAAATAAATTATTATTTACCTTTGTCACAGCGAATAGTCGTACCATTTGCCAGATGCTAACAATGGCTATTAGCGAGTGAAGCGTTTGTGGAGGAATAATTTCAAATATGATTAAAAACACTTTCACTTTGTTTAAACACCACTTTATTTTTGCAAACACCTACCGATTCCGGAACCACCGTTCCTTCTTTAGGGTGTACAATATACTAACTTAGTGTTACATAATATGGGCAATGATATATTAGTGTCAGGTGTTAAAGTGGTGGTGGATGACTAGGGGGAGGAAGGAAAAGAGACAGATGATATGGTGAAAAGGAACATATTTAAAATAGGACTGTTAGTTAGATTTTTTTGGTCGTTAATTATGCATTCATTATTATCTATGAACTTCTTGATTTCTAAGGCCTCGACATTACCTAAGCGTTTACTTTTATTATTAATGTGGAGAATATTGACTCCTGTATTTTTATAGAAGCTATAGTTATTTTCAATAATGTGATTGAAAATTCGGAAAAACTATTATCATTTAAGTATCTCATGTTTTCCTTAATTCAAGTATCAAAATAATTACGACTCGTTTTTCCTATATAAAATGAGAGGCAGTACATACATTTCAATTTATAATAATAAAGAGGTGTTTAAGCAAATTAAATTGTAATATTTAAATATGTCCAAGAACACACAATTACTAGATTTTCACCTACAAAGGCACTTTTATTAAATAAATAATAGATACATCATATAGACTAAGCTATTTTTTATTATATTTAATGGAAAAATATGGAAGTAGAAGTCCACGGGTTAGATTAGTAAATTCAAAAATGATAAATAAAATAATATTTTTTCCCTTTAAAACTATCATACAATATTTTATTATTTTGGGTTACTTTAGTTACCACGCGTTGGAACAGACGATAATTTTTATTTTTATTTTTAGTGGAAACGTATTTCAAAAATGATCGCGTTTTGACTTTGACACGCGATGGCGTCACTTGTGTGAGAAAAGTAATATTTTTTTATTGATAACAAACAGCATTTTCCAAAGCGTGGTCGCCCCGCTTATCGCTGCTGAAGGGTGATTGGATGAATGTACAGTTTGGAAAGCTATTGTCGGCAGTTGATTAATTATGTCGGACAGCCTTGAAAGAAGCAATCTTTTCTAAAGTGTAGAGCCTGCGTCCATCACGGAGAAAGGATTACTGACGGAGGGATTTCGGAACTTTTATCTCCGCCCAACTCCGTCGCTGGCGGAAGATAAGCGAGTTATCTCAATTGAAAAAAAGGAAAATGATTAATCAAAAACTTTACAACATCCTTGGCGTTCTTGAAAAATAATTTTAAGCGTCTCGCTTGAGTCTGTCAATGTATAATACTCCGTTTACTACTCCTGGTACACCAATAACGAAATCTGTAGTCAATAATCAGCGATGCTGCTCTGACATTAAAATAATGAAATACACTCATTTACAGTTACATCCCGTGTTGTATAACACTTGATTTACCTAATAAATTGAATTTAACAAAATTTAAAAATGCTAGGTGATGCTCATAACAAAGTCGCGATGATTACTCAGACGACCCTGGCTTCGCTCAGCCTTCAACATCGAGAGGGGGTAGTTGCCGCAGAACAGGATTGCTCTTCACAACCATCCACCCTCAGCGCCGACTCTCCCTCTGCATAATCAACTTAGCCCTCACAAGGCTTTTTTTTATTTATAAAGTGAATATTTTAGTATATTCTTCAAACGTTTATTGTTTATATCAGAGTTAAAAATATATAAATAATCTAGATACATACAATAATAATATTTTTTGCTGTTTCTTACGAAATAAGTTATTTAGAAATTTGATTTATATTTAGATTTACTGAACGCTACTAACGTCACTTGGGGTATTACTGTACTATTAATCGAATTGAAATAAAAATATTATTAATAATAATTTTTATTTTTTTTGATTCATAGTAGTGTGTTATATTGTTATAATTGGATTATATTGCAGTAAAATAAGACATATATTTGGGTACCCTGCCTGCTACACTAGTATTTTACTGTATTATAGCAGACAGTGCTTTTCCGGTATAGTGGTAATGTTCAATGTACAAAAATATATATAAAGAGTAAAACAAGATGCAAGATGCAAAATTAGATAACATGTAAATACAACGTAAAACTTAAAGTAAATGCAATATTCAATGTATCAAAAATAAAAAATAGTAAGTAAATTAAGAGTAAACAACATACAATTATGAAGTGAACTTATGTAAAATTGTAATGTTCAATATAAAAAAAAGTTCAGTTAAATAATATATTAACACAACTACAGAGAAAAGTAGAAAATGCAATATTCAATATATTGGTACTGTTGTAGCACTTTTAATCTCAAGTTTGGACTTTTAGAAGTCTTTGTGTGTAATTTCTCCCCATTTCGTGGAGCCAGAACTGCATTTTTCATGAAAAATATGAAAAATAATATTGATATAGGGTTTTTTATAGTACCCCCTTTAGTACACAAGACCAGTATCCAACTTGTGCAATATATTTATTCACTGCTCAGTCTCATGATATTGTACTGCGATGATGCATAGCTTTAAACCTTTGTAGAGAATACACAATATTCTGACAAAATTGCATCGAAATCGGTGAAGGCATTTTCGAGTTTTAGTGTATCAAACAGACAAACGTTGTATTTTATGTACGTAGAAATATATTATAAAATATAAAATAGTTTTTCAGTGGTTGGTAATAAGCCGATGATAATGATGACTATAAATAAAGTTCTTCTTTTTTGTGCCTTTATCAGTTCTGTAGATAGTTGACTATCTTTATTCTGTTTACTACGACCCAGAAAAGGTTAAAAGAGACTATATTTATATTTGTTAACATTGTTTTATTAACCACTTATTGAGTTTAAATATATCTACCGGTTTCGAAAAATATTAATAATATTGACATCCTGAAGAAGAAAATGATATTTTTCGAAACCGGTAGATAAGTAAGTACCAATAAGTGGTTAATAAAACAAAGTTAACAAATAAAAATATGAATTTTAACCTAGACTATCCAAAACAAAATCTTTCACTATGATGTTCCACGATCTATTGCCATACCTCAATAAAAATAAAGTTCTGTGCAATACGAGCATTATAATTGTTGATTGAGTTTTGTAACATCTACCTATCCTGATATTAATGATTCATTACGAGTTAACAGTTGATCCTTTGCGCGCAAAATATCTTACATTTCTTCACACTTTATTAAAAGGTAATTCGTGAAGTATCTCACTAACCCCTCTAGGGATCTAATATTTGTTTATGTAGCTTGGTACGCCGAAGGTTAAATATTCCTTTATTACTCAGAATGATAAACATATTAAAATATAATTAAATTCTTACCAAAACATTTGGGAACACAATGCGCGATGGAATCCGAGAGCAGGTAGGAATTTGGGCCCGTAATGTGTACCTTTAATGGATAAGATTAATATCGTGGGGCGTAGATGTTTCATATAAAAAATATTATCTTTACGATTATATTATTCCGGAATTTACCAATATTTTTCTCATTTGTCTACAAATGGTAGACTGAAATATTTTATTTTAGACGCAAACCCCCCCAAAAGTGAGATCGTTCACTTGAAAAATACATGAAACTCGATAAAATATGATAAGAATTTATTTAATATAAGTATTTTTAATGCAGGCCTCGTCATACTTAGGCAACACTTTTGTTGGCACATACTAATGTTGAATTTCGATGTAAAGCAAATTTATTTTTACAGTTTTTTGATAATTTAAACAAATTTAATTAATCACTTTCTTTTCCTGAAAGAATTAGTTTAAAATTACGTTATATTTACCGCATAATTTCTCGTCGAATTTACGACTTTATATGCGTTTCTTCTATTTAAGTGAGACATCTATTATTTCTTATTACAAGCAATCATATTTTTATTTATAACTAATTTCAAAAATCTTTGAGTAATACATGCTAGATGACGCTAGAACATTTATCACGGTTAAATAGGGTTATTTTAAACTCAAAAAAATTATTCGTATCTCAACTTTTTTTTTAAAAAAAAAAACATTTTTTTCTTAAAACAACCAAAACTCAATCTATTCCAAAAACACATAAGATAAATCACTTAGAAAGATACATAGAAAAAATATATTTATTTAATAAATATACTCACCACTGAGACTCGAATCTTGAACTTTATATTACCGGTAGACATCTTTACAAACCAAGCTTCATTGACCCTATAGAACGTAGTCAAATTTCATCTTTATATGATTTTAAATCATGGCATATCTATCAGGGTCCTCAACAACCTAGATTTAATGGCTGTATATAAAAAAAACTATTGTAAGCGGCCATAACCGTTAAAATCGTTATTTGGTATAATCGTAACTTCACGTATAAAATTACTGTATTCGCCATATTATATATCGATACATAACTTCGTGGAACGGTAGAATTGCTTCAAATTATTATGTAGACATTTTTAATTAATATTTTATTTCAAAATTCGTAAATTTTACACAAATATCAAAGACAGTACCAGTAACTTACCTACCAATTACTTTTAACTGTTTATTTTTCCTTATTAAACAGTATTCAAATAACCAACATTTCATAGCTGGCCCTTGACGGAAACGACCTAAGAATTCAACGGAAATTAGAAATAAGTTAGAAATAATACAAAATTTATGGCCAGTTAAATCCAACTGTAAATAAATCCATTTTGAGTGAGCGTCGTTCATCGTGTGAACAAATAATCCCCTAAAAAGTTAGTTTCTGCGTGGGTTGAAGGCTTTACAATATTACCAGGATCCATGGGCTGATGTTGTAAGTCTGTAAATATTATGTCTACTTGAACTGAATAATCTGAAGCCAGTCTCTTGGAAATTTACATAAAAATGTTCATTTATAAAATTATGTTCTCACAATGACAAATTAAATAACCTTATTCGATCACAAGGGTAATCATTATTATAAACTATATATAACCAGTCAAAAATGATGTAAATTAATAATTTATTTAACCTTAAACTAATTTTAAAATCATAATTAAAATAGTGTAGGTGCTTTATTTGAAGTGATAAATTTAGGTTACATAATTAACAGGAAATCTAGTTTTTTTTATCTTACTTTATAATACAGAGAGCATTTATTTATTTTATGTTGCTTTGCGACACGAACGGGTTGGCAAATAGGAGGAATTTATATATGTAGAGTTTTTCACATACTTTATTGATCTCAAATGGATAAAAGATAAAGGCTGAAGCGGCGCAAGACATGGGAAGATGGAAGCGACTTTTAAATTTTGGGTCCCAACCCTACTAGTATAAGATGATAACAATGATGAATCATAACATATAAAAAAATTTTTTAAAGGAGAACACATTCTTATTGTGATGTTGCAATTTTTCAGAACATAGGTCTGTGATGTTTAATACCGGAATAGCAACAAAAATATTTTTTCGATAAAGTGATCTTATCTATATAAAATTAATGTGCTGATAAACTGGCCAAGGAGGCCACCACTCTTTCCAGAGATTTCTCTCATCAATTCCATATTCCGATGTATGGTAAAAAACATACGAATTCTATCTGGACTGCACAATAGATAGATCAAAATAATCATAAAAGTAATCGGCTTAAAATAAATAAATAATAAGATCTATTCCCCGCACTCCCTGGTTCTCCAAAAGGAAAGTCTCCAAAATAGCAATATCAAATATCTCTAGAATGAGAATTGGGCATTGTCAGGTAGCCTCACATTTATTCGGATTGATCTTAATACGAGTAGATTCCCCAATGTGTGAGTGTGGCGCTGAGGAGGAAATCCTTAAACTTATCTTTTTTACCTGTCCATTGCGGATCACAGGTTTTTTTTTCAGTAACCTCGTCAATGGTAATTTTCAACTCCCAGTTAATTTGGGTCATCTTCTGTCCCTTAACTCGCCACATTTAATCTATATAATAGCAAACTTTTTGAACGACAATGGTATTGACTTGTAATATATTTCCTATTCTATAATATAATTGTACTTTTTTCCATAAAATGATATTTTAACTTTATTAAATGGTGGATTACCTATTTAAAAGAAGAAGAAGAAGATCTTATCTGTATATCTTTGTAATTGATATGCTTAATTTGTATAAATACTTTTATTTAAAATCAGTCCTGAGACGTTTATTAAGCGTCGCTAGACTATCTTCAACATTAATTTAACATCAATAACATCAAATTCAGACATCAATAATAATAGTCAAATGAAACCGAGCAGAAATTGATTATTTTAAAGACACGTATGAAAAAATTTCATATTGCACTATTAATAATAGACTACACTATATTACAGAACAATTTCTAGTTCTTCCACTCTGCAGTTCTCGACGCTAACCGGATCAATTGAAACAAATCCTTTCGTGCTACTCGAAAACACCACGAGCCCTGATTGCATCAATGCTCGGAGAGGTTCTCCATTGAGCACCGCACTAGTGAACTCGGAGCACAGAACTTGACGGCGTCAGAAGAATATAAAGGGTAGGATCAAGAATTTACCAGCGATGGTGAACCGCTGTACAGTAAAAGCCCCAACATCGGACTCACGTATAAATCCACTTTTCTAGTTGCTGCTTTGGCATTACCGGCCTCCTTGGACACAGTTCACCATGCTTAAATTTAACAAAATCCCTTCAGGCAGTGGTCACATGAATGTTGTAGGTTTTTTCTATATTTCTGAAGGGCGGTTTTTGTTTTTTTTTTATCTAGAATCGATATTAATATGCTTTTCGGTTGTTAAGTCACTCGCCTTGTGATTCAGTAGTCGGAGGTTTGACCCTCATTCCAGGACACCAGCAAATTAGTCCAAATTTTATAGCGCAAGCGTTTAGCTTAGTTTGTAAATAATAAGGATATTGATGTATATTAATTTTTATTTGACACATTTAAATATATAAAGGTAAATAAACATATATATTTAAATATTTTCGAACAATCGCGCTTTTGAAACAAGATGACGGATCTGGTATATGATATTCTCCTACAACAGACTACCCCTTACTAAATCCCTCCAGTTAACTATCCCTAAAAAACCAAATTACTCTTGTACAAAGCAATCATCCATCCTATACTCACATACGTGAGCCCCATTTGGGGTTCAAATAAAATAAACATTTTAGAGTCCAAACAAAACTACATCCTCAAGAGAATCACAAAGTCACCCTGGTTTGTCAGAAACACAATCATTCTCATAGACTCAAACATACCCTCACTTAAACGTCACATACACGATTTAAATTCTAAACTTTATTCTCAATTAATTTCTATCCCCAAACCCTTCTATAAACTCTATATGATCCCTCATCCGATCCCCATCATCTTGACCCTATTGAACAAAATTTATAAAACGATTCAGTAAAGACTTTCACTAAAAATACTTTCAGTAAAAAAAACAATATAAAATTGAAAAACTAAAAAAAAAATATATCAAAATTAAAAAAATATATATTTTATTAAAAATTTTACCTATTTTTGCTACTATTCTATACAATTATGTACAAAGTTAATTTTACCTGAAATTAAAAAAAAAACAAATATCACCATGTTCCCCGAATTGGGTACCCCAAAAAATCTTACGCCGGTGTTGTTACCTCATGTGTCGGAGACAAAAGGACTAAGCCCTTATCCTTCCCCCCTTTATCAATTGAATCATGGTATATGATATTTAAATAAGATTATTTTACAGAAAATTCGATAAAAATGTGATAAGAACTACATAAGTTATAGCGTCGAAATTTGATAGGGTTTGCTGGCCATGATTTAAGTGCATTTAAATTTTCCGGTAGTTGATTCATGAGACCTTCTGTAATAGGCAGTATTTCCATCGAAATATTATCTAAAAAACGACGTCATTGCATTTTTAAAGATGATAAAATAAATATTCATCATAATTACGAGACTAGAAGTGTAAATTGTATCTCAAAAACGATCTAGAACAGGAATATAATAGAGACACGCTTGATACATAGCCCTTAGACTATTACATATCAATTTCTCAAAAAATTAAAAGTAGATTTAAACTTTTACGTAACATAAAATGTACCATAATAGTATATATTATATACGGAATGAGACAAGTTTCAGAAATTCACTTGAGATAAATCTCAAAACAGTGAACGCGTATTAAAATGTTGATGTTTAGATAAATTTAAGATTGCATTGTAGAGATGAATCTTGTCTTGGAAGTTACCTAAAGGACAGTTTAGAGTAGAACACGGGGAAAGCTATCTAATGCATTATTTAAGAAGAGTAGAATGACTCATCTTTATGATTCATTCGTGATCACTCCCCTTCAGTAACTTATTAGAAGATTCTCGAATTTTTACTGCTTTTTAAAGAAAGATTTTTAATGATATATTGGATTCAAAAAGTATTATAACCTAAAAGTAAGAGTCTGTAACTATCAAATCCTGATTGTAATACTGGATTTTATCGTAATCCTCGTATTATTTTAGACAATTTAGTTAATTTTAACTTTAATAATATACGTCACTTCTGTGTTATTCTGATGTGGGTCGGTTTACGCCATCGACGAAGTTTTGGACCACATTTCATAGATAGATGATTTCCCAATATCGGTCCTGATGATTGATGATGAGATATCCTGAAACGTAGGTTATGATAAATATGATATGTATCCATCAAAATTTTCTAGAAGAAACGATATGATTATCGAGTGACTTCATTAAACACTGAATAATGGAGAACTAGAACACCGTTTGGCATCATTACATTGATTTTAAAAAATCTTTGGTTTTGCTCAGTGTTCCGTAAAGGGAGTCTTCCTACAATCCCGTTAAGGCGGTATAGCAAATTCAATTGTCGGTTATTTTAATCAAATATTAGGGAAGAATTAAGGAACGAATTTCTCTTTATTGTTACACTCGTGGTTGGTTAAGTATCATAGAAATATCTTCTTATTACAATAAAATTATGGTTAATTAAATTTACTTAATGAAATATAATACTATTACATGAAATATTTTTGGATAGTTCGTGGTAGTAAATACACAAATTTATATGTTCTCTTCACTCACTAGTTAAAGTAACAGAGATATAGCACATTACTTACAATTATTTGACTGTATATTGATTCTGCACAAATATTGATTTATTATATATCCGGACATGGCCGTGACAAGCTGAAACCAGTAATAGTGAAAAAATAATAAATAGTGGAAAAAAAATTAAAAGTGTTTCAATTAAATCATAAATAAATACATTGAATAAAATATTATTTATTTATTTCTCTTGAAATGTTATATAATAAATCAATTAACATTAAAGTGATGCTTCTAGTACATTAATTTATTAACCAAATATTAATAGTCATTATAATGCATTAGAGTTTATTTGTTACATTAGTATACATTTCCTTATTATATCTCTAACATAGTAACTAATTAGATGTAAAATATCTTATGATATGCTTTTCCATTCATCTCGGTTTCCTGCAGATTTTGTAAAAATATACAAATATATTTTTTACAGTATTCCTTGAAAGAGTATGTTCTAGTCACAAGTAAGGATATAAAGAAGCAAGATAGAAACCTTATTACAAAATTTGGTTACGATATCTCAAGATTGGTTAAATTTAATGCAATTTAGAAAGGTTCAATTCCAATTTTGTCCAAACATCAACAAAAGCATTTTGTTGATTGCAGGACCCTTCTTATTAGATTTTCTAGATATATCTCAAGGATGGATATCAAGGAAGATAAACAATAGCTTTCCAAAATACACATAGTATTAAATATGCATTAAAAGTATTGATATGCTCCAACTTTGCTCTACGGGTCAGAGTATTCAGCGAGCATAAATATACAATAACTGAAAGGGGCTGGAGGAGTCACAAAACTAGACAAAATTCAAAATATTTATGTCCGTAGTTTTTGTAGCATGCCCCTTATTCCTAAAAATATAAAATAGGCTGACTCAAATGATGAACTATCACACGATTCATAAAAGTATTGAAACTGAAAGGAGAAGTTCGGTAAGACCATAAGTGACATGGATAGCTTCAGTTTATTGCAATAGTAATGATCCGTGTCCACAGAAGAGATCTTTAAGAGATTTTTGACTCGAGACAATCTCTGAGATACGGAATTCACTCCCATGAGATGTTTTGATGACAACTCTCGGCTTTCGTAATTCTGCTTCTCTCAACTGGCGATGATGATGATGAGGAAATGAAACACAGAAAAATATTCTTTCTAGAGACTACGGCGAGAGAATCAAGAATGAATTCCCGCTCGTAGAATACTTCATTTTATTTCATTTCAAACAATACATTCAATTCATTCATAATTTTCAACAAGGCAATATTATATATTTTTCTCACCATTTCGGCCACCAGGCATCATTTTCTAGTTATTTTTAAATTACTGTTATAATTGCCTCGTGTTCTTATCACATACTTTATTGGCGTCACTTCGGTGACCTCTCAATCCAGTGCGTTATACCGTGTCTCAGATACTCATCGTCTCCCGCCTTACTTCACGCTTGTATGTTAAACGTCAAATGTCGTTGTCGTCATGTTTGATATTTTAGTGATTTTTAATCTCTTCAGTAACAGTTAAAATGAAATTATTGTTTGTAATTTAACTCTTAAAGTTGATGTTAATATTTAATTACTACTATCTAGCTTTTAGATTGACAGTGATAGAAATCTATGGTAGCTTAATGTCACATTTATGTGCATGTATCAAATCTCGTTGTCAGAACGTATGCCTTGTACTATGGTTAAAATTAGTGTGTCTTTCTAATAATCTCAAGCTGATCTTAAAGTTTTCTCCAAAACAAAATCTCATCACGTGTACAGAGATCTTAAAATTTTTAATGTGATCGAGGTTGTAGCTCAGAATAGAAAAAAGTTTAGCAGAATTATTAAAATAGTCGTATATTCTAGTAGTTTTCTAAGTCCCATCTTTATAGAAGGTTAGCGACCATACTGCAGATACGTATAAGATCCGGCATTTTGCATATAAAACCACAAGGTAACTTCTTTCTATAAATAATAATAAAAATACTTTATTTAACACAACTATATATTGATACATCAACATGTTTCGATAACCATGGATCGTTTTCATGAAATAATGTTTGCTTAAATTAAAATGCAAGAATAGATAAAAACAAAGCTATAAAAGTATAAGTGGTGGGTAACAAATTAGGAGATACTGTGAAAACAAATTTAAATGGTGACTATTTGATAAAGGGATTTGGTTATTTATAATATTTAATTTGCTATTAACACATTTTCTTATTTTTAAAATTTCAAATTTATTTATCGGTAGTTTTTATAATTTTTTAAACAAAGTGTTTTTCTTATTATTTTTATAATATGTTGACACAAAGTAATTTTGCAAATATTGAAAAAGTAACTTATTTCTATCTAGGCCTCTGTTGCTTTCTATCTTCCCCTGCCCTGAGTAATAAAATATTTTTTTATATAATTAGACAAAATACTTTGTTTATACCAGTATTTATTGATAATTCAACATGTTTCGATACCTATAGTATCTTCTTCAGGAAACAATTCGGACTGGAATTAAAAATACAAGCATAGATAAAAACAAAATTATAAAGTGGTGAATAAGTAAGAACTAATATGAAAACAAATTTAAAAGGTGACTATTTGCAAAGAGAATTTGGTTATTTATAATATTTAACTTACTATTAATACTTTTTCTTATTTCTAAAATTTCAAATTTATCTAACTGTAAACCCATATTATGAATGATTTCTAAACCCTCGTTAATATCAAAATAATGGTTTGTTTCCAAAGGGTGATTGGAAAATACTGAATAGTTGTTGCTACTTAGGCATGATATAATATATTTTCATTGAGGAAAATGTGACCGAAGTATACGGCATTCCTTTAATTGTAATTGTCCTCAGTAGCTCTTCATTGATGATGTGGTCAACCCAGGAGATCTTTAGTATACATTGATACATCTCAAATACCTCCAGCCTTTAAAGGGTAGTTTCTTTTAATGTTAAGACTTTAACTTCCTAATTCTCGATCCGTCTACTTTATTCTTTTCTCAGGGAACATGAAGTCTAAGAACTGACCACAGTGACAATCGCGTACCATCTATGTTTGAATATTGACTTTGAAGCCCAATTTATTGGACATTCGTTCACCTCTTGCAGGTCTATCTTAATTTTGAGTCATGTGCGTAATGTTCCTGAGTTGTTCATGTTTGATGAAATCCTGCAGTTTTTTGTGTTAAATTTTACCATTTTCTATGTTTCAATGAATTCTTCCATATTTATGATGGTTTAATTATTTTCCAATTTTTTGTCACTCTCATTGTCTTCAAAAGTAAGCTACCGAGTTTTAGATTTGCATTCGATACGCAGTTATATCGTGTATATGCTGTTTTTTTCTTTATGCTACAAGACGCATGGCTTACAAGACTAACTATATCAAATCACGTGATGTTGCGTGATACCCTGTATGGTCGGCGTGTTGTGTCCGTAAATTAGTGCAAACCTAATTGTGTGACATAAGTACGTATCACACAATCACACCAGCCAAGCATATCAACCAAGTACAGTATATTCACTTTAAAGCGAGCCTCTGCCATTATTAATTTTTAATGTTTTAATTTAATAATGTTTGATAGAAACGGAAAGACTGAGAAAGATATCTTCTATCTGAGTGACTTCAGGAAATAAAGTAAACGATACATTGAATGGAATTATAGCTAATGACAAGACTAGCGGTTTATAACGGAGTCCTGGTACCGACATTGATGTATGAAAATGAGGCCTGGTGACTGAATGCTGTAGAAATGAGAGCACTTGGGCGTATATATGACAAATCCATTTATGACAGAGTAAAGAATGAAGAAATAAAGGAAGAATGTAAATCTGATCGTGAGTAATATTAAGAAAATATCACTTAGGTGGTTTGGTCATATGGAACGGACGAATGAGTAGGGAATGATAAGAAAGATATATGGCCCAAGTCTTGATGGCACCAGAAATAAAGAACGTACGCGGAAGACTTGGCATGACCAGATAAACTAGATACTGTAGAATGATCATGTTAGAAGTCACAATAATTAGTGAGCTTGTATGTGAAATTGTATGAATGTGGATGAGGCGAGTATTGTGTGTCAGGATAGTGGAGTGTGGTTATCTATCCTCTTTGCCTACCTCTGCGTAGAAACGGCGTGTTGGTAAATAAATAATATTACAATTTAAATATAGTTTATTAAATATTAAATTTAAACTCTTTAAATTGCGTATGCATTATTTGCCGTTTAATTTATTTACAATGTATAAAATCGGACAATGAATTAATTCTTAAAATATTTCATATAGAGCGCAGTAAGGATCTTATAACACAGCATTTCTCACTTTTACAAATTTTCGTGGACTTTTGTCGGCCGTATTTGACTAACTCAAACCCGTGTAGTTGTCACGTAGTTAACGCGTGACCTTTACGAAAGAGCAAATTAAATCACGTTTCACGTTTGTCTTAAGTTTAACAATCGTTTAAACCTTTTGTAATTACAGATTCAACCTTCAACAAATACGTTGTAATTAGAAACATTAGTGTTTCAATATCTGTCGAACTTTTCACTAGAGGTCAATCGAAAATTATTTAATATTGATTAAATTTGTCCCCGAAGCAAATTTGACGGTTACTTTATAAATAATAATTGTATTTGTTAATTTGTCATCGGTTGTGAATCATTTGGTTCGTTATTACCAAAGGAGGACGAAATAATAATATTATCTCGGTGAAAACATAATTGGCAAGCAAATTGTGTTTATAATTGATTTTATTTAGCTGCGAAATGAAAGCTTGATCTACAATATTGGCAAACAAATACACCGTCACAAGAAATCAATTGACGATATTAAATTATTTTTAATGAAATACGTTGCGACTTGCGAGAAATTATTCATGGTAATTATTTCCGTTTAAAGTATATTTTTTTCTTGGATATTTAATATATTCTAGCTTTAACCTTTCTCTCCTATAAGCTATTTATATTTGCATCAGATTTATTCTAAGAATTTTTTTCATTACATTTTTTTACTACCGGAAGTAATGCGATATTTTTATGAATTTATTTTAATGAAAATCGTTAGATGGTACCAGGACTCCATTTTAATAACTTAATTTTAATGAATGGTATTTAGACGTAGAAGCCTACATCGAAAAAAAAAATGTAACCAACGAAGTAATTGCAGAAACTGAGATACCGGAGGAGGCCTTTAAAAATCCTTAGAATTCACATTATATTGATATAATTAAAAGTGGACTTTAGTATATTTAGATATAAAGCCTCACTGATACCAATCAAAAAATAATTTATACAACTTTAGTTTTCATTGGTGTCTTTGTGTGTCATCTCTGTTTGTTATATGTAGTGATATTCAATTTTTAATTGAAAAAATATATCGTTTTTAACCTTTACCATACCGTGGTATAAAATACCCTACGTAGCCATGCTATTAACTCTTGTTACAGTTTTTTAAGCATTTTAAATGGAATAAAATCATTTTATAAGCTTAAATGACTTTAAAATAGTTAATGCCATTGTTACTATAAATATAATAAGAAATGATAAATATAATAATGTAATACGTTCATTTTATTCTCAAACGTTATTCTTAGAACGTATTCGTCAAAAGACCCATCTAATATGGTCTTCATCTTTATCACTCTTCATTTAAATTAATGTGTGATCTTTTTCACGTGGTATTTTTAACGCATATAGTATGCAACGCATGAATTTTATAAAGCATTGAATTCAAAAATTATTTTTATATTACGATTCGCTTTACATAATTGATTTTTCATTAGTCATTTCTAAGAGCAAATAATTTGGTTGGGACTAGGTAAAACGTAAGTTTTACATTGTGCACATTTATAGAAATACGATTTATTTGCTCGGTAGACCTATGTTACTGCGTAGCTAGGGAAGGGTTAATGAGAACACATTATTACTGTGAAGTTGCAGTTTTTTTCAGAACGTATTTCTGTGGCAAAATAAATTTAAATTAGAAAGATATACAGAATAAATCTATTTATCGAAAAAATAATTTAGTTGCTACCGGGATTCAAACCTGGGGAAAAAAACCTTTTCCTATCCGGGGAAATCCGTTACCGTTACACCACGCCAACCGAGTTAGTTGACAACAAATTTTTGAACATGTATTCTGCAGCTCATTCAAATTGATACATATATTATTCCATATTTAAATTTATATTGTGATAAATCTCAAATACATTTGAGTAATATACGCTGGGAGATGCCAGAAATTAAATTAATTTTGTTTTTATTAAATTTGGATAAACTTTCATACAATATACATATTTTTATGGAGAATAAATTATTATTGTGAAGTTGCTATTTTTTCAGAACATAGTTCTATAGTATTTTAATACAAATTAAATGTATTAACTAGAAATATATAAAAAAATCAATTTTTCCAAAAGATATTTGGTTGCGCGATTCGAACCTAGATCTTTATATAAATGCGTTATCGTTACACTACGCCAACCAACTAAGTTGACGACAATTTTTTTTTCTGTAATATGTATATCTTGTTGATCGTTATATATCGTTTCTTTAAATAAAATGTTAAATTAAAATTAATAAAATATAACACTTTACATTTCAATCCAATTAAATACATTAATTGCACTTTATTTTCTGAAAAATTAATTCACTAATTTTGCTAAAATGTAAGACTAGCCCAGTGGTCCACAGAAAAGATCAGATTGATAGTGTAAAATTGAAAAAATAATCTGGGTTTTCCATGGAAATACCAAAAATACCAGAATCTCAAATGAGAACAATGTATTAGCGATTCCTAGGTTGTGCACTACATACTGGCAAAAAAGCTATGTTTTTGTAACACTCAAATTGTATAACTCTCTCCCTTAATACATAAAAAATATTGAGCAATACAGATAGTTCAAAGGCGCAATAAAATTCTGACTAAAAAACTTAGACCAAACGTACGTTCATTCATTCAGTCACCCCTTCAATATGAACACATACAGAATCAAGACTTCAGACCCAACACCAATTAGTGAGCAGCCTGTGCGTGTATTAAATTAAATTATACTGTATTATTTAAACTTGTTAAAATGTGTATCATCCTTCAGGTAAGTTGTAAATTTCTCAAGATCAAATATTGCATCATATTTTGTTATAACACTTTTTATTTTTTATTTATTTTTTCATTTTTCTTGTTCATAATTTATAGTTGATACACTAACTATATATAACATGATCGTTAATTAAAAATGTTAAATGTTTGCCTCAGCACGGGCAAAGCTCAAAGAGGCAGATATTGAAATACCGAATGTACTTATAACATATGATATGAAATGAATAAATAAATAAATATTATCCGCCCATCTACCAGTTTGTTCCCATCTTCCCCTCGATGTCGATCCTGTTAGCCTGAAGGCTTTGTGCGTATTAGGAGATTATTGATTCATGTTCCGCCCACTGCAGACACGCCATTTCCGAAGTTCAAAATTCTTTAACATTCTTCGGTAATATATATAATGAAAATTTTGCGCAATTCCTTACTTTCGAAGACCTGCAACATGTATTCTTGCTATGTGAGAGACCAAACATCATACCCGTATAGAGCGATCGTAATTTATTAAATTGATACTGTAAAGGTTGCCAGTGTAGAGGTTGTGGTTGTTTGATATGATTGACTCGTGATTGTGTCAGAAGGTTTTGTTGATGTGAGACTGAAGACCCTAATATCTTCTAGTCTCACGCGTGTTAGTTGTACGTCGCATTATATATGATGCCCGTATCAAAGAGTGTGTATAGTTGTAACTAGAGCAAGATATTTAGTTAAAAAAACACTTACAAAGGTTAACATTAATTAATGAATTAAATTATACAGAAGTGGTATACAGTAAAATGCGCATATGTGGTTGAGCTCTGGAGTGGCTTGCTCGAGATGTGATTAAAAGATGTCGATGAGAGGGCAATCTCTGAAGAAGTGCCGCTAGTTTCTTGGGTAGTATCTGTCATGAATGTATATTGTCTGCTGATTGGTTGCTTGGGTTTCGGCTCTATATTGTTGATAAATGAGTCTCTGCACGCCCATGTCTGTGGACGCGTGCAGGGTCACCACAATACGCGGGGGTAGGCACGAAGGATAAAGCGCCATACTCTTCTGTCCTAACACAAAGCTCGCCTCATTCACATTCATACATCTTCTCATACAAGTTCACCGGTTATTGTGGCATCTAACAGGACCATCTTCAAATACCCGGGTTACTTGGTCGTGTCAAGTCTTTCGCGAACGTGCTCAATTTCTGGTGCTATCAACACTTTCGTCATATATCTTTCTTACCATCCTCTCCTCATTGATCCATTACATATGACCAAACCACCTAATTGATCCTTTCTTAATCTTACTCACTATACTAAGATCAGCTTTACATATCATTTAATTAATAATAATTATTAAATTGATAATCGTAATATTAATAATATTGAAAAACAATTTTTAATTAAAGCGACCAAAATATTAGTTTTTTTTATTTTATTTTTTGATTGAGTAACTTTTGTACATAATTTCTTTAATTCACCAAACTACAAAAATATTAGACAACTAACTAAAAAAAATGTAACTAATTATTTTAATCTAACAAGTAATTCTAAAAATTTTCCATTCCACACACTAATTCGCCCTTCAAACACAAAGAAAATTACATAAATTATGAATTAGGTTTTCAATACCCAGAACAACTGTTCATCCATTTGTCCCACGAAACCAGTCAGCGCCAAAATAAAAAATATCCTTAGGCTTAACTTTGGAAACCATAAATAACTAAATGAATTATTTTAAAAAGGTATCACGTATACTGAATTAAACTGATTTGAAGTCAAATAAAGCAGATTATTTAATGCGATTTTTTTTTAACATATGTAAACATAATTTTACATTAACTATGCAGTGTCGTGATAAGAGCCTCTTGTCACCCTCCTCGGCTACCGACAACATCATCCCTTATCCCCGAACAGAACCTTTTAAGCCATCTTCCACTTGCCAATGATGAGCACATTGTTCAACCGAGTGGCAAATGTGTGATCCTGTAAATACTTGACGTGGACAATGTGGAAGTATCCTGAATGGTGCTCATTCATGATGGAACATGATGCGACCCAAATTGTGGATACCAGCGATCATTCACATGTTTCCTAAATCAAACCCGATGAATGAAGTCAAAAAATAAATAAAAATATCATTAATTCAGTAAAAAATCACTAAACATAATACTGTTGTGAATTTTATTATAATTAAATTATATTATAATTAAAAATGTATAATATCATGTGTTGAAATAATAATAACAGGCCGTATAAAATAAATTTACAAATATTCTCTTCAATAATTTCAAAATTACTTCGTGGCAACACATTATATAATATTAATAATAATATAAGAGAACACTTTGTTTGATATTAAAAAAATCGGTGGTTTACAAATTAATTAGCAATGATTGCAATTATTTTTATATAGGTTAAACTTGCAGAAATTTTGATATTAGAATTAAGGAGTAGTTGATATATCTAAATAGAAATAACTACTCTGAATTCACCAATCACTTTTGGGAAACGAACCATTATTTTGACATTAATAAGATTTTATAAATTTAACATACATACCAGGGGTTTACGATTAGATGAATTAGTAATTTTAGAAATAAGTGTTGCGTACTTGTCTTCTTAGTACTTTTTTAGTGTACACCTGGTCCTGGAAAGGTCAAGGAATAGACTTTGTAACAATTATTGGTTTATTACAATATGATACAATTATTACAAAATATATCACTAGTATCACTAAGCCGACGTTATCACGGAGAAAGAGAGCCGCGCACTGCCGCGCGCCGCCATTTGTAGCTTCACACACACGCGCCGGCGGTACGGCACTCACACATACTCACACACACACACATATACAATTCCAAGGACATCACAATAAGAAAAAGTGTTAATAGCAAATTCAATTGGCCATTTATTCAAGCACTATACAGCCATAATAACACTACTGAATCCGGCATACAGAAAATTTCAGATGTGGATGGGGAATCATAATATTATTTTGGATAAATAAATAAATCCTTTTTATAAATAGTCACCTTGTTTATATTTTTTTTCACATTAGTTCCTAATTAAAATACCCACCACTTATATTTATAGTCATGTTTTTGTCTATGCTTGAATTTTTAATATTTGTATACACTGTATCCTGAAGACCTATTATTATTGTGATGTTGCAGTTTTTTCAGAACATAGTCCTCTGGTATTTTAATACAAATTAAATATCAATTAGAAAGATATACAGAAAAAATCAATTAATCTAAAAAATAGTTTGATTGCTACCGGGATTGTTTTTTATTGCTATTATTACAAATGTATATCAAAAAAATAAATTGCCATTTTAATAATAAATAAAAAAAACTAGATGTGTTCAAATACCGAAAATAATATAATTGATGAAGAATTTAAGATATCTCAAGCTTTTTAATTATACCAATTTTATATGGTATGGTTGTTTGATGTGCTTTATTAGGTATATTCCTAATACGCGGACAATGATGAGGATATCAGGATAATAAGTGATCTGACCTTATATTCAGTGGCGTAACAACACATTACTGGGCTCTTAATCCCGCTCCCTCTAAGAATACACCACAGTTATAGTATTAGGTAGGTACTTACATATCTTTAAAATAATTAATGTGAAATACTAACTAGCTAGCTTACTAATGTTACTGTCCTAAAACGAACGTGTTTGGTTGTACCAACTTGTAACTTAGGTTTTTATATTATGTTGCGATTATTAAACTTGTTGCGATTCTGGGCCCTCCCGAGACCGCTCAGAATACCCAGGCGGTAGCTACGCCACTCTTTTTGAATTATTTACTAAAAATTACGTCTAAAATTATTATATCGATATGATTCATGTACCCTTTGAAGAAAACGTTATTTAAGTATTTTTGTATGAATACGTTATTGAACGATTCTGAAACATTTTAATTTAGGCACAGACAGACCGTTTGATTTAAACAAATTGATTTGTATAAATGTATAAAATTGTGGTTTACAAAAGAAATGCTTATTTATTTGTTAAATAAGAAACATTTTGATAGAAATTTTCAATTTCGTTTCTGTCAATGGCACTCAAGAAATGTCACCAAAGAAAGGTCACGTGGTACAAATATCGCTAAAGACACGTATAATACAATTGTATTGTTTTAAAAACGTTAATTTTTTTTATATAAATATGTAGATAGGTAAGAGTAGGCAGTAATTGCGTAGGAGGGTTGGAAAGAGGAGGGGATGTTTAAAAGTATATCTTAAAAAGATTTTTTTGAATAGACAAAAAATATATACTATATTTAGCAAGCCTTTACATAGTTGAAATAATTTGAAAATTGTTACTACATTCTTATGTTGAACACGTAAGATTTGAATGTATTTTTGATTTAATCAGTAAACATGCTAAAACACTATTGAATAAAATAAAATAAAATAAAGCATGATTAAAAAAATAAAAGACGTCCGTGGAAGACTTGGCACGACCAGGTAAACCAGATACTGGAAGATGGTTATGTTAGATGTCACAATAACTGGCAAGTTTGTATGAATGTAGATGAGATGACGATTATGTGGTAGGACAGCAGAGTGTGGCACTCTATAATCTCTGCCTACCCCGCGGGAAAACGGCTTGATGGTAAGTAAGTAAATAAATCAAAAGAACCGAGCTGTTAGACTGCTCTTTTGACTGAGCTAAGACAATTTAATTAATATGCGTCAGATTTATTATTTGCATCCCTTTCAGTGATATCTGTTTTCCCACCTAAAAAGGTTATTATAGAAATATTCCAAATTCAACTCTGGATGACAGCTAAGTTTATTTTTGAATATATTGTGACATTAGAATTTTTATCAAAACTGGTGTAGTTAAATACAAAGTATATAGAAAACTTATGCGGTTAAATACAAAGTCAATATATAAATTTATCATTAGAAGAACACATTCTTATTGTGAAGTTGTAATTATTCAGAACATAGATCTGTGATATTTTAAATATAAATTAAATTTATTAATTAGAAAGATATACATATAAAATAAATTTTATAAAGTAGATGGCTTTTCAAATAATGGAACGATTAAATGTATTTATATCAAAAAGGTAACATATAGGTTCGAAAATTTGCCGCTAAAAATATTGTCGCTATGGCATAATAGGATAATGCACCTTTCCCGGTAAGGAAAGAGATCCAGGTTCGAATCCTGGTGGCGCAACAACAATATTTTTTCGATTAAATTGATTTTATTTGTATATCTTTCTAATTTATATATTTAATTCATATTTATAAATTTATTAACTGGATGTTAATTAATGCATCCTGGCTATAGTGGTGACACAAATGGGATGGGGCCTGAGACATATGAAGAAGCTAAAGAAGACAGAAGAAAAGTAATAAATAAGTACAGCTCACCATTAGAAGTGACAAGATGCCACCCTTATATTTCTACAATCGCAATAATTGATATAAAATATTGAATTTAGGTGTTTACTAACTGCTTAGTTATTAAGATATTAAATAAAAGATATCTCGATAATATAACGATATGAGTTTCAACAAAAAGCTCACCGTTTTGAGTTCCAACATATATTTTAGATATGTTTCGTATTCGTAATTATAATCGTAAGCGTGGTCTGCTCCCGACCAGTGACTCATTACGAGTGGCAATCCCGCAAATCACGCGCGTCGAAAAATACCCCTCCCACTTACCTCACCTTGATGGCTTACGATCAATTACGATTTAATCTTGACATTTTTCTGCTAGACACCCTTTATCATGATTTTTGGTCGTTTACTTGTATCTTAAATTTGTCTCCCTTTGAAAGTGCCGCTTCGAGGCTTTCTTTGCCGTACTTGCCTATTGATTAAAGATGGCCCATTGTCAATCAATGTATTTGTTTGTTCTCTGTAATCCTGATCCAAAACGAACAATCTGAAAAGTCCTCGGAATCAGGAAACCTGTTTGTGCACAATTTTTTATCGAAACACATTCACTGTATGATACATAACATAGCTCTGTACAGAAGATACATAACATTGCTTTTTTAAGACAGTGTCGTAACAATAAATTGTCGGGCCCCCCGCTGTTCCCTTCACCGTTGTTAAATTAAAATAATGAATTGAAAATTATTTTCTTATGCTTATTTATATTATCTCTTTTTTTTTAAATTTACTTTTACTGAATACTTAAAACTGATTGAATGTTTAAAAGGTTAATATTTTATATAAACTACACGACAGTCACAAGAAATTATTTTATATTTAAATTTAAGATTTATATTCATTTATTCGTCATTAAGATTTTAAATATATACTGTGATTGTAATCATCACTGCAATAACACTGTTTATCGGTTTTGGGCAGATCTGAGTTATGGATGCCACAACGTTGTATATCTTCTTTGGCATCGAATGGTATATTAAACAACCATATAAAATAAATAAAAATACTATTAAACGCAATTTCTAAATGAGCTTACCTGCTACAACACTGTATATCATCCAAGATGGCCTACGCTCCGTCTATCAATCAACATATGTCAAAAGCGATATACAGAGTTATTGAATAAGTCCAGCGATTTCAGGCTCCCGGGTAGCTGTCCAGGCTACAGCTACGCTACTACTATACAAAGGCATCTAATCGATACCTACGCATCCTTAGGTATTATATGCTTAAACCTACACTTTATGTACCACTGTGTATATTTGCGGAGGTATTATATTTGTACTAAGTAGGTTTAATCCTAAATGAATTTAGCCAGCCACCCAACGATTCCGCCATCCTTCCCAAGACTACGGTCTGATTGAATTATCAACAGCTTACAGCTTAATACCAGACCTTCAAGGCTGTAGCATGGCGGCGGCTATGATTGAATGATACAGTCTCCGGTTCGATGCCGGCAATAATGGATGTTTGGTTCATTAATATAATTATGATGTTATCTGATGCGTCTTGCGATTAGTATAATGAATTTGGGATTATTCCTCACAATCAAAATTACTTTAGGGCCCATTCGCTACTCAACGTTCGCGGCGCCGCGAAGTGCGAAAGGCAAAAAATATGTATATATATATGACATTCTTCGCGGTTAGTCAGTTAGAAATAGTCGTTATCTAAATCACCGTGGTCTTTAACTGATACTGTAAATTATTAAAGAGAACATATTATTATTGTGATGTTGCAGTTTTTTAGAACATAGTTCTCTGGTATTATAAATCGAATTTTTTTGTATATCTTTCCAATTGATACATTTAATTTGTATTAAAATACTAGAAATAGCCCATCAATACTAACGAGAAATTAATAGTTTTTATATTAATTTATTTATTAAAATTACTTAATTACAACAGCAAAATAATGATGTGCGCGCACCATTGTACAAAATATCAATTTCTCGATATTACTTACATATTTTTTCTTTCATTCATTTCGATATATAAAAAACACCTCATTATTTGGCGTGATGTCGATCAACAGTGTTTTACAATACTGAAACAGATTTGATATCTGTTTTTATTTAAAATGAGTGATTGAAATATACTTATTATACATTATTTGTTTCATAATTTCGTTGTATTTATTTTGCTATTATTAAAAGACAGCGATGTCAAATTTACAGTTTTATTGGACGGGCGGTTGGATGGAGAAATCATGCATGTAGAATGGTTAAAAAGTATTTACTTAGTGTGATGTCGCTCAATCAAAATTATCGTGAAAGATTAGAAGTTCATTTTTGTTTTAAATGATTGTTTGAGATATTTTACATTATTTTCTGTTTTGTTCTATAATTTCAGTTGATTTTCAAAGGCTGATATGCCAAATTTACAGTTATTTGATTGTGGATGTGTGGATGACCGTAAAAAAATATTTATATATCAGACTAACTTGTCATAATGATTGTGATAGTCAATAACGTGAAAAGTAAATATTTTTATGTCTATACAGTCGAAAAATTTATTGCCTAGAAGATTATTTTGAAGAATATGAACTATATTTTTGCTCACAGGCTGACGTTTTACGATATATTGTGATGTTTTATTGTTCATCTATAATTATTAAAAATATTGCTGTAATATTAACAATATCATCCCATTTACAAGGTGACACCATTATATTATACTCGTAAATCTTTGCTCACCCTTATTGATTTCTAATACGAGGAGTTATTAAGTACAGGGTAGGTCTGAAGCCACCTTATCATTTAAAAATTAAATTACTTTTTTGTAACATCTTGAATTATAATTTAATCATAATGTATAGAAAGTATTTTGTTTGGGTAATATATATAAAATATATATTATATTACGGGGTTTTGTAAAAATAATAACGAGAAGTAAGATAATAGAACTTGAGTATTTTAGAAAAATATGTGATATATATATATTGAAAAAAAAATCGCACCAGTATATTCTCAGAAAAACAAGTGACAAAAAAGTGATCAAAAAAGACGTCATACTTATCACCGTATATAATTTATTCAGAACCCATAAATATCAAACTTAAATTATGACACACTTTATAAATATATTATTATATATCCTTTCACTTTCCGGCACGTATTAAATTTGTACTAAAAAATTAATACACATAGTATTGATCCGCTTCCGACGAGCAACTGACACTTATTGTTTCTTGATAATCACGTGATCGCGACCGTGGTTTGACAGCGATTGGCGGTGACCTCCGCACCGCATAAATAAACAGATATACCACCACACAAAAAAAACAGAGATTTCAATCGAGGAAGTCAAACGTGCGTAAACACCTGGTACTTTCTGTAAGAAACCGCACCGTTATCTAACAAATGAAATTTTAAAATATCTAAAATAATCTGTAATAAAATTTTATTCAGAGGCATTGTCATTACAATATAAAAGTGCAATTTTTTTTTAATAAATACATTATAAAATTAATATAAACTGTTTCAAACATTATAAAAAATTTTGAGATGGTTGTTTGTTATAAATGTTGATGGAACATTTATATTAGCAATTAAAAAAATATTAATTCTAAACAAAATCAAATGATATCATGGTTCCAAAGCTATTTATGTAAAGACAGCAATACGTAAAAATAAAATATAAACCAAGTACCTAATCCCCCAATATAAATTTTTTAAATTCCTTAAGGGACAGTAACAGGACCTTATTCCTTCATTACGCATGCAAATAAAATGTTGGAACTCTTATTCGTCGGAAATATAATATCCTACGCCGACGGTACCGTTCTTATATTCCATAAAAAAAAATTAAATGCATATTTTTATTATCTTTTCTGATTTTATGATATCAACAGCATATTAAACAAACAAGTATTGACAGCTGTCCGTATCGCATGACAACGTAAAACAAATAAAATCTTCTGTCAATTTTATCAAGTAAAAGTGTGTGGATATCGCGTCAAAGAAAATTATTTCGCTATTGTATTTTTGTTGATATTTTAAACAAATTAGGGTTAAGATTTTTATGTCATTATTGATGGGTTATTTATATTTATTAATAAATTTAAAAATATATATTTTGTCTATTATGGACGTGAGCAATGAATAATATTAGAAATATTAATAAAATATGTATTTTAGATAAATCAGCAATTCTTCAAAACAGAGCGAAATCCTTTTTTTTGACCGTATAAGATTTCGGAATAATAATATGAAGTGATGCTCTGTTGAACACTGCAGTATTTTGTATCTGGCATATCAGTATCTTTAAAGTATGCCCTCTCGGGACCGACAATAGTCAGCATCTAGATTCACGAGAAGTTGCAACGTCGGACGGTGCTCGGTTTGTATACTCCTGACTGAATGTCCTCAAAACACGTGCGCCTGTAGCCACACATTGCACGTGGACAGAATACAGCCTACACGAGTGACACAGAACAGGGTTGAATAGTTGCTGGATTTATTTTTTACCACCCTTATTAAAAACATATTTTAATATATAATAAATGTAATAATGTTTCAGACATGACAATTCTTCGATGTATTGTGGTACCTTCCTACATAAATACAGACATTTTTAGGCGCTCCGCTTTAATTGTAATATTAATAGTAGTAGTTAAAAAAAATATCTCAGATTTACATCACTCTTACGGCGCAATCTTGATAATGCGCCACACATCACGTGATGTGCGCGTCAAACCTGCGCAATTGTTCGGCGTCTTTATGATATCCTGCGCTTAATTTGTTTACATGCAGAATTTGGTCACTTTGTATCTCATGTATTTTCAAACTTTAGCATATTTGTATTATTCTTCTTATACCTAGCTGTATTACGCACTTAATAAATGGGGTATGTCTATATTTATTGTTTGGAAACGTAGCCTTTGTTTATAGTGATCCTATATATAAGAGTTTTACATTGAATTTAAATACAGTTATGTAAGTACATAACATATATAAATAAATAAATTGTTAGGAATATATCATTGTAATCTAATATAGTAAATAATATTATTCTGTCATGCGTGATCTTATGAAAAGTCTTTGTTAGACTTTATAGACATACATGTTTTTGTTGTAACAGAGTTGAATATATTATAATATGACAAGATAGACATAAGATACAATTATATTGCAATTAAGTATAATATTCATAGTTTATTGTGTGGGATGGAGTAGACTCCACTGTTGATATATACAGCATTGTCCTGGCTACTTTTCTAGACTGCCGTCAGTGTTAAAGTAGCCAGTTTTTTTATGGTGTTATTTAATTCAAGAAAGATAAAAATTCGACTAGAATAAAAATAAAAATAGAGAAGAGAAAAATGTAGTGAGAGTGTTGTAGAACTATTTAACTATTAGTGTAGGTACTGTATAATGACTATGTTAGAATGTTAGTTAGCGATGTTTCTGATTGATCTCTACTCAGTTGGATCATATATTGGGTCCATATTGGTGTAACCTTATTGGAAGTGAACGATTTCTAGTTGTTGCTGAGTGTTTCGGAGCTAAGAATATGTAGAATCGTTAATAAAATGTCGTTTTTGCTCTCGGAACTGGTGTGTAGATGTTCGTTGTTTGTCTTGTGTTGTGTCCAAGATTTAATGCTTGGGGTGAGAGGTGAGCTCAACATATAGATAGTGTGATAAAACAAATAGTACGAAAAAGTTATTACATTTAAAATTAGATTTATTACATTTTAAATCTATAGATCACTGTGTGATATACAATAAATCGCATAGTTGACGTATACTCGCTATATTCGCAATATTCTCAATAAATACTAATCTTGATCTGAAGACTTGAGCTGTCAATAAATATAATTTCCTTCACATTTTTTTACATTTTGTCAATATTTTTATTATCCGAAATTTCAATCTGATGTATATTTTACATAGTATGAATAGATTCATTATTGAAATTAAATACTAAAAATTTAGAAAGAAAATTACCGTCATGTCACATCTCTAAACTTGTCATTAACACAGCGACAATGACAGCTCTCATTGCTATTATCCGCGCACGCGCGGATGACTCTTTTTAACACAAAATCTTCGATAAATATTGAAAGATTAAATTTGTATTTATTATCACATCAAGAATTTCCGATAAAAATAATAATATCATCTTTGGAAGATATTTTTCTATAAAAATATTATTCAAATCTGACTGAGAATGAAGGCAACAATACTGAACTATTATGTTATTGGTAAAAATGTTTGAATTGCCCCAATGGTACACATGTTCTGTGTGATTTGTAATAAAAATACTACATATTATTCAACAATACTAAAAGGTATATACTTATTTAGGAGAACACATTCTTATTGTGACGTTATAATTATTAAGAAGACAGGTCTGCGATATTTTTCAAAATACAAATTAAATGTATTAATTTGAATGATTTACATTCACGCTACATAATCGATAATACCACATTGTTTAAAATATTTTACTGTAATATAAATCAATACCGTAAATTTTAATAAAAAAATTTACTCATTTATTTATTTTAAATATTCCAAAGCATTTTTTTCACTACTAACAATTACTAGAACAAATATTAAATTAAAAATCATTCACGGTTTCCATGGCAAACAGATTCTCATAAATAACACGTGGCTACGAATTTAATTCATCAGTCACGAGGGTCAAACGGTGGTGCACAGCTGGTCACAAGACCTTTCGGACGTTTTTGCTAGTTCAATATAATTTTACCGCTATCAATCTACCTCACACAATTCCGCTATTGAAGAATTTGCTTTATAAATGTGAAAATGTTCTCATTTACTTTTCTTGTGAAAAATAACAGAAAAATAAATGTCGTCAGTCCCCAGAACTCTCCAGTAAAATAGTTTTCCGTTCTGCCGTAGTTTTAATGGTAATATCTCTCAGAATTGAAACAATAACAACGTATAAATAAGAAAGACGGTGCTACGGTGAAATATTTCATTTCCTTCAATTGAAGGCAAGACGTGAAGAATGCAAGTGAAAATAAATTGCATTATTCTGTGCATTTATTTTGCCTTCATTATGATGAGAGTCATTAAATTCACAACTCCGAAAAGCGTGGCGTATCTGAATAATCGAGTACTGATCAAACTTACTGTACAATTATTTATTTTTGTTTTTAATATATCGTCTTGTAGTAGAATAATACCACACAATTCTTCTCTAGATGCTGGGGTTTTTGTTGTATTGAAATAAAAACACGCAGCATATATCTCCAATTTATATATATATATATTAAAATGGGTCGGAAGCTTAACGCTTGGACAGCACTCTTCTACCGCTTTCTGTCCTGATCTGTGTCTTGGAGCCACTGATAGTTCCATATTTCTTCGCAGACATAAATTTTGAAGCAACGCCACGACAATGACACGTGTTGGCCTAGGTTTCCCCAAAGAAACCATCTACAAAAAATACGATCTAACTAAGAATAGATTCTAGTTATTTATTGTATATATTATATTTAAGGTTTTCGCGGGGAAAAGATGACGAATTATTTTCTGGAGGAACCCGTGTCAAATAGTTCTGAGAAAAACTTTTATACTCTCGACCTTTCGAGTAAACATTATTACTCATTTTCAATCCTGAATCCTGCTCTAAACTGACTAGTAAACTCGATCGCTCGAAGCAAGAGCCAAAATGAAAGAGAGTTAAAATCTCAGTAGGTACTTAATATTATGATGATGAGGCATGCAAAATAGCCAAAAAGCTACGCATAACTTTAATATCTGCGAAATTATACATATCTTTTATATATTAAGTAGATACCTATGTGTTGTATTACATTAAGTATGTAGATTCATACGTAAATAGTTATCATGTTAATAAAAAATAAAATCATGTAGCGTTAGAATTTTGAAACGACAAGTAAAGCTGCGCATGTGTTTTGTATAATGTTTTTACAAAATTTGCCCCGAACGTGTACGAACTAAATGCAACTTTCGCGCCGCGCCGTGTTCTGAATACACGTATTTGCTTGAACAGAGTTGCAAAATGCCACAAGTGTGTATTTGAAGCGAACTTGAATGTATGTTCTAATATACTTTAAACGTGGTATTATTTTATAAAATAAAATATTTTTTATAATACAGCCCTCCACTTAATACTTAATACCTTCAAAAATTACTGTAAATTAGTCGTAATAATATTATATTAATGTTTTTTCAAGAACGAAAAAATAATGCATTTCTTTAAGATGAACACAACCTCTAATGACCGTACAGTCTACCGTACTTTTATAGTATCTATATTAGCAGCATAACCTAACTTTGTGCCTAATGCACGCCACTAGTGATATTAAGATGTTGATGCAGCTAAAATCATTTAGAAAAGTTTTGAAGCCAAACAATTCAAACATTATCCAAACTTGCATTTGGGTTTTAGCACTTAAATAAATACAACCTAATGCACCTACGTATAAGAGTCTCTGTCCCCAATTGCAACTGTCTCATTACTAGATGCACAATTCAACAAACTTTACGTCTAGTGTAAAATTGAAAACACTATTGCGGCATAAACGTACAATACAAAATTCACAATTGCATCTACTGCAGCTGCAGTTGTGAATTGAGGCCGAGTCTCCACGTGGCGACCTCTCTTGTTAGTCGACCGCAGCTCTTCTAGTGACTAGGTCTGAAATGCCGGAAACGCCAGGAGTGGCAGATCGTGGGTGGATCATATTGCAAGTTCCGAGTGCTGTTGAGTGTGGTGCACGTCGAGCAATAGCTTACATGCACAGAGCACAGTGGTAGTACTACAGGGACTTCAAAATTGCATTGTTCCTGTGACGTTTTGTAATATACGACAGTTTAAACACCGTTTTCATGATTAATAAAATTTTCCATCTCTCTGAATCTCTAATGAATTCTCCATAGTTTTAACTATAATTGCTTGCGTAATTCACAAAAATAATAATTTTATTAAAAAAATGTATCTAAGAATATTAGACAATATTAAATTTGCATTGTCCAAAACATTTGTTGTAGGTAATAATAAGTTTTAAAATATATTTATCTTTTAAAGATGATATTGGTTGTTAACATCATTTCTTAAGAAAATTTACTGAGTTTTTTTTTGACATGCTGTTAAGTCATAAATCATCATTCTCTTGAAGAATTTATTATAAAAATTATATGGATATGATTTTACGATACGATATGATAATTTAGGATACGCAGTTACTGATTTGTTTTTAATGAAATTTTATTGAAATCTCTTAGAAATTAAGTAAAGGTGTCCAGCAGAAAATTTTCAAGTTTAATAATAAATAAAAAAAAACTGTTATTGTCATATTTTATTTATACAAAATGAAGTTTAACGGTGCCAATTTAACGATGTATAAACAATATTATCTAAATCCCGTCCACTTCTCTCAAGACGCTCTTGCAATCGGACTCTTAAATTTGCGAACATGCAAGAGCAAAGCGTGGGTTCAATGGCAGCCTCGTCTTGCTGAAATTGTGTTCTGTTATTGAACCCGGGAAACAGCTGCAGTTGCGGTACCAAAATCTCGTCGATCATTCGGCAATACACATCCTTATCGATTTACGCGGATTGCGCATAATTTCACGTCGAACTTGAGCCACATGTTATGGCGTCACTGCTAACGTTGATGGAGGAGTTTTGTTAACCATTATCCTTTCTTGTCTGAACCTTTAAACCCAACATCAGATAAGTTGCGTGCTCGGCCCATCACTTACTCGTCGAGTATTAAAGTGAGTACAAAAAGCGCGACGCGCACGAATCAATGAATCACCTCACTTTAAATATTACTCAACCACGAACGCGGATTGCACTCCCAACCAGTGACTTATTGCGACTGGAATATCTGCAAATCACGCGCGTCGAACAATATCCCTCCCACTTACCTCACCCTGATGATTTACGAACAATTACAATTTAATCTAGAAATTTTTCCGCTGGACACCCTATGTAACAAGATAAACTAATTTCAATTATATTTCTATTAAGTAAAATACTCGTTGTTTATTGTGTGGAATGCAGTAGGACTCCATCTCTGATGAAAAATTTCTGCACCTAAATTTCATTTTTTATGTAATCAATTTCGACTTACAAAAATGAGAGAAAACACATATACAGTTACATTATTGAATCGGCTATGTTTTATTAAAGATAGTAAAACCAGATGGTAATACAAAAAAATATATGGCAACCAAACCAAGTTAATCCGAAAAGCGAAGCCGACACCCGACGCGATGTCTTCTGAATAATTTTCAAGAAAAATAAGGACAAATAACATTTCATGTATTATTTTATGCAAAAGTTTTGTTTGACATTTTTGATATGATTTGTATTCAAACTAGTTTATCACC
This sequence comes from Eubasilissa splendida, assembly GCA_031772225.1. Taxonomy (NCBI): domain Eukaryota; kingdom Metazoa; phylum Arthropoda; class Insecta; order Trichoptera; family Phryganeidae; genus Eubasilissa; species Eubasilissa splendida. The sequence goes on from CM062863.1 coordinate 18,103,450, forward strand.
CGTCCTAACACGCGAGTCAAGGTAACTTACATTTTTTTCGGAAAGCAACACTAGATGCAGATAAGCAGTAGAAACAGATATAATTTATTTTTATTTTATATAAAATATAATAATAAAATAATAAAAATAAATATATATAGTATTAAAAAAATCGTGTTGATTAGATATATATTTTTTTAAATAATTTTTAATACATATTAACAAAACTTTTGTTATATGAAAATCAGGATTAACGCAATATGCCCATTCTACTTTAAATAATGAAATGATTTTCGAAAAGCTAAATAAATTCTGAAGGTAGAAGACACTTTAAGGTTTTACCAATATTTTGTTGTTACTGTTCTTCAATCTCTCAGTACAACACTTTGTCAGACATACTAACCCTGATCGTTTATATAATATTTTTAAAATAGTCGGTACAGTACTTAAAAAAATACATGTACAAATTCTCTTAATTCGTATTTCAAAGGAAATTGGCACTTCACTCCAATGTAATGACAGTGCTTTCTTTCAAATTTATTTACAAAATTAATGTGTTAGACAATTAGTTCATAAGTATTAGTAAATCGTATTTATAATAGTTGTAGGAAAAAATAAATTCTCTTGACTTTGCAATAGATCAAAATGTTACTTTAGTTGATGGTACCCAGCATACAAATATAATCCGTCCCTTATGTACATGGGTATATGAGGAACATCATCAGAATTTACATAAAATAGGATCTCCTTGCAAATGGGAATCAAAAGGAATGTCTTGTAAGCTGCCCTAAGTCTACTTTGGGGAAATTAAACAGATTTTCTGCTTCAGAGGTGGTCCCTTTTACTTACGATGGAGGTAGGTCTTGGGAAATGTACGGGGGTAAGTATGATATGGAACTTGGCCAGTTTCCGTCGAGATTCCGAATATTTGAAGAAATTTAACTCTTTTATCGAAGAAATTATGCAATAAATCAATAATCGACAAGGCAGTTACTTTGTGGTGCAACATGATAAATAAAAACAATTAAAAGAACCAAACTTTGCACTACGCACACAACTGAATATTATTTGTATAACTTTATACTTGACACATTGAGGCGGAGAGGTAATGACGTCTACCCGGAGTAGGAAGTAACTAGCGCCGGCCGGTTCCTCTCTCTTATGACCTTAGTGTGTACGCCTGCACTTTTCCAGTTCTCTCTACTTAGTGAGAAACTAAATAATTGTATTAAACCTTAAACCTAGTGTAAATTAACGCAATATATAATTAAGATACGTTTTAACCCACCTATTACGACCCTTAGCCGTCTGAACGCCGTAGGGTAATATCCTGGAGTCATGTCTTACCTCGATGATAACAATACCTGTACCCCCAGCATCATCATAATCAGTGGCGTAACTACAAAAAGTGAGCGCCAATACAGAATGGAAAAAAGGCCGTCTAAATAAGCATTGTATATAAGATATACGAATATTAGTTATGCATGGTTTATCCATTAAATAGTAAGAACAAAATTAGTCTCTTGTCTCATATAATATTCACACATTGAGAGGCATTTATATGTACTTGCAATTTATAAAATACTTTTATAAATATTTTTTAAATATTTTTACCTTACGGTGATGGAGACCCCTTACCCAATATATTAGCAGTATTTACATTATTTATACAACACACGTTAGAAACAATTTATTAAAATATCATAATCCAATTTATAGCCGTGGATTATTATTAACGCTGGGAAAGGTATCGATACTCGCAAAATATCGATTTAAATTGATTGTAGGACACAATCTTTTCAGGCCCCTGTCTAACGTGGGCCCCAATGCACTGCATTGCCAGCAGTGGCGTAGTTACGCTACTGATCGTAACATAAGTGTGAATAACAATAAACAACAGTTTCTAGAGGTGGAGTTATTATTAATATCTGTCATGAAGTTGCACAGTTGCCTATTAGCATTAAAAAAATGCCAACCAGGCGACGAATGAGTAGGACCATATAGAAGATTTTGCTTATAGACGGTCCTGGGTAAGCGGTGGGTCTATTCTCACAGTTTCAATGAGAAGAACTGCACCTCTTGATAGTATATCATTATTCTTATGCAGCCCTTTAGAATTCTAAAGTTCTTAACCAGTTCGAAAGTTTAAAATAAAACGCCACGCATTCCATGAAATCGCCATTGTTGTACTAGACTACCTCCTGCTGATCCGTTTTGATATTATCTTCCGATGTACGTCTCGGTTTTAATCATTTTGGCTTGTATATGAAGGCTTTGTGCATATTACTAGATTCGTCAACTCACGCTACATGACCCACCCACTGAATCGATCCAGATGTTCCAGGCTCTTAAGCTCCTCCATTCTCCGGTAAGGTTATCACGCGTTGAGTCGTGAATCTTGAGCAAGACATTATTTTCGAGTAAAGGTCGTGATAAAAATAAAACCCAATTGTTTGTGTAGTACAATGTTTGGTTCCACTCACACCATTATATCTTTGTATTTATGCATATTATGTATTGTTATGTCACAAATGATAAACCAGTTACTTGTTAGACTTGTATAATCATCAGGGAACAAATGAAATAATGAATGTATTAAATTATATAAATAAATAAATAATTTATGTCTTAAATAAAGGTGTATTACTTCCCTACCAGGATTTAATTTAAATACCTTTGTTCCCGTGAATGCCTTCGATAGCTTGTTGTTCCCGGGTTTCCTATTGATAATATGATCACGTATACATAATGAAAAATCACCACTAACCTTGATTGACAGTAACTGTTTCTCAACCGTCGTATCCCGATCTCTGGGTATTATTTCGACCGACCGCAATTGTGCTCCGACCGTGATTTAACAGCGATCCTTCGGTTTCCAAAAGCGGCAACATTTACACTACATAAAAAATCATACCAATAACAATAAAAACTAGAGGTGCCAATCGAAGGAAGAAAAAGTGTATTAACAACCATAATCTGTGCAAATATTTAAAAAAATATGTTTTACATTATTTACAAATAATGTTTCTATGTACCATAATAGACCTTAAAATTTAGTAGTTCGTCCTTTAAGACCTTTTAACTGATACGCTCAATATATGCCACATATACAGAGGATACATAATACATTAGGTGCAAAACCTTTTTGAAATGTTAAAACCTCCTGGTAGAGTTTAACTAAGGGCGGGCAATGCCCTCAATCAATATTTTCCTTATTAAAAATTGGGGTTGTTTTACATATTCATGGGTGCGCAAAATATAATTGACAACAATTGTGATTAACTTATTTAGGTTTACAAATGTTTTCCAATCTATCCATATCATACAATTAAATCTGCACGCACGACGTACAGGCACAACAAAGGAGAATAATAAACATTGAAAAATACTGACACCGGTTTTGTATTATTTCTGTAATAATAACTGTTTTTGGTTTCCATACACGTTTACCATAACAATATTGTACAATAAAAACCAAATCAATAATACGATATGCATAACATTCTCCTTTATAGGGCATTCTTGTGAAATGATCCAAGAACATTCGTTTATAATGTCTATAAAAATGGTCAATAGAGATAAACGAAAAATAGAATTGATACTTAACCATTCGAATTATTTCCATCTTAAACTACAGACTCCGTGTGTTGATAATTAAAGAAGTTTTGTTAGATTATTTCTTTCAAATAGTCGAAAGTCACACAGAAAAATACAAAAGCTATAAAATTTAACGATGGAAATGTCGTAAAGAAAAACAAAATTAATTGTCCTCTTCTAGATTTGCATAAAAATACATTAATTAGTGATCACACATACATAGATAAACAGTGGCGTAGCTACCGCATGAGCAGACGAATGGGGGCCCAGAACTGCAAACAAATTTACTAATAGATTTTAAAATCTTAGTGACGAATGAATGATCAAGTATGACATCTTCTTCTTTTATACAGGCAATCCACACCCTTCAAGAGTGATTTAAGTATGTCTTAAATTGAAATAAAAATTAATTTTGTGGTACTATCCAGTAATTTTAACAATGTAATAAACTCGTTTTTGCAAGTCTAGTCTAGAAATATTGTACTATTACATTCCTGTCTCAGGAGATCACTAAGGTAGTCTTATTTTTATGCACAAATGTTTAGTATAGTTTTAAAATAGTAAGAATATTTATGTGATGTGTATAAGATGAATGCTTCCGTATTTTTTTTTAATGTATGAATAATAAGTGGCCCAAAAAGTGTCAATGTCTGGCCGGTTGGAGAGAGGGAATACACTGGAATAGTCTCATATTAGTAGAAGTATTGGCTATTCCCAAGCTCGATGAAGCGATGGCATCAAAAGAGTGGTGACCATTGTGGGAGACCTGACCTATACCCAGAAAATTGAATTCAAATCAGCCTCATTTACACATCGCGCGTGTCCTTTCGCTGACTTTGAAAATGGCCAAAGTATAGATTGAAATATTAGACATAAAGCTCACCGTCTAGAAAAAAAAGTAATTTATTTCAAATTAAATATTCAAATCAAATTAAAAGTAAATATTTTCTAAAATCAGGCACATTTCTTATTTAGTTACTTTATTTTCTGTGTTTACCTATTTTAAAAGTATTTTCAGAAAGAAAAAGTACTCAATTCAAAGAAAGAGCAAAGTAGGCTTTCACCTTACTTAAAAAGGTACTTATTTTTTAAGCATCGTCATCACGGAAAGATTTCCAGATTAAATTGCCAATTTTTAAGCCAACATCGTAATTCTGATGAAATTCGTTACAAAATTTTCGGCAAAAAATTTAGCACAAACTTTATTTTTCCGTTGAAATTATTATTTATGTTCTCTCTTCAGAAATCATTATAGATGTATAAATTTACCCTTTTTTTCCATTAGGGCAAACAAGAATAATTCTGCCAAACTTAATGCTTCATTCAAGAGGCTGCAACTGCTCTCAAAGAAGATGAATTAGCGAATTTTTAAGATACAATTAACTTTGCAATGTTTCGTATTCAAGGGCTTTTCTTTTATCTAATATTTTATTACTCCAATTCAGATAAAACTCGTGTGGTCAAATCAATATTTATCTAAGGAATTCCAAGATGAAATTAAAAACGACTATCCAAGTGCCTAACTCTTCACAGAATTCAGCGTACTAAAAATAATAGACCAAAAAAAAAAAATATCTAAATATTAAAAATAAATTAAATATTAGAAGCGATTGCCGATCTACAAGATTTAGAGACAAAATTGATATTCTAAAACTTAAATATGCTGTAACCCAAAACCACTTTATTTATCGAGACATTAAATTCTTTAATAATCTCATATAACAGATTATTATAAATTTGTATCTGAAACCAAAAAATATGTATTCAAACAGGCTAGCAGACACATAACATTTTTTCATATATACTATACTCCTCTCTATACGAGTCTCCGACTCTGATAGAGAAGAAAAAAATGTAAAAAATATATATACATTTTTAAATAAGTTATCTATATTTTGTTTCATACTGGTGTAATTATTTGAAAAGATACTCACATACATTGATCCAGAAACACAAATATCTTCTCTCATTGAAGAACTTATTGAAGAATTAATTGTCCTTTTTTTTACATCATTATTAAACTAATGAATTACGCAAAAAAGTCTTAATAATACTCGTAAATAAACAAAAATTTACGATGTGAATACTAACATATTAATGTAAAAACAAGACGTGCTTGTTGATCAAGTAGTTAAGACACTCGCCTAGTGATCCAGTGATCGAAGGTTTGAGCCTCACTTCAGGAGACCAGCAAGTTAGTCCTATTTTCATAGCACAAGCGTTTAGTTTTGTTTTAAAACACTAACAATGTTGATGTGATATGTGTATATTCCGTGTACGTAAAAAAAAAATAGATAATATTTTATTTTTGTATTATAATAATTCACAATATTTTGATACATATTCTACATGGAATGGAATAATTGTATATTCAATACAGTTTTTAATATATATTTTACAATTCATATTATATGTCTAAACCAAACTTTTTTTTCTTCAATATTAGCAAAATTACTTTGTGGCCATATATTATATAAATAATAAGATAAAACACTTTTTTAATCCATTATTTATTGATAAATCTGCATGTTTCGATACCTGCGGTATCTTTTTATTAAATAGTAACAACTATTCTAAATTCTCCAATCATCCTTAGAAACAAACCATTCTTTTGACGTTAACGAGGGTTTAAAAATTATATATACAATCCCTAGGGGTTTACAGATAGATAAATTTGAAATTTTAGAAATAAGAAAAAGTGTTAATAGCTAATTAAATATTATGAATAACCAAATCCTTTTTTCAAATATTAACTTTTAATATTTGTTTTCAATTTAGTTCCTAATTAGTTATCAACCACTTATATTTTTGTTTTTATCTATACTTACATTCTTAATATTAGTATATATTATTTCCTGAATAAGGTAGCATAGGTATCAAACATGTTGTTTTATCAATAAATAGTCGTTTAAACAAAGTGTTTTACCTTATTATTATTATGTATTTTAATATCTAGATGTGAAATATTATTTTATTGACTGAAAATTTGCCCAAAATAACTCAAATTTTCAGAAACTGATCGATATTGTTTGGCTACTTTGGAATGTCATCGAAAACTAATACGGTGACACCAGATATTAGCTAAATAAATTAACCACCCATGTACTCTAAAGTGTTAGAAGAGTCTGTCCTGAGCTGAATTTATGTGCTACTCTGCTCTAGCGATGAGACGCTCGCTTAGTAACTGAGAAGTTGAGCATTTCAACTGTCTCGGGAAACCAGAAAGTTTGGCTAGGCCTATTTTTCATTGCAAAGTAAAAAATTAAATGTTTAAAATAACTACAATATATAATAACTAATTTAAGTCACTTTTATTACTACTTGCTAAAAAAAAATTACTCATGATAATTATTATTATTAAAGAGAACACATTCTTATTGTGAAGTTGTAATTATTCAGAATATAGGTCTGTGGTATTTTAAATACTAATCAAATATATTAATTATAAAAATATACATATAAAATCAATTTTATCTAAAAGTATTGTAGTTGCAATACGGGGATTCGAACGACAGATGTATTAATTGAACGATAGATGTATTAATTTGTAAAAGTGTAACATATAGGTTCAAAAATTTATCGTTAAAAATACTGTCGCTGTAGCATAGTTGGTAATGCATCTTCATCGGATTGGAAAAGAGATCCAGTTTCGAATCTCGGTAGCTCAACAAAAATATTTTTCGATAAAATTGATTTTACATGATTTTATATCTTTATAATTAATACATTTAATTAGTATTTATAATTATTATTGTTTAAATAAAATAAAAAATCGGAGGGTCGTCTTATATTTGAGTCAAAAATATAGTGGGTGAGTGGATTTTCCTGGCCTGGAATCAAATTTCCAATGAGATCATCATTTAAAAATGTTGCATATCAAATAAAATGGACGGCACTGAAGATAATATTTTGTGGGAAAATATGAAAATTCCGAAGACGATAATATCACTAAAGATGAAACTGATGCTGAGGATGACACAGCCATATGTGAATCTAACTGATCTAATAAACTATTATAGTTGGACATTTTTATTTCTTTTTTTCATGTTTAAATATGTACTTTACTATTTATTATCTCGCTACTTTGTTTAAATGAATATTTTTCGTTTAACATTTTGTATTTTATTTTTCATAATATTATAATGGTGAGAGAAATTTATTTTTCTCCAAAAAGCAGATTAAAACATAGGGGTCGCCTTATAATCAGGATCGCCCTATAGTCGAGCCAACACGGTAATTTGAGATATTTAAAAGTTCTAGACCAACAAGCACATAAAGATACATTTTTATATTAATCTGTCTCTTTCTATTATTTTTTAGCGGTTTATTTAAAAATGTATTACGCAGTATTTATTTTATAATTTTAAGTATTTTTTATTTTCTATCATATCTCATTCTTACTAAATTAGAATTTTATATTTCCTGATATTTGTAAGGTTTAAATTTTTTTTTTTAAATATTCAATTTAAGATTATTTTAAAATGAAAAAGATAATTTAAGACAATCATTCTGTCTAGATTGTGGGAACAAAAAGTAATGAAAAATATGAAGAAAAGTAAAATGGAAATATAAAATTCAACAATAAGATATTTTCATTCGCTATATAAAAATACATCAATGAAAATTTTTTAAATTAAAAAAAACATCTACACAACGTTCTATATATTTTTTGAAATTTAAAACATTATTCTTTACTTCCAGAAAGGGAAATAATTGTTACGAATTGATGTTCCCTACGCGAAATATTTTGTTGTTTTAATTTTGTAGACATTCTTTTTCCAAAATGTTAAGAATTATTTTTATTTCAAAGTATATCTGAAAGATTCGTCTCTTTGAAAGGCAGGTTCAAGGAAATAACGATGAAAGTAATAAATTAACTATATCGTGCAAGACCTGAATTTCCTCATTTTCACACTGTAAGAAAATCTTTTAATTTAAAATAAAAACGTAATATTTGTCTCATATACATATATCATACTACCCCTACATGTGTAATAAAATTGACATACATTTTTTTTTTGTAATTTAATACCTGCTTTTATATTTAAAAATAATGTAGTAGGATAAATATATGTTTCTGTGATTTAAAATTATTATTTTCACGGCATTATTGACAGGTTATTTTTATATGTATTACCACATACTTGATTGTATACTGGCTACTGATTTAGTATTTATATGTTGCTTAGGCGCTAGCAATTTTTTTCAAATTTTCTTCGAACTTACCTTTGCTTTCTCCAGGTTTTCAGCAACAACAATCTCTAAATATTTTTAAAGTATTTCCACGCGGGTTATGTTTTTCTTAGAATCGGATTTTTCTCCTCGAGCTTACCACCAGGGGCGTACCGTAATTGGAAATCCCAACCCACCGTTCTCCCACCCTTATATAGAGAGGGGTGGAAGAAAAACACTTGTTACAATAAATATTACGCGTTTTTCTTGACAAAATTCCGCCGAATTGAAGCGTTGGTAAATTGTTTAAAAAATCTTACCTAAAACGAATGTAACAGTCCTTTTTTGTTTGCTCAATTTTTTAATATCTTCAAATTAAACACATTTGCATGAAATAAATCAGTTCATCTATCTGAATCTTATGAAGTAATTTGTGAAGGCTTTAAATCGAGATGGACTTTGTTTTGGCTACTTGATACAAAAACTTCTTAGGATTATCACAAAAAAACTGAAAGCCGGAATATTTGATAGTCCTCAGATAAGTAGCTTATTAAAGATCCACAATTTACTGCATCAATGAACGCTTGGTATTCATTTGTTCAAGTAGTAAAAAAAATTTTTGAAAATTATAAGGCAGAAAATTACATAGAATTAGTGGAAAATATGCTTTAATCTATCTGCTATCAAACTTTAATATTCTTGGTAAATGACCATAAAAGTTCACTATCTCCATAACCACTTAGATCGGTTTCCAGAAAACCTAGGTGATTTTAGTGAAGAACAGGGGGAAAGATTCCATTATCAGGACATTAAAACTATGGATGATTGAAATCAAGGAAGATGGGATAGCCACATGATGACCGACTACTATTCTACCGAATCTTCAGCGAGGCTGTTCCGGTAAACTTCATGCTAGAAAGTCGTATAAAATAAAAAATTTAAGTGAAAAGTGATAAAGGATATTTATCTACTGTGTGAAATAAATACCTTACTTTGCATTTTTTTAAACTAGCAATTAGAGCAAATAGTAATAGTAATAAAGTGAAATGTACATAAGTTAAAATTAAGATGATTTTATTCTAAAAGAGACCAATATAGCGTATCTCAAAAACAAGATCTGATTGACCAAATTTGATGGCTATTTTGTATTTTGCACCCCAAAATTACCCAGAAACAATTAAAAAATCGCTAGCACCAAAATGCTTGTTGTCCAGTGTTATCACGCCATATTCCATATATTTGTTGTATTTGTGTAAAGTGTGTAACATTTTATATGTTCGCAGATGAAGGCGTTATATACAATAATGCCTTGAATTAACACACGAATGATGAAAAATTACTTCGATAAAACAAAAAACATTAGAACTTGAATTAAAATTCAAACGACGTGTCCAAAGACAATGTGTCCAAATCAAAATATATATATTGATTTGTATACAAAGTGAGATGGGGCGTACCATAAAAACATATTTTATGCGGGGTAGTATGATACGTGAGACCCTTATTTTCTTATAATTTTTTTACGGTGTTATAGAGTATTCAGAATATCGCACACTTTGAAGAATTTTTTTTTCATGTATTACTTCAAACACATTCTTCATTCTCAAGCCGCCAGTATACGATTACTGATATTACACATCATATATCAGATGCGTTATTTTTTAATGTTACTTCCCAGATAAATTGCATGTCACGTAACTGCGTTAAAAATGTACAAAATATTTTATAAAATGCAATGAATAAAATATGTACAATAAATGTACTAAATGTTTATCGTTGACATTTTCCACAAAACAAAAGAACAACATCTGCACTTAAAATAAAATTCAGACTATCTTTGAAGAGATAAAAATAAGACACAATGATCTGTATACGATGTGGAAAGAAGCGAACCAAAAAAAAAAGTATGAATATAAAGAAGTTTGAGATTTCGTAAATATAAAAAAGATGGCTTTCAAATAATGTAACGACAAATGTATGAAAATTTTTTCGTCAACTTACTGTGTTGGTATAGAATAATTGTTTAATGCCTTTTCCTGGATAGGAAAAGATCCAGGTTCAAATTCCGGTAGCAACAACAATTTTTTTTTTCATAAATTGATTTTATAAGTACATCTTTCTAATTAATGTATTTAATTGGTATTAAAAATATTACAGACCTTCTGTTAAATTGCAATTTCACAATAAGAATGTGTTATCCATAAAAATAAAAATATATACTTTTTTTAAAAGTGTATTTTAATATAATTAAAATTATACAGGTTTACATTTAACCACATATACTGTAAAAAATAAAGTTATTAGGTGATGTTACGTACTTAGTAAAAATATCTGAGACTTGTAACGCGTCTACAGGGCATAAAAGTAAAATGTAACCTCAGTAAATATTAAATATAATTTATGATATTAGATATGATTAAAAAAAAATCACCAGTCAATAAATAAGGTTTATTTTTTTAGGAGAACACATTCTTATTGTGAAGTTGTAATTATTCAGAACATAGGTCTGTGATATTTTAAATATGAATTAAATATATTAATTATAAAGATATACATATAAAATCAATTTTATAGAAAAATATTGTTGTTGCGCTACCGGGATTCGAACCTGGATCTCTTCCCTAACCGGGGGAGGTGCTTTATCCAACTAAGCTACAGCGGCATTATTTTTAGCGACAATTTTTCGACCCTATATGTTACCTTTTTGAAATCAATACATTTAATCGTTCCATCATTTGACAGAGCCATCTACCTTAGTTGGATAAAGTACCTCCCCCGGTTAGGGAAGAGATCCAGGTTCGAATCCCGGTAGCGCAACAACAATATTTTTCGATAAAATTGATTTTATATGTATATCTTTATAATTAATATATTTAATTCATATTTAAAATATCACAGACCTATGTTCTGAATAATTACAACTTCACAATAAGAATGTGTTCTCCTAAAAAAATAAACCTTATTTATTGACTATTTTATATGTATATCTTTATAATTAATATATTTAATTCATATTTAAAATAAGGTTTATTTGCAAGATGTTTTGTGTATCATGTTTGAAGGCTTGCAGGGTGTCAATGTCTCGAAGGTATTTGGACAGATGCTCCAAATGAAATAGGAGGCGTGACGCGGCATAGAATATTCGCCTTCAAGGTCCCCGTCTATATTTGCAGTCGACTCAATTACAGGAGGGGAATAAGACTGTAAAGTGTTGAAAAAATAGTCTAGGATGCATATTGCATAAAAAGACTTCAATTGAAATTAATTATCGTATTGAGCAAGCTCAAGCTGAATTATTACGCATGATTAAAGTATTACAGCCATCACCTAAATTAAAAATTTCGAATATGAATGATACGACGCTACATGCACCCTTTATTTTTATATGTAATGGAATCGTAGAAACAAAATTGCTAACAAAATATACCCTGGAAATTGGAGAACATCCTATCTGAAAAATCTAAGGTCATTACCTCGAAAATCGAGGAATCCACAGTCAAGCTGCTGAAAAATTAATAACGATCGCCAACAGTAAGCGGATAAGCACTAAATATACAAGAAAAAAACGTACTTTATAATAAAAAAGTAATTACGTGTTAATAATCAATAAAGAATATCATTGATATACGTATGTAGATAGGTATACAAATAAGTAATCAGTTTTGCTTGTAAGTTATTGGTAAAATTCCGAGTTGATTACTAATTCAATACTGATATTGAATAAAAACATCTTTTAAATATTAAAAATTAACATATAAAATCTTTATCGCACAGGACTAGGATCTACGAGCTGGAACGCATTCTCGATTCTGTCACCGCAGTGTTCCTAGAAAGGTCAAATTTCTGTGTTTCATTTCTTCTGACCTCGACATCGGCGAACCACCCTTATTTTGTATGGCTGTATGCAACAAAATCCATATTTTGAAGAACAAAAGGCTAATAATTAAGACTGAGTAATTATTCACTTTAAAGCCGAGTCTGCTAGTAGGTTAAGGTATTGTTGGTGTCTTTAGGAAGGCACCAACCATAAAAAATAATAAAAACATATAAAAGTCATTCCAAAGATTCCTTATCATATATAAATGTCAGTATAGATATATTGTTGGTTACTGGTCCATGATAGAATATCGATACCGACATTGAGGATCGTCAATTTTCCAATAAATCGTCCGAAAAGACGAATCAAAATAGAATAAGAAATAATGTTCCAAAGAAAAATTACGTAGCCCGTGTTCAAGGAAAATATAATTTAGTATCCGTACGCACCCGGCATTGTGATTAAATTCTGTCAACCCTCCTTCTCACACCCTTCCCTCACGAGTCTTTCCGACTGAGGACAATATCCAGCTTCCCCGAAGAATTATAGATATGACCGCATCGCTTGTTCCGAAGGTTTAACCACGGCTTTTTACCAGAAAAAATAAAGTTAACAATGTTTTTCGTGATTCAGTCGATCAATGTATTGTTTTATGAATGGACCAGAATATAACATCGATCACTGCATATGATAAAGCTTTAGTGAAGTACAAAAGTATTTGAGTTCCGCTCAATCAGCTGCAACAGTAACAATACAGTAGTATTAAAGTTACGATATGGGTTAGCCAATCACTTCCCGGAATTAATTGTATTGAGGCTTTAAGCTATACAGTTATTAAATTATTGAGAATAAATATTATTTTTTAGATTTCTTCGGCGGAGTTTAGTTCATCACCAGTGAGGCGAAATGTGAAAACAAAAATGTCGCAGTATTACATTGTCTTAACATACGTTAGTGAACATTGCCAGTAATAAAAAACACTCACATATTTGAAAATTTTAATATTTATGTTTACGTCCCGGCAGGTAGGTAAAGAGATTCTCTGTAAATTCAGTACCTGCAATAATAAAATCAAAAAAAAAATTTAATAATATAATAATATCTTATTATTTCCATCCTTCCCAATAAATTTTATACATAAAATACACACACAGACGCGATGTTTACACATAACCATGAGAGCACTAATGACTGTACTTACTCAAATATAGATACATTCCTGAAATGTTCTAACCCCCATCCGCTCGGTCACCAAGAGAGTATTTTACCGCTCAATTAGATACGCAAATACAATGAAACATAGCTTTGATATACTATGAATGATAAACCGTTATATGACTGTGTTTGTGACAATGATTGGTAACTGAGATTTAACGACGATTGGTAAATAAGATTCAACTGTTGTAGGTTTAGTGCACCAGTCATTGCTCGAAGAATTACGAATAATCAGTTACCAATCATAGTTACAATTGAACATAATAACAGTTTAAATAACAATTTAACCATTACTATAAATTGTTGGTTAGTATTTAAAAGCAAAACAACTTTTTCGAAGTATAATATACGTCTGCAATGATGCGATCCTTGTGTCACTTGTCTAAGGAACGAAAGACCAGAAAATGTCTGCACGAGAGACGAAGATTGTACAAGTTTTAGGGCGGATCTTAATAATATTATCGTCAAGTATAATCAAAATGCTTTCTTGAATGAAACCATTTGTAGTTTAGCCAAACCCTTCGGTCTGCAGGACGGGCCCCGTCTTACCTTCCCCGCCTAATTCCGCACAAGTGTCATTAAAATAGATGCGCCATTTATATTATGTTGCTGTCCGCACCCTCGGCATACAAAACTACCCTTCACCATTCCGCAGTCGCAACTTAAAGCCAGCGTAAAGGTGAGTTCTTGCCGTAACGGATTTTACTTTAAGGGACTTTGCTTAAAAGATCGTACAATATGTACTTCGAAAAAATTTAGATTGATGGCTCTTGGAAAATTAATTTTGTTGTATATTGAGCTTTATTCTAGGGATTCATAATAAGAAGTTTTCTGATTTTTCAAAATATTTAATATAAATAAAAAAGATAAATAAATTCTCCCTCTTTCTCTTTCTCTCTCTCTCTCTCTCTGATATGAACTACTAAAAAGTCATAAATATTATATAATAAAAAAATAATATCTTAAATCGTCAACATAGTTATTAATTAGCACAATTCTAAAAATAATTCAAATAAATTTAACAATCCGAAATAACCTCGTTTCTATTTTAATAAGAGGATATAGAATACGAACAATAGTTGCAAAGGTATATCAATAAAATTATTTCTGATATTTCCCACCCTTCAATCCCGCCCTTGATCCGAGACAGTTGACAATGACAGTATATAATCTGCTGCTTCTTAAGACTCACTTAAGGGCAACTTGTATGATCAAAAAGTATATTTATTGAAGTTACTAAATACTCTGAATAATTATTGTACAAGAAATAACGTGCTACAATTTACAAAAATGAAAACAAAATTCCTTCAACGGCATGCCAGCTTTCTCGCATCCTTTTTGTGCAACGGCTTAGAAAGAGGCAGTGAAATTAATAATAAGTTTATAACAATATAGTTAATAAATCTTAAAACTAAGGATTCCGAACTACTACACTACTATATATGGCTTCCAAGGAATGTTGATGTAGTGGTTAAGACCCAGGCCTATTGATCTAGTTAGTGGTCGGGAGTTCACGCCTCATTTCAGGATACCAGAAAGTTAGTCTTATTTTCATAGTACAAGCGTTTAGCTTAGTTTTAAAATAGAAATAATATTTCACATATAAAAATAGAAATAATGTCTCACTCACGCGTCCACGCACTTATAATATCTCAATTCAAAATATTTTTTAAGTGTAGCCATGAGATTTATTGCCAACAACTGTTTCGCCTTGAGGCCGCAATGTAAGAAAAAGGACCGGGATTACGGCATCAAGTGATTTTTCAGCATGATGATGCCCGCCCGTACACAGCATGGATAAAAATAATTGTGTCCGAAAAATGTTTCATACACCATAAATAATGTCGTTACATATTTAATAAATATTATAAACGGTAGGATATATAAGGAAAATAGATTAAATAGTAATAATTTATAAAAAGGTAAAGATTGTTCAAGGTCTCTTGAACAGCGTGAACGCCTCACCAGAATCCGGCGCGTCCTGTATAAGTACGGTCCTATCCTTTAAGCACTCGTCCTGTACCTAACGCGGAACTTTTCCTGGACCCGGGGGTTAATATATTCAGAAAACAGGGTGCCCCAAATCCCTGTTACGTTACTAGAGTGTCGTCGGATGCCACCCTATACATATACATGACACATAACGCTTAAACAGGGTGTGCTTTACGTCCGAAACAGCTATCCACTCATGTTTCATTCATGGGATATCTTTTATTTAGGGGTTGTAGAAAAAATCAAATCCGATTTTTAGGGTTTACTTCGAAGTGTTTATTGGATGCGATAAACACCGTATCATGGACTCGATCATTTTTAACTTAGATATCGTAGGTATATACGAAATTTTGGGAAATCAAAATTCTTCTACAATAATTTAAAAAAAATCAATAACATAATATACCAAATTATTTCATAATTTAAGTACCCCGGATACTAAATTATTTACTTTTTTGTGATTTACATATGTAGCTTTTAATGAATTAAATTAATATTTTATATGAAATGATTCCATTATTATATAAATATAAATTAAGACAATATATTTTTAGTATATAAGTAGGCACTGTTCCAAGTTACTCTTTCTTGTCTATCTGTATAGCCATGCATACGACAATCAATTTATTTTAATAAAGATTATTTTAAAAACTTTGTTCTAAACCACTTAATGAGTTATATTTAATACACCAACCGGTTTCGGAAAATATCATTTCCTTCATCAAGATGTCAAATTAACAAACTAAAACCATATTTGTCAAGTTTTTAAAAATCTATTTTTAAAATAATTATTTAAAAATAAATGTAATAACTTACTTAATTGTTACGATGATGAAAGATGTGGAAATCGACTTAATGATACAAATTAATTAGTTTTTTTTTTAGAATAGAACTTGTGGTTAAATTTAGTTAGTTGAATATTTATAGTATTTTTGTTAATTTTACATGCTTTATTTATTTATAATGATTCTAAATTATTACACATAAGACCAACATTGTTTATATGTAAAACAAACAATCACTTATTAGAAAATGATTGGAAAATTCGGAAAAATCATTAGGTGCTATGTAAACATCTTAAATGCTCTTATGTTAAAATTTGACCAGTTTTTCCAATATATAATAATGCACCTTCTCCGGTTAGGAAAGATATCCAGGTTCGAATCTCGGTAGCGCAACAACAATATTTTTCGATAAAATTAATTTTATATGTATAACTTTCTAATTAATATATTTAATTCATATTTAGTATTAATAAATGCAAGATGTAACAGTATTAATATATGCAGGATGTAACAGACCAAGTCTACAATATTTTATGGGTAAATTACGAGTTGAAAATGTTTAAGAAATATGTGCCAACTATCTCAAACCGTCTCAAAGATATAAGTATTTGAAAGAAAACACAATTATTTCAATTACACGAAATATTTTATAGATTCCAAATTACATGTTAAATTCAAAAATTAAAGGACATAGAATTTCGAGTTGCCAGATTATTTTTTGTATCATTATTTAGAGCCTGAAGCAAAGATATAGATTAATAATGGATAAATTTCGCAAATATTTATTTTGAAGTACGTAGACTTAAAACTTAACGTGATTTTGTAAAAAATTCAAACGATAATATCTTCCGTAACAGTGCAAATTTGTAACATATTCCTTGAATATTTTCGTCTTGTAATTTAGTCATGTACCCATAAAATATTGTGGACTAGGTCTGTTACATCCTGTATATCAGTTTCAACCAGTAAAGAATCATCAGATATAATTATTTTTTCAATAATACCTACTATTTAATACCAAATACAGGTAATAGAATATGTAAATATTTAAAAATGTTAAACAAAATATATAAGCAATAAGCAGTATACAAGCAATTTAAAGTTGCACTCAAGGGTAGGTTGATGCTCTGCTCGGAGACCTCTTGTTCAATATGACTTGAATTAGCGACTCTCTTGTTAAATTAAGAATAAAAAAATTCTCAATGTGTACATGTACCTACTGTAAACTTCATCAGCTTTTTTCCGCTCTTTGTCCTAGGAAGGTTATAGGCCCAATGTTTTAAACGTCTCGACAACGCGATTCTGTTTTACAGTCCTAATCTTTATCCCTACTTGAGTATAATCATCATTAAAAAAAATATTCCACTCTTATATGTGATGTTGTGTCGGTGCCAACATTGCTACATCATCCACTAAAAGGAATCAACTGCCACGTACTCTAAACTCTCACAAGAAAATTACTTACGTTCTACTCTATACGTCTCTCAGTTTTTTTTTAATAAAAAAAACTTCTACTCGGATATCGAAACAGCAAAGGAAAATGAGGGTAGAAACGTTCATGGTACAACGACTTGTAGTGTGCATCAGGACTCTAGTAAAACAAGAAGAACTGCACTTAGAACTGAAAGGTAGTTGCTGTTGACCAAAGGTTAAGTTTATATAGCAACAATACGTTCATGGCTCGCGTCGCCGCGGGATTAATAAGATTACACTGAACGTATGTGATAACTGCTCCTCCACTGAAAATCAGTGTATCTACATTTAAGTGCATATAATATAATATGTAGGTTTTTTTTTTAATTGTCACGGATAGCCTATACACTCAAATAAAATATAAATAATCTTCTTCTTCTTCTTTAACGGCCTCACGGAACTCGATAACCGCAGTCACTACAGAATGCCATACATCCTTTGACATCGCCGTTGTGTCCAGTCTGCGGTGCATTTTTCTACCTCTTGCAGGTCCATCTTGATATCATCCGGTTTGATCCTATTGGTTTATGCCTCCACTCTCATTATACGTCCAGCCCACTGCAGCCTCTTTGCTTTCACTTTCCTCAAGATATCTGAGGCAGCATATCGTTCTTGCAGTTCCAAGTTCTAGAAACCTTTTCTTTTCCCACGTTTGTTAATAATGTATTGGGAGGTAAATTTTACGCAAGACTTTATTTTAGAAGACCTGCAACCTGCTTTCTTGCAAAAATATGGAAAACCAAGCTCCAAACTCATATATTTATTGTTGCCAAGATAAGTTTGTAGAATTCCATAATCACATATGAATATATATTAATATATATCGTCAGTTGAATATAAATAATTACAAATATGAATTAAATATATTAATTAGAAAGATATACATATAAAATATCACAGACCTATGTTCTGAATAATTACAACTTCACAATAAGAATGTGTTCTCCTAAATAAATAATTACCCCCAAAATTCAAGATCTTTCTTATTGGGTGGTGCATAATTCTATTGTAGTATATTTTTGTTGAATGTATATATACATATATGGCTCGTACATTATATTTGTATTCAAATCAACCGTTGTTGTTGTAAATAAATAAATAAAACTTTTGTTTTTTTATTCTACTCGTTTAATTTACTTGAGATGTATTTCGCCTTGTAAATGGACTATCAGTTTTCGATATTCTATAGATTGATGATGCCCTCACAAGGCAAAACGCGTCTCAAGTAATTTTTCATGTATATGTGAATTAACATCAAATCATATGACTTAATATATCACCTTCCGGTTGTTTAAGATAGAACTGACTTACGGTATTTATATTTTTAATAGCAGCCTCAAAAAATCTAGAGTAATAATAAAAAATAAAATACTAATTAATTAGTATTTTAAATAATACTGACCTATATTCTGAATAATTACAACTTCACAACGAGATCGTAAATCAAAATAGATATCGGAAGAAGATAAAAGCTGTTCATAGAGTCGCTAGTTTAATAAAATTTATAGATTAAAAACAAAAAATTTACGTACTTTTTCAGGTGGTTTTTCGAGCCTTAAATTATTTTGATTTACTCAAATACCGCCCTTATTTACATAAACAATTTATATACACATAAAATTACTTTAACTCATCATCCTGCATTGTTCTTATTCAAACAGCAGATCGGATTTCAGCTCCGTAATCAGAGATCCTCGTTCTATCATACACCGGCACATTACTTAACGGAAAATATACAGCATTGTGTTTGCCATGGTGGGACAATGAAATTGTTATTTTCAGATAAAATTGTGAGAAAGTTTATCTACCAGAACAGCAATTGCGCACCTGAGACACGCGAGCAAAGATCGAATTTCCTTTCCAAAGGTTTATAAATAAATTAGCATAAAACAAACAAATACTTTTTTTTTTTTAGGAGAACACATTCTTATTGTGAAGTTGTAATTATTCAGAACATAGGTCTGTGATATTCTAAATATGAATTAAATATATTAATTATAAAGATATACATATAAAATCAATTTTATCGAAAAATATTGTTGTTGCGCCACCGGGATTCGAACCTGGATCTCTTCCCTAACCGAATTCGAATCCCGGTGGCGCAAAAACAATATTTTTCGATAAAATTGATTTTATATGTATATCTTTATAATTAATATATTTAATTCATATTTAAAATATCACAGACCTATGTTCTGAATAATTACAACTTCACAATAAGAATGTGTTCTCCTAAAAAAATAATAAAGTTGTATCAATGTGTCCAAAATTTAATAAAAATGAATTGATAATTCTGGCGTCTGCTATCAGATTTACTCAAAGGTATTTGAGATTCTGTAAAAATAAGGTAGATGGCTCTGTCAAATGATGGAACGATTAAATGTATTAATATCAAAAAGGTAACATATAGGGTCGAAAAATTGTCGCTAAAAATAATGTCGCTGTAGCTTAGTTGGATAAAGCACCTCCCCCGGTTAGGGAAGAGATCCAGGTTCGAATCCCGGTGGCGCAACAACAATATTTTTCGATAAAATTGATTTTATATGTATATCTTTATAATTAATATATTTAATTCATATTTAAAACAAATACTTGTCTAAAATCTGAAAAAGTTTTTTTATAACGATAAAGTATACAATGAAATATACGTTTTATTTAACATTAATATTGCAATTTATATTTAAAATATACATTAAAATAAATCTCTCCATAATACGAAAGGAAAATTAGAAGCAAAGCTCAAGAGACCCCTGTCCCGAATCTCTGAATATATAAGTTATTGCTACAAACCATTATTTTCATAATAATTTCTATCGAAAGTAAGATTTTTCGTTGAACCTAGTAATTAACAATTGAATTGAATGAAATAAAAAAACCATATTAGTATTAATTTTACATTTATAATCAAATATACGTACAGGTATATTTTTCGAATTAATTAATATATCAATATATTTGGGTTTTTTTTCTTCTAAGACACAAAATTAGATTACAAAAAAATATTTAATTCAATAAATCAAATATTACAGTGTGTTGGTGTCATTTTTATTACATAACCTTAATAAAAAAAATCTAATGTCAATTTCACTTTCACACACGAAAATGAGATAGAAACAGCAATTACATTATAGAATAGGATATATTACTTAGATTAAAGATAAATATAAATATGTAAAACCAGAAGGTTACAAAAAACACGGCGCGACCAAACTGAGCTAATCCAAAGAGCGAAGGCGACACCCGACGCGACGTCTACAGAATAATATACAAAAAATGAGGACAATGAGACTATTATTTGCAAACACGACTCATTCCCTAAAATACGTTTTACGGCAAAATGCAAAATACGACTTGGTATACTAATTAAGATCTATATTCATGTGATTTCTTAATCAATTGATAACTAAGCATATTTCGTATAATAAACTAATTGGTTTTTTTTAATGAATACCTTTTCTAAACGACTAAACTCTTTTCGTTTGAAAAAGTATTATATTATTTAAAGAATAAATATAAAACATGTTTTATGGCAAAATACAAAATATTTCTCGGTGTACTAATACAAGATTTATATACATGATATCTTAATCAATTAATAACTGAAAACAATATGTATAATAACCAGGTGAAAACACACATTATTTTCTTTATAAATAATATATTTATATATATTGTTTGGATCAAGCTTATTTTTAGTGTTACAGTTGGAATAAGCCATGTTTATAACAAATCCCATTAGATCAAACCATTTTTCGAAGTAACTCTCGTATAAAATACGCCTAACACTATTATACTCGTGACTGTGAAATTCGAACACTATGGACTAAAATGAAATAATACGCCTTTTTGAAACTTAATAAAATTGCAATAAGCAACATTTGAAAATAACATCATTCTTGATTACAATAATTCTATAGGTATTAAGGCAGTTTTGATACTGCGTTTTTACGTACTCTTTGGCAATTAATTAATATTTCAATTTATGTCATTTTTAATGTAATGAATCAAAAATTAAAAATCAAAATTGAAAGCAAAGCTCAAAAGACAGAGAGCTCTGGAAAGAAAAAAAGACACACATATTGAACACTAGACGAACAATAGCCAAAGAAGAAGATTAAAAAGTTAAAAGGTTCTAGTTAATAGTAATAATATGTACAATCATCAGAGACTGAATCGACTTAATCATAATATGATTAAATATAAACCAAAAACTGACAATCAGCTTCATCTTGAACAAAATTAGTTGAAAAATATATTGTTTTGACTGAATTAATACAACAGTGTAATGATTCTTCTGCTTTTGGAACCAGTAGCATTTCCACAAGACCGGTTTGTTTTATTTCTGCAGTGAAGTTTTATTTCTACTGCAGGGTAGCTCCCGGACCCCATTCGCCCCACTTTTACCCCAAGTGTAACGGCCTGCGAAGGGTTAAAACTAATTGCATTTGTTCCCACAACTGTCTTTTCTGAGGTGTTGCCCACTATTTCTTCCTTTCTGGTCCACGAAAACATTCTTGGGGTACAGGCTTAAGGCTAATTATTGTTACATTCTTATATTATTTTATATTCCTGATATTTTTTATTCATTGTATTTTTTACGATAAAATTAATAAACCACGGAATTTGCAAACCCTAATGTATTACTAGTAAGTCTCCAGGCCTTGCGGTTGGAAATATGCTGTGGCGTAAGGTTTAAAAAAGTCTAATTATTCGCTATTATCGAATATGCCAAGAAAATAAAATTAACCATTGTTGGTCGAATGCAGTCAACCTGTGGTACCCGAGGTGAATTAAGAGGCCAACAGTCTGCCCTAAAACCCGCTGGACTGACAAAGTCATCATATTCTGCGGAAATACATATCAGCGAATTACAATGGACATAGAAAAGTGAAAGATACTTGGAAAGACCTTCATCCAGCAGTGGATAGAAAAAACTGATAATGACGAATACATATATTATTTAATGAAAAATTAATCAATTAGAATGATATGTAGAAAAAATCTATCTCTCGAAAATATTTGGATTGCTACCGAGATAATAAAAGTTCTGAGTTCGTATCCCAGTAATACCTAAACCGATATTTTTTGATAAATAGATTTTTTAATTAGGTATATATTTCTAAAAATGTGTTATCATTAAAAATATTAAGTTTAGAATTCTCAGTGCCTTGATTTATTAACCATGTTATAAAAGTCTTATTAATTTGTGTAACCCTTATTAAATCACTACCACTAAAAAGGTTTAAGAAACACACATGTCGTTGATCAAATTTAGTTTTCATCTTAGGGTATGAATTTATAATTGAGTATTATATTTATGATAAGTTGTTTATGATACATATCATAAAAATCAAGAAAGTTATTTTAAATTTGACGTTGCAAATGGAGATAAAAAAAAATGGTGGGAAATTTTTCAAACCAGAGCACTACTATTAAATTTATATTGTATTTAAATATTTGACAACAACTACGTATTAAAGAAAGGCATTCACGAAATATTTGAAAATAATTCATACATGTTTTGGGTATGTTAGCAGAAGTGACAGACGATACGAGATAGAGCGAAGACCCTGAAGAAACTTCTGACAGGTCGATCAGCAACAAAACAGATGAACCAAGTTCCAGTAATGACCGGAACCATACAACTTTGGAGAACACAAAGAATTTTACCAATAAGACCTTTATGTTTCTTGAGCCTTCCTTTGAAATTTTAATAAGATTCGACAGCAGACTTGATCACGACAAGCGAAATATTCCAGATATATTCAATTAGAGACTTTTTCATTGTTGTCAAAAGTGGTCAATTTCTGTATCTGATCAAAGCGTATGAGTCTTATTTCTCTGTATTTGATCAAAACGTATGAGTCGTAGTTCTCCGTATCTGATCAAAGCATACGAATAGTGACTGTATATCTGTATCAGATTAAATTTTATGAGTTGTAGTTCGCTGTATGTATTTTAAATAACGTGTGTTTATTTGAAAGCTAAGAATCAATTGCTTATTTTATTTTTATCTAGTTAGTAACAATGAATATTGTATCGTCTGCGAATTATAATTTTAAATGCTTAAAAAACAATTGCAGAGTAATATCCAACCACAGTGTGTTTTTTTTCATTGGTTTATATCCGAGAACAGGTGTTATGGAACCATTCCGTATGAATAGTAAGCTTCGCGAATCCAATATTGTATACGCGGCGTGCATTATGTAGAGTAGGTGACGCCGGCGTGATCGGCATACATGACGCAACATCAACATCGCCTTTACGTGTTAAAAAGGCCACTCACAGAAGAACTTCATACCATTATGGTGATTACGCGCAAAGTTTTGCCATGTTACCCCTCCCAATAAATAAATCATTAACTTTAAAAATGTGGATTGTCTCAAAATACGTAATAAATAATAATGATATAGACATTTATTTCTTGTATGCAAGTTATGGATTGTTAGTTATTTAAATTTGTACTCACACGTTAGATGTCAACATTTATACAATATTTAATCCCTCTATATTTCGTAGTCTTGTGTATTTTATTATTATATCAGGCAAGTTAGTGGACATGTCAAAATAAGAAGAAGTTGCGGCATCTATAACCAAATTTTTAAAAACATAAATAATTCCGCATAAAAAGAAAAGATAAAAAACAGGTGTGACAGAAAAATGTCATATATATATCAAATTGACCATCTTACAGAGAAAATCATAAAAACAAATTTAAAAGAAGAATAAGATGCGGCAGAATCATATATATCACTATAATTTTTAAAAAAAATTGTCATATAAAAACATGTGTGACTGAAAAACGTTACATATGACAATCTTTTTTTAAAGGAAAAAAACTGAATTGATAAGCTAGAACAAGCTTTATGTAGTCAAAGTACCTATCACAGGTAGGCATTTTCAAGATAAAAACCATCGGATGCGTGTCCACAGCGTACGATATACTCTAAAATGGGTGGTAAAAGTTAATATTTTTCGGTTGGTTCAATCATTCCTCCGAACATAAATTGCAATACACAACGTTTTAATAAATAACTCAGCGGGGATTGCGTATTGAAATTTATCTCCGGTGTCTATTTTATAACATAGATATTTTTAATATTTGAATTGAACCAATCTCTTCCAAAGACCCACCACATTTCCACCCACGCAACATCCTTTCCGCGGGTGTAATGGACCCCATCCTAACAAGGAATGTTAATAATTAACTGAATTACGTTATAATATTACGTTTGTGTTTGTCGCGTAGTAAAACCATATCCATTATTTATGTATCTGAATAATTTGGCTTGAATTAATGTTGAATTTACGTTAAACCACAACTGTTAAACCACAGGCTGTATTCGACATCTTAATCGAATTTTCAAAACTATTGAGCCCATTTATTAAGAAATTACTTTAAGCTATGGAAAATATTCAATAATTTAATTTAACATTCACAAAGCAGTTAAACTCTGTTGACTTAAAAAAAAACTAAAGCAAGTAATGCTCGGTAGAAAGTCATGATAAATTAATTTATATTTATAAATGTCAGAAAAATAAATACGAATTACGTATTTTATAAAATCTCGACTCCTAAACAAATAAACGTGTTAATAACGTACAAAATTATGTGTCCGTGATCCCTGTTGTAAATTCTTTAAATTTACATTCGTATTATAACACATACCCCACCCTGTAATTATTGTCATACAAGATTTCCTCTAGGGGGGGAAACACGAATTTTATAAGACAACAAAATGTATCCCAAAACAGACATACAGTGTGATTGCCATGTTGCTACTTTATGTAAAAAAATATGCCATCTTGTTTTATATATATGTATGTAACTAGTGTCTCTTCTGGGTTAGATCGCTTTAACCTTAAATTAAACATATATATATATGTGAAAACATCAGATTTAACACACAAATACATTTTTTACTTTTATACTCCCAACGTTTCGAGTAAATATCATTACTCATTCTCAGGGGTCTTCTGTCCTGAATCCTGCTCTAAACTGACGAGTACACTCGACTTATATGTATATTTTAGGTTATTGTAGGTTTTCACGGGTCAAGTATAATGTCATAGAAAAAGTTTCTTGGTTGTTCCGCGTACTAGCGCTGAACTTTCAAGTTAAGAGGACGTGTCTCGCGATCATTTTAGGGCAACACTTCGCCATTAAGGCACTCCCTGAAGATGGCTAATGAGATTTACCTACCCGAAACGTTGGGGAAAATGATCTTTCTCAGGACCAACAAACGTGGTATAACCAAGAAACTTTCTCTCTGACATATATAGATAGTCGATTCCGCTTAATTTTATATTTTTTACTCAATTTTTATATAACACAGTTCAAGAAAACAAATCGATTTTCCTTTCATATCGATTGTTTTATTTTAACATGCTACAAAAAATTAGGAAACACAAATAATTTTTAAATTCTCAAAAAAAAAATGTGCAAAGTGATTGATATCCATCCTTCGTATACTACTGATTTTTTTAAATAAATATAAATATACGTGTTTTATATTTTGAAATCGTTGAACGTATATATCGTGTAAAAACTGAAATAGATGTACAGGAAAAAATATTTGATGGTTGTTGTACATTTCAGAGTATTTGAAGTATTAATATACATCCGTGTATTGTATATGATATATAAATTGAGTTTATTTTGCATTAAAATACATCATTATTTAGTTATGTAGAGACACTATAATATATAAGACGATATAACTAAATAATTAAATGAAATAATTATTTAGTTATATCGAGACACCTTGTAGTCAGAAGCAGGAGCGGAACCGTAAAGGTTCTGTATTTATCATCCTGAAATTGTGTAAAACAAACCACCAGAAAGTTTGTGTCCTGTTTAACATTAAAAGGATTGTTTAGTTTCAATATTTACAGAATTCTCACCCTCCGTGCAGTTATATCTCGGCACCTTAACTCCGAATAAATACAACTTAAATGTTAGAATTCAAAACAAATTTTGTTGTAATTTATCTGTTACATTGTTATAATCTATTTACACTTTATTTATAATTATAGCTTGCTACAGACGCTTGTAAGCTATTTCATCTGCAAAGACGGCGCGAAGAAGTGTAAAACAAAAGAGAAATTATCATTTAAAATACACAAAAACATTTTATTACATCAGTCAGACAATATACATAAATATTTAATATCAAAATAGGACCTGTCCACGAAAGCAATCACGATGAGATAATCTCAGAGATTTAAATGAGATACATATCAATATCAGATTTTGATCTGTAGACAATCTCGGAGATCAGCATGAGATTGTTAGAAAGTAACAAAAACTCAATCCAGTGTACACGACATTCAATCTGACAGCGAAATTCGATACGTGCACACAAACGTCACATAAAACTACCATAGATCCCTACAATTATACGAGGGCCAAGTAAAAAATAAGGTTCCTTACGCTGTACACTCGCCACGCGAGATGCTAGGCGAAATCCGGCAACACCGCCTTGATTGTTGGTCCCTTAACTACATCCCCACTACCGGGAGCAAACGCTGCGACGCTCAGTAAAGGCCTGACAGCCATCCGCTATGGAACCCGCCATTGCCGTTACCGCCAGGTGTGAAATCCGTTCGGTGATTCGATTTTTAAACGCGAAGAAGCTTAAACCTGTTGAAATTCATCGACAGTTGGAAGAAGTTTATGGCACAGCTTGCATCAGCGTCCAACACGTCCGCAAATGGTGCAGGGAGTTCTCCGAAGGACGCACAGACGTCCACGACGAGCAAAGGAGTGGGAGGCCATCGGTGTCGGACGAAGTCGTGGCGAAGATTGAGCGCATTCTCCTCGAAGATCGGAGAGTAACGCTTCGGGAGCTTGCTGTCCAGGTTCCTGAGGTTTGTGAAAAAACCATCGACAACATTTTGACCGATAAACTTGGTTATCGCAAGGTGTGCGCGCGGTGGGTCCCACACATGCTTTCAGAAACCCACAAAGACAATCGTGTCAAGTGTGCCGAGGGGTTTCTTCGAGAATGCGCCGAGAATACCGAAGAATTCTTGGACTCCATTATTACGGGAGATGAAACGTGGTGTCACTACGTCACTCCAGAAACAAAAGAACAGTCCAAACAATGGCGCCATCCTGAATCGCCTAGGCCGAAAAAGTTTAAGCAGACGCTTTCCGCAGGGAAAGTGATGGCTAACGGCGGCGGAATTCTTATACCTTATACCTGAAAAAATGTAGGAACCTTATTTTTTACTTGCCCCTCGTATATTCTGGAAAGTTAGATATAATCAGGAAACATTAACTTTTTTTTAAATATTAAAATAGAGATGCGTACATAGAACACGTGTCACATCAATATTCTTACTATTTAAAAAACTAAGCTAAATGCTTGTACTATCTGGAATGAGGCTCAAACCTCCAACCATTAGATCACTAGGCGAGTGTCTTAACCACAGGACCAATAAGCATGTCAAGGCGTAAACTTTATATTTATTTAATATAAGGCGTTAAAGTACAACGTTAATTCCATTTTAATTGCTGTTGGAGAAATTCTAAATCATATGATAATGGCATTTGACGTTTGATGTACGACGAGCGTGAAGTGAGACACGGTGTGTAGACGGAGTTCGCGAAAGCTGAGAGTTAAATCCGTATCTCAAGGATTGTTTCGAGTCGAAAATCTATTAAAAATCTCACTCGTCAGCACGGGCCATATACTTGAGAAATAATTCTCGAAATTAGAAAACTTACGTCGCTATTATTTAACTTTAAAAAGATAAACGATAAATAAATTAATAAAGGGGAAACGTTAATAAAAACACGATTCATGTGTTCATGATACAAGAATAGATAATTATTAAAGAGAACAAATTTTTATTTTGAAGTTGTTATTATTCAGAACATGGGTCTGTGATATTTTAAATACTAATTAAATATATTAATTAGAAAGATAAAATACATATAAAATCAATTTTAACGAAAAATATTTTTGTTGCGCTACTGGGATTCGAACCTAGATGTCCAAAATTTAATAAAAATGAATTATTAATATTTACTAAAAGTTAACTCTGTTAGATCCCTCAATAGTGGCGATAAACGTAAAAATATGATGTTAGAGGTGTATCAGGACAGAAGAATGTGGCGGTCTAGCATGTCTATTAAATTTCTTTACTGTTATAATTTTTTGTAATTGTAATGTACTGTTGTAATTTTTTTTATTAAATTTCATTACTGTTGTAAGTAATATTTGTAATTAGTCGGGACAGAGAAATAAGTTAATAATAAGTTGGCTCAGCTCCTTACTATTGAAATAATAAAATAAAAATTACGCGAATTCAACCACTTTAATTTTTTTTTTGTAATTAATTAAAATCTCTCTCTCTCATTCTCTCTCAGACCGTGCGGAGTTCTTGAAGACTGTCTCGCAGTCTATAATGTTCGTGGAATATGATATCATTAAATATTAAAATTTAGTAAATAGTATAATTGTGTAATGTTGAAAAAAAGCAAGTGAAATACATGTTTATAACATGCATACGCAAATACATGTTTATAATATGCATACGCAAATACATGTTTATAACATGCATACGCAAATACATGTTTATAACATGCACACGCAAATACATGTTTATAACATGCATACGCAAATACATGTTTATAACATGTACACGCAAATACATGTTTATAACATGCATACGCAAATACATGTTTATAACATGTACACGCAAATACATGTTTATAACATGCACACGCAAATACATGTTTATAACATGCATACGCAAATACATGTTTATAACATGCACACGCAAATACATGTTTATAACATGCATACGCAAATACATGTTTATAACATGCACACGCAAATACATGTTTATAACATGCATACGCAAATACATGTTTATAACATGCATACGCAAATACATGTTTATAATATGCATACGCAAATACGTTACGAATTAAAATTAAAATATATATATAATTTTTAGCAGTTCGTCATACATCGTTGTTGTAGTATTTTTTAAATAACATATTAAGAATATTATTTTATCAGGAACTAATTAGATACCAATAAAATACACAAATGTTCTCTTTAACATTATATTTTACAAGGGGAAAAGTTTCTGACATCGCTGGCAAAACTGCCTGAAATTTTGCCAATTTTTATATCATTTTTCAACCAAAATAATTATACTATTTCCTTCTTTCATAACTATGGAATATTTTGCTCGACATTTAATATTTAATAATTCGCAAAAGTTGTTGTTGATATAATAAATGTATTTTATGTGCTGGTGCGTTATAGATAATAATTTATTATAAGTTATAGCTGATAAACCACACATACAAATAACACATCCGCACGACTGATAAGAATGCACATGGAAGCATAGGGTGTTAGATGTGGTGATAAAAAATGAAATGTATCGCGGTCTGCCAGACCTCTCGACGTTAGTAATTAAGGGTTGGCACGGTGAAATATTGCTAAGTACAGTAAATATCCTCACCGTAGTAGTGACGTACCCTGAACCGCACGACGTTTTAAGCGAGCAAGGATCTGTGACGTGTCCATCTATCCAGCCACGCTCCATGATTGGACCGCTCTAGTTGGCAGGCTCCCGTTGGCTAATCCGGACTGCGGTAGCGTTACAGGCCCGGACTAGACACGTGTACGCTGTGCAGCTGCACCGCGCGGAACTACAAAATATTTAAATACCTAGTATTTACTTACATTAGATAGGGGTGTAGTGCAGTGTAATTATTATCCGGTGATTTATTCATAAATTGCCTAGAATCAAAACTCGCATTGCGATAATTGCAAAAAACATCTGCAGTAACTCCGTTATTGTAATGATTAAATATCTGTGGGTTTTATTATTTGCGATGGCACTGCTAGGACTGCCACAGACTCGAGTTCATACTACTCGTACTCATGCGTACTCATCTACGAATTCTATATAACAACTCATACAAAATACTGTTCGGGTTAGCGCGTTATTGTAGTGCATCTACCATGTTTGCCGAAAGCCGTGTACATGGATTCGTTCCGCTTCCGAGACATCGTGTTGCTGGCGTATAGCTGCGATTGGAGCTCATCGCCAACTCTCTAGTACAAGCAGCGCTCTCGTGGAAGGCTGGCTCCCTAACCAAAGCGTCGACTGCAGAGTAGACACAGATACAATAATATCCATGACTGAAATGTATTATTTATATTCTGTTTATAAATATGTAATACTAATTACATGTATTAATTAGAAAGGTGTACATATAAAATCAATTTTATCGAAAAATATTATTTTTGCTGCCGGGATTCGAGCCTGGATCTCTTCAAATCTAGGGAATATGCAATAACTAATTATGCTACAGCACCACAGTGTATTGATGACAAATTTTCGAACCTATATGTAACACATTTCAAATTAATACATCTATCGTTCCATCTACTTTTATTTTTACGGAATCTGAAATACCTTCGTATAATCCGATAGGAGATGCCAGAATTAACAATTCATTTTTATTAAATTGATACAACTTACATATTATTAAGGACAGCACATTCTCGGATTGAAAGAGCTCCAGGTTCGAATCCCGGTAATAACATCAATATTTTTCGATTAAAATGATTTTATATGTATATATTTCTAATTAATACATTTAATTTGTATTAAAAACATAACAGACCTATATTCTGACTAATTACAACTTCACAATAAGAATGTGTTCTTCAAAATAATATATATATATACGTATGTGTGAAATTCTTCTTTTTTTTTTGTTTTTTTTTATAACATAAATATTATTTAGCTACTTGAATGTATGGATTATTTTCATTGCGAATAAGGTCCTGCATAAACAACCTGATCACGCTAAAATAATCGCATTATTATCATTAATACTTAAGTTTCTATAGCAATAAAATCAAAGTGAGAAAAACAAACTCACAGAGAACTCACAATAATGTGGAGTTTATTGCACGATATTACAATTTAAAAAGATACAACAAGATGTAAAGTATTGCTCGGTATAGCAAATTAGTGGCAATAATAATCGAGGCAAGTGTCGTGAACGAGTAGGCTGCCGGTTGTCACTTTAGTCTCGCCCACAACCATTTGCATCTTACCACGCTGTCGGTACGGTTGTGGCGCATCGTCGCTAGATGTCGTACCATTACATATCAGTCTTAACCCATTCCCCGCGGACGACTCATACGTGAGTCGCCCCTTACATACATGCCCACAGCGCGGGTGAGTCAAATATGAGTCGCCGTGTTTCGCCCGCCGCTAATGCGTACATACGCGCTGAGCGGTGAAAATCGTACCAAAATTATTTGGAATCTTTATCCTACCGACGTCTGTTGATATTTGTCAAGAATTATTAGCCATCTTATAAACAAACACGAAATAATAAAAGTTCTCGTATCATCCAGTATCGTTCGGTTATTCAAATTCTCAAACTCAGTTTATGCGTGTAGAATGTAATGCGTTTCATACTATAGAGTTAAATTTAATGTCAGTATTTAAAAACTTGTAAATAGTGTGCATTAGTCTCAGAAATCAGCGCCTGCGCAGATCATTACTTCACTCTGGTACGTATGACTACAAATGACGCTAGTGTAGGGCACCGTGGTGTTCTCTCGTGAATTCTTTATTTTACGTTATTTCGTAATTATGGTTCTGATTTCTGTATTTGTTTATGAGGATACTTGAGAACCTTTACTATCGATTTCTTAAAAACAAATCATAAATTTGTTGTATTATCGTAGTGTAAAGTCGTAAATTATAATGCCACCAAAGAGTGCCGCGTATGAAAGATGTCACGCGTATTTATGAACGCGATCAGTGGATGGTCAGGATGGTCAGACAAGATGGTCAGGATGGTCAGACAAGATGGTCAGGATGGTCAGACAAGATGGTCGGGATGGTCAGACAAGATGGTCGGGATGGTCAGACAAGATGGTCAGGATGGTCAGACAAGATGGTCAGGATGGTCAGACAAGATGGTCAGGATGGTCAGACAAGATGGTCAGGATGGTCAGACAAGATGGTCAGGATGGTCAGACAAGATGGTCAGGATGGTCAGACAAGATGGTCAGAATGGTCAGACAAAATGGTCAGGCAAGTCATTGGATATGACAAAATAAATAAAAATAATTTGATCCATCACCAGATCACGAACAGCTCACCATCTCACAGAGAACAGCGAAAAAAACAGGTGACAGTAAAATGTTATGTAAACAAATATCAGATATCTCATAGAAACAAATCTATTTTTTATTATATTTAATGGGAAATATATGAAAGTATGGCGCAATTACAGGGCTTACGACCTGCCATCGGATATCTTAAGTGATCACTTTACATATAATATAACGTTCACAAATTCTCACCCCTCAATCTCCACATTTATCAAATTTTTGAAAGTTGTATATACGTTAGTATGTGGATTCGCTTAGAGTACCACTACATCTTGTTATGTCGTGAAATACCTCTTACGATTTACCACAGCATTATATGACAAACACATATTCCTGGGCTTTTGTCATATAAATATGAATTAGTGTTGATGATAGTAAATTACCCGTAACTAAAAAAGCTGTTATCGCTGATGGCCCAGCAATGGGATCCGAAACGAAGAGAAGTAAGAACACACGGTAGAATAGCGCAGAAAACTGTACATAGTAGATTCAGAATACCAGTAAAAACTTATTTATATTAATAAAACGAATTCTCAAGTAGTATATGAAAATAATTTATGTGGTTCAATTTTATGAAATACGTTAAATTGTTCTATTTTGGCAAGATTATGCCCAACTATACAGCTGGTTTCACATGGAACAAATTCACGTTGCACTGCTAATTTGGGACTCACAATTCTACGACCACAAACAAGTATCGATCGAGGGTATTGAAATTTATTGTCCTCACGTTGAATAATAAATTACCGGCCGTCTTTCGAAATAGTATTATATTTTAATATATCTCCAAATTTTGAGGCGAAAATAAATAATTGGTTTATAATAAACGACATGGCTCGATTGGATCGCTTGATTGGATTACATGTAAATATTAAATTGAATGTTGAATTATGACGCTGGTTAAGTTTTTGTGTATTGATTTAAAATATTGTATACTCGGTACGTTGATTATTTTTTTTTTTTTTAAATTACATTAAAATGCTAGAACAACTGACATGCGTTTAGAAATATGCTT
The DNA here is from genome assembly GCA_031772225.1 of Eubasilissa splendida. Taxonomy (NCBI): domain Eukaryota; kingdom Metazoa; phylum Arthropoda; class Insecta; order Trichoptera; family Phryganeidae; genus Eubasilissa; species Eubasilissa splendida. Next base: position 18,137,671 of record CM062863.1, read on the forward strand.
TTTGTAAAAATCCAAGTACGTATGTAAAATTTTGCTATCAACGTGAAACAACATGGTTAAAAAATTTAGGAACTGAGAATTCGGAGTTATTACTCAATTACTTAGGCGTAATAACAAATTACTATAAACACATTATGTATTGATAAATTCAGAGAATATTTTTTCCTGAGTTGTTTTCGGTGATGTTTAGTCTGTACTACATAAAGCTTGTTGGCGTGTGTAATCTTCGATAGCTAGTCCTGGATTTTCTATTGGTAATGTTGAATACATTCATTCAATCTATGCAAATAAAAGTACACCAACATTTGTGAAACTGGGCTGTTAGACGCCGATGGTCACTCTTCTTGCAGTCTTGAAACTTCTAAAGCAGGCTGACCAGCCTCTGAAACTTTATCACAACCTATAATCCGAAAAAATACAATATAAAATGTTTTTATATCACCGCCGTAAATATATCTGATTGAACCAAAAATCGTATCTCGACCAGAAGCAGTTTCGCTATTGTTTGCTGTTTTAAATTTACACAAATCGAATGCACATATTCAAAATGTATACCAGGCCTACCTATCGAAGTATAAAAACGCGAAAACAAAGCTAGATATAATTAATAATTCACTCTAATATGCTCGTAAGTACAAATGAATATTTATACCGCAATAATAACATCTAATATTAAACAATTTCAACTGAACAGCAGATATAATCCCTTCAAATAATAATCTGAATTTCGGCAACGAGTATCTAAAGTCGCTGCAATATTGATGTGACTGAGCGATATCAAACTAGATCCAGGCTCGAAACCGTGCATTTGCCCCGTGTTTGGAGTTGTTTGCTGCGGTTTGTCAAAGCTAATTTGATAAAGCCACATCTCGAAACTAAACAGTGCTAATTTAGGTTCGCAAGTTTAGTATTTGTGTAAGGATCTGATGACGCACAGACTATTAACGAGAGCTAGTGTGACCAGTAAGAGGTATGGAAACTCTTCTGCATATCGCATCAATTCGTCGAAGCAACTATTGTACATGGGATGCTGTCTTTAAAATCATCCTCAAAATTATATGTTGGTACACCTACTCCCAGTATTTTAAAATATTTTTCACCACCGAACAAATCGACATTTTTAAAGAGAACACATTCTTATTATGAAGTTGCAATTTTTTAAAACATAGGTCTGTGATATTTTTAATACAAATTAAATTAATTAATTAGAAAGACACACATATAAAATCAATTTATCGAAAATATATTTTTATTGCTACCGGGATTTAAACTTGGAATTTATCGGATTTTACTCAAAGGTGTTTGCGATTCCGTAAATATAAAGAAGTTGACATTGACTGATACATTTAATTTGTTAAATATGAATTAAATATATTAATTATAAAGATACACATATAAAATAAATTTTATCGAAAAATATTGTTGTTGCGCTACCGGGATTCGAACCTGAATCTCTTCCCTAACCGGGGGAGGTGCTTTAAATTTCGATAAAATTGATTTTATATGTGTATCTTTATAATTTATATATGTAATTCATATTTAAAATATCACAGACCTATGTTCTGAATAATTAGAATTTCACAATAAGAATGTGTTCTCCTAAAAAAAAAAAAAAAACATTTAATTTGTATTAAAAATTGACTTTATTCGCTTATGAAGCTGTTGTCCCATCAAAATTTCGAAGAGCCAGTTTCTTTAGAAATCTACTTCTGGATACTTATTTAGTGACTAAGAGTTAGGTTAGGTTAAGAAAAGTAAAAGTAGAATAAATGCAGTGTTTATGAGATTGCTCAGGTGTACACATATTTTGTTAAACCATGTATGCTAAAGTTTATAATGAATAAATTAGTAATGAATATGTGAGTACAGCGATTCAAATTCACCACCATTTTCGCCGTCCCCAGCTGACCAAAAATGCGAACAACATCTGTATTCAGGATCCAAGTTTCGGTATAGTCACTTAACTTCTTTCGCTCTACCACGACGAGAGCTCGAGTGCTGAGCGGCATCGATACTGAAAGAAAAGCGGTTTGGCTATATAGAACGAATGATTGAGCAAAGATGTTAAAAATATATCTCTCTCCCTCTCTCTGTCTAAGCATTCGAGTCTCAGCGCGATCTGCTTGTCTCGACTCTTCACGATTTTGATATTAGTTTAATGAATCATTTAGTGAGACTCGTCTCATTCTTAGACATCGTGCTAGAGATGGAAATCTCACTATCCGTCCGTGTACGAGGGGGAGTCAAAAATTATCTACACTCTCACCATAACACATCTTCAAGGTTGTCATACTGCTTTCTGCGCATGTGTACTTAGAGTTGGTACAACTGCGGTCACGCATTAAAAATTTTATTCCGATCGCGTCATTTGCCTTCCAGCTATTACAGTGTAAACATGTCCGCTCCGCTAGCAGTTTGCATTAAGAAATACAATGAGCAGTGATCCGATTTATCTGGTCGAAGGGTATGAAAAAAGCTGAAATGCATCGTAGATTTTTATCGCAGTTTTAGGACAGTGCTTTATCATGTAAAAGTGTTTTTTTGTAGATCGAGAAGTTTAAAGTGACCAGTCCAGTGTGATGCACGAAGAGGGTGCAGGACGCCTGTCAACCTCCACCACGATCGACAAGATTCGATAAGCTCGAGAGATGGTTCTAGCGAATAGGCGAGTTACTCATACCTTCGGTGAGGTAGCGTCTTCTTCGAGCATCAGTCATGCCCATTAAACCATCCACGACAGAACTTGGCTTCCGTAATGTCTATGTAAATAAATTGAAGAACGAAAAATGTAGATAAATTTTGACTTGCCCTCGTACATTCCAAGTGATCACTAATTTCACTAGGTACTATCAACATGCCCGAAATACGCGAGAATTTTTTTCCTATCTATCTTTTGTCTCGTACTCCGTGGAATTCACAATGTACAACGCCATTATCATAAATATTTTATTTATTACACCTTATTTAAATAAGATAATCTATTTAGCAATATGATTTACAACGGCATTTTGCCCCTTGAATACATCCCTTATATGAATTCGATTTCATATTATTATTGAGCTTGGATACTAGAATTTATGCCAACATTATCAATAAATTTTTATTGGTCATACGCACCTTAGACTAAAACCATATTTTGAAAATATAAAAAATATTTAAATGGCATATTTACAGAATTATGTAATTTACTTTTTGAATTCAGTTTGCGTAATTAAAAAAATCGGGTGTCTACAATTTAATTTGCAATGCTTGTAATTATTTAAATATTGGTAAAACTTGCAGAAATTTTTATATAAGATTTAAAGAGCATTTGAGATGTCTAAATAGCAATAACTATTCAGAATCTTTTGGAAACAAACCATTCTTTTGACATTTATAAGGGCTTAAAAAATTTACATACAAATACCAGTTAGATAAATTAGAAATTTTAAATAAAAGAAAAAGTGTTAATAGTAAATTACTTGTCATCACACCGTTTTCCCGCATGGGTAGGCAGAGAAGATGGAGCGCCACACTCCTTTGTCCTGACATATAATTCTTGCCTCATCCACACTCATACATCTTCTCATATAAGCTCGCCGATTGTTGAGGCTTCTAACAGAACCGTCCTCCATTATCTGGTTTACCTGGTCATGCCAAATCTTTCGCGGACGTCCTCTATTTCTGGTGCCATCAACACTTGCGCTATATATATATTTCTTACCATTCTCTCTTCACCATCCATTCCATATGACCAAACCACTTAAGTGATCCTTTCTTAATCTTACTCACTATACTAACATCAGCTTTACATTATTTCCTTATTTCTTCATTCTTTACTCTGTCATAAATAGATTTACCACATATACGCCTAAGTGATCTCATTACCACTGCATTCAGTCTACTTTCGTTCCTCTTCTGCCAGCTCCAAGCTTCACTTCCATACATCATTGTCGGTACCAGGACTCCATTGTGCGCCGCTTGTCTTGCCTCGGTTGATAAATTCCCGTTAGATATAATTCCATTCAATGCGCCGTTCACTCTATTCCCTGCAGTCATCCTCCTTTCGATATCATTCTCAGCCTTTCCGTTTCTATCAAACATACTTCCCAAATACACAAATTCATCTACTTGTTCGAAACATTCATAACCTACAAGTATTTTTCACGGTGTCTTGCTTTCTTTCTTTTCGAATACTATCACTTTCAACTATTCACTAGACTCTGTAATTCTTGTCCATTACTCGCTATTAGTACTGCACTATCGGCGTACAATAAACAGCATACAATCAAATCGCCCATTAACCGTGAATTAAACATTATAAATAACCAAATAGCAAATAATTACCTTTTAAATTTGTTTTCATAGTAGTTCCTAGATAGTCACGTGTATATTTTTGTTTTTTGTCTATTCTTGTATTTTTAATTTTAATATTCAATTCGTATCCTATAAAGGTTGGTCATAAAACATGTTGATAAATCAATATATAGTGGTTTAGATACTGTTAATTCATGGTGGAATTCCATTTTAACTTTTTTCCACTATTTATTATTTTATGACCATTGCCGGTTTCAGCGCCATGGCCATCTTCAGACTTAAGTTAGGATATTTATATAATTCAATACAGGGGTGTTTTTCAGTGAGTATACAATTTGAAAGTTGGTGCTAATTAGACTCTAATGTTGGGATTTTCCCTTATATGTTAAGTACTATTACAGGTTTGGTTTGGTTATTTACTGAGCTATTAGAATAAATTTCCATTTACTGGTTGAGTGCTTCTATTAATTAAATGATTATTCTTTTGGGAGTAACATGTGCATTGTACAGATTTTATTATTTACAAGAAAAACAAAAGTATTTACATATTAGTAAGAATTTAGGTACTTTATTTAATTATGTGTCTTCTACATATAGCATGTTTACGTTGTTATTACTACATTATAATAAATATGTTAACGGAGACGGAGAGTTAAATATGTTATAATTGTTTATTCATAATGAATTTTATTAGTTAGGCGGATAATTTCTTATAGTGTTTTTTCTTATAATTTATAGAATTTATTAAAAAAAAAAAATTATATACTGATTTAATCAACTTCATATATTTAAAATCATATTGTAATAATTGATTTTTTATCAACATAAGTATGAATACATACATGCTTAGATCATTTACAATTGCTGAAAAATATATATTATTTAAAAAAAAAAAGATTAATTTGCAACTGCTCGGATGTTGCACCATCTGTCGACCTCTGTGTTTTCTCAACCTCGAACCGAAATTACCCTTTCTTTCTTACAGCCCTCTTCTCAACCTGCCTCATAACACCCCCGGCGAGTAATATAAACTCCACCCTAACGTGGGTGAGTCTATTAGACGAATGGGGTTAGTCTAAGAATTAGATGTAAAAGTGAGAGGAGCACAATTCAAGCTGTTATTTATTTCGATCTTTTCTGAAAATTCTTCAATACAAAGGCTTAATTGCACGCCGTTAGCAATTTTGTCTTTATTATTGCTAATTTAATCACATTTAACTTTTTAATGGGGTGGCAACAGTTTCATTAAAATTATTACCCTAAGTCTTATACAACAATTCAGTCTGATTACTTGTATATCCTTTCTCCTTTTGATATTAATTAGTTTATTTGTTCTAGTTTGTAGTCAAAATGTTGAGAAACAATTAAAAATATTTAATATTAAAATATAAAGAAGCCTTTCCTAACATCCGCATACATGGTCTTAGATATGTGCTTATGACACTACAGATGTCAGCTCTTTTTGGGATCACGGCATAAATATATATTTATTTTTTTAATGTACGCGCTTGTACTATTAGAAATATACTCACACGCTAGTTTCTTGAGACAAGGATTAACACTCTGATATCAGTAGATAGCTGGCTTGCGAATTGACAGAACGAAGTGTTTATATAAAGATGATTATAGTAAATTATTTACAATATGCAAAATCTTGCCAGTTGACAAAAAAGTAACATATGCGAATATTCGAAGAGTTGATAAATAATGGAAATATGAATACTGATCGTCACCATAGCTATTCAACCAGATCGTCGGGTCGAACCGTGAGAGTACCGATCGCGAACAATGTGTTCGGTGAGAGAACGAGAGAATGTGTTGTGTGCCAAGAATAATTAACAAAATCGAAAAAGGACCTTTTAATCATTTTAAAAAATGATGTGACCCCAGTGACTAGTGACCACCTTAAAATACAAAGTAAAGTAACATATTCTTGTCAAATTTTTTATTTCCATGTTGTATTATATTATATTTAGGTATCCATCCAAAAAATTCAGAGGACTAGATATGTTAAATTCTTTCTGTAAAAATTGTTTTTTTTTCGAAAGATTGATATATTTATTTATATATATATTTCTAAGTAATTAATCTAACCCTGTTATATTTTATTTATAAAAAATAAAAAAATGTTTCATTATATAAAAGGCAATCCTTGCCATAAAACTGCTATGCAGTTTGGTAAAAAATAAAATTAAAATACATAAATAAGTAATAAATAGAATTTTTTTTTTTTTTCATTTATTATATCATCATCTTCAGCCACTAACGATAAATGATAACTTCACCGTGATTCTGCCACTCTTTTCCATCTCCGCCAATCTTTTTAATGACGCCTACAATTTCATCTATCAATCGAGACTCGGGACGTTCTCTGGGTGGTGTTTGTTTTGTTTAAGACTGTCCTTCTGTCATTTCTGCGTCTTGAAATATTATGGTCGCTCTTGCTTTTTTTGGCAGTGGCAATAACATCTCATATGTTGCCGTGTGTATCTTCGATAGCTAGTCCTGGGTTTTCTATTGGTATTGTTGAATACATTCATTCAATACATGCAAATAAAAATACACCAACCTTTGTGAAACTGGGCTGTAAGATGCCGATGGTCGCTCTCCTTGCAGTATTGTAGCTTCTTAAACTCTGCTGATCAGCCTCCGAAACTTTACAAAACTAATAATCGAATAATAATACACCAAATTTTTTTATATCACCGCTGTAAAAAATATCCGACTCAATCCAAAACCGTATATCAATAGAAGTAGTTTCACTTCTGATTGCTGTTTTTAAATCCACACAAATAGAATGCACATATTCAAACTATATAACTAGAAAAAACGCGTAAACACCATGATCTCCATTTTTTTTAGCATACTCCTTTCCTAACTACCCTGTATCATCTGGAGCAGCTGAATTAGTAAGCTTGGTAAATAAGTTTCGCTGCCATGTCTAAGGATTGAAATAATGTATAAGATTAGAAATAATATATAAGGATTGAGAGAATACGCTGGTCAAAGAGTTATGTCTATAGCTTTTTATTACATTACATTTTATACAAACATAATATTTTAATGCTAGACGATTTTCAAAGATTATTCTAAAAACTTACAAATTACATTTTGTATTAATTTCTCAATAAAAACCACATCAAACAAACAAAACAACGGTGGTTAAATCAGTGTACTAATAATCACATATAAAATTAATTTAACCAAGGTAATCTAATAAGATTTTTACTATGCAAAAGTTTGCAAACGGCTGACGTCAAACAATACGTCATACTCGTTGCCACGGTGATTAAATATTTTATTCAGTACCCAGAAACGTCATGTATTTTAGACATTAATGTTTTGATAAATTTTATTAATGTTAAAAAATGTCATGAAATGCCACAAATTCGAAAATTTTAATATTCAATATTTTAATTAATGCCTCTTAAGTACCTACATACCTACATAAAGTAGAATATTAACCAAACATTTCTATGAAATGAAATTTTAATATATATATATATATTTTTTTTTTAAATAAAATTGCATTCCTTCCCAATGAACTGTACATATACGTGGTCTTCGAATTCAGTACAACAACTCATACAGAATACTGTTCGGATTGGAGCGTTATTGCAGCGCATCTACAATGTTTACCGAAGGCCGTATACATGGATTCGTTCCGCTTCTGAGACATTGAGTTGCTGGCGTAAAGCTGCGGCTGGAGCTCAGCACCAACTCTCTGGTGCAAGCGGCGCTCTCATAGAAAGCTGGTTTCCTGACCAGAGAATGGCAACGCCTACAGAATAGCTACATATACAATGGCCGTGATTAAAGTAGTTATATATGTAATATTTATATTTTGTGTGAACTTTTTACTTTTTATTAACTTTTTTTTATTTATTAATATTTTCCTTGGTTTTCTTTTCCATAGCATTATATTTATTTCATAACCTTAATGTATAACATAATATGTATTATCTCTATGGCGAGTTGGGTTAAAAAAAAAACTTGATCACGCTGGAATAAACACATTATTATTATTATATATATAATACTCGTGTGCGATGTTCACACATAAATCACTAGAGAACTAATATTGTTCTCACTCTATTTTATTTTATTTTCCATTCTTTAAACATTTAAATTAAATTGAAATCGGGGCAATTTATCTCACATTTATTGCATACAGTGAATAGAGACTCGAGGATTGCTTTCGTATCGGTCGATCACATACGCTGCCCGGTAAGCATTTTTTTCATACAAAATTTTCAAAATCCAAAAATCATTATCGAAATTGTGCGAACTGCGTGCGTCTAATCTCAACCACGTCTTAGATAATAGTATATTAAAAATACATAATTATGAGGCTAATTTAATTTTTTTATTGATTCCAAATTATATATTTAATACAAAAAAAATATATAAAGTCATCTAACTTCGAACGGCCAAAATAGTTTTTATTATATGATATAAGGCCTGGTGCAAATATGTAGAATAATATTGTGTCAATTTCGCAAATGTTTATTACGAAGTATGTAAATTTAAGCTTAACATAATTTTGTAATAATCTCATACAATAATATTTTCCGTAACGGTGTAAAATTTGTACATACTTCTTGTACATTTTCTACTCATAATTTATCGTCAGGTATTCATGCACAAAATATCATCTGTTATACCCTGTATATCAAGGTTATGTTTAAGAAAACGTGTAACGTAAACATTGTAAAAGTAACAAAACAAACGTAATAACTAAATAAATAAAAATAGAGAAATCAATTCAAAAGAAAAATAAAAAATCAATCAAATCAACAAATAGTTGAAGATTTGTATTTTTTAAATCGGAATTCTAAATATTCAACGGACAATTGGTTGTCTGAGTGCGCTCTCGGCCCGGGTTGAACAAATATTGGATTTGTTGAACAATGGATGCCTCTGGCACTTTGGAGAGTTCCCATTCAATTCGCAGTGAATCGTCATCCGGATGCAACCCCAATGAATTGACGGTGTTGGGGCCCTGATTAGGTAGTACACAAGGGATGAAAAAGATTTATGGGCCGTGTCGGACTGCGAAATTAATCAGAAAGGTTTGTAGACAAAAAAAAATCACCCTCCGAGAATTCTTAAGACTATTGTAACAAATATTTTGTTGAATGAGTGATATAATAATGAATGGTGTTACTTTTGATTGTTTAGAGATAAATTAAAAGGCTTACGGGTGTCAAAATAGGGGTTAAAAAATTAAGGAATGGAAAATCGTCATTTTGATGAATAAAATGATTATACTTTTAAAATTAGCAGTATTAACTTTGTGGTTAAACTTCATATTATTATTTATTATCTTTGTTTTATTAACCACTAAATTGATTTTAAATACATCTACCGGTTTCGAAAAACACCATTTTCTTTTTCAAGATGTCATAACTAACTAAAACATATATTATTGTTTCTTTACATGTTTCTTTACTATTATTGTTTCTTTTTCTTAACTAAAACATATATTATTTAAAAAAAAAAAAAGATTAGTTAAATTTAAATCAATTATGGCGCATAAACGTCTCTATTCTCCAAAAGTTAAGGATTTGAAAACTTTGGATGTTTTGCCAGATAAAGTAACAACAGGGACAGTTGAAGGAAATCGAGCAAGAAGTCGATTTCCTTCAAGACGGATAGACCAAATAAAGAAGTTAATAGGGTTCTCTTTAAATGCTAGGATTAGCACTGCTAAAGACCGGTTGTTCGAACATATCATATGGTATTCAAAATTAACTATTACTCAGATATAGTACAGATACGTGAAACAAGAAAATAATGAGCTTGGATGGTCTATTTTACCATATCCATCTTACTCTCCGGACCTTACCCCGATATACTACCACCTTTTATATTCCTTATAGAACTTTTTGAACGGAAAAACCTTTCAATACCGAAGAGTAAGTTAATCAGGCTGTTGAAAATTTCTTCCAATCCAAACCTATCAAATTTTATGAGGAAAGATTTGAAAAGTTGCCAGTAAAATGGGAGAAGATTATACATAATAGAGGTGAACACATAATAGATTAATATAATATAATTATTTTATGATAACAAAATAAATGTCTAATAAAAAAACAGTAATTTATAACACGATCTTATGTATATGCACTGTGAATTTTATAAATGAGCGAAAGTCTTAGGTTTCACGAAATTTTTAAAATATTAACATACGTAACGGTACTGGTTTGATTTGAGAATATTTTTATTCTTAATTTAACAAGAGGGTCGCTAATTCAAGTCATATTTAACGAGGGGTCTTTCAAGCCCTCCCAAGCCCGAGCAGAGCTTTAGCCTACCCTTGTGTGCAACTTTGAATTGCTTGTATACTGCGTATTGCTTATATATTTTGTTTAACATTTTTAAATATATATGTCCCTATTTACATATTATTTTACCTGTATTTGGTATTAAATTGTAGGTATTATTGAAATAATAATTATATCGGATGATTCTTTACTGGTTGAAACTGATATACAGGGTGTAACAGACCTATTCCACAATATTTTATGGGTGCATGACTAAATTACGAGATGAAAATGTTCAAAGAATATGTGCAAAATTTGCACTGTTATGGAAAATATTATTGTTTGAAATTTATACAAAATCGTGTTAAGCTTGATGTCTACGTACTTTAAAAATATATATTTGCAAAATTGTGTCTAGTCGCTCGAAATTCGATGAAATTTAATTATTTGCATTCATTATTTAATTTGAAATCAATGAAATATTTCAATTCTTCGAAATAATCACGTTATTATGACTTTTTTGTAATGCGTGTATCTCTGACATGGTTGAGGTTATGCACATATCTCGTGAACATTTTCGACTCGTAATTTAGTCAGGTATCCATCCATAAAATATTGTTGACTAAGTCTGTTACATCCTGTATATCAATTAAACGCGATTTTAAATTAGCGTGACCTCTCTTTTTATGATTTCTTAGACTTTACGATACTCTAAGTATCTACTCTATATGCAGGGACGTCCCATAGGCGTAGGCAAATAAGGCAGTGCCTAGGGGCGGCAAATTGGCGGCATAATATAAATATTAGATAGATTTAATAAAAATATTAAAAATATCGTCGACCTGTAGAAATCAGAATCAATCTAACACGATGTTTGTTTATTTGTTTCAGCTCACGTGACCGCGATGGTGGGCGGGTCTGGCGCGCTCCGCTGCGAGGTGGACCGCGCCAAGTGCGGGGAGGTGCACTCCCTCAAGTGGTACCGGGGCGAGCAGAGGATATACGTCTTCTCAGAGGGACGCGGCGTGGCCAGGAAGGAGGGCGACATGAGCGACAGGTAAGGGTCTTCGTATAATATACTTCGTTGAACACGCAATCTATGTGCACTTCTGTACTTGTGCGATAGTTTTTTTGTTTACTCGCCTCAATTCTCAATGTGTATGTTTCAAATTTTTCTACCGTAAGAAAATATATTCTGTATTTCTGTATTCATGTCCACGGAAGAAGATACAATGAGATAATCAAAAATATTTAGTTGTGATACATTAGGGAGAAAAACTCAATGCATTGCACACGACATTCGATCTCACAGCGAGATTTGATATGTGTACACTAACGCCGCCTAAAAACATCATAGACCCGCACAACTATCCATTCTTAAAAATTAACATAAAACATTATCATTTATATAAGACGTTAAATTACAAACATTTATTCAGTTCCAACTCCCGCGGGGGAAATTCAAAATCACTCATTTAACGAATGACAATGACATTTGACATTTGAAATACGTGACGAGCGTGAAGTAAGGCGCGAGACATATTTTACATAGACAAAAAAACAACAAAAGTTTTATTCCAAGCATCTTAGAAGCAAAATTCATATCTCAGAGATTGTCTCGAGTCAAAAATCTCAAATGTCATTCGTGAATACGGGCCATAACATGTTATTTCACTAATTATCTTAAATTTTTTTTACATTGTACCTTAATATCATACTAGGCCTATCTATCAGAGTCATTAATGACCTCTTGATTAACTGTAAATATATAATATTTATTTTTTTATCAACATTAGGGCTTACATTAGGGCTAATCTATTACGTATCAATCTACACAGCCATATACATATAAATAAAGTACAGTTTATATTACATATTGTTAGTAAGACAAATTTGACTATAAAATATAAACATGATATGAAAATAAAAATATAAGTTACAAAATAAAAATACAAGTTACAAAAAACAAATACAAGTACAGAACAGTTTGATCAATTATACCACATTCTCAATACAGAATCAAAATCATTACAATTATTATTAAGGAGAATACATTATTATTGTTGAAGTTGCAGTTTTTCTGAACATAGTTCTGTGATATTTATAATACAAATTAAATATATCAATAAGAAAGATATACAAATAAAATCAATTTATATGGAAAAAATATTTTTGTTAACCTACAATGTTGACATGGTGTAATACGTCAGCGCACTTTCCCAATAGGAAGGGTGGCAACAAAAATACTTTTTCGATAAATTGATTTTATCTGTATATCTTTCTATATATATTTATTTTGTAATAACATTTTAATTATGTTTAAGCAAATATTCAAAATATCAACGCCATCGTTATTACAAATGGAAGGTCCTTTTATCTCGCCTTGACGCAAGACAAGCTGTCAGTCAATGGTACAATTCGATATGTTTTTTTTTTGTGAAATTGTGGTTTGACGGAACTTACAAACAACCATCTAGAAAAATCTATATAATGAATTTTGTAAAATAATTATAAAATTAGTATTTCCGTTATTTTACAAAATTATCTATTTTACCTAACAACAGAAGATGATACATCGTACATTCGCAAAGACCTTTTATCTTCTTGCTCGCTCACTCGGCAGATCAAATAATTCATCATTAGAATCATCAGATCTTATAGTTTCAAATGTTTCCATTCCATATTTTTCTTCTTCTTGTAGTTCTTGTCCGCTTAATGAATGTTACTGATTTTTGATCATATTGGGGATCATTATCTTTAGAAATCATCTATAGTGTTTTTTTAATTTATTAAATAGAGATGTGAACACGGAATAAGTGTCACGTCAATATTCTTACTATTTTCAAACTAAGCTAAGCGCTTGTGCTATGAAAATAGGAGTAACTCGCTGGTCTCCTGGAACGAGGCGTGAGCCTCCGACCTCCTAGATCACTAGGCCAGCGTCTTAACCACTAGACCAACAAGCTACTCTATACTAACAATGCATATTGTTTTCTTTGTTCTGGCTGTATAGCACATTTTACATTACTTTTATTTTACATTAAGTTATAATTTTAGTACATATTTAGTATAATACACAAAAAAAATTATATCAAAATAGATTTATACAGTCCAAATTTGACGTAATAATACTTTATGATAATTTAGCTTTCCACCGGCTATTGAAAATCTGAGGTTCAAGTTTTGTGAAATTTCTAAGTGATTTATCAAATTTGTTTATATATTTAAAATTATAGAACTGAAAATATATTCAAATAATCTTCTCATAAAAACGGTCCATAAAAATATTTTTAAAAAAATATTATAAGAAACAGCTTAAATGAATGAATAAAAATATATTCTAGAATGTTAAAGAATGAATTATTTTGTACTTTCATATTTACGCTTCCGAGTTTCAAATGTAGGGTCTAGATGTACTTATATATATTTATATATTAAAATATAAACATAAATAGGCAATCACTTTGGTACGAAGCGACAAAAAACCTCTGTCCCGTTTCTGCTAAAAGGATTTCGCCCAAAAACCCTAACATTTTTTCCGAAAATCAGCGATTCTTAAACTGCAGCGTGAAAAATCTTTTTTGAAATTCTTGAGAAATTGTGTTTTTTTAACGTAAAACGTAACGTTTTAAATTTAATTAGATTTTGAATGAGATTAAAACTACACATGTGACGATAATGTTTATGTTTTCATTTATTTATTTTACTTGTCAAATAATCCTAGAGAGCGACAATTTAAATATAAATTAATTCGAAGAAAATAATCTGTTATTTAGTTATCCTTACTCATTCGTTTCGTTTAATGTTTTATTTGAGAATTGTGCCACAGTAATTTTTACTGTTGAGTAAAGTTTTTATTTTTATAACTCCGTTATCATTATTAAAGTGGCTTCAAGCTCAAAATCTGGTCAAAGTAAATAATTGATCAGTCAAAAAAATATATCATTGAATAAAATTTTAATCTTGACCGTATTATACCAACAGCATTCTTAGTTGCAAGAAAATATCATTAAAGGATAATTTAATAATTTATCATTTTTTGGCACACCTAGCATTTCATCGTCATTGTTTGATAATATAAGTCAATCTGATTTAAAAATTAGCAAATTAACATTGTTTAGGAGTCACTCACTATCGTGCCTACCTGCATCATCCTTTACTATATCCGCCCATCCTTGGACGATCTAGTGATCGAGTTCTGGTTGAAGCTCCCTTGAAGACCGAGAGTTCTCGCTTCTTCCTTTATACAATGAGGCTGCAATGTATATGATATGACAACGTATTGCTGCAAAGCATGGACTACATGTTAGCAAAAAATAAGTTCAAGAACCAAGATCAAATGGGCATGATAAAAGTTTATACTAGGCAATACGTGAAAAGAGAAAACGAAACGTATGTATAAGAAAACAAGCAATAGTAGTCAAAAATAACAATATAATTGGAAGACCACAATTCTAGGAAGATGGACAATGATTGAACCAACACAATTATCAAGTGGCCATCATCCAAGTCAATACGGTTTCCATGAACTCCCGCTTTCTTGATTATGCTCCTCCACTTTTTTCAGCATCCTACAGATCTTAGAGCCATCACCGGAGAAATGCCTGTTGCCATTTCCACTTGGTCGGTCTAACGGGTGGGGGATCTTCCTCTTCCTCTTAGTCATTCAACATGACCCATCATAACAAGCTCTCTAAGCTAGTTCTCTTCTCGTAAGATGCTCAAAAAATTGAAGAATTTATCTCAATTAAATGGTTGAGAGTCTGTCCTTGATTTTGAATCTAGTGGTATTCAAAGGGAATCAAGATTGAGATGGCCGTTCTTAAACCCACTGGACTGACAAAGTCTTCAAACTATTATAAATACGTGCCAATACGTCAGATAATAATATATAAAGAAAAGTGGCATACTTGGCCCTCATTGGGCAGAAAACTACTGATGATAATAATGAAAATTGCTCTTGGTATTTGAATAATGTTATGTTTGGTTCCGTATTAATCTCCCTCGGCACACAGTTTGACGTTCGCAGCCCCCGGCCACCCCAGCTGCGTGGTTCTGAGTTGGAGGTCCGGGGGTGTGTTTTGTGTGTTTAATGGATCGGCATTCGGCACAGGGCGCAGCAGGGCTGGGGTTGGGCCGCCCGCGCTCACACGTTTCAAGAAAAGTATCAAAATGAGATGTTAAATTGCTACACAATTATTTGAATTTCGGGCTTTGGAATGTTCTATAACGTATGTGCCAATGTGCGAAAAACACGGATTTTTATGCTAAATTTTTTTTAATATTTCGAAACTATTTTAGACGCTTAAGTTAGTTTATTATTGATAACTAGGATTTAAAACGCATTCTAGGATTAGCGCGAAATACATACAAAAGACATGATTAAAATAATTACCTACTTACAATATAACAGCATTACTGACAATAAAAATATATTAACATATATACAGATTCCAAAAATTGTATAAATATGAAGATTGATTAACGATAAGAATGTTGAACGTTATATCGTGTAAAGTGGCCCTGTAATTACGCATACTCCTATATATTTTCATTAAATATAATTAAAAAATAGCTTCGTCTCTATGAGATATCTATTGTTTGTTTAATAACATTGCCTTTGTAGATGAAAATCCAGTAAGTGTATGTTCTTAGAACATATTCAAATATTGCTAGAAATATACTTGATTTTTTTTATTACAGTTATTGAAAATTATTTTTTTTTCCGTATTAATTACACGTAATACGCTGAAAGACGTTTCTGATCTGAATAATTTTTTAGCCGTTTTCTATCCAATACTGGATGAAGGCCTCCTCAGTGTCATATTATATGTATTTGTATAATATGCTTGTGTGACATGTTTAACATGAATTACCAGAAATTAAGTCACTCATTGACAAATTACCATTTTTTATCAAAATATTTCACAAATATCAGATATCTCATAGAGACAGAGCTATTTTTTTTAAAATTATATTTAATGGAAAATATATGGAAGTGTGGGGTAATTACAGGATTCAAGACTTATCTTTGGCTGACTTAAGTGACATATATATATATAACGTTCTCCCCTCTCAATCTCCACATATTATATATATTTTCCATTAAATATAATAAAAAATAGCTTTGTCTGTATGAGATATCTGATACTTGTTTAATAACAGTACCATTGTGGGTATAAATCCAGTAATTGTGTGTTTCTGGACATATTCAAATATTGCTAAAATACTTAATTTACCAAACAAGTGTTGATTGCACCAGAAATAGAGGACGTCGGCGGAAGACTTGGCATGGCAGTATCTGGTATTAATACTGGAAGATGGTCCAGTTAGAAGCCTCAATTATCGATGAGCTTGTATGAGAAGATGTATGAATGTGGATGAGGCAAGAATTGTGTGTCAGGACAGAAGAGCGTGGCACTCTATCCTATCTGATACGGCATGATACTGACAAATAAGTACAAAACATAACTTTTAGTGAATTTCATCATGTTCTCTATATTCTTAATTAGTTTGTAGAAATGTAAGACTTCGTCAGTGGATTTGAAGCATTTTATTCTTGAACCTTGTACATACGATATAATCTTTTTTCAAAACTTGATTCAATATTTTCACAATTTATTAAAATGGCTCGTAATAGGGATCAAGGATGGAAAATTCTTTAGGAGGCCAAGCCCATCAGGGGATGTAGAGTTAATAGTGATGATGATGATGATGATGACAAATAAATAAATTACTTACAGCCATCACTACAGGGGTAGGACGTCACTATTTTCTTTAATGACATACAATTCTCGCTTCATGCTCGCTCATTCATCTCCTTATGCATATTCGTCGATAGTTGATACTCGCTCATTCTTCTTCTATCTCTTTTGTCTGATCTCTTCAAATCTTTATCTGAAGTTTTCTCGTTCTGTAACCATCAATACTCGCGTCATATATCTTTAGTGCAATCGCAGCTTAGGTGCAGTCTCATAGGTGTCTCGATCACCTTCGGACGCAGAGGACTGAATAGAATTATATCGTTATTTTGCCAAAGGTCGACACATTGACTCACGAAGTCCTTTTGAGGTTAATAACAGCGTGTATCGTTCCGATTCAAGGACGCCGGAGACTGATCGCTAGCTAACGGCGGAGGAGGGAAAGAAAGGTGGGGAGGCACTGAGCATTAGTTCGTTCAAGGTATATCATAATATATATAAGCGATATTAGAGTGATGTAACGTTTTATGCTAACGCTACTTTTTGTACCAAATCAGTTGACTAAGATATAGAGACTGAATAAGTGTGACAGAAATGTAGCATGTAGGTTTTCTGTATGTATTTCGATTATTTATTTATTTTTTTTGGCGAAGACTTATTTTATCAGTCTTCAAAAGCACAAACTAATTTATTTATTTATTTTTACAATTATTAATCAATCATGCAGAACTGACGTATCTTCGAGTTTGACATGAAAATGACACTTTATCAGTAATTGATTACCTTTCTATTAATTAGCAGGTAACTTTCCGTAAAGAAAATCTATTAGCGCCAGGAATGGAGAAGTTTTGTAACAGCACAGAAAGTTACAAATAATTACCACAGAACTCTACACAAGAAACTCATATTATACTACTTTTTTATGATGTTGGATGGTAAATAATTATATTTCATCAATTTTATAATAATAATAATATTTTGAGAGCATTTTAGTACATATTTATATCGAACCTATATTTCATTGTTGTAAATTATAAATAGTAATTTCAAAATAACGCGTTACGTGTCGTACTATGTTTGAAATAAATTTTCGTAAATTCAGTAAAATTAATAAAATTAAAATATAATCTCCCTAGCGGCGGGATACTTGGCACTATTCTGCGTAGATAATAGATTCAACCCCACAACTCGTTAAATCCATTAAATGGAAATAATATGAAATTAGTTTGTTTTATTCCGATTGTAAGAACAGTATTTAATTAATAACAGTCCCAACATTAATATAATCATTCTTGTTTAATTGTAAAGGTATCCAATCTTCCTGTCCCACAAATGATTTATTTTATTGTGTTTTAGAATTCAGTCAAACTTGAAATGCCAACAAAAAATTACATTTCTCTGACTGTTTATTAAATACAAGTCGACTCGAGTGTCTATAAATTATGTAAATGTATTTGGGTGTAGTGTGCTTGTGAGGCTCACCACATCTAGAACCTCTGTAGACCTAGATTAATATCCGGAGGTTCCAATCAGCAAGGCTTCGGCGTGAAAGAGTATCATTCAGAATGATATTTACACACTTGGTGTAGGACGTTTAATCACTTGTATTACAAAGATAAATAAATAGTAAGATATCTTACTATATATATATATATATAAGGTTGATACTTTTCAACTTCCATGTACCATAATATAGAAATAGCAATGCGTATTTCTTTTTCTATTTTTTCTACAGATTACAAAAAACAAATAATGACATGTCCAGGCCATTTATGTTCAATGTATTACAATATATATATATTGTATCAACCTTAGAACAACAAGATATCATCTGACATTTTGGTTAAAAATTTCCTTTTTTATATCAAAATTCTGAAAAAATTATTCTCTTTAAAACTATGTTACAATCATGTAAAATTTCCCAGTTGTTTAAGAGATATCAAGAAAACAAAATTAATTTTAGTATATACGAGTAAGTAGTATTTTTTATAATAATAACTACTGTTGATTTGAATACAAATAAAATATATGAGTTATATTACATAGCGAGTCTATTACTCTAAATTTTAAATCTAACTTTGAAGCTAAATATCTCAGTTTGATATAAATGTCAGATAGTTACTTGTTATTTCAAAGGTATGAATTATGTACGTATACATAAATAAAATTTAATGCTTTATAAAAAAAAATTGTAATAGATGTTTTTTTAGAGGTTTGTTTTTCGAATTGGCAACATTTTTTTAACAGCTGACAGCTGATTTATGCTCATTTTGGTTTGCCATTTCACCATGAATAGACTTACGCCAGAACAACGCTTGCAAATTGTGTGAATTTATTTCGAAAATCATGGTTTAGTTCGCGAAACTTACCGTGCGCTACGTCCATTTTATGGTCGATATATCGTCCATCCGAGCAAGTAATTTGAATAACCATGGATTGTTTTCGCACCACGTATACTCTAATTGATAATTATCAATGCTTATTATAATACGCATTCGTAGAGATGTCATACAATGCGTACCGTAGAAGGTATTGCTGCAGTGGAGCGTAGTATTGAGGCGGACCCGAATGAGTCGATTCACCATCGTACACTGCAATTGAAATGAAAGATTTTAAAGATCTTGGTATACGAGCTTACAAGATCTAACTTGCACAAGAATTGAAGCTGCTTGAGTATTGTGTGACAACATCTAAAAAAAACAGCCTATACATATTTACTATCGCACCGCAAAATAAATTTAATACCCACTGTTTTCTGTACTCGTCTGGTTCACATTCATACATTATCCATAGCTGATGATTGATTATTGAGATTTCTTCCATCCGTGTCGGTCCTTTATGACTGATGATCGTTATATCCCGCCCTCTTGACTATGCTTCTCTACTTTCTCGGCATCCTGCAGATGTTAGAACTGTCACCAGAGAAGTGCCTGTCACCTTTCTCACTCGATCTGTCCAACGATGGGGGTCTTACTCTTCCTCTCCATCTTTCAACGTTGCCCACCACAACAAGCATCTCGCAAAATGTCCAAAAAGTTGTGATTCATCTTAGGTTGCGAGTCTTTCCTTGATTTTCAACTCCTGAATACATTCGTGCGTCTTGCTATTCGCGGCAATAACACGTGTCTCCAGCACCACATCTTAAAGACAGCAATCTTCATCTTCTTTCCCTTAAATTCATGGTTAATGATTCCACACCTTATACAAATATAAAATGCACCAGAGACTGTACAACCCTGACCGTTGATGTTTTAGATATACCGCAGTCTTTACATACTTTATCAAGTCAGGACGTAAAACTGAGATTTCTAATAGAACCAATACCTAGTCACACTAAGTCTCCGGCGAAGGTCCTCTATTTCTGACACCATCAACATTTCCGTATCGCGCCGTACATATTTCATATCGTCCTCTCTTCGCTCACTCAATTCACATGACCAACTTTCTCAATCCTGTTTACTCGACAGAAATTCCTAATTTGTTTGTTCTTCGCTCTTCTATCATAAATTGATGCGCCTCGTATTCGCCAGAGCGACCTCGTTTCCATAGTTTTCAAAGTTTAATGTATCCAGGCCAGAAGCAGAGTCGTCTACTACAATAAAAAATGTAATGTAGATACAATAGATACATCTTGCACATTTTATTTGTAATTCTATGTATCATGTTTACAAAAATACAGGTACATTAAACACAAATTAACAATATTTAACGCAAATACGTTGTAGTTATTCATAAGAATAATAAATAATTTATAAATTTATTTTTAACCACTGAGTTAATTATATTCACCAACCGGTATCGAAAAATACCTTTTCTTTCTTCAGGGTGATAAAAAAACTAAAACAATATGTCGAGTTGTTATAACGTTTTATTAAATTATTTATTTAATAAATAAATCTACTAAATACATGACTAAAATTGATATGACGGTGAAAATTTGCTTTTATTTTTAATGATAAAAATTAAAAAAATTGTCTAATATCCGAAATTATTTGAATTTTTTTTAGGATAGTACTTGCGGCTTAATTTAGTTGATTATTTGTAATATTTTGGTTAATTTTTCACGCTTTTCTTATTTCTAACGATTCTAGATAATTTTCTGACATATGGTTTAAATGAGTTTTTTATCACCTTTATGAAGGAAAAGGTATTTCCCAAAACCAGTTGGAGAACATAATTAACTTAGTGGTTAAAAACAAAGTTAATGAATCACTTATTACATACTTGCATCTGCAAATTATGTGATTGAAAAAAAAAAATTAAAGTCAATTTCATTGTTTTAAATTCTTAACTTTGTTTTATTAACCACTTGATGAATTAAAATACATCTACTGGTTTCGAAAAAAATTATTTTCTTCTTCAGGATATCATTAACTAATCAAAAACATATGTTATTGTTTCTTTAACAGAATTTTTGATAAAAATTTGGGTTTGTCTATTTTGCATGTAAACGGTGTTGGTCATAAATTAAATAATTTGTAATCGTTGTAGATAAATAAAGCGTGTAAAACTAATTAAAAATTTTAAGCAACCAACTAAATTTAACCGCAAGTCCCATTCTAAATTTTTTTCCTAAAAATTATTTTAGTAATTTTGTATCATCAAGAAACAATTTATGTTAGGTACTAAATTTATTTTTTAAATAATTTTTGTTTTTTAACAGGATTCTGTTAAAGAAACAATAACATATGTCTTTGATTGGTTAATGACATGCTGAAGAAGAAAATGATATTTTTCGAAACCGGTAGATGTATTTTAATTCATTAAGTGGTTAATAAAACAAAGTTTATTAACAGTTTAAAATAATACAAAGTTGGTTTTGCTAAACATAAATATAAATTTAATTTCGTTATATCATGGTAGAACATAATAATTCATTTTTACTTATTTGATTAATTTGATGTCAACCAGTTTTTTTACAACAATATTTATGTCAGGACAGACGTACATCAATAGGTTAGTTATGTTAGGTTAATTAGTCCTGATGAAAATTCAGTGGTATCTAAACCAGTAACCTGAAACCGAAATTAACAAGTCTAACTTGACTATAGTTTAACGTACGTTCGTCCTGAAAAAGATACAGTGGTATTGAAACCAATCGGTGTCAAATAAATCAAAGTACTCTGTAAAGACAATAAAGCTCAATAATTTTAAAATTAATAATCAAATTATTGTATTTAATATTTCCGAGGTAAGTTTGTAGAACTCAATAATCACATATTTGGAAAAATTCTATTCGTTTAATTTCGTTAGATTTCCAAATGAATAATGTTATCCCTTTTCACCTCACGTAAATAAAATTGTATAGCTGTCCGTTATTATAGTTATAAATACAAGTTGTTGAGCTGAATTGTTAGATTTATAATGCTTTTGCAAGACCACATAATTGTATTTATTGTTTTTTTAACGAAATTTTTAACTTAATTTCCAAAATATTTTGTTTTTCGAAATATCTTTTTTTAGTTTTATTTAAATTCAACTAATGGTAATGGGCAGTTCGTTTAATTTTATAGGTATTGTATAAAAATTACATATTTTCAGCACAAATAGTATTCCTGATCTAGCTCTAAACATATTTAACTCGTTTAAAGTGCCCTAGGATTAACTAAGAACTACAATAATACTGCAGCCCAATTTTTTTAACTGATCTTTAGAAATGTACTTCGGTATTCTCGGATTAATAGAGATCCATTGAAATTTTTTTACCTCATGCATAATATGGTGTTTCTGTCTGGTGTATAATTTCAGTTATATTTTTATCACTTCTGAAATGGTATAACGTATCATAAATGTACCATTTTTTACTTTTCATATCATTTTCTCAATTAACTGTTTCTGGTGAGCCCACGTTTGATTTCTGATTTGGTTAATATTTCTGTCTCGATCTTTCAATATGTTTATTTCATTTACAATATTTAACCTTTTTCTTACTCATATTAATTTGCCTTTTCTAAATTATTGACTTTTGCCAGCTTGGTTGAAAAGGCAGATTTGTACTATTCCGTAAAGATATCAAACGCCGTTTACACTAGTTTGATATCGTTGACCTTTGAGCCACATATTTACTTTGTGAATTATATTTAAGATATTTTGTTATTTCTTATAATTATTAACTTTTATAACGTTTTAGTGTGTTTTTTTATCTCATCTTAGGTCTTTTACGCCAATGCGTTTTACCTTATAATAGCTTTTCACATTGCTTATAAGGCTCATTAAATTACCAGTTCGTAGAATTTTCTGTAGTTCCTCAAATAATTCCGCTACAATATTGTCAATACATCCAAGATGCGATATAAATTTTCCAATTTAATGTCAGGTCAGTTCCATGTTAGGAGTTTGAATGCTAGACTAAAGATGAATTAACTGGACACAGAAGACAGAATAGAGAGTATCGGCATCATTAAGAGAAGCCTTCACCTAACTGTGGATACTGTGAACTGAACAAGAAGAAAATGAAGAAATATCTTTATTTATATTCATAAATTACTCAAGTTTCAGCTCTGTGGAGTCACCAGAGACACGGTTTAAACCATTTTTACGTAATTTTATGCCGGTTCTCCTTGCAGGTGAATTTATCACGAAAAGTATAAATGTGTAGGTGCGTATGGTATGTTTGTCTGGGGAACAAATTCTTCAACTTGTTGATAAATTCTTCCCAGCATCTCTGATGATTTATCCCCGACGCGGGTTCCAGGGCCCGCCCACCACTCTGGTATATTATTCCTTCACCAACTTCAGGGCGCATTGTTCGCGGACTTAAAAACTTTTGTTTCCCAAAACTCGGCAATGAATCAAATGGCTTTGTTCGTCGGGTATTAATTTAAATACTCAGGGGTGTATCGAGTACTGCGGAAAATATATTAATTAAATGAAATTAATATAATTTCATGTAAGAAACAGCCGATGGATGATGATGGTGAAGAGATTGGTTACGATATGGAGATTTCAGATGAAACATTAATCTTGACTTGTAATCCAAACAGTATTGAATTGAAATGCTGGTTAATTATCAATTAGTTTAACCAATCAGTAGGAATAAATTATAATGCGGATAATAGTTAATAATAAATTTAAAAGATAGAAAAAGGATATAAACCATGAAGGTTGTAGAAAGATAAAAGGATTGAAATGAAATGAAAGAGATTAAAATTCATCAATAAATTTCTCGCCAAGACAAGAATTCTAAGTATTATAAAATGAAAGCCCAGATAGATAATAATTTACAATAATATAATTAATATAAATATAGACAAATATTTATAAAATCAGGTGTATATTTTTTCTACTTAAAGTATTGTAACTAATATGTCAATTTTAGTTTTTCTAGTATTTTATATGTATGAATTGAATACATTTATACATATGTTAAATTTTCAGTTTTCACGGTTTGAGTATAATGTTAGAAAGGGAGTTTCTTTGTCATTCCGTGTCTGTTCATTATTGTTCAAGTTTAACACTCACTAGCTATTATGTTGTTCTGAAATAATCGTGTAATACGTCTTTTCAGGTGGGCAGTTCAGCTAATTGAAATCACTAATATTTACTTTGTATAATTATAATATTTTGCTTTCGGTATTTCTGCCGATTGTTGCTGGATTGAAATAATACTGTTATTTATTTATTATTTCTTTGTACGATAAGTTTCGGGATCGGTTCAGTTTGCTATTCCACGATAGCTTCACTGATATATCATAAATATAACACAACTAAATGGTATAACAAATGTTCTTATCAGAACCAACAGACGCGGGATAACCAAAAAAAATTATTTCTAAATATATATATATTTGTATATCTATAAATTAATGCCACTTCAAAACATCAAATACATGCGAAATTCTAGAACATGTAAAAATTATCTATTTGTTAGTTACGATGATTTATGTAGGAGGGGATGTAATATTATTGTATTTTTATTTGTTATCTTTGTTTTATTAACCACTTAATTGAGTTTAAATACATCTACCAGTTTCGAAAAATACCATTTTCTCCTTCAGGATGTCATAACCAACTAAAAACATATATTATTGTTTCTTTACCAGAATACATTTTTTAAAAAAATAACAATTGTTTAAAAAATAAATTTAGTACCTAACTCAAATTGTTACTCGAATAATTTATAAGAAAAAATATGAATTTTAACCACAAAGTTAATATTGCTAATTATAAAAGTATTAATATTATTGTTACTGTTGATTATTTTTATCCACCTACCCTATGTTTGGTTTACTACTCAATCTTTTTTATTTGTACAGCTGGTCGGTGCATAGTGCATACCTGTTAAGCCAACTAGCTATATACAATTTATTTACTATGTACAATTAATTGGTACATTTGAATGCTTATTTAACGTAATGATCTTTTCTTTCTCAAAACGGGACATCTACTCCATGGACTACACTAAATTCTGTACGACACTTTTCACATTCGGCGCACGAATTTACGAACTACTCGCTCAAGAACACTACCTTGACTCTGTTTCAAAATATTTACCTTAGAAATAAAGATGTTATTTCTTGTAGTCTCTATATTTTTATCGTCCAATGATAATTCTAAATATCATTTTAAGAGGAGATAAATATAATTAATTTGAATAATTCAGGTATTGTACTATCGTGCCAAAAATTTTGTACGAGATATACAATTTAGAAAAAATACGATCATTTGAAAATATAAATAATAATTTAACAAACAACAAAAAAAAAAAAAACTTTATGACTGATCTTTTCTTTTAAATGGTACCACATCTTACCAGATACATATGGACCTACATATTTTTACTATTCCACGAATACGCTATATCGTTGTGAGTGTGATATGAATAGGATAAGTGTGTTTGAGGCTGGACCGCTAAAAAACGGGATTTACCGATTCTACAGGGAACTATGGTTACGTGTATGCTATACTAATCGTTCCTGTCGACCAGTTTGAACAACAGTACACGGCAGTTAGATCTGAAATATTTTTTTAGGTTTATATCAGTGTGTAAATCCGAAAACTGATTTGACGAGACTGGAGGTAACCAGCGGTATTTCTGGTGGTGTTTGATTTTGTGTCAGACTAACCTAAAAATTAAAGGTGGACAATGTATTGGTTAAAGCCTTGGTATTCTGCAGAGCTCTGTTTAGAGTTGAAACACGAACACTAAGAAGAAAAGAAAAAATAAATGTAGTGTTAGTACAGGGTGGGCCATAAATTTTTCACTTTTGAAAATTCAATAAAAAAAAAATACAGGTCGTATGATAATTATTGTTTATTTCACTGAAAGAGCACAATTGGGAAAATCGTGTCTTAATAATGTCATCTCCCTCCGCTAGCATTCCTCGAATCTGGCACCTAGGTTTTGAAACACAACCTGTTGTTGGCTCTATTTTGACGAATATTCGCTTAAGTAGGGTTATTGTGGCTGTTACTAATGTTATTCTTATCAAAGTTGATCATGGTATCGCCATAGAGCAGAAAACCGCTTCTTTACCAACAGACTCTATCCAAGTCTCGACAACTTTTTGCTACACCTTCACGTGCGCCTGTTTTCTTCTTATTTAGCATTGAACCTGTCTCCTCGAATTTCTTGAGCCATGATTTAATTAAATTACAACTTAGACATTGATTCACACTATGTAATCGATAGTGATCGCGAAACAGGCGCCAACAACCACATAAGAATCGTTGTTTTTGTAACACTGTTACACACAGAACGCGCGTTGTTCTTCAGTGAAGCGATTCATTGCGACTAAATTTCCAAGGACCTAACTCGCGCGTCTCCTATTCGATGTCGCGCTGATGCTTGCTCCTATTTGCGGTTCCCGAGCAGAAGAGATTTTTAAAACACCGTTCACAACATTCTGACCCAAGTGTATCGACAATGGATAATAATTGTTCTACTCTCATCAACCCCAACGTCCGTGAACCACTGTATTTATGCATGATGCTGAGAAAGAATGAGACAATCTGGAGTTACTATCCCATGATGTAACCAGGCGAACGCCAAGAGAGTCCGAGAATTGAGCCTCGCTTTAAGGCCGATGATCGCGATGAGTGAAGAGAAACAGACCAAAATAATGTTCCGGCTTGACAAAATAAATTTGGTTTTTGTTCAATGACACCCCCCCTCCTACCCTACCGCATTTAATAAATACATTTTAGATATAGATATAAGAATAAAATTTATACTTTTTTGAGGTGTTTTAAAAGAATTGTACAAGATTTTAAAAGTGACAGTCTCTAACCATTTTAATAATTTGGTGCCGAACATACTAATCTGAAAGCTTGATTTTAAAATATACTCAGCAAAAAAAGTTTTCAATTTTAATGACCGATTCGCGTGAACCGGGCAAATCCTCTCACCAATGTAATCAAGTGTGGGATTCAAATATTCGAAATTAATATTGTGGTGATCGGAACACGGCTCCATTCAGCGGAGTAGTGAGCAACCACCACTGAGAGATTTCAGCACACCGCCAGAACTTCATCTAGCTTTATTTTCCTTCCGCCGTTCTAGCCCGACAGCATCGTTAGCCTCGAACTACGAGCTTTGGCTACCACAACGTCATTTCTACGCACATTCTAACTACTTTTACAACTTAAACAATGTAACTAACTAACCCACCATCAATTAGTCGTTTCGCCGTAGGTGTATGCAGAGAGGATAAAAAGTCACACTCTCCTATCCTGGCACACTGCTTACAATTACCTCGTCCACTCAAACATAAATTTTTCACCTCCTCTAATAAATATAAGAACACGTTTCTGTAAAATTACTAAGATGATGTAGTATTAATGGCGAAAAATTAACAAGAATTACAGAATCTAGAGTCTAGTTAAAAGTCTAGTTAGTGAAAGTAGGACAACGTGCAAAATACTTGTATGTAATGAATGTTTAGTAAAATTAGATGCGTTTGTTTGAATAGAATTACAGCTAATGGGAACTTGTCAACCGAGGTAAGACAAGTGGTTCACAATGGAGTCCTAGTACTGACACTCATGTATGAAAGTGAGGTCCGAAGAGGAACAAAAGTAGACTAAATGCAGTGGAAATGAGATCACTTAGATGTATATGTGACAAATCCATTTTTGACAGAGTAAAGGATGTAAGGCTGATCTTAGTATAGTGAGTGAGATTAAGGATCACTTAGGTGGTTTTGTCATATAGAACAGATGAATAAGGAGAGAATGGTAAGAAAGACATATGACGCAAGTGTTGATGATACACAGCGTGTAGACCATCTGGAGACACAATCACCGAGTTGACCAAATTACCGACGCGTTGTGTCGGACACTCGCTAAGAGGAAGTGCCAGTGAAGCTGCTGGGAGTTTTGGCTTGACACCTCATTCTGTTCCCACAGCTGACGTCTTCAACAAGTCTTGTTTAAGTGTAACTTACCTTACACTCACGTATTTCATATCTACCTTTAATTAATAGTGTGTTACTAAACCGGACGAGAATAAATCAGCAACGCAATCCCAAGGTATTGTAATCTTTATTTAACATACCCTGACTATCATCTTTCCCTAATATACCGCTAAAATGGCAACAGAAATAGAGGACGTCCGCGGAAGACTTGGAACGACAAGATAAATCAGATACTAGAAGACGGTCCTGTTAGAAGCCACAATAACCGGCGAGCTTGTATGAATGTGGATGATGTAAGAACTGTGTGTCAGGACAGAAGAGTGTGGCGCTTTGGCTCAGATGTGATGGTAAGTAAGTAAGTAAGTAACCTTTGCCATTATTAATTCCTACCTATCCTCACAGAACTAAGTTAAAATATCGCAATCGCAAAGTACAAGTGTAAAGCCAGCTTTACAATCGTATAGTTTTAATCTTTCTGATAAATCTAATTCATCAATCATTTTAAATAAAAATTCACATAATCCCTCGTAATATTATCGTAGAACGTCCACATTTTTCTTACAAGATTATTTATTTCGGATTCTTCTCTACTTTAAAAACGTGTGAAAGCTCTCTATCGCCTCGAGTCATGTACTAGCCACATAAAATTTTCCAACTAAGCATCTCAGCTTAAATACAAGCGATCTCTTTCCCAACACCTTGGGATAAATGTATTTATTTATTTTATTCACGTAACTCGGGCCAATCAAGTTTATCTCAAGTTTTAAGCCAACTTAACGTTTATTGGGTAAGCTGAATGTAAACCCCGAAATAGCTACGTGGGGCTTAATAAACCGCAATTAAAACTTTTTGTACCAACATTTCATTTGAGATATTTTTTGTTCACCGCGCGTAATTCTGCGAGCTGGTTTAATTGAGTCTTTGAAAGTATTTAACATTTAAGTAGCGCAATATAAAAAGTCACATTATCCAGAGCTATACAAATTGAGTTGTTATACTTGACAAAATATTACTACACAAAATTTATTAAAAATGGCGTGAAAAAATCACATTATCCATAATAGCCCATGGAATTAGATACGATGCGATACATCTCAGTGATTTAGTTATGAAAAAATTAATTTAAAAATTTATACATATTTAACTGTGTTTAGACCACTGTAAATTATTTATACATCAACCGGTTTCGATACTAACGTATTTTCATCAAGACTGGCGTACGACGAAGATTATAAATTAGAATAACCTATGTAGAAGACAGCGGTTCAAATTCACTGCCGTTCCCAGCCGATATCAATACCAGCGACATCTGCATTCAATACCTAACCGGCGGCAAAGTGCTGCCGCCAGTCTGGCCTGAATGCTCACCGACGACACATCTTCCGTTCCGCTACCCCATCATGGCGCTCGAGGCCGGTTGGGCCGACACCGAACACCGCCGACTTACTTCACTATGTTTTATTTTTATACGCATACTCTCTGTTCTATCCTGTCACAATAAAAGCCTTCACTCAAGCCACAAGTTTCCAATCATTCACCACACCCACACATGTATAACCACAAAGTTAACACCACAAACATCAACAATATCATAGAGATTAGTAGAAAGATTATAAAATATTTATTATATTATTTTTTCTTGGTATATCATTATTGACATATGTATAGTGGTCCCAATTAGGTGAGACATGGCTCGTAATGCACTTCTATAAGTATCTGTACTGGATTGCCCTCATATATAACTCCAGGGTCTTTCCACTCAGATGCAACGTATCCATTCACCGTTATGATGTACTTCCAGGTCTTATTCATCCTAAAATATATATTTTTATATTATCACATATTGCGGCATAATATAGCCGAGAAAATGAAGATAGGCACATTATAATATTCTTTTTATTATAATATTTCATTAAATATACCTCCCATTGAAGGCACTAAAAAAAGTAAGATAGACATAAAAACATTATTAGACAAAAAATATATAATAAATCAGGGGTACAGTATTACCCCAAGGTACCAATCGTATGTTAAAAAAACGTTACGTTCAAGTCGTTTTGGGTTAGGTGTTCAGTTTTTGGTTAGGTCTTTATTGGTTTTGTAGAATGAAACCACGTTTCTAACTAGAGATTAACCAAGTACTAGTTAGTGTTAGTTTAGAGTTCAAATGTGCCTGGGGTAAAATACGGTTCAACCGCGGGTGTGATCGCGCAGTTAACTTTAACCATTTAAGTTATAACTGCTAGTTTTATGCCGAAAATAAAATGTAAGTCTTACATGGAAAAGAAAATTAAATATGTTTTAATGGTGCAATAAAATTCTTAATTTGTAAAAATCAGGATGTCTAAACGGCGGTGTTAATATTTTCGCACGTAAAATGTATTATTTAATAACATCAGAATATTCTAAACAAAAGATTAAAAAAATATTTAACTAGAATTTCTTATATGATCTTGTTATATTCCCATAACAATTATTAATTATCATTTATTTCTCAAATTGTATTGTTACGTACCTACAACTTATTTCAATGTACCGACTGACAGCACGCGCCTGGTATTTTTCAACTCATAGTTAATTTAAGATAATGACCAGAATAAGATATTTATACAAATACCTCATTGTGATTTGAAAATTATAATATATTAAACAAAAAAAACGCGTTTATAATTTTTCTCAGCGCAGATATTCAACTATTTTTTTTATTCTCAAGAGCCTTTTAAAATAAATAATGTATCGTTATTATTTATTTTTATAAAACATAGTTTTAATTACTAGACCCGCAAATGTAAGATAAATTAAAAAAGTTAATTTTTGCCTTCAATTTCATGAATATACAAACTAATTGTATGTGATGTCTTTGAAATCATATATGTGTGTGTGTGTAGAGCGCCGCACCGTCGGGCCGGGATGTGTATATGTATGTGTGTGTGTGTGTGTGTGTGTGTGCGGGGATAAAAAGGCGCGGTCTCTCTTCTGCGTTACCGTTTGACTTCGATGCTAGTTATATACCTTGTATCATAATTATATTATTCTTGTACTCAATATTTAATTGTTACATAAAAGTTATCTTGTTATCTGTGGACCTTCAACAATTAACTACGAGGTATACAACTAAGATATACTTATTACGCAAGTACGTAATAATGTATTTACTTAATATACTTAAATTATCGTACATTCAAATAAAATCTACAAAACATGTCATAAGATATTAATAAAATTTATTATGAATTGTAATTTTAAAAATGCAGAAATTGAAATATGAATTATTTGGAACCAAAAAAATTACAAATATTATCTACTCCCTTCTCTCTTCATGGCAGAATGAACACGGAATGGCCTCAATCAGATACGGTTAGTAATGCACTACACTAATATCATCTTGGGTCATCTTCTAACTAAATCTTAAGTTTCTCCAGCCAGATGCAACGCATCCATCCATGACAATCAACACTTTCAAACATACATCGTGCTAAAAAAAATGTACACAAAATATGTGATCTTACTTTGATGTCACAAAACTGATTTAAATATATAACATTACAAATAGCGTATTTGAAGCAGTGGGTTAGAATTAGCTATATACATATAGAGAGAGGGAGAGTATTGGGTATATAGAGGTATTGGGAACCAGCAAGTTCTACTAAATCTACTAAACTAGTAATTGTATTTTATGTATCCAGTCAGTGTGCAGATGACTATATCAATTAGTTCATAGTAGCAGTTTCCACCCCTGGGCAATCGAGGTTCTGATGAATAGAGACTATCATCAGAAGTTTAGTTATTCATGTGAAAGTGAACTTTAGTCGAATTACCCTTAATGGAACAATATAACATATATATCTTACCTCGTCAATACGAACAATTGATGATGTGGTTTTATTTCATTTTTTTATTAATTTCTCATACAATTCATATAGCAGATAGAAAATTTGTAATCAACCCAAATATTAAAAAAATATAATCAAAACTTCAATTCAATCAATTGAGATTCCAGATTTAGCCAAAAACTGTGTATATTAATTTTTATTTAGAATTTAAATAAAAGTTACAATATGGTGAGATAAATGCGACCTTTTATATTTTAGTACAATTTTTATATTATATTGTGTTTTATATTATTAATGTATTAAATTATTAAAAATGTATTGTTTTAGGTAATAACTTAACAAACAAATATCAGATATCTCATAGAGACAAAGCTATTTTTTATTATATTTAATGAAAAATATATGGAAGTATGGGGTAGTTGTATGTAAAAGTCCAGTAATTGTATGTTCTTGGACATATTCAAATATTGCTAATAACTTTACACTTTGGTTTATCAGTCTTCTTTACAATACAAATTAAATTGTAAGTGGCATTTTTGTCAACCACTATTATGTATGTATTATATCAGTTTTGTTAATTAACCACAAGATTTGGAAGCCATCTTGTTGTGGATTGTTATCATATGTTTTTTGTTATTTATTTTTTGCAAATAAATTAGATTATACGTTTTTACTATCATGAAAAATTTATCTGTAAATAATACGGTTCAAAAAAAAAAGTGATATAATTTGTTTAATTTCTTAAATCAATTAAACTAAAACATGTGTCTTCCTAAGAATCTGACGTCATTTTCTCAATAGTGTTAATTAAAATCATAAATGTAGTAGATATATTAAGAGATTTAAAAAACATTAAAAAAAAAACCGACTTGAAGAGTGCGAAAATATGTAATGTGTAGGGTAGGCGAGATAATATTTATCAAGCGCGTCAATAAACGACGTGGCATTTGTGTGCCTTGTGTTTTGAAATCATTTGAATATTCTACTAATAAAAACATTTTTTCAACTTTTTAGCGAGATAATATGATTCAACACAGTTGACACTAAAAATTACCCTGTGGATTTCTTGTAAAATCTATCTTTAAAGTGGTACAATATACCTTCCCTTATATTTGTGTAGGTACGTGTAACAACTTGCACATTTATGGAAAGTAAATAATGTTGACTGCTTTGTACCCTCTTCGTAAAATCTAATTATTTCGCAAACGTGGCTTCGTTAGTGCACTGCTCGTGGGTTGTCTCAAAAATAGAGAACACTGCAGGTGTTAAAGGGGGTTGCAGGTGCTTCAGTTATTTAGGGGAATTGTAAGTTCGATCGTTTAGGGGGTGCTTGCCAAGTGTGGAAGTGCTCGCGGATCTCAAGGGTTGCAATCAAAATAAAATGTTGCAGTAAGAGACTTAGAAGAGATTTACAACACAGGAGAATGTCGCTCCTCGTAGCGTCAATATGGCCTAAAATTATTTAGATAAATTAATTAATTCATGACCATTTGTGAAAGTCGCGTTTATTTAGAATGTAGTTTCTAGATGATTAAAACAAATTTAAGTCTCACAAAAAATGAGACAAATAGATATTTCAAAATTTGACGACAATAATAAGATTAACACAAATATTAAAAATAAAACAGTAATGGTTTCTCAGAATTTTCCAACCATATTATTGAAAAAGACCATTATTTTAATAATATCACGGGGTCAATATCCTCCATAAAAACGGGTTTGGCCTCCGGTTGGACAATTTAGAAGCCCTTGAAATAAAAAAGGCAATAAATAGTGGTACGCCAATTCTTAAAAACCAAATTAATTTATCCATTAGCCCCGTATTAGGTATGTTTCCTTTAAAATAAATGTAATATCCATCAACACTGTATTTTCCCATTTCTTAATGTTCCGTTTATCTATATATATATATTCTGTCTCTCTCTTTCGCATATAATTTTATATTCTGTCTCCCTTAATGTTCTATTTAACTATATGTGTATTCTATCTCTCTCTTTCACATGTAATTTTATATTCTATCTCCCTCTTTATGTATATAAGTGCACTATTTTTGTATTTATGATCAGTTTTAAATTCTTCCTGATGAAGCTTGAAATAAGCGAAACCGGTTGACGTATAATAAATTTCGTGATTTCATACAAAGATATTGTTATTTTACCTAAATAATAAAGTTGTATCAATGTGTCCAAAATTTAATAAAAATGAATTGATAATTCTGGCGTCTGCTATCAGTTTACTCAAAGGTATTTGAGATTCTGTAAAAATAAGGTAGATGGCTCTGTCAAATGATGGAACGATTAAATGTATTAATATCAAAAAGGTAACATATAGGGTCGAAAATTGTCGCTAAAAATAATGTCGCTGTAGCTTAGTTGGATAAAGCACCTTCCCCGGTTAGGAAAGAGATCCAGGTTCGAATCCCGGTGGCGCAACAACAATATTTTTTGATAAAATTGATTTTATATGTATATCTTTATAATTAATATATTTAATTCATATTTATTGTTATTTTATTTAATATATTACGTCAAACCACAAAGTGATTGCTTTCTACGAAAATATAATAAAATTTATATTTTCAATATACCTACATTTAATCTTGTGTATAATCCAATACCCAGGGTCTTTAGAAGTTTAATAGGAAAATTAATGAGACGACGTCTTCCGATAAAACGAGTACTTCATCTTTTGTTTCGTATCTCATTGTCCTTACGTGCCATCAGACATTTCTTTTTGTTTAATTATTTAACTTTAATCGCAGTCAAAATAATCAGTATATGTGATTAATTTTGTAAGGTCTCATAGTAAAGGTATTTTACTTTTTTCATTAGGTTCAATATCGAATTTTCCAAGTTTTTTAAAAAACGCCATTTTGAAGTAAGATGGGGAATCAGGTTGGCTAACTAATTTAGCGAAGATATTTACCAGATCAATTGTTGATAAAAGTTTAGCTGAAATGTGATTAGAACTGCGTGATTTATGGTATTATCAAAATCAGATATATCCCATAAAAATGTAGTCTCCTATTCATGATCAAAAGAAGTGCATTGTAATTTTTTGGATGTTATGTAATGAGATCCTCTGCAATAAAAGTATTTTTGTCTATAAAACGGATAATTAAAACTAATTAAATTAATTAAATTACGCTCACAATAATGTGAAGAAAATTGAAATACCTCGGTCACGTAGTGAGGGAAAATATGTGCAACATATATGCAACTTATGTGCAAACTGCAACATGTACAGGTTATAAATATGTGAAAAAGAAATCGGACCAAAAGACTGAATTCCTGGCAGAAAATTTAAGAGACCAGTTCAGGTGCAGTTCCATTGAATTATTTCGCTCCACAGCATCCAAAGAGAAGATCGCCAGAATGATTACCAGCTTGCATTACGAGACGAGAGAAATACTCATCTCTGTATAAATGTTCTCCTGGTTATGCAACACGGTTTTTTTTAAATTAAGCAAGATATTTATACTTTATTTTGGATTTTATAAAATTCCTAAATTTTATCAATAAATTACCGCACCTACAAGTCTAATATTAATTATGTATGAAATATAATTCTTAAGTGGACTATAGCTACTGACATGACATCTTTATATTATTGAATTGACAATCAAAAGCTTTTATTAACAGTTAATAATTTGTTACTTATAAACAAGTATCTTGAAAAATACTTTGTGATTCTTGCATTTAACCACGTATACACCACGTTTTCTATACAAAGGCCCGTGTTCATGAATGAGATTTTTGACTCGAGACATCTCTGTCTGCCATTAAAATCCGCTTATCTCTAATATACGGATTTGCTCCAATGAAATTCTTGCGACAACTCTCAGCTATCGTAGTCTTCATGTCTCAGAGATTAGTCGCCTCGTGCCTTACTTCACACTTGTCACGTACGTCAGATTTTGAGTTTCCTCAGCTGCAGTTAAAACTGAATTTGTAATTTAACATCTCTGTTAATGCTTAATGACTTTTTTTAACTTTTCTGAGTAGATAGTATTACGGATTTATGGTGGATTATGGTAACGTTTGTGCACATGTCAAATCTCGCTGTCAGATCGTAAGTCATTGACACTGATTTGAGTTTTCATCTCTTCCAATCCAATCGAATCTCAAGCTGATCTCTTAAGTATATCTCCAGGTCCAAATGATACTAAGACGTATCTCTACTAAATTTATGAGATTATCTCATCGTGTCTCTTTCCATACAAACGGGTAATAAAATTTAATTAATTATAAAAGAGAACACATTACTATTGTGAAGTTGCAGTTTTTCTGAACATAGTTCTGTGATATTTTAATACAAACTAAATGTGTCAATATGAAAGATATACAGATAAAATTAATTTATCGAAAAAATATTTTTGTTACAAATATATGTTTTTCCAAAAATATAAAGTAGACTGCTTTCAAATAATGGAATAACAGGTTAGTCAATTTGAAAGTCCAACATTTAAATTCGAAAATTTATCATTATCTTACAATGTTGACGTGATGTAATAGATCAGCGTACTTCTCCGGATTGGAAGGGTTCCTGGATCGAGTCCTGGTGGCAAAAAAAAAATTCTGTGTATTTTTCTTACTAATAAATTTAATTTGTATGTAATTTATATTTTGTTGAATGTTTGCGTGTGACTTTTCTCGAAGTGTTCTAGAGTCTTCGCATCTGATAAAGTGGCTAGGGCTACTCACTTGAAGTAATAATTAATATCCTGGTGCTTGAAGATCTCGAAGAGGTAAGCTTTGATACAACGATTTTTTATGAATGATCCAAGATCCTTCAAAGTTCCTTCCAAGAATTTTTTTTTCAATATCTCTAATAATACACTGGTCTAAATAATAAAATATATAAAATTGATTTTTCAGGCGTATTCTAGTGTAATGTGTTAAATAACATTTTACAGATAAAGAATATTGCTTTAAATAATTTCATATAAATAATTAGAATCTCATTGTGACATGTGCTGTTTCAGGGAAATGAATTATCAAATTTAGTCCATAGATGGCGATAGTGTAGTGGTACTCGAAGTGAGTCCACATATTAACATATACACAACTTTCAAAAATTTGATAGATAGGGAGATTTGGTGTGTAAGAATTGGTAAACGTTATATGTATATAAAGTGATCACTTAAGCCAGCCGAAGAATGGTCGTAAGCCCTGTAATTACTCATACTTTCGTATATTTTCTATTAAATGATTTAAAAAATAGCTTCGTCTCTATGAGATATCTATTACTTGTTTAATTTTTTTTTCGATTTTCCTTTCTTGTCTCTCTCTGAGACTCAGGTTTCAAGTTTGTGTAATATTTACATTTCGTTTTTATAATGATAAAACAAACTAAAAACATTTTAATATTTTAGTTATGGAAGATTAAATTCTTTATATAATCCTAGAACAAATTAATGTAAATTAATAAAAAAATTATCACATCATTCTGTCATTATTATATGATTGATTGTTTTGCATCCCTGCACTCTCTAGAGCAGACACCTTATTCACAAAAATATCAATTTGGCTGAGCCAAGCATGCCGTGGTCTACCGACATCTGGAACTATCCACACCTGCTCGACTATATACCTGTCTGACAATCATTTCGTACAGTGGCGTAGCGACTGGGAAAGCAGCCAGGTAATCTAGAAGCCCGGATCTCGAATGAAATATTCGACCCACGAAGTTTATGAAACAAAACACCAGTACAATTCTTTACCATCATTTAGTAGCGTTTTTATGCTCCAATTTCACCAAATATATATAGACTTGAAACTAACACAATTTTTTTGTCCCAGTATTTTCATTTTGATACCACTTATGCAATTAAATGACTTCACGACATTTTTTAAAATATGACTCGATTGGAACGAAAATTTAATCGCTGATAATGCAATATGCATTAATGTAAAAAATACACTATGTTAACACAAAGATTTAATTTTTGAAGAGTTAATATTTTTACGGTGCATAAATATAAACTATCGGATTTATGTTTCCACCAAGAATGCCTCTCGTCCCGCAACTAATGCTCCAAACCCCTCTTATATATGTGTACTTTATCTCATGTCTATTCAAATACTGGTCTGTGTAAGTAACAATAATACTAGCACTTAATTATATTATATTTATTATTTCTAGATATAGAATACATATTTTCTAGTTGTTTTTATATAACTACCTTAACTATAAATTATTTGATATCTTCAAATGAAATTTTTAAACCACAAACAGTGGTTAATATGTTAAAAGTAAAAAAAATAAAGTGTAACTGAGATGTTCCAGAAACATCATTTTTATAAATTCTGTCTTCACTTTTTGTAACTACAGGCGCAGTTATGTTTTCCAAATATAAAAATGTATATTTTATTATTTACGATTCCTCGTAGGTCACAAAAGATGTTTTGAGTATTGAAAAAGATACTGCATCTCATTTTGGAGATGAACGGAATAGTTCAGGTAACTTCCGTTCATCACGATCCCGGCGAGTGCGGATTCGTTATATGGCGATCTTTATAAAAAAAAAAAATTATCTTTGCACTTGTCTGGCTTTGACACACGCCAGAAATCTTCACGATGAGTGCTCGCACGTGCATGCTATATTTCATATACGTATATATTTCATATATTTCGTATACGTAAAGTTGCGAGTGAGACAGAAAAACGATTAAGCCAGTGCATCATTTGGGTCTATCCTTCAGTATAATCTTAGATGTAGTGTCAAACGCACGCTACATGATATTGAGACTTTATTAAAATCACACAATGATACAATCACAAGAAATGGACTGCTATACTATGTCCCAAGAAAATCAAGTCTCGGAACCTATTCCCTTGCGAAAGTGAAGTGTCAAAATCATTGAAAAAGCCCTTTTTCTTCACAATCAAAGCATGAATTTGTTAGAAGAAAACGAAGAAGATTATGGGCGAGAGAGTGCTGTAAAGCGTTGTTGTAACGGCTCATTTGACAGCTAACAGTTAATTTTGCATAATAAACGTAGAGAGACCAAACAAGGGAATCTAGATTCTTTATTGCAACGTGGAACAAAATAAATTAATTATGTTATGTATGTCTTTTTTGTTGTTGTTATTAATACTGTTTGATTTATTAATAATGTGTTTTTCGAATTTTAAAATATTTTTTTTAAATATCCCGTTGATCGTGAAATTTCGCTCATCGCGACCATGTCTAGACGCATCTCCCGTGATTAACAGAGGTTATCTATACAATTAATATTTTAATAAAAAAATATGCAAGACGTATGTGGACTCGATATAAGTTTAAACAATACTTTTTTTCATAGTTTTTACACATATTTGATAATTTCTACAAATTATCTTTGTTTATCTTTAACATGTAACTTCAAGTATACATACAATTACTGAAACATGAAAATATATTTTTTTAATCATTTTATTTATATTTATACAACAACAATATTTAAAATGTACTCTTCTCTATCAAGAATTAATAATAATTAGTGTTGAATTTTGACGACAGTTGACGCCTTAGACATAAACAATTATAACGTATGCCCGTCAATGCTTATTGACACCTTTTTCCATCCGGTATGTCAGTTCTTTTAAACCTCTCAACTCGGCTAGTTAGTTTTAGGGTTTTTTGGAGATATACCGAGATTAAAGAAGTCGTCATATCAAAGTATAATTCAATCCATTTGGGAGTTAGTGCGACTTGATTACGGTCATTGTGCTGACGTCATTGGACGCTACTCGTATGACCATTTAAAGTTGTGTAGTTATTGGGGAATAAGTTATTGGGTAAACATGTGGTTGTGAGTCCTTGAGGAAATCGAGAGTCGAAGAGTCAGCATCATCATCAGGTGAATCAAGCATGTTATTTTTCGCAATTTGCTCCTAATCTAATAATCCCGTATACTTCCTTATTTTCATTTTCCCATGATTCCGGCGATTAGTGTCAGATCGTTAAAAAAAAAATTCATACTTGTGACAGTTAATAGAATATACTAGTAACCTGTGGTTAGATTATATTGATCAATAGTTTATTAACTTTGTTTTATAAATCACTATGAATCCTCCATCAAGATGAAAAAACTAACTTATATTTAGTTTTTTCATCCCGATGAAAGAATTTTTTTTTCTGAAACTGGTTGAATATAAATAACTCACAGTGGTTTATAAAACAATTTTATTAAACTATTAATTATTAAAATGTACCACAACGTGGTGTATGGAAGTGAGGCCTGGAGCTGGCAGAAGAGGAACGAAAGTAGATGAATGCAGTGGAAATGAGATCGCTTAGGCGTATGTGTGGCAGATCTATTTATGACAGAGTAAAGAATGAAAAAATATGGAAACAATGTAAAGCTTATCTTAGTAGAGTAAGATTAAGAAAGGATCACTAAGGTGGTTTGGTCATATGGAACGGATGAATGATGAGAGAATGGCAAGGAAGATAGATGACGCAAGTGTTGATAGCACCAGAAATAGAGGACGTCCGCGGAAGACTTGGCACGACCAGGTAAACCAGATACTGGAGGATGGTCTTGTTAGAAGCCTCGATAATCGGTGAACTTATTTGAATATAGAACTGTGTGTCAGGACAGACGAGTGTGACGCTCTAAGCTTTCTGCCAACCCCGCAGGAAAACGGCATGATGGTAAGTTAGTTAGTTAACACAACGTGTGTACTTTAAATATTAAAAATAAGATTACATTGACTGATATCCTGTCATATCCTTTAAATTTACACCATTTCTCTGAGTTAGCGATTGGCTCACCAAGGATGTTATAAAAATTTTACACTTAATAAATTCACCATATTTTTTTACTCTCTAGAAATGTGTATGCATAACGCTAACCTAATAATTTTCCGTTACGCCAATGCTTTTATCAAATGTTTGCCCCTTGAGTCCGACCAACTCGATGTCGTGCGATCTACGATATTAAATTTCTACACGAATATCAAAAAGTGTTTGTCACCGTGTTCTCAGACCATATGTACATATCCTCAAGTTTTAAGAAACTGTATTCATATAATATAATCTTTATGTGTATTATATGGTTACGCACGGGCCATTATGTATGTGAGATGAATCTTTGTGCTTGTTTGGTCTAGCGATAAAATACAGTGAGCAGGTGGTTGAGAGCTCAAGCTCCGTTCGAAAAGTTCACTAAGTTAGTCTTATTTTTCATAACGTAGACGCTTAACTGTTCAATTTTTTAGAGCTTCAATCTCAAAATGCTGACGAGATGTCATAATGTGGAGAAATAAACATCAGAACAGACAGCAAAGTTTTAAATAATGAGAAATATTTAAACTTTGCTCCATGTTAGGAATAACTCTCAGAGATGAAATATGCTTTATCGCTGTACTTTTACATTGCTGTGCGTATCTCTGAGCGTATGGCGTGAACGATATTTTAAGATGGAGACCATGGATCACGAAGACCGAGATGGCATACACCGTGATACACGAGACCAGCGGAGAGGCAACTAATAGGTAGACCACCAAAAAAAATTGGAATGATAACTGGCAGTCAACTCCATCAAATGATTCTAAGGAAAGACAGATCTCCAAATCTAACATTTGTAAAAAAAACACAGCTTACTTAATACTCTAACACTAGAAAAAATAGTTTTAAAAACTGATTTGAATTTTTATTCTTTATAAATAGGTATTCGAAATTTAATATATATATATTTTCAAATAAATTAAAATATGATATATATATATTGCCCCGGTGAAGGAACCATTCGTTTTTAAACATTTTATTATATAATGAACTCAATTGTTTAAATTTTAAAGTATTTATATTTATTATAAGTATTATATAAAATGCACTGTCAATTTTTTTCTATTACATGGTACTGTAATAAAGCTACTCCGTCGACCAGTACACATATAAAAAACGCATGTCTTATCCTATCATGGTTTACAAATAATCATGTTAGTAATGCGAAAAATCCCACTAATTTTATTATGTATCTTTTTATATTCTAGTTAGAAATAGTGCCCATCTCTGTCGGCCACTTCCTGGTGACAAAACACAAGTGAAATATTTGCACGCATTCCTGACCTCGTGAATAGCGAGATTTATTTCCCTTTCTCTCACTCGTGTATGTGAGTGCATCCCTTTTAACTTCAAAACATCTAAAAGTTTCGCCTAATATATGTGACTTTCTTCCGAGGTTAGCCGAACAAACGGAATTATAAGATTGACTGAGTAATATAATCATTGTCTCACCCTTCGAGCTTCACTGTTCCGACTAGCGAAGGACAAAACTTAATTTCGTAATGAACGCTTCACAAAATGCACGATCACCAACTTGAAGCGTTCAAAATGAACGCTTCATTCGAATTATGTTGATACCACTGGTTGGTCCACTCCCGATGCAGGTCGAAATCGCTTCGCATTTCATATAGTACAATAAAGTGTAGTCAAGTCGTTATTTAAACCGTTACTAAACTATACTTCAATGAAGTGTCTGAAGTGCAAAACAAAGAACAAACCGCATATTATGATACGTCACGAAGTACACACTTCAATAAATTACATGATGTGAGCGGCAAGCTATTTTATTAATAATTATACAAAATACTTTCTTTAAACCATTATGTTGTTATATATGGTATCTTCTTTAGGCAACGATGTATACTGAAATTAAAAAATACACGTTTAGATAAAGACAAAACTATAAAATGGAGAATAAGTAAGATCTAATATGAAAACAAATTTAAAAGGTGACTATTTTGACACTTTTTCTTATTTCTATTTATTATTTATCTAACTGTAAACCCCTAGTATTTGTATGAAAAATTTCTAAACCCTTATTAACATCAAAGGAATGGTTTGTTTCCAAAAGGTGATTAGAAAATTCTGAATAGTTATTTTTATTTAGGCATCTCAAATATTGAAAAAGCAAACTCTTTCATCTCTATACATACACAGTTGCGTTACTGAGTAAGAGCTTCGTTGCAGGCAACTAAGTTATTTGCTAGTGCGTGTAAATATGGTGTGAAGTATTGAACCATTGAAGCGTCAGCACAATATAAATCGTGCGAACTGCAAAACATGAGTATAAAGAACTGGTTCATTGAAATATTTCATACAATGTGGACCCATCGCTAGTTTCTTCAGGCTCTGTTCTGATAAACATGTACCTACTTGTCAATTTAATCCGCGTTAAATAAATATCTACCGGTGGAGAGAATTTATTATTACTTTAAAATTAGTTGTGGATCTCTCTAAAGTTACTAAATACTTTTACAAGTGAACACAAAAGTTACTAAGGAAATTACCTTTATAAATTATCTCTCGCCGACTAATTACTAGCGCGGAAAAACCACTTTTAACACCTTTAATATCTCGCCGTTGCCTAGACAATATCGCGAGATGAATTCGCCTTCATTCTGTAACCATACTCGATTAGTCAAAGGTCAGGATATCACTTGGAGGACTTCTGTGGCCATGTGATGAAATTAATTCAACCGAATTATTATTTTCTGATGTACCCAATTCTGCCTAGTTGTCGTTTGAAGGAAGATTTTTTATTACCAGGTCACTCCTATTACGACGATAGTATAGTGTTATATTTATCATCAGAAAAGAGTGTTTCGTAGGGCAATCCAATCAATGAATTTTACAAGAACATTCCTCTAATTCAATCCAGTGCTTACTGATTTGTCATTTTAATTTATTTGCAACTCAACAATTATTATTTAATTAACAGATGAATTTAAATTTGAAAAGTACACTCTCAATATGAAAATAACCAATGCCATCGCCATCGAATAATCATTAAAGACATTTATAATATTTGACCTACCTTAAATACAAAATTTTATTCAGTGAACTCATATGGGAGAGGTCAAACCAACGCCGTCCCAAAAACTATAAACTTTTAAATTAACATATGTGCTCCGTCTACACTTCGGTATATCGATACATTCATATCTATAGTGTTGCGTTGAATTATGTTCATATTTTTTTCAATTATTGTCTCAATTGTTATGAAATTTTATCCTTTAGGAAATTATTTCTAGTATTATATAATGGTTTTAATCAATAGAATTCTATATTGTTACTAGGTTTTAATCAATAGAATTATCTATTGTTCTCTATTGTATGTATTCACATACAAAAAATATATATTCCAATTGTTTGATCAAATTAAATATAATCATCAGATTATAGATTCAATTGCTAATATATATATATATATTTTTTAGATAAAACAAGTGATTTCATTATTGCTAAAAATTCTTACATACTTTTCTGGAAAAGGATATAACGAAAGACCTGAAT
This sequence comes from Eubasilissa splendida, assembly GCA_031772225.1. Classification (NCBI taxonomy): domain Eukaryota; kingdom Metazoa; phylum Arthropoda; class Insecta; order Trichoptera; family Phryganeidae; genus Eubasilissa; species Eubasilissa splendida. The sequence continues at coordinate 18,182,410 of CM062863.1, forward strand.
ATTTATTTTTGTGATAATAATCTTATTGTCACATTAATTGTATACATTTATCATATGTATCTATGTTGTATTTACCCTCAGCTTTATTTGTAAATTATATTGACATACCAGAAATTATTTTCTTTAATTTACAAAGCCGATCTCTCTAAATTTATGTATCAGTAATTGAATAATACATAACGAAACGAAAGATTATAAGAAATACAGAGATGAAAGATTTCTATTCAAACTGACTGGCATTTGAATTTATTTGGAAAGGTAACATCCATAATAGTATTGCATAATAGTGTATTTGTGGCTGTAAAGTGCTTGGTTAAACGGCCAGGTCCGTAAGGCGCAATTAGAGCAAAAACGAAAGTGTTTTTAATATTTCTAAGTTAAGAATACTTAAATGTTTTCTCTTTTATATGTGTTTATGACTTTTGAACTATTAAGAAGTTTGGATGTTCTGCTACGAGCTCGTCACACTGATTTGAATTATTATTGTGCATTTGGTTTAAATTACAATTGTGCGTGATACGCAGTGCTTCATGCGAATCAGCAAAGAAGTTTCCTGAAGTCTGTAACTACAGCAGAGAAAATCCAGGTAAGTCGTGCTTCCTGGTTGGTCCTTGTGCCTTTATTATTCTGTTCTCATACCAAACTCCTACCACCCTTCCTACACCTCGTTTCACCGCCCCCTTGCGTAAACACATAGTATTTTTCAATGTTATTTTAGTTAATTATTTTACTAAAATGATTTACTCACAGACAGTATGACATTATTCATGAATGATTTGCACTATTTCTTTTAGTTCATGTCTCGACAACCTCTCCCGGGATCCGATATTACATTTCACTCCTTGTCGTGTTGAAGGTTAACTTGGGTTGTAAAATACACATTTGAAGTTTGTCAATGGGGTAGCCTTAGACAATACAAACGGGGGTATAGTAAGTACTCAAGACCATAACAGAGTTTCTAGCGTAATTTGTATTACGAGTATATTGGGACTTGTTAAGTACGGTATTGCAATCTCGGCATTGTGGTGGTGGACTGATGGCTGGTACCGAGTGTGAGGGTTCGATTACTATTCATGACAACCAGGTGTTTTGGAACATTTTGTGACGAATATACAGGGTGTAGCAAACCTAGTTCGCAATACTTTATGGGTGAATATCTGACTAAATTACGAATCAAAAATGCTCAACATATATATATCTAATATTAACAGTGTCAGAGATATAGGCATTTCAAAAAAATCAATTATTTCGGTTAATTGAAATATTTTATTGTTTCCTAATTATGTATATATTGAATACAAAAAAATAATGGCCATCGAATTTCGAACGGACAGACTATTTTTTGTTAGATAATCTAGGACATGAAGCAATGATATAGAGTAATTATTAATAAATTAATGTGACAGTACTTATAAATATCACAAATTATAAGTAATAATATTTATACACCTAGTTTTTTTTTTTAATTTTCAGTCACTTTTTGAAGAGCACTACAAAAAATGTACAGTTGCTAGATACTTAAATTTAATAATTTGTGGTAGAAAGAGTATTAGAACAATCAACAACACGTTCAAAAGATGGACGGCGTATGTCGAAGATACGAATAGTGTCTTCGCTTGAATGAGGGAACTTGCATAATGTCAATTTCAAAACATAAATGGCAATTGCAATAAAATGTCTATAAAAATTTGTTTATAAATATTATATTTCTATATATTATCGCCCATTACTCTACCGCAACGAATTCATAAAGAAATCGATACATATTTAATATATTTCTTCGAGATTCATCTCACATGTGGAGGTTGTAAATCATTACTGCTATTTGAACATCAGAGGCAGAGGTGCTGATGACTGTGAGCTCCAATAAAACCAGTCATGGATTTTTTTCAACCAGGCTTTCACGTTTCCCTTAAATGATCCCCTACAGTATAATTTAAATAACTTCATAATTCTCGCCTCTTATAACATGCCCAGTGCATAAGCACCTAAATTTTCTCTTCTAGGGATTTTAGGCTTAAGTAAATGTATGAATAAAAATTAAATATATCAATTATAAAAATATACAGATAAAATCTATTTATCGAAAAAATATTCTGTTGCCACCTGGATTCGAACCAGATATCCTTTTGAAATTTCTCGTAAAATTTCAAAAAACATTTCAACTCAACAAAAAAACACTTGGAACTCTTCACTCTTGCAATCTAAGGAAGGTACCTAAATACATTTTTCAGCTATTGATATTAATTATTTAACGGTATATTGCGTATTGTTACATAATATAAGTATATTAATTAACATTCGATCGCTCTAATAATTATTGCATATAATTGTAAAAGAGTGATAAAAAAAATCCTCCCCTACCCCGGAACACCGCGAGATTTAGATTAACGTCCATCGCTGGTTCAAATCATATCAGCTGAGAGTTTTTTTTTAACATTGGTGTTTTTCACGCATTCATTTTCAAATTAAATTTCCCTAATTATCCTTTATTATATCACACTATACGCCAGTAATGGTGTATACTGTATATTTAGCAAAAATACAACATTTATTATTATTCTATCTAAATATTCGACAAGTGCTGCTGGTAAAGACAAAATGAGATACGCAACAATATTATTTTATAATATGATTAAAAATATAATTGTACGCTTAAAACATGCCCATAGGCCACTGGTATTTTAAAATATTTATTATGCATGCTAGACATCATTACATCCAGGCATGCAAAGGTATGTAAAAACACACGCAACGAACTACGCTCCATATTAATAATTTGGACCTGTCTGTTTTCGTTCCTTACATTTGGAAAATAATTTAATTATTCTGAATTAAAGCTTTGTTTATCCCTTGTTCAACCAGCAGTTTGTAGGCTTTCGTGTTTTGCCTGTAGGGTAGTGAGGGGGGGGGGGGAAATAAAAGTTGAGTTCATTCATTTTCGGACGATTACATTCGTACACAATATACTCATACAACGTGATATACAATACGCTACAAATTTGTATACAAAGAAGTGATTTATCTTTAACAAAAAAAATAACAAAATATCACTGATTCTTGTATGAAAGTGAGTGATGTGAGATTGAGGTAGATAGAAGAGTGTGGTATTCTATTTACTATGCATGTATGCGGGAAGCCGGCTTGATGATTTATAAATAAAACTAATAGTTTACCGATTCCATTGAAATCGCACTTTTTTTTCCTTTTTCAAAATTTCCCTTGAAAGTGAAGTACCCTCTACTTCCATTTCTGCTACATATAGTGTAATTAATTTGTAGTGTTCATAGATGTTTCAAAATAAACAAATACTTTTCGTTTTTAAGGAGAACACATTCTTATTGTGAAGTTACAATTTTTCAGAACATAGATCTGTAATATTAATGAAAAGATATATATATATAAAATCAATTTATCCGAAAAATATTATTAATAATACATATAATAATAAATATTGTAAAAATATAGAACCTGGATCTCTTCCTATCCGGGGAAATGAATTAACGAACGAAATTTTCGAACTTATATATCACACTATCAAAATGATACATCTATCGTTCCATTATTTGAAAGCCATTATCTTTATATTTACGGAATATCAAATACCTTTGAGTAAAATTCTATATTAATTGATAATTCAAAATGTAATAAAAATGAATCAATTTAAAAGTGCAACATATAAGTTCGAAAATTTGTCGTCAACTTACTATGTCGGTATAGCATATTCGGTTAATGCATTTCGGATGCATCCCCGGATAGGAAGAGATCCAGGTTTGAATCCCGGTAGCAATAATATTTTTTCGATAAATTGATTTGATATGTATATCTTTCTTATCAATACATTTCATTTGTATTAAAAATACTTTTTAAACTGTGAAATTTTGGGCGGTTTGGATGTGAATTGGGGATTATATTTTTCGGGCGTTATAAAGGGAGAGTTAACAAGAAATACAGAATTTTTTTTGATCGTATATAGAGATCTTTCTGTACTCATTTTTTTAGTCGTAATAAATTTTGTACTCTACACAAATATGCTTCGTCTTCATCTTCAATGAAAATTAATCTCCCGCTCAAAATCTGCAGCAGCTCTATTGTGTATTTCTTTATTATTTTCTTACCACCTGGGCTTGCATTAAGGATTTTTTTGGGATCCGTGATTCTCGCATTCCTTAGACTGGCCGGCTAATCAGAGTTACTGCAGTTTAAAATGGATGGAGTGTCCATCGCTGTATCTTATTCTCCAAACATAAGTTAAATCTTTTCAATTTTTTTGCGACTTTCCTCTAACAATAAAGAACGCGTTATATACCTTCCACTATATTTTTTCCTACAAGGATACTAAATAATCATATACAACGTTCATATATGTTACAGCCCGTCCACGAACCCCTATAAAATGTCCCAAAATTTTCTAACGCGCCACTTAACTTCATGATACACTTTACATGGAATTTTGACCAAAAAATGTGACCGACGCAAGAGCCGGTCACTAAAAAAGGATGTGGGTGATGGTGGAGGGATAGGTGAGATAACAAGTAGGAAATCGGATGAGGGAGAGGATGATGGGAGGATGGGTACCTTCGATAGCGAACCAGGATGGACTCATGGAACCAAAGGACAGCTCGACTCACCTGGTTGATGACGCAGTCACGTTGTATTTCCGGAAGTTCACCCAACGTAGTATATGACGCAGCACAAATAACTCTAATGAGTGTCACGTTCACTATAATAAGATTCACGGCGGTTTGCGAGTGCTGATTCAACACGAAGAATCACGCAATACACTTTCTCTCCTCGACCTCCAAAAGGACAACCAGTCGAACCAAAGGAACAATATTTGTAGTAGTAGTGTAGATGAATCAATTATAAAGATGTACAGAAAAAATCAATGTATCTAAATAACATAATATAATTTGTATTGTATTAAAAATACCACAGAACTTTGTTCTAAAATTGCAACATCACAACAAAAATATGATTTCATTAAAAACATATTTTATGTTAAAAGTTCTGGGGTATTCTGCAAACTCTAGTTAATTGTTTTCAAAATTATTCAGTATTCAGTACATGTTCAGCCTTGTTTAGTATTTTCAGTATAATTCTCATGTATTCCGTTAATACTGTAATTTAAGTTGAGCAATATTAGACCTGATAGTGTGTATATCGTGTGATTGATCCAAACCTGTTTAGAATGGTTAAATAAAGCCTCCAAATTAGTGCAAGAAATTATATGAAATCATAACACTGATAATATAAGATATTACCCTTACTGTAATGATCCACCAGCCTACTTGAAGTGCTTATAAAACAAAACATTAATTTAATACAGGGTACACTCAATTTTTGGTTAATCTAAAAATGCAAAATAGTCCCTGCCAATTTCGTACGTGTTCTGATAAAGAAATTTGATTATAAACTCGATAACAAAATACATATTTTTGTTCCATAAAATAATACGTTGCGTAGGAATGTACTCGTACATATAATTTAAAAATACGTTTGCTTTACCCGCATAGAGTATTTACATATTAGTATTTAATTATACATGTATTTAATTAATTTGCTATAATCAACGAACGATATTACTACTATTATATATAAAACTGGCCGTGACTAAAAACTTGTTTTTAATTTATAAAATAATCAACTTTGTATAAAGCACTTATTTTAAATGTAATAAGGACCCATATTTAATCACAAATATAAAAACTGGTTAACTGTTATATTTTTTGATTCCAATCACAATACAATTATGATATACTATTGTGATATTTTCAAAATTCATGTTTGTGCTTTGCATAAACATTAATTTTTAATAGATCAATTTCTAAAGAGTTGTTTTTGACATAAAAAATTCAACCAATTTTTGTTACTTAATAAAACAGTTCTGCATAAACATATAATCACAACTTCTCACAAAAATAAATATTACAGGGAACAGATCAAATTATCACAATTTTTGGTAATCTATTCATTGATAAACCGCTGGCTGAAAATAACTCAGTAACTCATGAATAAGCTTTTTATAAGGCGGAATGTATGGCATATGAAACTATTGAGTTAAGAAAGACAGTAAAGAAAATATATTAGACAAGTGTTGGAAGTAACTAGAACAGAAACGTTCACAAAAGACGTAGCATGATCAGGTGAACCAAATATTGGAGGGTGAACCTATTAATAGTTTCAACAATCAATGAGCGTGTTTGATAAGATATTTGAAAATAATGATAGATTAGACATGATTGGTAGATAAGTTAAAATACAAAATTTTAGCGTTGTATCCTCTCTACCAATTCCTGCAGAGAAATTTCATGATGGCAAGTTCATTAATTAAGTAAGTGAAATAGATTATATAGGTGCTTAGTTTATCGCGCTCTGGTACTTGAATACTAATCGCTTATAAGATAACTCCACTTTTGTTAGCGATACGTCATAATTCTATATTAATTTAACGTGCTCTGGTACTTGGATACTATTCGCTTATAAGATAACTCCACTTTTGTTAGCGATACGTCATAATTCTATGTTTAATTTATCGTGCTTCGGTACTTGAATACTAATCGCTTATAAGATAACTCCACTTTTGTTAGCGATACGTCATAATTCTAGATTCGTACAAATGTAGAATAAAATGAAATAATAATAATATTTCTACTTCTGATGTCGTGCCCGTGTAGACATGCTCTATCAAGTTGCAAGGACCACAGACGGTATCCGCCGTTTGTCAACTGATGTCTGACCTTGGCAAATTGAAACAACTCTTTGGCACCGAGACCGATCCACTTCCGAATGTTTCGCAACCGGGGCAGTATATTTCTATTCCATATCCGTTTGCCTTCTAGTATCCTTTGAATAATTGTTTGTAGTAGGCGATATTTTGGTCTTGGATATATTCAATTTGTCGGCACTTAATGATGTACAAGATATGACAATTTAATTCCCAGAATGGTCACGTAAGTCACTCGTAACGTAAATGTACCGAAAGCACGTGAGTATTCATGTTTTAACGTGTTTGAACTGATATGCGAGTAAAGTTCAATCTGATTGAGGATAGTTATTAATTTCTTCGTATTAGCAAAATTACTTTGCGGTCACATATCATATAAATGATAAGACAGAACACTTTGTTTAAACCACTATTTATTGATAAATCAACATGTTCCGATACCTGTGGTATTTTTTTCAGGAAACAATGTATACTAAAATTAAAAATACAAGCATAAATAAAAAGTATAAATGGTGGGTAAACTAATTATGAACCACTGTGATTTTATCAATGCTTGCATTTTTTATTTTAGTTTACATTGTTTCCTGAAAAAGATACCATAGGTATCGAAGCATGTTGGTTTATCAGTGAATAATGGTTTAAACAAAGTGTTTTATCTTATTATTTATAGTTTTTAGTTAGCAATTAGGGAGGTGACAGGTACGCACTTTTTCGTAAAAATGGGCAACTGAAATTTTCAGCACCTGATATGATGGGCAGATAAGCAAGCCTTCCAACTTGCACTAAAATATTTTAAATAGCTGGATTTACATGTCTAAACCTTGGAACACCGTGACTTGGTTTATATCTCACTTTATCCAACGTTGTAAACATGTTTTTTATTATGGCGAGTATAGCACATTTAATGTTTTTAATAAAAACTTTGTGAATGAAAAACCTTCTGCATAATAATTAACATCATCTTAGAGTGAAACGTAGCGTGTTACCGAACAACTTTTCTGTTAAAGTTTTTCCTCGTTAGCTTAAAAATTCTTAGAGTTTCATTAAAAATGAACATACCGCTGTTGTGGATAACAAAACACTCCCACACTGGTACTCACCTATGGACATAACCCTTAAACAACCGTGAAACAATTTATAGCAACCATAGAAAATAACAAGATTGTTATAAGCCCTTACACATTGTTGTCAAATGCAATGTGATATCTTTTCATATCTTAAAATAAGCTTTAAAGCTTAGATCAACATTTTCATGCTATAAAATTATAATTTCTTTCAAATAATTCACTTTCAAAATATTGTGCACTTGGGCTGATGAAAGAAATTAACCAGTGGTCCATTCGATAGTATACATGTACTCATAATACAAATAGTTACCATTATAATATCGAATCTTACACAACTTATACAAATTTCTAATCCCGGTATACATTCCTTTCAACTTCCAGACATATACTTGATAACTACTTACTCGCTCATTAGCGCGGCGCAATCAGTGCTAATTTGGTCGTCGTACTGTAAACATTAAAACCTGTGTACCTTTTTGAACACGCGCCGGTCACCTACCTACACCGAGAAATACCTGCAAAGTGGCCGACGGTACATTTTACATAATTTCGAGTATCTTAAAAGGTAACTCCCGGCATCCGTCGAGAGATTCTTCATTACTGGAGAGAGAGAGGCGAGACTACAAAAGGTGACTAGTAATTTCTTGAGTACTGTGTCATCCTGTTTCTTCCTCCATATTTCTTTCATACAGTTCACTTGATTATCCCTAACACCTTTTATATATTTCACAACATCTCTTCTTTTTTTTATTTCTTAGCTTAGTCCACAAGTGACATGTCTTGTAATTATGAGTGGTCAAGACTGTTAGATCTAGAGTGTTCATTTAAGAATCGACATTCATAACATTACCAGTCCATGACCAACTTCAGTGTTTAGTGAGTATTAACATATCATCAACTTCAGTAGGTGGTGTTAACATGTCATGATCGCACAACTTCAGTTATTTTTCCTCGCTTTGTCTGGTACAGATATAACTTTGAGCCTACTTCGGACATTACCAATCATGCCCAATTAATAATCTTTCAATATATTTGTAACATCGTTTCAATCTGTATTAAACTGAGGAAACTTATTTAACACGTTTCGTTTCTGTTTCATAGATGGCAGCTCGTTGACAACTATGAGCTCAGAGTTAAAATTTCAATTTATTTTTTATTTAATACAAACGGTAAGATGTTTTGATCAAGACATTGCCGTTACAAATGATTACCTTAATAGTTTATATAATTATTTATTAATTTTAACCTGGTTTAAAAATTCAAAAACGTCTCGTGTTGTTAAATTACAAAAAATAAGTTTGTTTTTTTTTTTACTTTGTCAGCGTCGTTAAGGGTTAAACACAGCAAGCACGCGACAATTGAAAAATTGCACGATACATGAGTTCGATAAAAAATAAAAAGACTTTTACTGCTTCTTATTTGTGCTGTTAATTTTCAGGGCTATCTAAAGAAAAATAAATAATTCATAGAATACAAAAATAAATAATATATTCATGGAATATAAAAATTAAGTTGCATTTTCAGACTATATTTATGTGGTATTTTGAATACAAATTAAATGAATAAACTAGAATGATGTACATAAAAATACAAAACTGCTACTAGATATCTTTCTATCTAACCGGGGAATACGCATTACCATTATCGAAAAATATTGAACTTATATTCTGCAATCTTTCCAAGTGATATTTCAAAAGTTGATAAACCCATAATAACTTAATTTTGTAAAATATTAGTTAATCGAGTTTTTAAAACAGTTCCTATCTTTTGCCTTTATTCTTAGACCAAAAAAGTAGTTATCTTCTTTCTTCGCACCCTGCCAAGGAACCATCGATCGATGGAATCAAACTGTCGTACTCACAAATAAATATGTATGTAGTAAATTTTACACAAAATAGTGTCCGACTCTTTATTTCTCATTAATATTGCCTAATTTTTAACAGTGGCTATTGGAATTTAATATTTTCTCGTGTAAATAGTTTAACAATACTGAATTAACCTTGGTCACAATAACTTAACCTCAATTCAAATAGCTTCACTAGATCCGACCTATTATTAATCGCTTTCCAATTAACAATTAGTTTATCTTAACGCATCAATGAGTTGCTGTACAGGGACGCTTAACTAAGAAGCGTTATCCGCAGTTTTATTGTCTGGAATGGTAATTGTTTCCTAAAAACAACGGATATCGTACATATATCTGCAATAGCGTTGTTTATGTAAAAGTCAATGACGATTTGTATAGTAGCAACACCATTATTATATCAGGTGTATCTGTGTTGACCTGTCCGTATGAAGGAAATCCAAACCCACGCAATCCTGGAACCATTCTCGTTTCGATTCCACTTAACAAAGCAACGCATGAAATAATTTACAGAATCTTCAAAGCTTTTTAGAATATATTATGAAGATAAATTCAATTAGTTATGTTTCGGCAGTTAGTTAACTAATACCTTGTGGCTTTCCTTCATAGTTAACTTTTTTTTCTTTCTTTATTATATGGCATAATTAATAAACACATATTTATTCTATTTGGTCACTAATGATATAAGTTGGCTCCGGTATCATCGTATTAAAGCCATGCCTGAACAATATGTATCTGTACGTATCAATTTGAAATGAAACTCGTTTTCATATTTATTCCAGAAGACAGCCAGAGATAAGCTATGAAAGCCATGCACCCACAAAGGGGGAGAATAAACGTCATATTTATGTGTTTAAGTCATATTTCGGCAGAAATTCACTATGTTCAGGTCGCAAGAGGCTACGAGGGTGATCCAGTGGAATGTTCCGCTAGGTCTCCCTAGCTATCGCTCTTACCAGCATCGTCCATTCCAGCAACCTCCAGATCTGTTCGTAATAATTTACGCCTTTTACAATTATCATACATACGTAGGAAAAGCAATTCATTTGAATCCAATTCGAATCATTTACAAGGTGAGGTTTGGTTAGGTAGTTGGTTAGTAAGACAAGGCTTCCGACTAGTCACATTTTTGTCATATCATATCTTATTTCTTGTGTATTTGGTCTAATTTTGTTTTTGTTCATATCTTTTGCGTATTTATTTGGTCAGAAAAAGATCCTTGTATAAAGCGAGCCATTCTACCGGCGCAGATGTCTTTCAGAAACGACCCTAAAGCACATCAATAAATGTGGGCGTTCTGGGCACCTTTTTGTGATAACCCTGTACACACATATATTTCCGCAAAACCTCTAGCTGCTCGGAGTGGGGGCGGCGCCCGATAGTTCCACAATAATTTATTATTGTCCACAGTCACGTACGGCGACTGGGAACGTGTTTCCTTTTCTGGAAACACGTATTCCGCGTTGTGTGTTTTCGATTTCTCCATACACCCGTACACCCGCTCTGTCGTGCGACTAATAACCGACACGACGCCATACATTTATGGAGGACAGCGACAACATCTTCAAAAGTTATAGTTCCTCCATTTCAGACGCGATTTAAGTGAAATAAATAAATGCAGACAAAAAAATATCTACATTGGCATTCATACGTCACACTTTTATTAAAAACCTGCCGTGCGAGCGTAAGTCATGTGTGTGCACGCATATTTTGAATAACATAATTATATCATTTAATTAATAAGACAAAATTCTTTGTTTAAACCACTATTTATTAATTATTCAACATGTTTCGATACCTATGGTATCTTCTTTTGGAAACAATTTATACTGAAATTAAAAATACAAGCATAGATAAAAACAAAACTATAAACTATTTTATTCCCTTAATGTTCTATTTAACTATATATGTGTTATGTCTCTCTCTTTCACATGTAATTTTATATTCTCTTCCCTCTTTATGTATATATAAGTGCACTCTTTTTGTATTTATGATCTGTTTTAAATATATCCTGATGAAGCTTGAAATAAGCGAAACCGGTTGACGTATAATAAATTTCGTGGTTTCATACAAACTTATTGTTATTTTATTTAATATAATATGTCAAACCACAAAGTGATTGCTTTCCATGAAAATTATATAATTGTTTGACACACTTATTCACATGACTGGATTTGAAAAAATGTTACTCTACGAATGTTCAATTTTTTAAATTAAATGCTTACAATTAGCTACACATCTACTTGTCTTATCACGTTCAGTAATAATTTAATTTGTTACCAAAAGATAGATATCTACCAATTATTCTGAGTAAATTTTGAGAATATGATTTTTTTCCTTTTTCCGTTCTTAAGTTTTCTCCGCTTACTCTGCGGGGAAACGGAGAATGGAAGATCCAATATCTCAGGATCCTCAATTACTCCGTTTTGTTCATTGTTGGTTATGTCATTCCTATGGACCTAACTAATAAACATATATCTTTGTAAAGTTTTCTGGACTATTCTACATCGTGACATCTGAATCTATTACCAAAGCTAATGCCGCTGATAGGGACGACCGACCCAGAAAATTCTCCAAGGAAAATTCTGAGCAGTCGTAAAAAATTACAGTATTTTTGGTACACTTATATTTAATATATTTTAAAAATTCATTTTTACTATGGGTCTAATGATAAATACTTTTTTATAATCATTAATCATTATAATTTGATTTGTAAATACCTTAGCCTGTGACTCCCATCCCCCAAAAACATATCTTACTCTTACCAAAGTAATTTCGGGAAAATATGAGAAAAAAAATTAAAAAAAAAAAAAAAAACGTGATAATCGTTACCACGGTGACCACATATTTGTTTCAGTATTTATAAACGTCAAATTTTCATTTAACACTCTTCACAACCACCAACCACAAGGTGCAATGTTAAGCAATCGTTTTATGAAAATTAATTTTTTAAAGGGTACCTATGATTTAATAGGGAATTATTTTAAGAGATATGTGCATTAAAATAAATACTTTGTTCCATAAAACGGATTGCTTGTACATTGTAATAATTAAAAATAAGCATTAAATAAAATAAATATATAATATTTACAATTTTAAAATATAAAAAATAAATGTAATAAAATTTAGTAAAATGAACTTTAGTTTTATTTCTACACATAAAATGCATACTTATTGTACTAGCTAGTTTTTTTTTAATCACTACTTGGATCTCTTCAAATAACATAATAAGCAACACTTATAATATTATATTTTATTTGTAAATATAATATTCAATTTATACCCTCACTTGTAAATGTTTTACATTATTATAAAATTAAGGTTGTATTCTAAATTATGTTTTCAATTAAACGTGAGTTAATTGTCTCTCTTGTACATTAAAGCCTTGAATACCAATTGGCCCTTCGCAACCTTTTGCTCATGCTCAAAGAATTTACATTATTACTTAAATTTCATCTCCCACACGACGAATCCTTGCTTAGTTCTGAAACTACAAACATTTTTCTTCTTAGAGTATTTGTCCAAATATGATATGTTGACAAAGGATGATACCGAAAAAGGTAGGCGAACAATTCAAATTTAACCCAACGGATGGGGATGTCATGTTTTAGTATCTACCCACCTATGATTCGAGTGACAGACGAATGCTTTGTAATCCAAAGTAATGTTTTAACCCCTTCACTTTAAGATTGTTCAATTTAATGTATTCTGGAATAACCCACGCCAAGCATGGTTCCGGAGATTTTTTATAATTTATTTATTTATTTATTAGATGATATACATATTTTTGTTCTAACAGAGGTGAATATATTATAACATAAGACACAATTAATACTCGTAGTTTATTGTGTGCGATGAAGTAAACTTCACCTCTGATATATACAGCGCTGTCCTGGCTACTTTGCTAGACTGAAGTCTGTGTTAAAGTAGCCAGTTTTTTTATTCATGCTTTTGTAGTGTTATTTAAATCATCGACAGGAATAAAAAGAGAAATAAAAAAATGTGTGATATATAATAATAAATAAAAATCTCAAATATCTAAATTATTATCGACATTAATGCGCAATGGGGCAACACCTGGTTTTAGATTTTTTTAAATATTACGCAACCAAACTATACCAAATCATATAGAATTAATGAATGGGGAGAAAATGGTAAGAAAGGTATAATTTTATCAGCAACAATTTTTTTAAATGTAATACAATAGATAAATCAAATAATTAGATAAGAATGTGTTTGACTTTATATTTTAGTGTGTTCATTGATGTCTCTTTTTTTCAAAAAGTTGATTTTGAAAATCTTAAAAATAACATTAACATTGTTACATTGCCCAAACAAATACCCATAATCCACTGAAACAGACATATCTGAAATTGATTTCAATTAAGTAATATTACATAAAAACATTTTGACGTAACCATTCTTATTTTTATTTGTCATTCTTACAAAAGACAGTAATAAGTAAAATTTATGAAATAAATCCACTTTACACTGTTTTTAAATCAAAAAAATATCCGTAGAAGTTGGTAAGATTTATTTATCATTTTTCAACAGTGAAAAATTTCACCCAATTTGTTAATATATCATTTCCTGTAAAATCAACAAATTCGAGAGACGCATCTTTGAAATGTTTACGACGACTGTGAGTCAAGACAGAAAATTGTGACGCTCTATCCTCTCTGCCTGCCCCCGCCCAAACCGGCGTGATGATGAGTTACTTAGTGCAATACTTGTTTTCAATTCGGGCGAAGCTCAGAGCGTTCCTACTAAATCTGGTAAATAAAATTAATAAATTATAAATTTACAACGGGAAATGGTTAATTAAAAAAATATCACCAAAACACTTCGATAGACGATTCTGTGAAACTTGAGCATTCATCAATTGTGGGTCAAGTGGACTTCTTCGAAACCATTCTCATGAGAATGTGGTGCATTTAGAGCAAGTATTTAGAACCACCAAGTTCAAAAGTTTGGACAATAATCTTGCACTTTGGACAATAATCTTGCACTTTAGACAATAATCTTGGATTTTGGACAATAATCATGCTCTTTGGACAATAATCAAAAGCTGCTTGCAAGCCTACTCAACCAATTAAACTTTACATCATTGGCAAAATATACTAAGTATATTTAGAACCACCAAGTTCAAAACTTGCTCCAGCATCTAACATAATTTATATTATTAACTCAAATTTTGAAACATGATTTAATTAATGAAACAATATTAAACTTATCTTCTATAACCCACTGCTAATTCCTTTTCCTAGTGACTAACTTCACCTTGTGGCATCATCAACCGCACACTTCTAAGAACTAATTTGTTACTCAAGTTCTTAGAAGCGTATGATCTATTGATGTAACTCCGCGAACGAGGATATATAGTTACACTTTAAAAAATATAGCAAAATTTGGCAAAGATATCTTTAGATATGTCTTGATCCGAGATCCCAAGCCTAAAAATACAATTTGAGTTAACCGTACAGTATTTTCGTTGATACTCTAGCATTATTTTAAATAACGCTGTAAAAACGAACGAGCACGCGCGCACGTGTTATGAGTGTATCCGATAATTTTTCAACTGGCACAAGGCATATAAAAGATAACCTCAAATAAGTGATCGGAAGCAGAGATAAGATACCGTGTTGTTCCGTGCATACTAATAAGTACAAAAGCAAAATGAATGAATTTCGTTTATATTACGCTTACTTACAATTTTGAAGTAGATTAAAATACACTAATTCTTAATTGTTGGATATAAATGAAACAATGTTATTACTCTACTAAAGTTTATTAGCACTACTCAAGTTTCGAGAGAAACAGTAACTCTCATCAATATATATGGATAATATAGGAGACAAGGCTTGGGTGGTAAACATTCAAGTAATTAGGTACTGACAGATGGAGGGGGAGCGGGCGGAGTTACCGGTGGACGGTGGAGGGGTGGTTGTAACGGTAATATTGAGAGGAGAGGAGATGAGTTAGAAAATATAATATTGTTTGACAGATTAATACCCGCGTTCAAATAACTTTTTTTTCTAAACTTTCAAAATTATTCATTTTATTACCTTTTTGCGTGACGGGATGGAGAAGTGGAGAAGTAAAGGTACATGAATGAAAGGAATGATTATTATCCATGACGTGATTCACAAACTCGGAAAAGTTGTTACTAGTTAGACAACGACAATGCCCTTTTAATCTTATATTAAGATTTCTAGAGGTTTGTCCGATATATTTACTATTACAATCACCGCATAAAATTACTTAAGCCCCGTTTTTTCTAAGTTATCTACTTTTTAATTTGAATTGAGAAGTAATTCACTAATTCTTATTTCATTCATAATATTATCTGTAGTCAGTCAGAAATGACGGAAAAATATAATATTTATGTTATGTAAGTAAGAAAAAAAAAAAAAAAATCTCGTTTTGGGTGTTATGAAATGGAAATGTAATGTACTAATTAGAAAGATATACATACAAAATCAATTTTATCAAAAAATATTGTTGTTGCTACCGGGATTCAAACCTGAATCTTTTCCTATTAGGGGAAAATGCATTAACCGATTATGCTACACCAACACGGTACATTAACGACAAATTTTCGAACATAGGATAGATATATAGATGTCACACTTTTCAAATTAATACATCTATCGTTCCATTATTTGAAAACCATCTTCTTTATATTTTACGGTATCTCAAATACCGTTGAGTAATCCGATAAGAAACGCCAGAATTAATAATTCATTTTTATTCAATTTTGGACTCATTATAAATAATCCTATTTCACGAATGTGTAGATTGTACAATGTCAATAGCATGAAAAATGGGTTGGACATATTCTCCAATACGTTTAGTATGCTTTTAAAGGCTTTTTTTCAAAAAACCATTATAATATTTATAAAAAGTGTAACAGATTTAGTCCACAATATTTTAAACGGTGGGTATCTCACTAAATTACGAGTCTGAAATATTCAAGGAATACATGCAAATTCTTCACTGTTACGAAAAATATTAAATATTAATGTTAAGCTTGAAGTCTACGTACATCGAAATAAATATTTGCGAAATTGTTCAATTATGCTCCAGGCCCTAAATCATGTAACTAAAAATAGTCTAGCCGCTTGAAATTCGATGATCTTTATTTTTTTGTATTTAACATATAATTTGAAATCAATAAAATATTTCAATTAATTTAAATAATCGCATAATTGCGTTTTTTTTAATGCTTATATCACTGACATGGTTGAGATTAGGCATATTTCCCTTGAATATTTTCGACTCGCAATTGAGTCAGATATCCAACCATAAAGTATTTTTTCGTATTAACTTTGAAATATACATATCCACTGACAAACATTCTTGAAAAATATGTACAAAACATTAATATGTCATGATTTGATAGCTCTATTATAAATAAGAAATTGTGATCATAGGGTGCGATGCAATATGACATAGATAGACCATGAGATAGAGATGAGATGACAGAATGACAAATGCTTAATATATTTGCCAGCCGTGGTACGATTTCACGGACGTGTCTCACAGACCTCGCCATTTAAGCAACCACTCAATAGCCATAATGACACCACTGAAGCCCGCATCAGAAAGTTGGATAATTGAAACATTTTTCTACAACACTTGTTTTATGCTTTTTGTTAAAGGATTGAACGCTTTTTGTATTTTAAAAATTCCGGTCGTAGATAAAATTCCACCCCATTTTTTCTTTTTTTTGCCTTATCCAACAACTCGCCTCGATCGTCTTAGAATGAATAAAATGGTAGTTTTCTAACAATAAAAATTAACATTACTTTTTTATTTTAAAACTACGTAATGATACAAAATTATTTTGCAGAAACTTTTCTACCCCACACCGAATAATAGAAATAAAGCAACGTTAAGTTCTCGTTTCCAATGTGTATATTTAATGAACACTATACTGTGGTGGCGTGATTATTTTATGAATATGATTCCAGGTCACCCCTTGCTTTCCAGGGATGTAACAGATAATCAAAGCCTTAGAATGGTTCTTAGCGAAAGACAAAAAAAACACCACGTTTCGACGACAAGGCTTTAAATGTTTTACTGCAGAATTCAGAGACAACAACATCATTACCGAGACCGATGTCGATGTAGACAAGTGGCATTTATCCATTTGGTTCATTTATTAACGTTCGAGAGGCAATCCATTCGGGACATTTCTTTATTAATGAAGTGCACGTCTATGTTGTGAATAATATAAGCTCTTTACTATATTATAACGATGTATTTATTACTCAATTAAATAGATTTTCAGTGAACATTTTTTGGAAATTTCTGGTGAGCTATGTTTTCAACAATAATACTATTAACGTACTGCAGGGTGAATATTATGTTCCAGGCCGATTTTGATTGACCTTTATTTTTATATAAATTTTTTTAATCAATGTACATTTGATAGTCGTAGAGGGTAGTTAATTACAATTTATTTAAAAGTATTAAACGCCTTAACAACATACAACAGTACATGTTTTGTAACTCAATATTGATGACCTTCACTTTTGGCAAAAAATCATCTTGAGCGACGAAGCTCATTTCAACTTGGCGGGTTTTGTTAATAAAAAAAACAGCCTTCATTGGGGCACTGAAAATAATTTTATAAATGGAATAATAGATGTTTCAATTTGAAAAAAGAACTGCAACATATAGGTTCGAAAATTTGTCGTTTACTTACTTGGTTGACATGGTGTAATGATCTACGCGTTTCCCCGGATAGGAAAAGTTCCTGATTCGAATCCCAGTGGAAACTAAAATATTTTTTCGCTTAATTGATTATATCTTTCTAATTGATACATTTAAATTGTATTGATCTAATTATCATTATCATCATAAGTTTCGCAGCTCGAGGGTCGTGGCTGCCTGCAAAAAATTAATTCCACTGGTTCGTGTTTTACGTGGCTACTCGCTAGATTTTCCTCCATTTCTCCCGTGATAGCGCAGTTTTAATATCCCGTAAAAGCTGAACTAGTTACTAAAAAATACATAACATATCACGTACGGAACGTATGATATTTAATCCGATTTGTATCAAAGCTAAACAGACATTCAAAAATTGTCCACATATTACATATATGTATGTATTCACTTTACAAATTTCTTATTTGTCTTCTTTTTGTGGTGGTAATGCTCTTAGTAGTGCAAGCAGGCTTCGTATCGAGTTGAACGTCTCCGTGGCTTTCTTATTTATTTCTGAAAGGCTTGCCTCAGTGCATGTCTCAGATAACTCACAATGTATACCTACAATTAAATTATATATTGCATTCTTTCAGTACTCTCCTTTTTTACAAGCCAAGTAATTAGTAGAAGATTTTTAAAGGTTTGGAGGTTTGTAAAGTATAGTTACGATCGGTAGTATACGCAATAGATATGTCCTTATATGTCTATATTGTGGACCGTCATCCTTGACGAATGAATGCTTGAACGTCATCAGTGAGCGAGCTGCTGCATACGCTGTGTCGTAATATGATGCTGTCGTTACTAAATATCGAGATGAATTCATGCAAGCCACAAGATATCAAAATTCCTTTCATTCAAAATAAAATATGTTATATACCTATTTTTTTCATGCTTTTACCTATCTTATATCAGATTGTATCCTACAAAATTTAAATTGTATCCAAAATAATCATATTATTATATAACATACTAATTAATATTTCTTACAACATAAATATCGGTTTACTGTTTCTAAGGTAAGTTTGTAGAATTCCATAACCACATATATGGTTATGGAATTTCGCCTTGCAAAAGCATTGACAATGCCCTTGCAAGGCGAAACGCGTCTCAAGTAAATTAAACGAGTAGAATAAAAAAACGAAGTGTTTTATTTCCATATATGTGATAAATATCGGTATTATCACATCATTTTAGATCTGTTTTATTTATGTTTTTTTTGATTTAATAAGGATATCATCGAATTATTAAAATACTATTTTCAGTGAATGCATGGATACTCCCATTCCACCAGACACCACCTGTAAATGACTAATAATCGCAGTATTTTTATTAACCCTTAAATAAATAAATATTACTTAAAAAAGGGTATTTTCACTTGCGCTCGAAAACGAAAAAGATTAAATATGTTTTTTTTTACAAAAGATTTAAATTAGAATCATATTCATTCATTACCCGGTGAAATACGTGAACGTAAAATTTTTAAAACAGTTTTTCTCTGTGTGAGCTTACGTACACTCCCATCGTTTATATCCCGAGTCTCCTACACAAATGTATGTGTGAAAGAGAAAAATTAAAACCACCTGATACTCGAGGAGAAATACCGACCCTTGTGTGGAAGAGCTTGCGCTGCGGGGATAGCAAAATGCGGATTTTTAAAACATATATTAACCTTTTTTTTTCAACGCTGTAAGACGTGAAATATTTTATTCAATTGACAAAATGTCCAAAAATATTAGCATTATCGAATTATTATTTACACCTTTCTTTACCTTAAATTACTTTATGTGAAATGGAAAGAAAAATCTTTATTCGATGGAACAAATGTCAAAAAATATACATTATCGAAGTATCATAAAAACTGGTTTTCCATATAAAGAAGACGAAGACGATGTGATGAAGAAGACTTGTAAGACACAGTATACTTTACAGAACTTTAAAAACATAAATATTGCTTAAACTTATAAAGAAAATCATACAAAGCATAATAAAAAATATATTTATATTTAAATATAATCAAATAACGATAAAAATATGATCATTTTAAAAGAAGTATGTCATTCATTTTTAATCCTATTGCATTTCATTATTGTAATAATATTTCTTGGATTCTTAATGTTTGAGGTAATGACGACACGTGCCATGCATGAAATTAAAATCAATCTCTGAATGTGTTAGTTCAACATCACTTTCGTCGTCTAGTGTTGGACTCTCTCTTTGTTCTTCACTCATCTCTAAATTACACCAGCTACTTCCATTGAGATCCCGCAACTCGTTTAATGATGTCTGATATCTCGTCTTAGAAATCGATCAGTTCAACTATAGATAGGCAGCTCTCTCTATCTCTCCTATATCTAGTTAGAAATTAATAAGTAAACTCTAGAGGTATATAAATACAAGCAATTCTGGATTACACTCACCTATAATGAGAATGTGCTGAGCTTACAATGATTAGTTTACCGATATTGATATATTTTCTGTTTCATTACCAATATTTTAAAACCCTATTGATAGTATTCTTTGATTTAGTATATTAATAACTTTTCCCTGTTTTTATTTTTGTGTTTATCTTTTTTACATCGTACTATGCTTTTCTCATGTCGTTTTAATGTCCATGTGAAACATGTTAGGATGTAAGAAATCAGTCACCATTTTTTTTTCTACATCCAATGCCCTTATATCTGTGTTATTTACAATTAATAAATATGTCAAAATAATCTGATACATAAGTCTTCATCATCAAGAAAAGGTCTGGTTTCCATGTCATACTTGGATTGGACCTGGTAGATGAAGGATCTTCGCAAAAAAATAGTGATCGTGCACGGGGAGCAAATATATCAAACTGAACTACAAATCCTGAATAATTTAATCTAAGTACATCAAGACAGACAGACAATCCATATCTAGTACCCAGAGTTACGAAAGCAACTGTGATGGGTAGCACTTATCTTTGTGGCATCACAGCTGAACGCACTTTTTTCAGTAGATGAGCTCAAGATTCCTGCAAGACGCTGACTGTCCAGTTGTATCTTCACCTTCTTGTGATCTAGCCAATCATTATTGAAAGTGTCTATCTTCGCTGTATCACCATCTTTCACAAATCTTCTCAAAGCGACCTCCTAAAGATTCATACCATCACAAAGTTTACTGTATACGAGGTGTTTGTTTTCCGTGCAAGATGGTCGAGCCACCGCAACCGCCTTTCTTTTAACAGTGTTACAACTGATAACATCTAGGTTGTTTCACGTTGATTATTTTATCTTGCCACGTCATAGTCAGGATACGTCGCAAACAATGCAAGTGAAAAGCATTGTTCCTTCTCTAATTACCTCTGAAGCGGACGCCATCTCTCCTAGAGCGAACGACGGCCCCTCGCCGTTAAACAATGCGCAATGACCAACCGCGTGATGGAGGGACCAAACCGTTGCTCGTTCCCGAATCAAGCAGATGTGCCTATCAGTTTTTAGCTCCATCTCGCCCGGTTTCGTTCAGAATTTCAACTCAGAAATTTACTTTAAACATTTTTGAGAACAAATTCTTTGATTTACGTATCTGTTTAATCACGAGTCCTGTTTTAAACAGATCGGGATTATTAAATATAAACATTAGTCCATATTGGCCTACAGACTTGAGTGCAAAGGTAATACACAACTGCATCCTATCACAGCTGTACTTCTGTATGTTGTTCAAATCTCTCCGCTGTAGGGCAGCGTACTTTGAAAGAACACAAGCCTGGTAAGGAAGTTATTTGCTGTGAGGTAATCGATCATGACCGACTAGCTAGAAATATTCCTGTAAGCATGTGCATCCATATCTAAATTAGTAGATAAGTATTGATTTTGAATTTTCAAATTACCAAAGTTATTATTTAACAGGCACACCCTTATGGGATGTTTTTTTATTTATAATGTCGTGTAATGTGCAGTATTATATATCAGACCTACTATAACTTTTTGCGTACAAAAACAATTTTGTACACAGCGGTTAATAACCAAGGCAACCAACATAATAATAATAAAATACCTTTGAAGTCTTTACTTGTTTTTTTAATCACCACTCAAAAATAATGTACAGTATAACAGTGACTTACAATTCGTCTTGGCATTGAAATTAAAGGTTACAGCTATACGATCGAATTTTTATTAGAGTATTTATTATTTTTCTAATATATTAACATTAAGGTCTCTTTCGGATCGATGTGAAATGAACCCAGCAAGGACCATGATAGAAATATGTACGCATCCAAGTGCAAAAATATATCCCATATCTAATTATAATTATAATAATAATTATAATTATAATTATAATTATAATAAATATTATTATTGAGTTCTGCTAGTTTGCGTAAGCATTATTTAGATATTACAGCTGTTTCGGCGGTTAAGGCCATTTTCAAACAGTGAATAAACCGCGTACAATCGACTAATTCAAATGATTTTAGTTACCTCTAGCTCTAGCTCCCATATCTGTCTTTATTCGCCGCGAGGTTGACATTTTTGTAATGCTCTCTTGACAGAGACATATTTTAGCGTCCTGACTTCGACTACACAGACCATCTTCGGAGATCTCTCATCGCGAGAAAGACGTCTGCCATAATTTATATGTTATGTTTGTTATACTGGATTATCTGTTATGCTAGTTTTTCTATTATGTTATGCTAGTTTATTTGATTTCAGAAGAGATTCTTCGTTCTCTTAAAAGTGCTTCTAGCCATTTTAATTATCTTTTTATTATTTTACAATGTTCCCAAGAACGTTCGTTAATTTACCTTATAGAATAACTTTTATATTTACAACATAGCAATAAAATTTGTGGTTTATTAAAAAAATTGTTTTTAACCTTCCAAATAGCATTGCTTTATAATACCAAAACTACTAATAATAACATGGAATATTTATTTTAGAATACAACACAATTTTAAAAAGGAAAATATTCTGAATATTTGGATGCATCTGGCTTTTAACAGCGTTCGTATATTATATTCCTACACATAACACAGATTGTTTATACCTCGGGCTACCGTTGAACGTTGCAAGTACATATTGTCGCAAACCGTTTCTACTATTGCATAATGTAATTTGTCCATTATATATTTACAAACAACATTCGTTCATAGTGGTAATATTATATTAATGCCAGTGAAAATCTGCAGAATATATATACCTACACAAATAATAAGTTTCATCATGTCAATTGAATTAATGACAGTTAACAGGATTAAAAATGCTAGTGTGTAATTATTACTCTAAATTAAATTTATATTAAAAAATTAAGTTAAACTAAATTTAAAATACTTTTAATACAATATTCGTCCATACAAACATTATTTTGACTTGCGATAAATATCACTGCAAATCGTAGATTTTTGTTACATGCACGCCCCCGTTCCCCGCTTCTTCCCGCTTCGCCATTATCTGTGAGTGCTCGACGAGTTGAGTGTGATTTGACTTTGACAACGAGGACATCGTTGGCTCAGCAACTTGCGGTCTGTAATCTTCTCGAACATTACGGGACGTCATCTTGAAAGAATCACATGACCCTGGAAGTGCTGTTTGATCTCATCGGAGATGACACACTACTTCGGGTGTTAATAATTCGGACTGCAGTACTATCGTGGACCACGCCATGAATGTTTTAGCCAGCCTCTTAAAAGTGTGTTTCGCTTTTGGTATCCAAGGATCTCGTATTTCAAGCTATTTTAATTCTCTCAAATAACTTACACACCGTTTACCATATTTTCTTTTTCATCCTGTCAATTTTCCTATCTTAATCCTGATCAACCGACATGGATCGTATTAGATCATTTTTTTTATATGCGGCATTCTATTTTTTTGATCTATTGGGTTGATGCATTATTGTCCGCCGTTATTTATAAATTATATTGTAACATAACCAAGAACGAAAACATACTCAAAACATGTGTATTTGGGGGCGAAGTCACCATCAACGGCAATTACTACTATTTGCTTGGAAAACGGTTGATTCCGCGGACGAACAAGCACTGGTTTTTTGAGGCAATCCACGATTTGACATCCTCCATCAACTCCTCCAAATTGTCATAGACGATGGATTCGATCACACGGCGTTTGACATGAGGGTGAGCGTTGTCGTGGTGGAAAATGATTTGATTATTTTTGCGCGGTCTTTTCACCTGAATAAAAGCTGTATAAAAGCGATCAAGCAGAGCCAGGTATACGTCGCTGTTGATATTGTACTGCATTTAGCCATTTCTGTCCGGGATTTGCAACTCCTGACTCTTGACGGCCATTATTGTCATTCCAATAGTAGCTATGGAAAAAAACATCGCGAAAAAACAGCGGATAATTATATATCAACTTGACAATTGTTCTGAAATTAAATAAAAATAAAAAATAAAAATATTTTAATTTGGCCCTCTCTTTCCTTTAGGTTATTAGAAGTTAAGGGTTGATATATTATCAAAATATTAAGAATATATTGTTTATCATATATTAGGCATATATGAATATATTTTCTGAATAACTTGTGTCCACGTTTATGCGATATATTTTTTACCCCCAATTTATCTAGCCTGCCCTGAATGCTAATTCACTGCTCCCAAATGCCTCCAATGATATATCAATGCTATTTAATATTTCTAAGTAAGTTTTTTAAAAGTTTATGAATATATCGGTAAGTCTCTATTTTTGCTGTCTGATAAATTAGTTTTGTTTGGTTCAGAATTAGTTGTATTTCGTGGGGGTTTTTGACCATTCATTATTATATCCAATAGAATGCTAAACTATTACAACGAAATACTACTAACCGGGAACCTGGAATACAGGCTCAATTTAAAAGAGAAATTGTTTGTTAATAGTCATTTGAACGTGTTATACGTGTATTTACTTCTCATAGCCTAGAACAGTCACGTGTCACGTTATTAGACTTTGTTAACCTTTGAACTTAAGCACCCTATACTTTAGCGGTGGTTTTAAAACAGTGTTTCGCAGTTTATTTACCCTTGGTTCACTTTTTAATTTTATTTATTCTCTTAAACTGTATATTTATAATTAAATGCAATCACTTTCTCTTGAAGTTGTAATTATTCAAAACATGATTTCTTGATAATCACAATAAATTAGATATCACACTTATTAAAGTGCAAAATAACGAGGATAATAATAAGATAAGAATATATTAATACAAATTTAGTGTATCAATTAGAAAGATACACAGGAAAATTCAATTTATCGAAAATATATTTTTGTTGCTACCGGAATTAGTTGTCAACTTACTATTATATGTCGGTGTAGTGTAATCTGTTAACGCACTTCCCCGGATAGGAAAAGATCCAGGTTAAAATTTCGGTAGCAACCAAAATATGTTTTCGATATATTGAATTTTCCTGTATATCTTTCTACTTAATACATTTAATTTGTATTAAAATACCACAGAACTATATTCTGAAAAATTGCAACTTCACAATAATAATGTGTTCTCTTTAATAATTAATAATAAAAAATATAAAATAAATGATACGAATACAATAGAAACATGCAGAAAAAAGAAGTATTTGAATTAAATAGAATAAGTGCGAAAATGAACTCAGTTAACCGTTATAAAAATATCTATGTATATAATATGTAAAAATGAAAATAAATAATATACCTAATATATGGGTACGCAATTAAATGTTACAATGAAATTGTATTTTTGAAAATCTTATAGGGATTTCAGCAACTGTTAATTTGTATAAACTTTTTAAGCATCTGGGAGAGTACTATGTACCAATAAATTTGTAATTATAATAATTATTTATATTCGGACTAATCTATCTAAATCAAGAAAAGAAAACATGTATGGTTTTAAACAAATTTTTGTACAAACTCTTCTCGTATGCCTTTTAAATTCTTCACACTCGCAATAGTCACATTTTATTATCATTAAAGATTTGAGTTGTGATCAACTTTGGTTTTCGCCTCACCTCCTGAGAGTCGGTCCCGTAACTTGGTTACGGTCGTACCTTCCAGCTCCCGTGACATGTAACAATAATATTTCATCCCAACCACCTGGCGGCGAGATCCGGCAGCCGCGATAGTTATTACCGTCGCCGCTAGGTGTCTCGCATGCACCACGTGACCTTAGAATGAATTTGAATGCGGAATTTGGCACGTGGAACGCCCGTGAATTATTAAACAACGAACAAGACAACTCTAGGCATACGTAATGTAATGTTTACATCTATTATATATATATGTTTCCGAAGGAATAATCAGTGATTATAATTTTATATACACTTCTCTTCTTAATCATACATTTTCAGTTACGTTATAATATGCCCTCCTACGCGCATATTTTGGCTTTTATATTAGGCGTATTGTTATGTTTAATTTAGTTACCTCCGATTTTTAGCACTATTTGGCAGTTGCGTATTATGATCTAGTTCATATTATTATGTATTCCAACCATTGTCAGAGCACATTCTTTAAATTAATTATTTAAATACTCTGTTGATTGTTAATACTGTCCATAGTATTACAAAAAATATATATGCAGCCGCATTTAAAATGCTTCTAGGCAACTAATAGTACTTGTTCCCGTAATTTCCTTCGACAGCTGATTCCCAAGTTTCCAATTGACAATATGGGCACGTATGACACATGAACACTGCACTAACCTTTGTATTGTACGTGCTAATTTTCTGGTCCGATGTTGTTGTTCTTTTGGCTAGGTAGATTTATTTAGACCTCTGAACTAGTCGAAGTACAGGATGAAATTGATCCGCCTGTCGTTTACCGTTTTTTTGCATACTCCAAAAAAAGGCGGCAATATCTACATACACACATGCACAATATCATCAACCAGGAAACCCAGTGGTGCCAATCTGAGTAACAAGGCGCGTTAACAGTAGTTCATCTGGTTTTATTATAGAAAATTATCAAACACATAAATAGTAAAACATTGTAGTCTAAATTAATTCATTTAACTTGTGACTTGGTTGGTAATCAAATATGGCCTGGTATTACGAAAAAATAATGCGAAGTTGATCTGATTTTATTATCAAAAACATTGTCGATTCATATATAACAGCTGCTAAGACATTTTATCGAAATCCATAAAACTACATGCTACATGGATAGTCAAACACTTTATAGAGCAAAAACTCATTAATCATAAATTGAATTCTATTCCAGTGAAACCCCTATCTATAGGTTTTGAAGGGACCTACTAAAATAAACTATGAATGAGGGAAAACAATGAATACGGGAATATAGAAAAAAGTTACATTCATACATCATATTGTAAAAAAGATACATATTTCACATGTAAATGAATGTGTTTAAATACAAATAAAATTAGAAAACTACACTGAAACAAAAAACAAATAAATTATACTTTACATCATACATAATCCTTCGTCATTTGTTTTTTGACTGTTCCGTTATTGTCGTAAGAAAACATAATTTTTTCAGTGTTGCAAATTATTTTTTTTTCGACAATAGTTATTGAATGTGCATAAAAGAAAAAGTTTAAATTTTTGAAGGCCGTACATGCTTCTGAAAACAGAGGTACAGACGAGGGATTCTCTTCATTAACATATTCAACCTCTTCTGCTATGTCTTTTAATTCAATAATCACTTGGGTGAGCTGCACGGCTGTCTATAAACAATAACATATTTCGTTGTTTTACGCGCATTTCTGTATCCCTTAAAAACAATGTTAATATATTTGTAGACATCCATGCCTAAAATTTTTGTACTCTTAAAATACCCAGGCTTCAGAGATTTGCCAATGATGTTTAGCTCGTATATGTCAGTTCCATCATTGTTAACGCAAAACAGAGATCCTCTCTTTTGACCCTTTACCACGCTCTTTAACGTCAATGTCCCAGTGTAACGAAATATTTATTTATTTAGACTTTATTGACATACATATTTTTGTTGTAACAGAAGTGATCATATTATAATATAACATGATAAACATAAGATACAATTATATTGCAATTAAATACCCGTCATTTATTGTATGGGATGGAGTAGACTCCACCTCTTATATATACAGCGTTGTCCTGGCTACTTTGCTAGACTGAAGTCTGTGTTAAAGTAGCCAGTTGTTTTCGGTGTTATTTGATAAAGATTCGACAGAAATAAAAATAGAGATAAATTTTTTATTTTTTTTTAAATAAAAATGTATAATGATTATGTTGGAATGTTGGATAGCCATATGCCAAATATGCCGCGTAATTTAATCGATTAATGCGGTAAAATGATGCGAACAGGAACGATCGATGCGATCTATTTTTGCGTATTTTGTAAGAAATCCATTCGAGACTGGAATAAATAAGCGACGCATGCGGGAAAACGATTATTCGGGGAACGATCGATCGAGGTTCCACTGTATATAAATAAATTTAATTATTTTTCTACACTTACTTAAAGAATATTTGCGAACTTTATTTAATGATTTAGATTTAAAATTTGGGGTTGAAATTATTTTTCATAAAGCATACACAAATCGCCGGCATAAATAAATAAAATTAACCTTTTGAATTAAGTCTAATTGATAACTTAAATTCAATTACGAGGCCACTTGATCAAACGTAATGTGATATTTACATATCGAAAGGATTTAAAATACTTTTTCGATATCTAAAAATTAAAATTCTGTTCACATGATATGAAATATTGAGCGCTTAATTGCAGAACAAATTGCAATATTTAATTTATAA
Organism: Eubasilissa splendida; assembly: GCA_031772225.1. Lineage (NCBI taxonomy): Eukaryota > Metazoa > Arthropoda > Insecta > Trichoptera > Phryganeidae > Eubasilissa > Eubasilissa splendida. The sequence goes on from CM062863.1 coordinate 18,211,464, forward strand.
CTTTTTAAACAGAAAATCATTCGTTTGCATTTTCATTTAAACAAAATAAAATGTTAAATACTTTTAAATTATTTAATTAATTGATTAGTAATTTGTTTATAAATCAAATATGTGGATCGTATTCAATATTACCGATGATTGAAATGACTGGGTGTTCCAAAAATACTTACTAACAGACAACTCTACTGTAGTTGATTCCTCGAGCGTCTCAATTATAGTTTTTTGGCTATGTTTTAACTAAAAAGTAGTCACTTTCTAAAATAGCATCTCCTTGTTACTAAATCTGAGAATCAGGTTTATTATTTCTGATATGTACAAAAAAAATATTGTGTAAACAAATGGTATTTTTTAATTTAAAAAACTCTCCCGTCTACGTCTCTCACGCCCGTTCTTGGACAGATTTTAAATATAAAACCAAATAACATAATTCGTCTAGTAAATAGGCATATCATTTTCAAATCAAACATCAAAACATAGTAATCTAAGTCTGTAATTCAATTTTAAGATTTATAGTACATTTAAAAAAAAATGTACCTACTTCATATGTGTTTGGCGTTTGTGTGTGATAATATGGTGACTATATTTATATTCATTTATTTATTTATTAACGCCCTTGTAGGCTTTTACGAAGTTAGTTTAGTATAAAAAAAAAACAATAACATAAGCAGCTACACAAGTAGCACGGAATATACAAATAAAAATATAAATTGATAGAATATATATAGAAACAATAAAAATTTATATTTGACACTGAATGGCTGAGTATCAAAATCAATTGTATCTTTGACTCAAAATAGCATCACAAACATCTCTCTTATATTTTAAACTTTTAGTATCGGAATATATCTACAAAACCAAAATCGTTCCCCAGCCTGTGAAGTCTTTGTGTAGGCGCATTCCTATATAAATTTATATATGATGAATTTACATGGAACAGCGCTGACGATCTAGTACTCTGCGCAGGAACGTAGTATACAATCAGTTCAGTTAAATTAGGGGCGTCTAGTACGCCATTTAATATTTTAAATAAAAATAATAAATCGTTTAAAGTTCTTCTACACGACAAGTTAGTTAAATTAAGAGTGCTCATTAGAAAATCATAATTCAATTGTTCAACAGATATACACAGTTTGTAGTTAATAAACCTTAAAAAATTATACTGAACCCTTTCTAATTTTAATTCGTGTATTTTATAAAATGGAGACTAAATAGTTGAGTTAAATTCTAAATTGCTACGAATCACAGCCGTGTATAAAACTTTAAGCAATTTAGTGAATTGATATCCCGTTCTCATTACAAAATCAAGATATTTCATAGTTTTATTCGTGATTTCATTAATGTGTGGAACGAAGGAAATATTTTTTGAGAATTTGTTTTTTATTTTATTTATTGATTAAATTGACTTAACAAATTGTAATACTCTACTTTTATTGTTTCAGGTAATGGCTTACTACATATCTTTGGCAGAATTTACAAGAAAACTTAGAAAAATAGTAAGTTGTATTATTTTAAAATACATTAGTTTTGTTATTAAACTATATGATTTGGACCACCGGATCGACTGCGCTTTTTTAAAGATAAAAGTTTACATTAAAAGCTGCACAATAATTGATTGTTCAATTAGAACCATCGCATAAGAAACTTGCAAAATGTACTACTTTACTTAAAGCAACGCTGTAGTTACACCAGATTGGAGAACCACACTCAAACACATTTTTGGCTAAGCTATAATACTTTTACAATCGATCCTTCTTTTTCTTCTTCGTTTTATTCTCAATGAGAGTAGAAAGGGCCAGCCTTACCCGAAACTGTTAAAAGAGCGGTCACTCTCTTGCCAGTTTCTCTCGACAAAGCTTAATGTAACCATAATTTGAATGCGGTATAGATCAATTATTTAGCTAATGTTAATTACTACTTTATACTATCTTTCAACGGTATTTAGGTAGTATATATTAATTAAGAAACAAAGTATACATAGTAAAAGTTAATTACAAAACATTTCGTCAAAGATGAAAGCATATTGAGACATTGATTGGTCACATATAATAAAAATAACAATTACAATTACCTCATGATATCAAGTACCAATTAACCAGATGTTATTATAATTACAATAAAAATATGTTACACCCAAAGCTGCCATAGAGTTTATAGTATTAAAGAGACGATTCTTGAAGGGAGATTTAGACGGAATATGGACATAAAGATTATCTAATGAGAGTAGTCTTAATTATAAATTGCGGATAACGGGCATTCATTATCTTTCACCATCTTTCCCGTTTGTGCAATCCTATACCTTACCAGGTCTGTCTATCGAGTTGGCGAGGTTCAATCCCCCAAACACTGGATCTCTACGAGAGTTTCATAACCACTAGACCAACAAGCACGTCCGTTAAATGATCCGAAAAACGTATGCCAGCTATGTGTATCTCCTCTTTTTGATTACAATGGTGCTAAGAGACTGTTGCGTTTGTTTCCTTATTTCAGTATTGCTCATGTGGTTAACCCCCGTATGCCAGGAATTTCCGCAAAACATCTGACATTAAAACTCAATATGCGGCAAAACAAATACACTTGTCAATTAAAACTAAATAGGTACTATGTAATTATCAGAATTCTGCCGTATATTCCTGAGTTCTCAGACTGGTGTTTCGAATCTCATTGTAGAGTCCATGCGACTATACGCGAAAGATTGTAAACGGCCGTGAAAAACTTGATAACACGTTTATCAGAATTATGTGTACGTATATGTTCAAATTATTTTCATTTTGTCCTTTGTCTTGTGGTATAATGTATACTTTGTTTAATATTTCTGTGCACGTTCAGGAAAAGCGACCGAGGTCTCTGTGCGTTTCGGTATATGACTACCGTATCTGGCGATCAGTACGGTTTTCAAGAAAGGCATTTTACCGTTTATTTACCTTTATCTTTGATCTCTTTTGTATGAGTAATTAAACCCATTTCGCAATTTAGCAGAGGGATAATCCCGTATCGTGGTTCGATCTGCCCATTGCGAGCCAGCATTCGAGCGTTTTGGCCCAAACCGTACACATAAATCGCGTATGAGTCTGGCTCTTATGCATATTTATGATGGCGACAAAGGTCGATTCGGTAAAATTGGGCCGCACCGCACTAAGCCTCGTGTAATTCTTGTTTATTGTTGCGGTGTGACCGTTTTTATGGGCGGTAATGTCCAGGAGTGGAATGGTGCATTCTATCATCTGTTAACGTTTTCAATTTCAGTTTTAAACACGCGATTTTTCAATAAGTCTGCAGATTTAGAAGATATTAAAAGCGGAAAATATTAACATTAAGCGGGTCTGTAACGTTATGCACGCAACCTTGTCACCCACAGACCACGTGGGCCATTTAAACAATCAAGTTGTCTGAAAAAGTAACGATAATTACTGTATTTAAAAAAACTATTAAACATCCACTACTTTCCTTTAATATGCCTACAAACTATGAGCATTTAGGGATTGTATTGGTTGGGTATAATTGTGAGTCACTCAGATGGAACGACTCATTTTATTTTATTTTATTCGGAAAACATACAGTAAATACAAAAATCATAATAAAAGTTAAACAATAATTAAACCTGATTTAATGTATTAATTATAAATATATACATATAAAATCAATTTTGTCGAAAGATATTGTTTTTGCGCTACCGGGATTCGAACCTGGATGTCTATTTCCAATCCGGGGAAGTACACTACCAATTGTGTTATAGTGCCAGTATTTTTTATGACAAATTTTCGAACCGTTAAATTTACTTTTTAAATTTTAATTTTTAATTTTGGACACATTGATACAACTAATATTATTAAAGAGAACACATTCTTATTGTGAAGTTGTAATTGTTCAGAACATAGGTCATAAGAATGCGTTCTTCTTAATAATATAAGTTGTATCAATGTGTCCAAAATTTAATAAAAATGAATTGATAATTCTGGGATCTGCAGTCGGTTTACTCAAAGGTATTTGTGATTCTATAAAAACAATGTAGATGGCTTTCAAATAATGGAACGACAGTGGTATTAATTTTAAAAAGTGTAACATATAGGTTCGAAAATTTGTCATGAAAAATACTGGCGTTATAACACAATTGGTAGTGTACTTTCCCGGATTGGAAATAGAAATCCAGGTTCGAATCCCGGTACTGTCGAATGATGCACAAATAAATTTACACTGTTTGCATGATAAATTGTAAGTTAAAGTTCGCGATTAGCGAAGCTCACTGGAGGCGGTTCCGCCAGGGGAAAAAGTGATCGCTTCAACTGCTTCTCGGACCGGATGCGTCGCGATGTATAGTCGTCTGAATTCTGTCAGTATTCGGCGGCGTGTAATGACTGTAAGATATTTGTTTACACGGCCAGGTCTCTGAGACGCGAGCAGGGCCTCTACAAGAAGTTACTCTAGTATTTGCAATCTTACAACTATAATATTTTAAATATTCATCTTGACAGTAACTGTTACTTTCATATATCTTATAAAGTAAAAATATTGCAATACAGATGAAAACTTCAAGGGTAGAATAATTAAAAAACAATATTCTAACCAGGTAACCTATTAAGTGCTTTATCGCACATCCAACAAAGCCTTTGTTGACCTCGATTGGCGAATTAAGCCAGTTATACAAATTACGTGGTTTGTCACCGACGGCATCCATGATTGGTTTTCCATGGTAAACTAATGCTAACTAGATTTGTTTCAATGCTAACCAAATGAGTTACTATTTACCATTGCATACAACCAAGGTAAATATTATTATTTGGGTTAAACTGCAAACAGGTCCAATAATCCGATAAATTTTGTTTAAAATAATCTCTTTAAGAAAACATGTAAATTAAAATACCTAATATTATATGTATATTAATAAAAATTAAATGAATCAACTAGAAATATTTTTAATTCTAATTAAATGCGTTAATTAGAAATATATACATATAAAATCAATTTTATCGAAAAATATTGTTGCTACCGGGATTCGATCCTGGATCTCTTCTAATCCGGGGAACATGCATTAACCGATATACATATAAAATTGATTTTATATGTATATCTTTCTAATTAATACATTTAATTTGAATTAAAAACATCACATAATTACAACTTCACGATAAGAATGTGTTATCCTTAATTTTAAAATTATTTTAGTTACTACTGGGATTCGAACCTGGACCATTTTCTATCACAGGAAATGCATTAACCAATTATACTACACCAACATAGTAAATTGACGGCAAATTTTCATGCTTATATGTTGCAGTTCTTTCAATCTATTATTCTAAATTTAAAAGCTATAACATTTCATTTGTATTAAAATACCGCAGAACTATGTTCTGAAAAACTGCAACTTCACATTAATAACATGTTCTCTTCAATTTAAAAAACTATTATAAAATAATCTCTCACCGGAATGTGATTTTTATTCTATTATTTTAAGTTAGCATTCATTTGTTACGTCACAATTTCGTATTGTATCCTTTCACAAATTCTTATTAAAAGCCACATTCACAATATGCCTGAATCCTTCATCTTTCATATATCACGTTCGCTAGTATACGGCTGGATCACATGAAGATGAAGAATCAGCAAGTAAACCAGCAAACCTTCAGCTCATTGGTGCTGGTACCATCGAGAGCAGTGTCAGCTGTGTCAGTGTCAGTGAGTAACTCGGTAACTGGGACTGCCATCTACAATACTGTTGTGGAGTTTACTGCCACTAAAAGGCAGCAGGTACCGTGTTCTAAATCTCTAAAGTCTCTCGCAAAAGAAAGTAAGTTTCTAAGAACCTATAATGGATCCCTGGATGCGGGTAAAACCAGGGTCGAACAATAAAGTAAATAATCACACTTTCTTCACACACATATTCTTTCTCCTTTTGATGTATTCATAGATTCGTACTTCTATCTTCATTAAAATAATTGTCTAATTGCCCATGTATTTTTTAGAGACAGCTCTCAGCTTTCGTAGTACTCGTGTCATCAGAGATTCGCCGCTTCGCGCCTTGCTTCACGCTCGTCATGTACGTCAAACGTCAAATCTCCCCAGCTACAGTTAAATCTGAGTAAATATTTGTAATTTAACTCCGTATATTAATGTTAATGTTTAATAACATATGCTTAGTTATCAGAATATATAGTGGCTTTAGGTGACATTTTTATGCACGTGTCAAATCTCACTATCAGATAGAACGTCGTGTACACTGGATTTCTTGTCTCTTTCTACCAATCTCAAGCGAATCTCCGAGTCTATCTTCAGGTCAAAATTTCAATTCGTGTACGAAGTATTGAGATATAACTAAAAAAAACTCTGAGATTATCTTATCGTGTCTTCTTCTGCGACTGAAGAATATTTTATGAAGAGAAATGAGTTCCTTTGTTTGTTTTCTATGGGAAAAGTTAGAAAATTTGAAGAAAACATTAATTATATTTATTAAGAAATAATTAAGTACACACATAAAATACATTTTGAATAACTAATATTTTTTATGCAACAATAGAGTTATACACCATCGATAAAAAATATATTTAATTGCGGGGGTGGCTTTTATATTTACGTATATAAAACATAATCAAGATCCATAATAACACGATATGAAATTTAATAAAAAGATTATGTTTTATAATAAATTAAGAGAAATTGATGAAATTAGAACTTGTCAGTTTAGCTGTCAGATTTTCGAATGGCCCATAGTAGTCTGTTAAAATACGTAAAAACTTGAGACGATAAGTCAGGAATGACGTAGATGTTCTACTGGTCTTCGTCCCGAACGTGATTCGTAGAACAAATTCAAGGCAGTCGTGCTGACAACGTGCTTCGTACGTGTCCTAGCCAGTTTAATTGACATTTATATCCGATGAACAAAAGAGGGTCATTTTACAAGCCGCCCTCCCGATCTCAAGAACAAACAAATATTTTTAAAACGTAATGGAGAGTCGTTTTACAAAGATAAATAACAGCACTAGACCAGCAATACTGATTATTAAATCTGTAAACTGAGACTGGCACTTAGGTCTGGTTTTAACGCAATAATTACTTTTTTAATGGTGTTTTTGCTTACATTGCTCCCCCGGGCTAGATAACACCCCACCAGCTTATTTGCGTTTTATTCAGGCTGCTGGTATGAATTCAGGAAGTAAAAATTCACGTCTGTGATTCGTCTGTATGCGTGTACTTAGACCAAAATTGGATTTCTTTTATTTTCTTATATACAACAAGACATGATTAGGATGTACTCTGTAATCCTTAAAAACGTCACAGTTAATAAGCGACAAATACTTCAATGTCATGTATTTATTTATAAAATCATCACTACAAAATACCTACAGAATTTATAAGAAAAATTGATCATACAAGAGGAAAAGATAGACTGAGACTGCCATGCAGGAAGAAAGCAAAATCTCTGAAATCGATGATGTACAGTGTGATGAATATCTTAAATGTAATTTCAGAATGCCATAAGAAAGGAGGAGAAACTACATAGATTCAAAATGAAACCAAACCAAAATGTGCAAGATGTGTTTCAGTAAAAAGAAACATTTTGATCTTATTTATATTAAAGCATATATATGTTCACATATGTATGCACTATATTATGAATAAATAAATAAATATTTTATATTAAAATATTACACAAATTTTTTGAATGCTCCTCTTCCAAGTGAGAAAAATTGCACACCTATAAGAGGATGATCGCGAATAGGAACAATATTTCATATTTTTTAGAATGTCCGTATATCTGTGTATGTACGTAATGCTAGGAGAGATTAAAGATTCTACGGGTATAGTAAAGAACTAGGGGTATCTTTTCACGTCTGTTAATATAGTCCTATACAGGAGAAAAGGTTCTAAAATGAGTTTCTAGAAACATCGTGAACATTTTTAATGATTTTAATTTTGGTGTTGTTGAAGTTAAAATTATCAAAATGATGAGAAACACTTTATATGCCAATTTTAATCTTTGTTACAATAATAATACTTTATTATACAAAGCATACAACTATTCACGGAGGCAAACGGAAGAGAAAAGAGGCCGCGCTCGGCGCGCGTCATCCTTTTAAGCCCGCCACACACACACATCCGCATACATCTAGGACCGGTGGCTCTGGCGTGCTGACATGCACACATTCACCTAATCTCAAGAACATCACAGTTAGATAGTAAATTGTTGAAGCTGGCCGTAGAAGCACGCTTGATTTGAACCGAATTGAAACACTTCCGGAAACCATAATGGATGCATAGAAATCATCTAATCTTCGCTCAATACACATTTTAAGTGAATTTAGCTTGTTTAAATAATTCCCCGAGAAAAGTAACGGTGTCCCGCATTATTATATCCCGCGCAATAATACGGGATTAGGGAACAATGGCCGTAAATCTCCATTATTCCCGATTCACGGCATCCGTAAGCCGTCCCGTATTGTATCGCTGTGTGCTCACTGTTTTGAAATACTACTGGATTTTTTCTTCTTTATGTAAAGTCTCTGATTAACTATTATTGTTGTCCGATACAGCTTAATTTCGTACGAATTACTGCCGGAAATATATCTTGAACTCGTTTCTGGTTAACAATGGCACGTGGTTATTAAATTGTATACACTATTAAAATACTATTTTTAGTATCAATAATAATAAAAACACGTTTAAAAAATCAATTAGAAAGATATACAAAAAAAAACTATCTATCAACAAAAATATTTGACTTCCACTGGGATACAATCCTGGAACTTTTTCTTTCCGGAGAAATGCGTTAATTAACTATTTATATTTCCGACAAATTTGAGACTTATATTATGTACATATTCCTTATAAATCATTAATTTATTATTTCATTTTTGAAAGTAATCAACTTTTACAATTGCAGTAAATCCCAAAAACATTTGAGTAACCTATACACTCTGTGATGCCAGGATTAAATCAATCCATTTTGTTAACACTTACTGCCCGGTGGGTCAAAACAAAACACGTCCGGCGGTGGTGGGTCATTTTAGACCCACCTCAAGTTTTCAGTTTTTCAACCGTTTTGTGGGAGATTTTTTATAGATATTTCATTTTAAATATGATTTAATGAAATGGCATGATGTGCCGTAATGTTTCTGCTAAAAAATTAAAGATAAAAATGAAAAAATATTACGAATAATGTACATATTATCACGCATCAACAGACGCCCTACACAGCCAAAATACAAACATCCATTGAGCATGTAATCTTTTCGTCGGAACCCGAACAGGTAGTGTCATAAAACTTACAGGTAGGTGCAACCACCCTCAAATAGTTATATTACTGGTATTGTCTAGGGGCCGTCAGATGAAAATAAATCAAAACAAATATAAAATGGACGCATACCTGGTATCCTTTGTCTACCCGCTCAAAATGTTAACAATATATATTTCGGTGTAAGCACTGAGTTTCAATCCCGTAAAAGCGACTGATTTTTGAGCATTTTTTCACATTTTTATCAATTACTCATTTGAATCTCGTCCGATAATATTTATTTGTATTTCAAATTATTTGGAAATATTTAATAAAAGATTAGCTAGAAGTAAAATAGCATTAAACGCATATTTGTAGCGTAATTCATATTTTTAAAAACACCCGGGTCAAATCTGACCCACCACCGCAGAGTATATGTTAAGTCACAGTAGTAAGAATTCATGAATCCAACAAGCCATAGAGAGTCCTTCTTCCAGTTCTACTTCATAGTACACCCACAGCTGAGCATCATGGTCTCTTGAAATATCTGGAACATGTCTCTATTCCTCCTGGTCTTGAGTTACTTAGGTCGTGTCATAAAAAACTTCGGTTTTTTATCAGATATTTATATAACTTTCATAAAATAACATTATTGAAGATTTTTCCATTAAATAGTTATGTGAGAAACATAAAAGGTGGTAGTACGTCGAGGAGTAAGATGGATGTGATAAACTGATCTTCCAAGCTCAAGAATCTTTTCTTGAGTCACCCTTGCTTGAATGATGTTTTTGCGATTGACGATTGCAGGACGCTTTTTGTGGAGTTTCTCTTGAACTCCTTACAGCTGCTAAATGTATGCGTCTGCTGTAATCATTAAATTTTAATTCAACAACTCACTACGGGTTATACCTCAACAATCCCACCACAATAATTTATTTTTTTCGTGAGTGTTTACTTTCGAATCTGGTAAGGTTCCCGATCGGTTATTAGTCCTTCATCGTGTACACTACATATTTTTTCGGTTGTCGCCGTAGCACTATTGCCTTATTTAAATTCCAAAAACATCACATGACGAATATGTACTTTTTGACTCTCCATTTTAATAGTTAGTAACAACACTGTAATTTAACTAGCACCACACAAAACAGTTGTCAAAAGATTAACAGAACATTACAATTACTTTATTTATTTCGTAGTGTCCATGTTTCGATTTCATATAGTGTTACGGAGAATACCAGAGATATAAATACCAAATTTTTATTATTTTTAGTATGAACCGATTTCTTAATATCTTTGTCAGATGGATCATCGCTGATTTGTCATTTCAATTCACCTTCGGATTTCTATTTCACATGTTTCATGTATTGAAAAGAGAGCACCTAAGAATATAAACTCGTCTACCTCTTCGTTGTTTCTTAAGGAAGAGAACTAAAATGGCTGATGATTTGGTATTTAAAAAAGTATGCATGCGTGGTAATAAAACTGCCGAGGTTGTCACCAAACAGTCACTGGAACAAATGTAATCTGTTACCTGTCACAGGGAGTCACAAGTGAATCATACATCACAATTTAAATTGAGTTTTTTTTTTTAAACACCGCTCTGAGCCGCACAAATTGCAGTATATTATGCATTTTCCGCTTGAATAATTTTTGCATGCAGATACAACTTTGATGGAGGCGACCACAGTTCTATGGAGTTAGACGCCACATTTAGATAGTTTGTTTAGCGTATGCTATAAATCGATATTTTATAATTTACTTGTACGACAAATGTTTATTTAATATATTAAATTGTTGTGATGATAATAAAAACAATTATTTTATTTATTATTAATGTAGTGCACACAAAAGTATATTTATATATGTTTCAAAATATTTAATCAGTATCGAAATTTCTGATCCAAATAAAAATATTTCCTGAAGATTACAGACATATCGTTAAAAATATCACTGCTATATAAATTCATCAAAGGAATACATATTCCTTCTATTTTTCAAACTCGTCTTTTACTATGAAAAATAAGACTTATTTAGTAATCTTCCGCGACCAAGAATATACCTCCGACGTCTTGGTCTTGGGGGAGTGTCGCGACATTACGTTGTGATATTTTCATGTTGTCGCTTTCAAATAGTATATAATAAAACATCTATATTAGGCATGTGTGCACCAAAAGTCGTTCCAATATACAGAATGAATAATATGTTCCAGGCCGATTTTATTTAGCTGTTGTTTTGACTTTAGCAATTGTTTGTCAGTTTGCATTTAATAATCATTGAGAAAAGTTAATTACAATTTATTATAAGGCATTTAACGTCGACTTAATTAGAGCGCACATGTTTTGCAGCTCAATATTGATGACGCCGACTTTTAGAAAAAAATCATCTTGAGCGACGAAGCTCATTTCGACTTGGCTAATTTTGTTAATAAACAAAACAGCCGTTATTGGGTCACTGTAAATTCTTAATTAATACACCGACGACCTTTACACCCACGCATAGTTAGTATATGAGTCGGCTGAATCTTCTTTCAGGGTGCAAGAGGCAATGCTGTAACCGTTAATGGTTATCGCTATCGTCACATGTTGGAAAACTTCTAGGTGGCCGAATGGGTCGATTGGGCCTGCAATACATGTGGTTTCAACAGGATAGTGCCACCTAATAAATAGTTCGACCTGACATAGACCTGGAACTCAATGTTCATCCTGTATTTATATAGCATTAAACACAGTCTTTTAGGAAGAATTATTTTTTTAAAAGGTAAAAGTTGAAATTGACCTGCGAGTGTGTAGGGCTAAGAGTGACCTCTATGCAAATATTACAGAGTAACGGAAACCGTGTTTGAATCCCCGTCCAGCCATAAATTAATTTGAATATTTTGAATTGGACTCTTTCTATGGGCGAACATCAATTTACCGGTTTTAACCGAGCCTGGCCGAGCTTTGTACCAAATTCGAACAACTTTATTCAGCTGGTATTTTTGTTTCCACTTTATGGATAAAGCGTGTGTTAGGTATATATATTTTTAGCCTCTAGAGATTTGGGTGAACTGTGACGTAGTACTCTCTTCCAAGTTTTCTAATCATCTTCCGTGTGTGCGTTGCGTGTGTATGCCTATGTGTGTGTGTGTGTTTGAATACGCACACACATGGGTTTATTATTTCTTGTCTGAAATTTATTATAAACATCAACATAAGATTGATTTAACTCCCGTATATATTGAAATATAAAACGTAAAAATATATCGTTGTATATATATAAAGTGACAATGCAGTATTAATATAAGAACAATCACCCAGATTTATCCCGAAACACTGAACTTCGTTCGAACTGAAGACAAATATTGCATATTCTCAAAAATCTAAAAACACGCGTCGCAGTATTGTCGATTATAATAACGTATTATTATTTTTAATAATAATAGATTACGCATTGTAATAATTTAATTTCAAAATTGTAATAATTATTTTTTAGGTTACTTTTGTCCTGATTTTAAATAAATAATAATTGAGAGTGTAAATTTCATAGTTTTGACATTTCGCTGTCAGTTTACGTATCAGGGCAGTATTGTTGTATTTATGCGGTTTTATTTATAGTAAATTAAAATGAAATGTGCTTCAACTCTGAAACCGATCACAACAGGGTTAATCTTTTTTTAAATAGAGATTCGTACACGGAATACATTACACGTCAATATTCTTACTATTTTCCAACTACGTCAAATTCTTGTGCTATGAAAACAGTACTTACTTACTGGTCTCCTGGAACAAGGCTCGAACTCCCGACCACTAATTAATTTTAATTTTTCATTTCTATCAGAAGTTAAACAATAGATTTGATTGTTTTTTAAACTACTGCTTAAAAAAATCTTACCTTTACACTAATGTCATTTGCCATAATTAAGAAAATACTAAAATTGTAAGAAAGACCGCGACCATTCAATTTATTTTCCGCGTCCCACAAAATTACCTTAAAATAGTAAATTCTTGCATACAGGAAATATATTTTCTTACAACCTTGAAGTCAAGATTACGAAGACAAATCTTACTGTATTAAAGCAAATTAACATAATGTTAAAAATTATTTATAAACCATTCAATTTGCAGTATTTTCTATATATACTCAATTTTCGACGTTTTTTAAATACTTTGTGTTAGTGAATTTAAATTATTATAAACATTTTATTATATTTATTTACATGCTTTGGAGCTTCAACTACTATTTAAAATCCACTTTTATATCAAAAACATAATAACTACGTACTAAATAATATTTATATCGATCGTATTAACATGTGATTTTATTGAGTTTTTTTTTATTTCAAATCGCCGATAAAAAAGTAATAGTTTTAAAAAAGTCTAATATAATGTATAACTTCTGATATAATGCATAATAAAAATCCACATATTCGTAAAAAATACGAAAATATGAATTATTTTTGAAAGCGCGCTCTTAACTGCTAAACCAACAAGCTACTCACTTGTCATCACTATATTAAAGCAATTTTTTCCTTTTTTGTACATTTTATTTTTCAATATTCAATCACTACAATATAATCATTAATGAATACATGGCTGAAAATTATCTCCCAGTCTTGTTAAGGAGGCAGAGAATATTTTCATTGAACCTAAGATTTTTTTGAAATATGCGTACAAGGAATACGTGTTACATCAATATTATTTATATTTTCAAACTAAACTAAACCAAGCGTTTGCTATGAAAATTTGACTAATACTATTAATATCTTGAGTAGTTAAGTTTTTTTTTACGGGGACTCATTCATGGTTATTTTAATTATAATTGTGACGTGGTTGTGGTCCAATGGTTACGATGCTCGCCTAGTGATCTAGTGGTCGGGGTTAGTTAGTCTTATTTACATAGCACAAGCGTTTAAGTTTGTTTGAAAAAATAAGAATATTGATATGACACGTAATCTATGCACGCATTTTCTATTTAAATATATATTAAGAATTTGTGGACACAATATCTTCCTGAGTTCTCATCAGATTTTATTAAATACAAATTAAATGTATTAATTAGAGAGACATACATATAAAATCATTTTTATCAATTATATTGTTTTTGCTACCGGACTTCGAACCTGAATCTCTTCCAATCTGGGGAACGTATTCTTTACATGCTATACCAACACAGTAGATTGACGACAAATTTTCTAACGTATGTGTTACACTTTTCAAATTAATACATTTTATCGTTCCATTATTTGAAAGTCATATTCTTTATTTTTACGGATCCTCAAATATCTTTGAGTAATTCGATAGGAAACGCCAGAATTAACAATGAATTTTTATTAAATTTCGGACACATTGATACAACTTTTATATTATTAAAGAGAACACATTCTTATTGTGAAGTTGTAATTATTCAAAACGTGGATTCAAATCCCGGTAGCAACAACATTCCTGTGTTCTGAATAGTTACAACTTCAAAATAAGAATGTGTTATCCTCAATAAGATTTTGTTCAGATTAAACTTTTCTGAAAATTTAACCTTGTAAATATTTCGACTTAATTAATTTAATTAATCGGCCCGATTCCCTCATTTCAAAATGTTTAAAATAATATTAAAAATATAAAATTCATAACTCCATTAATATTGTTCCTAGTTAAAAGTGTAAAAAGTACCTAGAGGGGTACCATAAAACGGTCATGTCTTTTTCTTTCACACACAGATGAAATCTTTCTGATTTTTGAGACCAGTACCGGGAGGGTTTTTATTTCTTGCTGTGCGAGTTTTCCGTTTAATGCGTTCGAACTTGCAAATACTTTTTTCAATGAAAACCTTGGCATTAATGGAATAACGTAGCCTTAACTAAAACACATGATTACGTCATGGCGCACACGAGTTCAATATGATTATAAAATGATTACGTTATCAATATTTCGGCCAGTTCTAGTTACCAAATGAAAATCAAATTAAGTTCACGCTGTACGCTAGTCTAGTTTTCTCCATTAAAGCTATTACCCACAGCCAAGTCGAGGAACAGCCTAGGGGTAACTAAGTTAACCTAAGGAATGATGGTTGTGGTCTGTAACTAATATTACTAAACTTGTCTGCATTATAGGTAACTTTTCCGTTACGGGGCGAGGTAACATAATTACTCCACGCGTAAATATCGCATATTAATAGAAATTCCTATCTAATCCTTCATTATTTGTTATAGAATTTGAAAGAAAATTGATTCTTTACGTTGGATAAAAGTGGCAATTTAGTACTTGTAAAATATATTTTTAAAATAAAGAGTGTTTTTTTAGAGGTTTTTTTTTCGAATTGGCAGCACTTTTTCCAGCGACAGCCAATTTGACAGTAGACAGCTAATTTGTGCTCATTTTGGTTTGTCATTTCACCGTGAATAGGTTCAGTTCGCGAAACTTACCGTACGCTACGTCCATTTTACGTTCGATATAATCGTCCATCAGAGCAAGTAATTCGAATAACCACGGATCGTTTTAACACCACGTATACTGTAATTGATAATACGTATCCCCCGAGACGTCGTACAGTGCGCACCGAAGAAGCCGTTGTTTCGTCAAAAATGATGCCGGCCAGAACATTACAGTCAATGGAGAGCGCTATAGATCCACGATTACTGATTTTTTCGTTCCCCAATTGAAAGACATTAAAATGTAACAGCTGTGCTTTCAACAAAACGGCGCAACATCTCACACAGCGCGCGCCACAATACATTTATTAAAAGAAACATTCGATGAGCGCATAATTTCACGCAATAGACTTGTAAATTGGCCCCCAAGATCGTGTGATTTAACACCTTTGGATTATTTTGTGTGGGGATATGTAAAGTCGCTAGTCTACGCTGATAAACCAGAGACGATAGACGACTTGGAAGCCAACATTCGTCACGTTAATACCAATGTATGTCCTCATCTGCTCCAAAAAGTGGTCGAAAATTGGACCTTCAGATTGCGCTTTATTCATGCCAGCCGCGATGCTTACGTGCGAAGTCATATTTAAACACTAATGGTATAGAATTATCTTTCATTCTCATATGTATCTTACCATTTACCACGATTTTTATGTGTTTTATGCCATTTTAAAGTTCTATACCTCTAAAAAAAACATTCTTTAGAAAATCAAACGCCGGATTTTACCACTTCTTATTAAAAGTGTTTGAAATTTAAATCTGAATTAATCAATAATTATTATCAGAGCATAGTTACATCTAAGAGATTTTCATTATCCTTTTGTAGTAACATATTTTTAAAACTTCTATCTGTGTTATATTTTTATATTTCTACTTAAATTAAATAATTATATTGTGTGTGCTATTTCGTACATTTTTTATAATTTAGTAATAAATAACAATATTATACTAGTGTATGTAAATACTAGTATTATAATATTTTAACTTTCCGTCAATGTTTTAAGATTCACTTTATTGTCAAGAATTAGAACCTAACTCCCTCTCACATCTGGAGGGTGCTGTAAACCCCATTTCAGCGTCAACCTTCAGGGGTTACGTTAGTTCTGTCTGACTGGTGACTGTTTTCCACGGATGAGTAATTTAATAAGCCCTGCTTTACCATAACATCCCTTACAAAGATAGTTCACTAGGTGAAAGATTTATTTTTTATTTTATTAGATAGAAATCAAATAGATACACGTATATTAAATGTACGAGTGAATGATATGTTTTGAATTTCAAATAGAATCATTTTTACATAAATGAAATTATACATTATTTTTAGAAAAAAATGTGTACGCTATAGTAAAAAAAGGTATTATTTTACGTTGAAAAAATTATTTTTATATATTATATCGTATATACTATAGTATTTTCTCTTATATATAATATGCTAATGTTAATGTGTAACGCATTAGAAAATTTAAAAGGAAACTGATACATTACATTTCAGTGAAGTGTCAATTTATTTTGAAATATACGTAGGTATTTGGTAAAGATGTGACCTTTTTGTTCAGAAGGTATATTTTTCAATTTCAATTGTCAACAATTTGCAAAATACTGACATTTCTGATACAAATATTATGTAGCTAAGTAATTTTATTTGATAATTAATTGCCTACACGATTATATGCCCCATTTACAGGAAATCTCCTAATAATAAAGTTGTATCAATGTGTCCAAAATTTAATAAAAATTAATTGATAATTCTGGCGTCTGCTAACAGATTATTCAAAGGTATTTGAGATTCCGTAAAAATAAGGTTGATGGCTCTTTCAAATAATGGAACGATTAAATGTTTTAATATCAAAAAGGTAACATATAGGTTCGAAAATTTGTCACTAAAAATATTATCGCTGTAGCGTAGTTGGATAATGTACCTTCCCCGGTTTGGAAAGAAATCCAGTTTCGAATCCCGGTGGTGCAACAACAATATTTTTCGATAAAATTGATTTTATATCTTTCTAATTAATTTATTTAATTCATATTTTTAATTATTTTTTAAATTACAAATATTAAACTATTTTTCTTAATGATTCAAAACTACTGCTGATGTTTTCAAAAGAACATGTTACTCAAATAAGGTGCTCATATCAACAAAAAAGTTTATACATTGTGATCATGGATATACATATATTAATAAAGAATTTATTTGCACAATTAAGTTATAAAGTTACATTATTAGAACATTGTTCTGTTGTATTTTTAATACAAATGAAATACCGGGATCCTGGTGATTACATATTTTTAGTGATAAATATTTTTTTTTTATATATCTTTCTAGTTGATTAATTTAATTAGTATTTGATGTGTTTGTTGGTCTAGTGGTTAAGACACTCGCCGATTGATCAAGTGGTCGGGGATTCAAGCCTCATTTCAAGCCAGCAAGTTAGACTTATTTTCATAAAATTGTAAGAACATTAAATCTTTTTTTAAAAATGAAATAAAAAATACGTAAACGAGTTCGTTACATTTTTTAAAACTCGAAATTTTCGCGAAAGACGTACAGTTAAAAAAAAAAAACGCGTCATTAACGACACATATCGGCAAAAATATTTTTTTTAGTATGTCTTATCCCGATAATTATATTTTTCGACAAATTTTAAAATTGGTGTTACTAAAAAGTTGGTTTAAGAATGTTAATGACGAAGAAGAATATTCATTTGACGATTGATTATCTCTGATCCGATTTGTAATTCTGCGAGCTTTTGAGAGAACCGAAACTTAGACGATATTAAATAAATGCAATATTTATGTCGTCCTTAAATTACATTCGATGGTTCCATGCAGAATATGCTCGCTTCTTGGTTGTCTATTGCCAACCATTCTGTGTGTCTGTGTTTCTGCCAGTATTATCAAAGCTTTGGGAAACTCAAATAGGGGTTGTCTAAATTGTTCATCCTGTGAATCTAATCAATACGAACTAATTTTAGACCTGCAATAGATTATATATCTCGTTAACGGTATTATATAATACGTAAACTTGCGTCGTGTATTACTTAATCTCCGATCACATCGGATAAAAGATGGCTCACAAAATAAAAACTTTAACTCGGTTCCAGACTGGTTCGTTTGATATCCGAGAGTTTGCGCCCTTGTGTTTTTTATTTTTTTCGAAAGGCTGTTAAATTGAAATATTTTTTTAACTTAAAGTACTTTTTAAAGGAAATCGCTCTTTATTTGTGAAGTTGCGATTTTAAAATATAGTTTTTTATCATTAAATAAAATTAAATTAATCACTTAAAGTTAGTTCTGGCATCATCCAGCAGGTTCTATTCAAAAGTATTTGAGATAAATTAAATAATAAGATGAATACCTTCAACAGTAAAAAATAGATATGTAAAAAAAAAACAGACAATCGAACAAGGTTACTACGGTTAATTTACCTAGATTAGAAATTTAATTAAAATGATTAAATGTTTCCATAGATAGATTTTATCTGTATATCTGAGTGGTTAAAAAAACGATAATAATAATAATTTACTTGTTGCCATCGGGACTTAAACTTGGAACCCTTCCTATCCGGGGAAGTGCGCTGGTGTAATCGGTCAACGCTCTTCCCCGTATAGGAAGGGTTCCTGATTCGAGTCCGGGTGGCAACAACTTGCGAAACAATTTTCGAACAATTTACAAAAAAGTTTGGCGTCTATGGGTACCGAATAAAATGTGTATTCACCAAGGTAACGAGCACGATTGCATTCGTTTGTTCAATGTTTTGTCACATCATTTGAGGTCGAGTAATCTACTATCGTCAGTACGAATTTTTTTAGAGGGTGGGAGCTGGCACTCGTACAAAAATACTCTACTAGGGTGTCCCGAAAACCCTGTCATTTTGCTATAGAAGACTCATCAACGGACGAACACGCAAATATAGATTGCACCGGCGCTTTGTTCTTTCTGTCCCCGTGCATAAACACTATAATTATATCTAAGGAACTAAGCAATACACATAGACATCGACACATAGACAAATTATTAATTTTTAATTTACTTGCCAAGTTTACACAGAATCAACTAATTACACTTAATTTTCAGTTTGTCCGGGGTGCGTTGTGTGTACCAATTTATAACATTGCATGTTTTGTGACAATTATGAAAACAGTTTTGAGGAAATATAAAATGAAAAAACGATACAATTAACTGAAGCACGTCGGATTTATATGCGATGTTTCGTGACAAATACAAAAGGCAATAACACGACAAAGCTCACGATTCGATAATAATAATTAGGCTTCGTGCTTTGCACCCAATAAAAATATTTTCACTGGGTGTTCCTTCACTCTGCGACACTTATCAGATAGATATTGATTTTAATTTGTATTATTATTTTGGAGAAAAAATTAATCGTATAAAATAAAGACGGTCATTGCTGCACATTAACTTTTTAGAGGTTCGTTTTTCGAATTGGCAACACTTTTTCCAGCGACAGCCAATTTGACAGCTGATAGTTAATTTGTACTTAGTTTGGTTTGTCATTTCACCGTGAATAGACTTACGCCAGAACAACGCTTGCTAATTGTGTAAATTTATTTCGAAAATCGTGATTCAGTTCGCTTACTTAAACTTACCGTGCGCTACGTCCATTTTACGGTCGACATAATCGTCCATCCGAGCAAGTAATTCGAATAACCATGAATTATTTTTGCACCACGCATACTTTAATTGATAATACGTATCCACAGAGACATCGTACAGTTTGCACCGAAGAAGCTGTTGCTGCAGTGGAGAGTAGTATTGAGGAGGCCCGAATGAGTCGATTCACCGATGTGCACAGCAATAGTTCCATGATTTCTACATTGTTTGTTCTCCAATTGAATGACAGTAATGTAGAAGATCTGTGGTATCAACAAGATGACGTAACGTTTCACAATCAATTTATTGAATGAAACATTCGATGAGCGCTTAATTTCGCGTAATGGACCTGTGAATTGGCCTCCAAGATCGTGTGATTTAACAACTTTGGATTATTTGCTGTGAGGATATGTCAAGTCGCTAGTTTACGCTGATAAACCAGAGACGATAGACGACTTAAAAGCCAAAAATTATCGCGCTATTGACAATATACGGCCCCAGCTGCTCCAAAAAGTGATCGAAAATCAGACTTCCAGATTGCGCTTTACTCGAACCATCTGTGGCGCCACTTTCATTTAAACACTAATGGCATAAAATTATCTTTCCAATAAAGCCAATACCGTGGCCATTACCACGATTTTTATGTGTTTTATTTAATTTTATAGTTATGTACCTCTAAAAAAACATATTTTACATTTAACCTTGAATACCGCAGATAGCCTGTGAATTGGTGTAAATTTTGACGTATTTTATCATAATTAAAGTTAGTATGATACATTACATTAAAGTACCGGATTTTATACTAATCAGCGATAAATAAAACCCAACTTATTTAAAATGTATGTATGTGTACATAAAATCGAATGTAGCTAAGTCTAACTACTCTCTAATCCATTCAACCTTAGACTAATCCAACTAAATTTTGCAGTCACCCCCCGGGTTTACGTGTACTATATTATCAATTTCAAATATTTGTAATATGTTCATTCAAGATCAAAATAATATTTCCTTTATAATTATAAAATCCATCTTAATATACATAGTATAGTATTATCAATAACTTGATGGCCGTGGCTACTTCAAATAAATACCTCGCTTTGCATTAGGTTCACCAGTCATTGACCTCTAAGGTATGTAGATTCCTCTGGATTTCGTCTTACTGATGAAATTGTAGTCTACCGACACGTCTTACTTTATGATATTAGATGGAGTCATATGTTCGACCCATCGAGCCCATTTCAAGCTCATCTCAGAGCTGGTAATATTCGAGGTTATATTGGCGACCATCAGACTAAAGATTTGTGTAACCCTTTCATTTCAGTGAAGTATCAAATTCTTTTGAATGTATATATATATATTTTTTGTTCGGAAGATACATTTTTTATTAATATAGTAAATAAAGAAGTTTACTGTCAGATTTTTAAAAATTAGAACGTCGTAACTGCAGATCAGGTGAATTAAATTAATATTTTGTATATAGGTAGGTAATTATTATTTAATAACGATCGGTTTTCAAAATTAAAATGACGTGATGGTATTTTATTATTATGGAATAATTTCAAATATTAAATATTTGTCTTGTACTGTTAATTGTTTAGATATTTAAAATATTATATTACTGACAAAGTGGCGACGTTTTAAACAAACTGCATAGGGATCAGCTTTACGTTCTTTCCTAATTTGTTCATTCTTTACTCTGTCATAAATAAATTTGCCACATATTCGCCTAAGTGATCTCATTTCCACTGTATTCAGTCTACTTTCGTTCCTCTTCTGCCAGGTCCAGGCCTCACTTCCACACATCAGTGTCGATGCCAGGAATACATCGTGAGCCTCGGTTGACAAGTTCTAGGTATATCATAATTAGGATATTAAAATAAATTATATGTCTTCTTATGTTTCGGTATCGATATATCTCTATTTTTTTTTATGACGTCAACTATAAATCAGCTTACTGATCCTTGCTTTTCTGCAAAACGTCTGATAAATCGACTCTTTGCAGCAAGCATTACTCGATTCGGAATGTGAATTTTACAAAGGAAATAGATCCCGTTATCCTTTGTGACCCTTTATAAATGCATTTTCGACCGTCTCGCATCAAACGAGATTCGTATCTGAGAAATTGTTTCAGACTATTGATTTTGAAAAGAAATCAATCTATCTAGTGATTTTTTTGAAAATCAATTGTGATTTAGTGAGGTAAGCAGGTATGCATATAATAAAGAATATATTAAATACATTTTTTAAACTGTTTAAATATATTTACTATATTTTAATCTTCTCAATAAAACTTTGTATTACACACACGTATTTATTATTTACACTACTGCTTTACTAGAAAAACAAAAGAATTTAAATTCGGATAAAACACTAATAAGCAATATTACCTTTACCTAATACTTCACCTTTACTGTCCATATTCCTCTCTTCTCAAGCTCCGCTCCATAGCTCGAATCGACTACAATACTATATTTAGTTTAGTTATCACCCGATGATGAGAGGGACTGCACCTCTCGAAATTAATAGTGACAATAATCCAATGTGTGTGTAATGCAAAGTTTTGTTGAAAAAATTTAAATAATCATGTTACATCACCATTCACTTTATATTATAGGTATTAATTAAAACAAATTAGATAATTTACTTAAAAATATACGCAAAAAAAGCAAACTGTCGAAAAAGTAGTCACCACTGAGACTTGAACCTTTGATTTTATGATACCGGTAGACTCCCTTACCAACTACGTCATCATCATCAAAGTCTCTCATAACTGAAGATCGCAATCTCCGTGAACTATCGCCTTCTTGATTATATTCTCATTTTTTACTTTTCTCGGTATCCTGCATATCTGGCTGTTATTGCTTTTTCCTCTCGGTTGGTCCAACGGGTGAGAAATTACATCTAGCCTATCACAACATCACATATTTTCTTCTCACAAAACTAATCCACAACAAATGGTTGAGAGTCGATCCTTCCTGTCTTCCATTAGAATAAAGACATTTGTGCGTCTCGCCGATCATAGAATGTGCAGCATATTATGTCTCCAGCACCCACAATTAAGGTATCCATTTCTTTAGTTCATAAATCTACATCAAATAGAAGAATTTAATGTACAAGAAACTACACAAGTCTGACCTTAGAAGGAATAGATCACCGGATCCCCCGAAACGATGACCTATTAAGAAATAAAAGAAATCTTTGACTTTTCCGCGAAATTATTAGGGTGTGAATCTCTCGCTGGGGGTTGCTGGGATGAACAATGCCGGGAAGAGCGGTGACTAGAAAGACCTAACGAAGCATTCCACTAACTCTCCCTCGCGACTCTCTTGCGACCTGGACAGGGACGTCTGCGTTCCCCTTTTGGTTGTGCATGATTTCTATAGCTTCTCTTTGGCTGCCTTCTGAATTTAATTAGATAACTAGTCTCACGTGAAATTGTATAGGTATGGCTCTGATACCAACCTCTGGAAGCCAAACTATGATGGTATAAAGATGTTAATAACTGAATGTAATAAAAAAAAGTAATATTGATCAATTATAATAATAAATAAAATGAAAAAAAAAGTTAAAATGAAGGAAAACCATAAGGTTTTAGAACCTAACAGCTCTAACTTTAAAATAAGTCCTAAGCCAAGCTTTTAATCTTTTGTAAAATATTGAATGCGTTGCTTTGTTGAGTGGAATTGAAACGAGAGTAAATAACTCTCAAAACGATTCCGGGATAGGATAGGATCCTTTGGGGTTTCCTTCATAAGCCTGACCCTGGTTATTTAGTATTTATCGCGATCTTTTTATATCTTGTCAAGTCTGGACAGAAAATTTCAAGCCATACCCATGCGTCGTTTGATTTCTGATTTGCAGTTACAATTATAGACCCAAAATGAACAAAGTACTTGACAACGTGTTAAGTAATATTAGATTTGTTTTTTTTTTGTTTACCTCAAGATTACATTTTTTGCTTCTCTTCAATGTGACTGAATAGTGCGACCATTTCTTCTTCTGATGTAGCTATTAAAATTGAATCTTTCTCGTACCTAAGATTAAAAATCTTTATACAATCAATTTTTACTGCACCATTCCAATTTTTGAGTGCATTTCTTTCGTTTCGAGATATTTAAAGGTTTGCGTTTAAAAAGATTAAATAAAACATATTTTTATATTACACAATACAATAATTCAAAATTTACTTAGTTTACTGAATTTATAATTTATTACGACACATAAATGTTGCATGTTGCTTATAAATAAATAAATTAAAATAAGGTTGAAATAACTCATTCTATTTTCAAAATAAATCCCGTTGAACATCGTAAGAACACACTGAATATAACTTCACAATTGTTACAATTTGCATCATATTATATATATTTAAAACAATGTGACGCGAAATAATTGATAAACTCATTTTTTTCAATTTTTAACTTAAATCACATATGTTAAAAATGTCAAACAAAAAATTATAAATATACTAGAAAATACACACTTCAATCTGACTCCTTTTTAAAAGGGGTGGAGTTGAATTTAACCATGGCGGTATTGACATGTATAGATTGCGAATGAAATGCACAAGGCGTTCTGTGACTCCCATCTTACAAATTTTCACATTTCAGTCAAAAGGGTTCTTCTAGTTGAGAAAGTACAACATAGTAAACAAAAAATCGTCGTCTTATTTTAATATATGTACTTAGGTATCTTATTTAAATTATCAAGTAATTACGTTCTGAAAAACAGCAACCACATAAATATAAGTGATTTTATTTTTTATTTTTTTAAACACAATTTACATTCATATAAGATAAACCTTTCACAGTCTTCAATGTTCAATTATTTTTACACAAGATTGAAATCATCACTTATATAGGTAACTGCTATGAACAATGACTTTGAAATGACACTTTTTCTTTAACCCTTCCCAAACCATGCAGTAACACAGGTCTACCGCTCTATTAAGTCTGTAATATTTTGCGAAGTATACGTAACATACACTTCATATTTTAGTTAATTTGAAGGAAAATATTTACGCTTAGAAATAACTAGCGAAAAATCAATTATGTAAGGCGAATCCTACAAAAATAATTATTTTTAATTCATTTCGTTGTAAAATAAATACGTTTACAACAATACCATTTGTGGCAAGACAGAAAGAAATCACACATTGATTTCACAGTGAAAACAATAACAAACATACGAATATAATGGTGTCTTTTTCTCACAAATTAAATGAAGATAGATAAAAAGGAAGGTTGTATTATATAATGTAACCTCCTATACAGAACTTGATGATTAGTTCGAATTATAATATTACATATTTTTTAAATATTCAATGCTAATACTTAAAGTAAATTTATGGCATTAACCATTTTTTCACATTTTAAATGCTAATAGAACTCTAATTTCTTACGGTAACACGAGTTGACAGCATGGCTGCGTACGAGTATTTTATATCACGGTATGGTAAAGGTTAACCAGGAGATATCTTGCATCGCGTCTCCCCTGTAGCATTAATACTCTTTCCATCACTCTCCTTTTTCGCCTATCATAAAATCGACGAGAAAATTTAATGGTTTTTCGAAAACTATTTTATTTTAAAAATTAATTAAATTAAAAATCAAAATTATTTTTTATATTAAAATAAATTTCGCATTTTTTATTCCGACTATAACGTTTTATAGTTAAAAAGTGTTCAAGTAGTTAGTTACTTATTTATAGTGTCGATCAACGATATTCTATATTCAAAATAATTATGACAGATTTGATGTCTGCTTTTGTCTTAAATTACTATTTGAAATATTATAATTGTATTTATAGTTTCATTATTTTTGATGCTCGGATGGAAATGGGGAAAAATATAAAGCTAGCATATTTATTATATACCGGACCCATGTTTGAAATTTAAATATAATATATTTAATTCATATTAATTTTCTCAGAACACAACTAGTTATTTGGCTCGCGAATTTATAAAAGCCATGTTTTACGAATACAGACAAAATAAAATTTTAAAATATGTACACAATTTTTACGTTTTTTAAGGGTACTGTTACCAGAGATCGAGTAAAATAATATTACAATGAATTTCGCCTAAGCCAACTAAATTTCGGGCTCGAATTTTGGCGCGCTAATTTGCGTAATTATACAACAAGTTGTAAATATGGCGCCGACGGGTACCGGAAGCTGCCAGCGCCTTCGGGCCGGGCGGCCGGCGGGGAAACTACAGCCTGCTTCCGTCCAGGTTTATTGCCGCGACCCCGTGACCTGCTCCCGACTGTGCGGGCTCTAACCACTTACTTCCTAGACATCATAAATTTGTTAATTTGTGTTTTTCAGCAGGTGGTAAGCTAAGGGATGTGAATGCCGTGAGTAATGTTGTAGATTTATTGAAGATATACTTATTTTATTATTGTTTCATTTTATTTTAACTTAAGGTCACTACAATGTGCCTTAAATTTTTATTTATTTTATTTCTTAGACACATAATATAAAGGGCGTTTAGCAGAAAATTATCAAGTTTAATATTATATAAATTAAAAAACTACAATGTCATTCTCATATTTTATTTATACAAAATGGAGTTTAACGATGCGTATTTAACGTTTTATAAATAATATCGTCTAAATACCATCCATTTCTCTCATGACACTCTTGCAATAGGACTCTTAAATTTGCGAACACGCGAGAGCAAAGCGTTGATTCAATAGTAGCAATTTCACGACGGATATTTTCTTGTAGAGCCTGAGTTGTTCAAGGATTGTTGCTGTAAACTCTCGTTTTAAGGTATCTCCACAAAAAAAGTCGCACGGTGTAAAGTTCGGTGACCGAGGTGCCCAGGATATGTTTTCGTACTTGCTGATTAATTTATTGGGAAAAATTCCTCTCAGCTTCTCCATTAAAACTCTAACTGTGTGTGGAGTGGCCCCGCCCCGTCTTGCTGAAATTGTGTTCTGTTGTTGAACCCGGGAAACAACTGCAGTTGCGGTACCAAAAACTCGTCGATCATTCGGCAATACACGTCAGCACTTGTATTATTTAGGCGTATTCTAGTATAATGTGTTAAAAATATTTTACAGATAAAGAATATGACTTTAAATTATTAAAAAAATAATAATTCTCATTGTGACATATATGCTGTTTCAGGGAAAATGAATTATCAAATTTAGTCCATAGACGATGTAGTGGTACTCGAAGCAATTAATTTCCCTGAAACAGCATATATATCACAATGAGAATCTAATTAGTGTAGTGGTAATCGAAGTGTTTCCACATATCAAACATATATAAAACTTTAAATTTTTTTATATATATGGAGATTGATGGGTGAGAATGGTGTACGTTATATTTATATAAAGTGACCACTTAAGCCAGACGACGACCACAGGTCATAAGCCCTGTAATTACCCATACTTCCGTATATTTTTTATTAAATATTAAAAATAGCCACGTCTCTATGAGATATCTATTATTTATTTAATAACAGTGCCTTTGTAGGTAAAAATCCAGTAATTGTGTGTTCTTGGACATATTGTTATAAAAATAGTATTGAATATGTCTATTACATGGAAGTGAAATAATTAATAATTATAATAATCCAAGGATCTTGTGTGGAATAAAATAGATTGCAGGTCTTCGAAAACATAATCTTGCGCAAGATTTAGATAGGTGGATAATATCAAGACAGACCTGCAAGAGGTAGGTTAAGGGGATGGATCGCGCACCACAGCGATTGCGGTCATGGACTTCCAAATTTCATGAAACCGTTGAAGAACTATGAAAGTTAGTAGCTGACTAGCAATAATTGCATTATAGCCAACAGTTAGTCATCGTCTTTTTCTTATTTTTCTTCTTGTGCCCTATCAGTTCATTGGACGTTGGCTATCATCACTTTATTTACTGCGGTCCGCTGCAGCTTTACAGTAGACTGACCAAACCATTGCCTCAGGTTCTCCAACCTGGAACTGTTCAGGCTCTTTGTGAGAATGTGGGTCTCTAGGTAGAAAATCTTGGATCGACCTGCAGTGGCAGGTGACCGATTGACCTGCCAGTCGGACCCCTTAGTGTGCTGTTTCCTTGATGATATCTACCGGTAGTGATGCTCGGGTAGAGAATCAACTTCATTTTTTTGTTCCCGTCTTTTCTGCCGTGAGGGAGTGTTTTGTGTACTCCCTTAGTTGTCCCTGTGTCCCCCGGCGCCAGCGTGCTATTACTGTATCTGAATTATTTTGTGCATTATATATTTCACAGAGGTCATAAATGTCGTGTGGGATGTTTTGGTTAACGGCCGTGCGTTACACAGTAGTCTGTTTAGCATAAAAAATGTCAATCTGGGGGTGATTGAGTAGGACCGATATAGTAGCATTTGCTTATAAAACGGTTAGCGGTGGGTCTTCTCAATAGCCATGATGTTCTCCTTCTTCTAGGGCCCTGACATTCAGCAATCTTTGCCTGCGTTATGAGGTGCAAAATCTCGTACTTATCCAGATCACGTGACCGAGATATTGAAGTTTTTGAATTTGTATTGTTCTAAATACTTATTTTAGTTTATTCATCTGAACCATAACATCAACCGCAACTCTATTCACCCAGTTTATTTTAAGCATTTTTCTGTAGATCCACACCTCAAACGCTTCAAGTCGCCTTACCATTTCTTCGGTACATGTCCATGCTTCCGTTCTATTAAATAGTTGTCTTGTATTAATTCACCAAACATCCGAAAATAATCAAAGAATTTCTAACAATAACCAGAAATAATTGCAACTGAAAACCACGTAAGACAATTTTTAATTCCAAAGTCGCTCATTTTGTTACTTAACAAGCTTAGAATGGAAAAGTTTTCCTAATTCCCTCCCAAAAGTTTTCCGCAACACAATCATTCTATCAAAAAGAAAATTACCGGGATTCAGTAACGCTTAGTATTTCTAAAAGAACTATTACAGTAGCTCCTCTTTATTCCAGAAGATATGTTGGCTTAAGTACTGGAAATAAAATTCTATCGGGGCCTCTTTTCAACGGGTCATTATGAGGGGAAAAGTCGGTAATGTTGCGGCTCCTGTGAATAATAAAATACTTAGGGATGTTGAAATCAAGGTTTGGTGAAATCATTTACAGTGCCTTTAAAATCTTTGTACTGTATTCTAATCTAATAATATATATTATATAATTACGTATTGTTAATAATTATTTTTCGTTGTTTCTACAAATTTGATAAGATAAAATCAAAATTTACTTATCTATCTTATTAAAATTTGCCTATCTAGGTTAAATATTCAAATTTTGGTTGATTTAAAAAAATTGAACATCCAGAGAGCAATATTCTTACACATGAATAAAAAAATTTTTTTTTCCCGGTAGCGACAACAATATTTTTTCTATAAATTGATTTTATATATATAAAATCAATTTATAGAAATTTCTTATTAAGGAGAACACATTCTTATTGTGGAGTTATAATTATTCAAAACATAGGTCTGTGATATTTTAAATACTAATTAAATGTATTAATTAGAAAGATATACATATAAAATCAATATAATCTAAAAATATTGTTGTTGCGCTACCGGGATTCGAACCTGGATCTCTTTTCCAGTCCGGGGAAGGTGCATTACCAATAATAATTAAAACTTCACAATAAGCATGTGTTCTCGTTAATAATATATAAGCTGTATCAGTGTACAAAATTAAATAAAAAATAATTCTTAATTCTGGCGTCTGCTATCGGTTTACTCAAAGGTATTTGAGATTCCGTGTAGATGGCTTTCAAATAATGGAACGATAGATTTATAAATTTGTAAAAGTGTAACATATAGATTCGAAAATTTGTCGTCAAAAATACTGCCGTTGTAGTATAGTTGGTAATGTACCTTCCCCAGATTGGAAAGAGATCCAGGTTCGAATCCTGGTATTTTTCAATAAAATTGATTTTATATGTATATCTTAATAATTAATATATCTTTCTAATTAAAACATTTAATTTGTATTATAAAAAAAATCGCTTAGGTGGTTGGACCATATGGATAGGATGAATGGGAAGAGAACAGTAAGAAAGATATATGGCGTAAGTTTTGATGGCACCAGTAATAGAGAACGTCCGCACATCCTGACCTAATCAAGTAAACTAGATACTGGAAGATGGTTCTGTTAAAAGCCACAATAATCGACGAGCTCCCATGAGAAGATATATAAATGTATGGTACTCTATCCTCTCTGCCTAGTCTCGCGACAAAATGGTGTGATGGTAAGTTAGTTAGTTTAGATATATAAGAGAATTTTATTAAAGTAAGATTGCCATTCAGGAAGAAGGCCAAATCTCAGAAATCAATGACGTATAATGCGATGAAGATTTTCAATGAAATTTCATGATAACATTGGAAAGGAAGATAAATTATATAAATTAAAATGTATACTTTGTGTATATATGTGGAAATAAGTTATAGTTAGGTTTTGAAAAAGGGAGATATTATTATTAAAATTTTTATATTAGAGCATATATATATACATTTCTTAATCTATTGCATACATAAATTCAGTCTAAAAAGTGTTAGACGATTTAGACTAGCCATTATTTAAAATGTGATATACATTTATATTTATCTAGATACCTGATCGGGTGGCACAAAAAATGTGTACACAGTTTTATACTGCATTTTAATGCGAGCCCATTATGAAATAATCCATTTGATAATGAGTAAAGGTGGGAGTTGATTTTGATATGATGGTATATTTTAAAAAAACTCTGCTGAACAAATAGATGTTTGCTATTCCACCGGCGTTATCCAACAGTGGCTGGACCAGAATGGTCATCGGTTTGAACATTTGCGAAAAATAATAAAAATATTATTTTCATTTTAAATTTGATTTATAAAACTTAAATATTGTTTTAAAAACATTATATGTATAACCTATCAAAGTATGTATCCATTTTTTAGATATATATCTTAATTTTAAATTGCTTGTGGTGAGATTTTATTAAGTAATTATTTATTTCAAATACTATTCTAAAAGTATTTTTTAATATTTTGTTTTAGTACTCATTAAGTAGAATTTCAACAAATGTTTGCCACTCGTCTGGCATTCGCAATTAAATAAAACACACTAGGAGAAACTCAATGTCCTGCCAAAAGAAATATAAATATATATACAAAACACGTATCGCAGCTTCGGAATTTTAAAGTCACGTTTGAGTGGTCCCTTCTGAATTCCTCGGACAATTAGGGTTTACTTACAGAAGTCGGCTACACATTATTGAAATTCTATTTGGAGCCCTTATTCCGCCAAAATAATAAAGAACACTCTAAAAAGGGTACTTTCATTAGAAATGGTAGTCGAGTAATTACAGCACTCGTCGCAAAAAAAGGGAATTGAAAAACGCTATATATAAAAAAAAAAGGTTTCGTATTTACGTATGTTAATTAACCCGGCATTACCCTTGTTAAATATTACTGAAGTATTTTCCCGCGTGAGAGCCTTATACCACAGAAGAAATATGCGAACCTTGACAGCGGTTTGGTTTTGTAGTTTGTACGCAAACTCAACTGTATTGAAAATTAAGTAACGTGTGAATTAAGACAATTAGCTTGCTACGCGATCTGTGACTGGTTGTTTTGGTTTTTTATTTTATTTATATAGATAAAGACTTCACCACCACGCATCGGATAGTGGACGGTGTAAATTTAATTTACTCTAATAAAATCTGAATGCTTCATTAAGTTAAACTAATGCCAGCTTTTAAACCAGTTTCAAGAATGTGTTGGGACAATTCACTGTGTAATGTCTGGATAGAGGGTATCAGATATTAGTTGCAACCACATGATCATTTCATTTCACCAATAAAACCTCAACCCATTGAATAGATGAGTACGGTGAATTAATTATTGATTGCTTTAGTTTCAAATAAAAATAATATTAGTTCCTAATGGGTACATTTTGCAAATATCGAAGTACCGCGGTCATATCCAAAGTAACCAAGGTCAGATGTATGCAGTTTTTGGTGCACTCAATATATCCATATGGTGTGGAATCATGGACTCTGATGGCAAGAGAGAAAAGGCGGATTGATACCTTTGAGATGTGATACTGGAGACACATATTGCGCATACTTTCTGCAGGACCTGAACATCAAGACGAAATCGAGAAGATAGCTTGTTGTGGTGAGCCACCTCGAAGAACGGAGAGAAAGGGAAAGATCCTCTAACCGTAGTACCGACCAACTGTCTCAAAAGTTATATAGTGAACATAGTCAAAAGGGCGAGAGTTGATTGAGATCGCGATCGTGTACAATGAGTGATGATGATGATATTTTTCCAAAAGATCTCATTTCTATCGCTTCAAGTCTTTGATCTATTAATATTAATATTGCGATTTTTTTACCTTACCCTTTTTACTTGTTTACATTTTTTGTAGCTAAAGCTCCACCGTCATGGCAATAAATTGATTGCAACGGTCACAATATTGTCACTGACTCATCATTCGGCTCATCACTGCGATAAATTAAGGCCATACGAGGGCTGGACGATAAAGAACCTTCTAATCGGTCGTTACATCGGCACGTAACGGATCGCCCGTTAGCCGTAACGGTCGCCGTTATTAACCGTAACGGGGGGGATTCGTTAGCGACGTCTCGCCCGTTATGCGGCGTCGGTCACGTAAGAGTTTAATAAATATTGACGTATTTAGTAGCAACGCACGGAAGCGAGAAGCGAAGAAATGAAATGTAACGACTGCAGGGTCGCCTCCCCCAGAGGGTTAGGGATAATGATTTTGTTAGTGGAAGGAAATAGGATGGTTACAGATTTTCCTGAATTGTTGGAATAAGTGTGAAGGTTTTATTTAATTTTAGTAGTTTTATATCCAGAATTTAACACAACTCATATTCTCTGTATTATTCTGAATATTTTTGTATTATTGCTTTTCTGCATTAAATAATTATTCTTCGTCTTTAGCGGCTTCGTCAACTCGAAAGTCTATTATTCACTGAGGTATATTAGTCACTGAGGTATATTAGTCACCAAAGTATATTAGTCACAAAAATCTATTAGTCACTATAGTGCGCTATCTATCCTTTGATGTCGCCGTCACAGTCATCTGCTGCGCTCTCGCCTACCACTTTCAAGCAATATTCCCTCTAAGTTTTGATCACGGTATGCGCATAATTTTTTTTTTTTTGAACTTTTAGAACCAGTGCTATTATTTGTACCCTGGGTGTGAAAATAAAAAAAAACATTACCTTACAAGTATACCTAAAGCTACTTACCGGTTGGGTAATGTTAGTATCTTGTAACTCTATCGGCGTAAACTAAAGATCTCCTGGGTTAACCGCATTACTAATAAGACGCATAAATAAGTCAAGAGAACTAAAAACAACTATCAAGAAAGGCTGTATATTTCTGACAAATTCATCGCTGTGAAAAATATGGTATTTTACAATTCACCATGCATGATAAGATATAAAACAGCAGAATAGTGTAGGTAGAAAGATATTATCTCGGCTGTGTTACTTCAGAAAGTGGTTCATTGTCAAAAATATTGCTAATCTTATACAGGATAAAGCAACATGGTCACCAACCTTCGATAAAACGCGGCACATGAAGAAGAAGTTTTGTTAAAAATTGTGTGAGCGCTATATTTTTTTACGTGCGCTATGATGTCAATCGTGTGCACATGCACACCCGCACATCTTAGAGGGAGCATTGCTTACAGGTCAGTCTTGACATTACTCATCGTGGTCTGCGCCTCTATCTTAATCCTGCTAGAGAGTTTTGCGAGTGTTACGGGGCTCATCCATACTTACTGTGTGTCCCACCCATTGCAACCTCCATGCTTTCACCTTCCTAAGAATATCTGGGACTACAGTTCCCAAAGTTTCAATTTGTTTGACTTTGCCCGTTCTCCGGCTGGAGTACCATAGATTGGGTCGTAAATCTTATGCAAAACTTTATTTTCAAAGACTAGTTTCTTGTGTCAATGTAAAATAATGAATGCATTTAAATGCTAATTAATATCTAAAATAATATATTACATACGTTAAAAATTTATAAATAGACTCATATACCAATGATTAAAATTACCAATAAACAATCATATAAATTTTTCTTCTTTTTGATTTGATATTTTTCCTCAAATAAAACAAATGAATTAAGCCCAATTCAAGTGTTATCAAACTTTTCTACAATCTAAATTGTAATTGTAACAGAATTTTTAATATGTAATTTTCTAAGTATTACATATATAATGAAAAGATTTTCTTATCAACATTTTTCAAATACCTATTTTAAATCTATATATTCATGTCAATAAGTCTTAATGTCATCATCATCATCACTCATTGTCAATCACTGTTGAATATCCTCCCCATGATTCGCCATGTCACACCCGCTGCTTCAAAACTGTTGTCTACCCAACGTGACTTAAAGCGTTTTTGGCTCATTTTAAAACTAGTGGATACCATTCCAGAGTAATATTTTTCCATCGAATATTAATGCGATGAAATCCTTCACCTTGGTCTGCATTCTCAAACCCATTTGTTTCTCTTTTTCCATTTCTGTCTCTTGTATTAATTAATACCCAGCATATTCCTATTCATATCACGCTTCTGAGTTAGCCGAATATTATTAGGCAACTAACTCATAAATAAATAAATATTTTTATATAATATTTTTTTTATCATAATAATCACAATGTTACTAATACATTGTTTTCTCATGATGTAATTAAATCTTTCTGCTTTTCAATTAGTATATTTAATATTAATAATTTTTAGTTTGCGGCGTAAAAATTAAATCACTAATATTGATAAGAGTTTATTATTAATTTTAATATTTAATTATTATTTTTGAATATACAGATTATTATCAACAGGCCGTTAATGACAATTAATTAGTGACCATTAAGTTACAACGTAAATATATTTTTAGACAACTAGGGGAATAAAATGTTAGAGAATATTTTTTTATCGTTGTAATATATTAAATTAGTTAAATACATGTTAATAGCTTATGTTAACCGTATCATAAGCGTCTGGAAAGATGTTTATTTTTTTAATTTATAAAAGACGCCTTGGTGAACTGTCACACAGGCGTCTTGAGTTTGATCCTTGACACACACGCGCGCACCTGTGCACGCTCACACTTGCACACATACGTACGCACATACTTTAAATCGCCGCTAATAAAAACATTCGCCCCGTGGAGGCCGACTCGTCCTAACGATCGTTAGTGTAACGACCGGCCCGTTACTCCGCCGTTACCCCCCGAGCCGTTAGGCCGTTAGCCGTTATAAGGCGGGGTGATTATTGTAGAGGTGGCCGAGGTGCTGGAAAGGTGGTCGGAGTGAAGGTCGTTTACTCCTGGATCTAGACAATGAAGTCCTTAATATTATGCGGATATTCGGTGCTTACCTACTTACATATTCAGCTATCGTCACCAACCTTTATTTATTTGCACGTACCAGCGCTTCACGACCATCCACACACGTCGTTGCTTATCCTCGTAGCGGTGAAGTAGGCAGACGTGAAAGCGGATTAAATATTATACTGACACATATTTTCTTCTTCCTGTGTTCAAAGTTTAAACCTTCAAAATGTGTTCTAGTGACCTTCTTTAAATTTCCTTTTTGTATGAGTCTTATACGTAATAAAAATTTTATACGTAATAAATAGTTTTATACGTAATAAAACATATATTATTAATCGACAACTAATTGCAAAGTCAGCTGAAGTCAGAAATAATAGAGTCATTTCTTATTTTATATATGATTTTCATTTTAAATAATTAGATAAATAAACAGTACCTACATGTTTAATAATGATAATAATCAACTAAATGTCATAATACATAAAAATCTATGAAGTTTCTTCGGAGCTGAAAAAAGTAAAAATATTATACAAACTAACAAATTAAAAATTAGTACATCGGTCATATCAAATTTATAAATAAGAAGTGTTTTAACACTGCATAAAGTGGAAAGGGTGGGGAGGGGAAGTAAAAGGGATGCAGTTAAAACATAATATACGCATACATACATACAGACACGCATGCATATAAAATGTATTTCAATAATAATTAATGAGTTGGCTTAATATAATTTTGAAGGGTAGCAATTTATCATGGAGTTAAAGGAATTTTGACATAGAGCGGGTTAAAAAACATTTTTTTAAATAATTAGTTCTGCCAAAATGCGGATAAAATAAATCGTTTGAACCCGCTGGATGTGTGGAACAATATTTGCTTTAATAAATAGGGTGAATTAATCAAGTTATTTAAAATAAAATTGTATGAAGATAGCATTGATCTTGTGCGTTTCTTCAATTCAATGGAAAAGGGATTTTATGGATATATTACACACATATTTTTAATACAATTGTTTTCTTTTATAGCTTTTACACATTGTGTTAATTTATTAACATTCAAACTTAGATCTTTTTGATGTAAATTATGCATTGGTTAGTTGCAAAGTGAGCTGTTTTTGCATTTTGCAGTTGCAGCTGCCGCTATTTTTTTATATTAAAAATAGTAGTCATTTATAGTCAGAAACCAGCTTGTTTTTGAATGAAAATATATTTTTCTATATTTTAAATCAGATCGTAGGGATAATAATAAGTGCATTAATAAATATACATATTGTTTTTCAATTTTCCATCAGTATTTCATTATTGTTTTTCAAATAAAAAAATATTGGGGTTGCTGAGATTACAACCAGTACCCTCAAATTCAAAACACTTGTTAAAAATCCAAGTAAATCAAAATAGAGTCAACAAAAACTAATCTCATATTCATGAATTGATTGGACTGATTCTCATTATTTTTAAAACGATGCGCTATGTCAGGAATATATCAAATAAATAACGGATACACGGTAACACACTCAAATGTAATAGTACCTATTGGAATACAGAAACATTAATATTTGACAGATAATAGTTTTTCGAATTAGGTATTTAAATAGAAAACTTACACAACATCTACGCTTGCAATATTGTGATAATAATAACATATTTTCAGAATAGACTGTAGAGTGTATTCTGGGTAATTTTCTGACAATGATGAAGGTTCTATTTTTTCAGTAGATTAAGTTTGAGGTTTCAAATTCAATTCATACGACCTGGCTTTATGATTCCTGTACCTACCTGCTAGGCTGCCTGCGGCCCTAGACACCCGGTCGCGATACTAATGAATTTTCGAGCGTTTTCTAAGCTTTTCGCACCGCCTCTCGGGCTGTCAAAGTGCTTCTACATTCCACAAAGACTTTCTATTTTAAATATTTAAACTTGACTCGTTATTATTCATTGTAACAGATTTTTATATTGTATTTATTGAAACACAGTGTGATTTAAAAAAAATATTTATGTTGTCTTTGAAATAACATAAATATTATTGGTTATGTAGTCCTAAGAAAAGAAAGACATGTATTTTATTAATTTTACACAAAGAAAACCATATTTTACAACGTAACCCAGCTAACCTCAATAAATCACGACACATATAGTGGTAGGCTGTGTAGGTGATCCTGTGAAAGGAGGCACTATTTAAAAAATAGTTCATGTCACTGAAATGATTCAATAACTTTTTTTTTCTGAAATAACTAAGAACCCGGGTTCTATATTTTTTCCAGTAGACTACTCTTCCGAAAGAACTAGGTTTATCAGTTTTTATCACATTCGGTTGCAGTTTTTTTCAGGAAAATATTGTGTTTTGCATTATTTTTCAATGATAATACGGACACGTGATACTTTTTTCTATGTATACCTAAAATACTTATATACATATAAAGTATAATTTTTACAGGAACTGGTATTAGAATCCGGAATGACAATAATTTTATGCACCCTCAAATAATAATGATCTTGAATAATATATAACCTATATTATATAAAATATTTTCTAATACGTAATATAAATACGTTTTTTATGTTCTGAATGATATGTTCCGAAGAACCACAACTTTGGCAGTCCAAATAGCGGATAAAACAAAAAATAAGTTTACGAAAAACATCGACAAGATCGCTAAGCAGAATTGGGACTATGATGATCATGTAGCGAAGCTTACGAATGAGATAAGCACCTGGAGAATCAATCATTAGCATCTGCCGCTGGGCAAAACAAGCATACAGCATCCACAAATGCACGTTGGGCTGAAGAAAAATGAAAGAGACATGATTCGGTGACAGTCAAAAATGGGTGCAAAGTAGCTGATGATGAAGAAGAAGAAAAAATACACGCCCAGCTACTAATTCATGAGTCTTCTGTCCATTCTATAAATAAAAGATCATAATATTTTTAATAAACTTTACATTGTGATTTTTAATAATTTTAATGTAAATTATTTTATCTTTGTTTTTAGCTACTTTATGAGTTCAATTTAATACACCAAATTACTACATAAAGTGGTTAAAAACAAAGTTAAAATAATTTATATTAAAATGATCATACCTTTTAAATAACTCGTGTAACGCTTTTAACATCTCTTTCATATCTTATAAAGGATTATTAATAAACAAATTAGAAACCGTTTAACTCAGTTTGAAAATAGTAAGAATAGTGATGTAGTTCATATCTCTATTTTTTTCAATTTAAAAAAAAATTAATCAGTAATATCACGTTCCTTAATACTTCACACCTACTTTCCATTAACGAGCGAAAAAACTACTCCCCTCTTTTCATGCTTAGTAACTGTTGCGTATAAGCATAGATGCCAGAAGAAGTCTGGATATACGGAAGGAGTTTGGCACTCGCCACAATCCGATTCTGCAGTCACCTCCAAAATGTGAACTGTATGTTTAAATCACTAATTTCGTCTTAGGTTTCTTTAGACGATACTGTCACAAGTACTTTCAATTCACGTATAACCGCACCGGTTCAAGGTCGCCAGTTGACTGATTCGTCGGGAGGGGAACGGGAAGGGGGGACGGGAAGGCATATATGTCGCAAACAGTAACTCTCAAAACTATACTAGTGGCAAGATATCTTATCATATGTTTGGTACAAAATTTAGATAAGTGAAATTTTCAGTTTTCCTCACAATATTTTTAAAAAAGTACTCGCATTAAACTGATTCATATTCTCAGTCACTTATTTATCTTATTGCTCATTTTTTTAATACTACTAAAACTTTTCCGTTTTGTTTAGATCCGGTTCTGAGTTTGAAATACAACCAGTGCCGAACTTGTAAAAATGTATTATTGGAAAGACTGCGCATAGGTGGACGGGGCGAGCGCGCGTAGATTTGTTACAACATTAATTCCGCTGGAAATAGCAATATCCCTGTAATACTTTAAGTTAGTTAAGTACCGAAGAAATTATATCAATTTAGGTACATTTTGAATTAACCCCAATGGACGGTTGGTAAACTTTTGTTTCAGTAAAGAAGAACTACTAGGAAATCAATACTGTACAATAATGTGGATTATTAACAATGGGGTGATTTATCATGGTAGTAGTTTTATTACATTTTTGTACTGCTTAAAGTATTGATTTAGTAGATAGAAATTTTCACTTTTGAAGAAATTTTCAACTAAATATTTTATATTGAATCACGTCAACTACTCTCTTCGAGGCTATGTAAATTTTCTTTATATTGCCCTAAAGAGAAAGACATTTTCTTCGAAAACCACCATCAAAATAAAAAATACCAAAAACCAAAAATCAAAAATGATCTCTCAATGAAACTTCTAAAAAGATATATGATATAGATCTAAAAAGGTATGTGTGTACTGAATGCGTTATACTAATCTGTAGGCAAAACATATGAGTTGATGATCCATAAATCGCTTCGGGCCGAAATCTTCTAGAGAAATGTCACCGTTGAATACAATTTTAATTTCTGTTAGTGTTATTTCATATACGTCCTTTTTGTAAGTTGTATTATATATTTATTTATTTGGTGGACATACAAACGGTAGGTATTGTAATTATTATTTTTTTAACTAGGTGTACACATAGCTTGAGCCAAAATGTTAAATGTAGTATAAGTGTCACCGGTTTTGTTTTGTCTTATTCCTTAGCTCATTTCCATTTTAGTCTACACCTAATCCCCAACTCGACTAGTTCCTTTTTATATGTGTGAAATTTGATTTTCGAAAGGAGGTGGTGTTCTCACTCGTTCATTCGTTGGATCCAGTGGAATAACAGAAAATTTGTGTTTGTGGAATTCAGTGAACAGTATGCGTTGGATTCATCAGAATCGCAGCCGTTCAAGTTTTTGGGGTGAACTTCAGGATAAGCCGGTGACAGCGTTATCATCAAGTGAATCGAGCTATCTTGGGGTTTGCTATCGAAGGATTCCCTTACCTTCATTCCATATTTCCCTCATATTCTATTCCATTCTCTCACACTAAGGTAATGGTTAAAATAATTGCATGATGATCGGTTTTCCAGATTAAAAAATCTTGTTATTTTTCTTAATGTTTCATTCGTATTAGATATTGAGAAGTGTTTTATATATATATACGGTTTTAGTTAATTTGATATCTGACGAAGGAAATGATATTTTCTGAAACCGGTTGGTATATTAAAATAACTCATTAAGTGGTTAAAAACAAAGTAAAATAATCAATTTTAAAACTAACACGAACCACATAGTTCAATTTGCATATATTAATAATATCATTAATCTTTTTCTCGAATGGGTACCTCAACACTATTTAGAATATCACATACCTGAATATGAAATGAAATAAATTATTATATTTAATTATTACCTTCTTCTCTGCACGCCGTCTCTTGACGGAGGTTGGCAATACTACTGGCAATCTTCCTGTTTGATGCTGTGGAGTGAAATAAATCAATGGAACTGCACCCGAACCATTGTCTTAAATTTTTCAGCCAGGAATTCCCTCTTCCGCCTGACTTTTTTTTCACAGATATTCTCCTATAGATTGCAGTTTTCTGTACATATTACATTTAATTTTTTTTCTCTTTATTGTGAATATAATTTTACGATGTTTGATCTTAAAATTTATATATTAATCATTTGTGTCAGTCCAGGGTACCCACGTGTATACCCAATTGTCCACGACTTTTATTCAATCGTTTTCATAGCCGAATTATTCCACATATAAACATTAATAAAATACGACATCAAACAATTCTTACAACACTTTTTTCAATTTTGTTATTCAGATTTTATATCGTGATCTTATTTCTATATTGCCAAATAGCTAAGTATTTCAATTGCGATACCATATCAATGGATTCATTCTCAATGACTAGATTAGCAACTGTAATTTCTTCGTTTTGGTTTTCTCCGAGCATGGTTAATGTCTGAACCGCTGAATACATTTTTATTGTAAAGTTGTAAGTTATTTTAAAATATTGTATCAAAGTGTCCAAAATTTGATAAAAGTGAATTATTAATTCTGGCGTCACCTGTCGCATTACTCAACGGTATTTGAGATTTCGTAAAAATAAAGAAGATGTCTTTCAAATAATTGAACGATAGATGTATTAATTTTAAATGTGAACCATATAGGTACGAAAATTTGTCGTCAAAAGTACTGTCGCTGTATCATAGTTGGATAATGCACCTTCCCCAGTTTGTAAAGAGATCCAGGTTCGAATCCCGATAGCGCAACAACAATATTTTTCGATAAAATTGATTTAATATGTATATTTTTCTAATTAATACATTTAATTTGTATAGTGTTAAATAATGGTAGCCACAGAATATCGCATTGTCTAACAGCTTAACTTAAGCTTTGGTATTTTTTCTTAGTCTACGGTCCACTCAGTATATTCAGACTAGAAATAACCCATCAAGATTGGGTTATTTCTAGAAGTAATAATTTCAATAACCTTAATTAATTTAAAAAATCAACAAAAACACAATAGCAGAATTATTTAGTTTGGTTTGGTATAGTACATACTTTCATGTGATAGAATTGACATGTGATATGGATGAGCGGAAATAAATATATTTTATACATTCAAATAGATGACAAATTTTAAAAGAAAAAATGGTTTATTTTATGCGCACTTAAGATATAATGAAGAAGAGAAGGAATCAACCCTTTCACGATATTAATATGGATTGCACGCGTGATCTCCCCCTTCTTTTCAACATATTTAAGGCATACCGCAAAATAATCATACTATTTTCTGTGTATTATATTCTGGACTAATCTACCCTATATATCTAATCTTTCTAGCCGACGTTCCAGGGACCCATTGCAGGGTCCATCACCAGGGCTGTTGTAAACTATACGGTAAACATTTTGAACGGTCGCAAAAACCTAAGAACAATCATATATTTGTAGGCTTGTAAATTATTTTTTTTTTGTGTGGAGACCAGATCGATTGTAGACTTCATGTCAGCACTGATTAGAATCCACCCTTCAAAACTCTTAGGCCTTGTTCGTATAACGCTTTATACATTGTTAGAACGCAGTGTTAAATTCTTGTCAATTGAAACGTTATGAACACATTAAAAATAATTCTATGATCATTTTATATCAATGGCTTATTAAAATTATTTATATCTTAAACAAAATAATAAATTACCAACCCTAAGCGTGTTGCTGAGATTGAAAACACATTGTTTATTTCTTTAACCGCACCGACTAAACTTAAAGCTGCTGAGGGTAGTTGGATCGCGCCCCGGTCGGGATGCGAAAAGGTGTTACTCCCGAAGGAGGGTGAAACTTGCGGAGGTGTCTGGGTGGCGCTCGGGGGTGTTGGGGGTGAGACAGGGTGGGGCGGTCTTTAATTAAATTCCACAGTTTTGGCGGAAATTCCACAAGACAGGTGGTTAATATTAACTGTGAGACATTCAAGT
Organism: Eubasilissa splendida; assembly: GCA_031772225.1. NCBI lineage: Eukaryota > Metazoa > Arthropoda > Insecta > Trichoptera > Phryganeidae > Eubasilissa > Eubasilissa splendida. The sequence continues at coordinate 18,254,432 of CM062863.1, forward strand.
ATCAAGTAATTGATTTAATTTCAGAGTTATATAACTTTGACTGGGGGACTCGAGAAGAATTCTACAATTATTAATAATTAAGGTTCATCATTCAATAGAGGCTGCCTCAATATTAATCACTAAAAAGTTAAGGAAAATTTTAATATTAATCCGTTAATTTGTAACTTTTTTTAAAATATACAATGAATGTTGAAATTATCCAATGTATCCCAGTAAATAACTTATGCTAGCTTAAAAATATTGAATCAAATATAGTTTTGCGATAAATATATAATAATATATTTTTCCCGGGCGTTGTCTTAGTCATGGTGGGAAGAAACCAATAAATATTTCATGAATATAAGAAATCCGGGACATAAATAAAAAAGCACATTTACGTTATATAAATCTTGAAAATACATTTTACAGATTATTTGTGTTGGTTATGTCTACGTACTCTTACTCTGTTGGTAACTTTTTTATCTGTTGGATAAGTCATTACAACAATTCTAGTCCATTTCAAATGAGGCGTTCGTAGGGACTCCAATCCCTGGATCCCGGATCACAGATCCCAGCCCAGTTTACAGTATGTATGAATACCGGGATTAGTGTGTATAATCCAGAAATTTTTGGGATTAATTTCGGTTTAGCAACATTAAACCTTTCGATCACCATATGCATAATAATAAAATTGTTTCTCATTCAAATCAATTTATTATTTGTCAATCTTTCATAATTTTTAATGTGATCTTTTGTATAAATATTTCTTATTTACTTAGTAAAATACATATTTTTAATAAATTGTATTTGTTATATTTAAATTTATATAAATAAATATACTTTAATAATAAAATTAGCATTTTTTTTAGATATAGGGCACATTTCAGGACTATTCATCCCGGGACTATTCATCTCGGGACAATTCATCCCGGGATAAATCATCTCGGGATCAATTCAGATCAGCTCATTAAAATCCAATTCCCAAATCCCGGGATTATATTTTGGCTCGCTTTTGATGCACTGGTTGTGGACTGTCCTATTTTTATGTTTTGTATAATAATTTCGTATTATTTATTTTGTCTCTTCGTTACTTGCAGTGTTCAAGCAATATACTGCCAGTATTTTTGATAAATAATATTTCAGGGTTGTGCTTGCGTTCAAGTAATGCCCACATACCAGACAAGTACTAACAATCTGCTTAATCGCGAGAAGCACTCGTGATCATCTTGGCCACCAAAACGAGAACTTTGGCGTGATTTGTGCACGCGCTTCCATCACAGCAGCTCAGGTCTGCCCATCCGGCACACCAATTAGCGAGCAGGCACCAGCCGGCAAATAACTAAGGCCACTCGGAAAATTATAATATTCCCTAATAGTTTCACAATGTATTACATATTATGTAATATTTACATCCAAAGTTCACTGTTTAAGGTTTAATTTAGTTCTAAACGTATACAACAGTATAAGAGGCCTTTGTGGGTAGAAGAGTATGCGTGTATCATATCTTTACTCTACGAGTAATTACGGAAAAGTTTTTAGCGAAAAACCAAAAACTTTTTTGTGCCTTTGTAGATCTGCAAAAGGCGTATGATAGAGTTATAAGAAAAATGTTATGGAAGGTACTCTCTGATTACAGGGTGAATAGCAAACTTATACACGCAATCACATCCCTATATGAAGGAAGTTCTGCGTGTGTAAGGATCAATGGATCATTCAAGCAGGGATGTGTGATGTCTCCATGACTATTTAACTTGTATATAAATAATTGTGTGAAAGAACTGGAATATATGAATGTAGAAGTAAAAATGGGCGATTTGATTGTATGCTGTTTATTGTACGCCGATGATGCAGTATCAATGGCAAATAATGAACAAGAATTACAGAGACCAGTGAGTAGAATATACAATGTATATAAAAGAAAGCGACCTAATTATTAATGTTAACATGTCGAAAGATATGATATTCGAGAAGAAGGAAAACAAGACACCGTGCAAAATACTTGTAGGTAATAAATGTTTGTAATAAGTATATGTTTGATAGAAACAAAAAGGCTGAGAAAGTTATCGAAAGAAGAGTGACTGCGGGGAATAAAGTGAACGGCGCTTTGAATGGAATTATATCTAACGGGAACTTGTCAACTGAGACAAGACTAGCGGTATACAATGGAGTCCTGGTACCGACACTGATGTATGGAAGTGAGACCTGAAGCTGGCAGAAGAGGAATGAAAGTAGAATTAATGCAGTAGAAATGAGATCACTTAGGCGTATATGTGACAGATTTATTTATGACATAGTGAAGAATGAAAAAATAAGGAAATAATGTAAAGCTAATCTTAGTATAATGAGTAAAATTAAGAAAGAATTACTTGGTGGTTTAGACATATGGAACGGATGAATGAGGAGAGAGTGGTAAGAAAGATATATGACGTAAGTGTTGATGGCACCTGAAGTAGAGGACGTCCACTGAAGACTTGGCACGATCAGGTAAATCAGAAACTGGAGGATGGTTCTATTAGAAGCCTCAATAATCGGCAACCTTATTTGAGAAGGTGTATTAATATGGATAAGGCGAGAATTGTGTGTCAAGACAGAAGAATGTGGCGCTCTATCCTCACCGCGGGGTTATGCAGAGAGGATAGAGCTCACAGAAAAACATTTTATTTCAATGAAAATTAATATTTAATTTCGTACTGTACGAAAACTGAATGTAACAAAAAATTACTTATACGCAGTTTAACAGACGTAGTTCACAATATTTTATAGATGAATACCTAATTAAATTATGATTCTAAAATGTTGAAGGAATATGTGTCTATTATCAACCATGTCAGAGATATAAACATTTAAAAAAAATCATAATTATGCGATTATTTCGATTAATTAAAATATTTTATTGTTTCCAAATAACATATTATATACAAAAAATTAAATATCATCGAATTTCAAATGGTCTGACTATTTTTTGTTAAATGATTTAGGGCCTGAAGCAAATATATAGATTTATAATGGATAAATTTCGAAAAAATTTATTTAAAAGTACGTAGTAAAAATTTCGAACAATAATATTTTCCGTAACGGTGCAGTATTTCCACATATTACTTGAACATTTTCGACTCGTAATTTAGTAAGGTAATCCATCCACAGAATATTGTGGACTAGGTCTGTTACACCCTGTATATTTCAGACGCCTGCCCAAAACATATAATTCTTTCTGGTTTGCCCCGTCCCAACACGAAAACAAAACGTTGCATTTTGTTTCGTCTCTTAAAAATAATTTTATTTCATATGCTGATTGTGAAAGTATTTTTTCCTTGTTAGTGTCTATAAATATACTAAATTCCCGTAAGAACGTTCTTATATATTACAAATACGCCCGCGAACCTCCTATAAAATGTGACACGCTAATTAAACGCGCATTTTTAACGCAGTTATTTGACATAATTTACCCGGGAAGCCTCTGAAAAAACATATCAACCTCTATGTAATATAACAAATAGGTAATTTTAGTTATTGTAGTATTTTGCGTATGTTTGACATGTTTTTAAATGGCAATTAATTATGTTCGATATAACATAATAGAATTCAGAATGCAAAAAAGAATTACTGTAATTTAAAATACGTAGCAAATATGTATATGCAAAATACTAGAACGACTTAGGTACTTGTTAGTACTTTACATGGGAGGGTTATTCAAACATTAAATTGTTAATACCCCGTCTTAAATGTTATGGTAAAATCCGAACAGTTGAAATTTATTGTATCTTGTACAATACTCTCCGATAATTAATCTTACCCTAGATTACTATACCTAGTAGTAAGATACTCGCTCACCTCAGGGATTCAGTCTTCCCGGGGAGACTAGTAAGTTAGTTGTGTCAACCATAGCATTTATTTACTATTGAAAAATAACAATAATATTGGTTTGACGTGTTTTTTTATTATTTGACAGATACGACGAGATAATATTTGAAAGGGTTAATGTGCTAATTTTAGGCAAATTCGAAATTCACGGATTCTATTCAAATCGAAAGATTATTTCTGATAATAATATTGGTTTGTCCTTTGCTTAAAATCTCTACACTGTGTAGTTGTATACCTCCCTGTACTTAATTCATTGATAAATTAATACTTTTATTTATTAATTCATGAAATTGGTAACATTGAATAACTCGCGAGTAACCTATTCACCTACCCTTTACCCGAATCGATTTGAGTAGGATTTTTTTTATAATATCCCTGTTTCGAATTCGTAAAACACATTTTTGGCGCATCTTTCGAATCGGCCGCGACCCATGTTATTGACACATTTCCCCGTTCAAATTCCTATCCATACCTTTCCTCATGTTCATCATGTCAGTTTGAATTGTGACCTTGACGTCAGCAAACGTCAACGTGACTGATATTTGTTCGATCGCAACATCGCAATAACATTCGCGGTATGGACTTGTCAGCTCCAGTGCACCAGCACTGCATTTTTCGGTATTATATTTGATTATCGTATTGTTTGTTGTATGTGCCGTGGGTGAAATTGTGATATCGTCGTCTTCAATTGGAAGCGGAGTTCTGCTCATCCGCGTCCCATTTGTGTGATCTCAGCGGCGACTGCGGGGGTGACGGAGCCATCATATACAAGGTAAAGCAAGCAGTCCTTCCGAATCCCGGTTCCCGGGATCACTGGTCCTTCGATTGGAATCCCTACTCCTTCACCGACCTCATCCTGTACCAGGGTTTCCCTAATTTCCCTTTCCTACCCTGCGGCGATTCCGATTTACGAAAGGAATCGTTGTAATCCATTCCGCGGGACGCGACCCGGAGAATTTGGGCAATTCGTTCATTTAGATTCTATCGATCCGGGTTTACGTTTCGAATTATTATTGAAAGTTATAGTTCATAATACTAAAGTAGCGGTCAGTACCGAGAAACTTCGGCATTCAGATTTCGTAGTTACATAAATATTAAGGAGAACACATTATTATTGTGGTGGAGTTACAGTTTTTTTAAAACATAGTTCTGTGGTATTTTAATACAAATTAAATGTATAATTATAAAGATTATACAGGAAAATTCAATTTTAACGAAAAAATATTTTTGATCATTATTTTGGATTCGAACCTGGATCCTTTCCTTTCAAATTCCAGTAGCAACAAAAAACTGCAACTTCTCAACAATAAAGTGTTCTCCTTGATATATTAGTTGTATCAAAGTTTATACAAAATTTAATAATAATTAACTGATTTATTTTATATACTAGCGAATATTACTCAAGGTATTTGAGATTTTCACAATGAAAGACGATTTACTACAGCATATAAGTTCGAAAATTTGTCGTCAATTTACTATGTCGGTGTGTTGTAATCGTTTAACGAATTTCCCCGGATAGAAAAGGATCCAGATTCGAATCCCGATAACAACAAAAATATTTTTTAATAGAATTTTTCTGTATGTCTTTCTAATTTATGAATTCAATTTGTATTATAATAAATATCACCTTATTTTTCTCAGGTCCTAAAGAATAACAATGTATACAAAATTTAGTTCAAGCAGAATAGGTATTTTTCTCAGGGTACCAAAATGCAACTGAGCAAAATTTGGAACAGATTACATGGAGATAAAGTGAGGTGGGTAGGGGGAGATATAGGTGTTTGCTATGTTTGCAGGGTCTTAAATAGTTATTTGTAATATTTTGATTAGATTGGTCAAAAGTGTGAAAGATTTTATAGAAAACAGACAAAAGTATTCCATTAAAATTAAATGGTGGGCGGGGGTTGTTTAAAAAAATATTTCACAGAAACGTAACTCCGATAATGAAAACTGATAATTTTCTAAAACTTTAAGACACTGGAACTGTTCTGGGGCGAATGTTTAATATAGCAGAAAGGCAAACGTGGGCGGTTGAAAAGTTGCGGGGGACAATTAAACTATCGGGAGTTTTAAGATAATTGAGAAGAGCGTATTTGAAAGAATGCGTTGACGCAGAAAAAGTCATTATCGTGGAACAGAGTAGAATGTTCGAAAGATAAATTAGTTTTTTTTTAAATATTTCATTTGACTTCAATTTGATTTATTATTATTAGTTTGGGGCATAATTAACGATCATTTTTCCGAAAATCTTTGAAAATAATAAATTTGTAATTTTGTTTCATTTTACTTACTAATTTATTGTTTTTTTTTAGGTAGTAAAAATACATATCAATAACGCTTGGTAAAAGTCAAGTACAAAAATGATTAAATTATTACAAATCCGGTCTCATAAGCTTAAAAGATGATGGAGTAAGAGATAGTTCATCTGATTTTTATGTAGAGGCCCTGCTTGCACCTCACAGACCTGGCCGTTTACCCAAGCACTTTACAGTCATTCCGTGCCTCCTGTACCGACTAAGATTTAGTAGCAATACTTCGCCATGATGTAACAACTCCGAAAAGGCCGCTTAAAGCAACCACTTCTCTCTCAGCTGCCTTCTCGGATACATCTTCAGTGAGCACTAATAGTCATCAACTTTAATTTGTAATTTAACTTCAATGTATGTTAATTTATGTGTGCATCATCTTTTAGTTAATTATTCATTTAACAACCATACTCTAGCATACAGATCAACCGCACGCACATATATATATACACCTTGACATTTACATACACGCCATGAGATCTGAGGAGATTTGGGGCTTTCAGTCTTGCCACAAGACAAATCTTTCTGATAACTAAATACATTCACTCCATCCGGTTGACAGCCAACAATCTAAAGCAAACGCCTTCTTCCTCACACTGGTAATACCTTCAATCCATCCGAGTGACTCCATAAACCAACGGAAATACATACTCTCCCAAAACACTTGCAAACTACTATGATAATCGCTCGTTCAACAATTGGCAAACGGGCAAAGATTTGAATGAACTTGTTGCCGATTTCAAAGCGTGTATCGCATCAAAGAAACGGGATTTTTTTTACTCGCGGAATCGATCTTATAGCAAATTAGAGTCAGTTATTAAAGTAGACGCCAATTATGCTCTAGAATAAATTATAAAAAACTGATCTATATTATGCACTAACCTAACACTAATTAAACATGTTATTTTTTTCTTACTTTTTAAATGTTACATTATACAGAGCACTAACTATTTAATGATATAACATAGGTTACAATAAATGAGCTTCATTAAAATTATGTTCATTAAATCCTACTATCCACTGTAGGCTGCACTACACTACAGTGGATTTAGCATTGACAATGAAATATAATACAAATAATAAAAATAATATGTTAGGTACAGTATATATTAACACACATGCTATGCATCTTATTTGCCCCAGCCTTATCCCATTCATCTAGAATCGGCTAATCTAATCGTTCTGCTTCTCTTTGTTCTGTCATGCTTCAAGATCGCGACTGAAGCTGCCTCTGTTGGTGATGGTCATGCTGGTCTTCACCTGTCAATCTTTATACTCATTGTTTTATTAATTAGGTAATCTTCTTCTTTTAGCATCATATGTCAATACCAACTGTATCGGCCTTCTTCTATATATTAGCAATTTTTTTATTTACAATTTTCTTTATTATTTAGATTAAGTATTTTCTTAATTATTTTTGTATTTTACAAAAGATTGAAACAATCGTGCTTGAGGGAATTATTTAAGCATAAATTTTTGAAAATAATCTCTTGGTGTAGTATTGATTTTGAGGCACCACCCTATTTTATAATGCCGTTCACTATTAAGGATCGACTCTGGGGATGGCCAATATTAATTATTAATACGATTATTATTATTAATATTTTATTTTAAAAAGTTAAGGTAGATACTATTATATCACTCAAAAATCGATATACACTTACAGTTGTGACGACGTGCAGGATGGAATTTCTTCAAGGAATGTTACATTGTTTCAAATACATGTCAAATCTTTCACCGTGTGGAATCCTCCAGAAGTTTCTGCCAACTGTCGGAATTCTTTATCGACATTTTTTGGATCCTCTCCACTGTCCAAATCGAAATGGAAACTGTTTTGTTTGACACTTCCCTATTTCTACAGGAATAATATTTTGTTTGCAATGATACAAATATTTTGAAGGATTTCGGTCAACAACACCGGATGATATTTAAGAAAATATAGTAATTTATGTACAACTTTAATTATCAAAATATATACTCGTTTTTTTAATACATACCAACTGATACACCTAGCGTTGCGTTCCCTCGCACCTTTCCACCAATCACCGTCATCACCCCTGTTATTCAATGCGAAATGATACCTGCAATAAGCTTTTTACAATGCCCATAGAACCTTTCAATATGGTCAAACATCACGTGCATAATAAAAATATGCTAAAATATATATAAAATTACAATTTTATTAATTTAGTATTCATTGATGGTTTTAAGATTAAGTTAAATTAATTTTTAACATTTTGTTAATTTGTCTCAACTATACTTTCGTATATGCAATAATTTTTCATATTAAGGCAATTTTGTGGCACGCAGAAATGAATTTAATGGTCGCGGCCTTTCTTATAAAGCTTGTATTTTCTTAATTATAGCATAAAATAATATTAAATTTATTAATTTTACATTAGTCCAAATGTCCTTTAAAGGTAATAGTATTTTAAAAAGTCAAATCTAGTAAATCTACTGATATATATAAATAATAAAAGCCCACATGTTTGTAAAAAACGTAAAAATTTGAATAATTATTGAAAGGTAAACCTTAAACGTTATCAAGAATAAACTATACTTTTATGTAATCACATCAGAAAATTACAATATTGATAAGATTATGACTTAAATAGTTACACAGATTTTTTTCAGTTACTTTAATGATAGGACGATTTATAAAAATGAGTTATTTTTTATTATTCTTCTCTGGCTCATTTACATTTATTGAATTACTATGTTTTTTTACATAATACTCGTACACCACCGAACAACACCCAACTGAAAATAAATAAAATTTACTAAAGAGATAAAAACTTTTTCTTTCCGGGACTACTTAATTTAGAATTATGATTTTGTTTTTGGGCGTAGGCTCTATATCAATACTTAGAATGAGTCAACATATTTGAGTTATTCATTTAAGAATAAATTAAATAATCTAATTAAGAAGAAAAAAAGTTTTTTTGAAAAAATATTCATTTTCCGCTAAACTTTTATTTTTTTATGAAAAAATTAATGTCATTCTTAGATGAATCAGTGACTTTGTTATTTTTAAAGTTATAATTATAAGTACTAGTATAATTATAAAATAGTAAAATGCTGAATTATAATGACACTAAATATTAATAGTTATGTAAATGGTATTTTTTGGAGGTTTGTTTTTCGAATTCCCAACATTTTTTCCAGCGGCAGCCAATTTGACAGCTGACAGCTTATTTATGCTCGGTTTGGTTTGCCATTTCACCATGAATAGATTTCGCTTGCAAATTGTTCAATTTTTTATTTCGAAAATCGTGGTTTCGAAAAAAGTTACTCGAAAATCATGGTTCAGTTAAACTTATCATACGCTACGTCCATTTTACGGTCGACATAATAGTCCATCCGAGCAAGTTATTCGAATAACAATGGATCGTTTACATACCACGCATACTCTAATTAATAATATACATCCACAGCAACTTCGTACAATATGCACCGAAGAAGCTGTTGCTGCAGTGGAAAGTAGTATTGAGTAGGACCCGAATGAGTCGATTCGCCATTGAGAGCCCTATGGATCCATGATTACTGACTTTTTTGTTCTCCAATTGAATGGAACTAATGTGGAAGACCTGTGGTTTCAACAAGACGGCGCAACATGCCACACAGCGCGCGCCACAATCAATTTATTGAAGGAAACATTCGATGAACGCATAATTTCACGTAATGAACCTGTGAATTGGCCTCCAAGATCGTGTGATTTAACACATTTAGATTATTTTATGTGGGGATATATGAAGTCGCTAGTTTACTCCGATAAACCAGAGACAATAAACGACTTGAAAGCCAACATTCGTCGCGTTATTGCTGATATACACCACAACTGCTCCAAAAATGGTCGAAAATTGGACTTCCATATTGCGCTTTATTCGAGCCAGCCGCGGCGCCCACATGCGCGAAATAATATTTAAACACTAATAGCATAAAATTATATTTCCAATAAAGCCGATACTATGGCCATTTCCACGATTTGTATGTGTTTTATTTCATTTAAAGTTCTATACCTGTAAAAAAAACATACTTTATAATGTAGAATATTTAAATAAAATTAAATATCACGGCATTATTTTACGGGCTTGTTCAATGGCGTGTATATCATTTAAAAAAATGACGATATATTACTGAACGGCATTTCATTCATGGACTTGAATATGAAAATTTAACATTAAACCTCGGTATTTTTTATAATATTTTAATCAGGAAAGATATTTTTTGTTTGTTTTTTAGAATAAATATGACAAATAATAACAGTAATTGTAAAGAAAACCAATTTTGATGGAGAGTTTACCGTATTTAGAACTGTGGTATCGTATGAACATAATTTTTTTTTTTGAAAAATACCGATCCGAGTTGGTTGAAACTTCTTTTCATCGTCATTTCAATGTGTTTTAAATTAATAGAGTATTTTTAAAGATTTTAAAATATTCGTTTAATATTAATCAGCATTAAATGCAAAAAAAAAACATGTAAACAAACAGAAAGACGAAAAATCAATTCATCATAATCTTATAACTGGAGAACGACACATTATACAAGCGATATCAGAATGATGATGATTTGACTCTTAACCAGATATAAAAGATGCATTCGAGATGTGGTGCTCGAGAAAAATGGAACAATTAGCTGGACGGAGAGAATTACAAATGAGAGTGCAGGAAAATAGGTTGCATTGCACCGACATGAACATAGTTGAGACCCCCTCTGCAACACAAACTGTATATCAATTTTTACAAATGTTGATAGATGGACAAAGCGTCGGCCATCTTGAATAGTGTAAACAGGAAAGAGCATATATAAACTGTTTTAAAAGTATTTTTATTTATTTTACAAGATTGTTTAATATACAATTCGATGTCTTAGAATATATATAACGTTGTGACATTCATAACTTAAATTTGCCCAAAACTGATGTACAGTGTTGTTGCAGGAGTGGTTTCAGCACTTTACTATAAAATAAAAAGATTATTATTTTCTAAAGATATGAAAATATTTTTTAAATCATACGCCATTGTTTTTTTGTTTTTATTTTGTATCTATTATACTATTATAATGATACTACAGCATTCTCATATATATTATCATCATTCGCAAAGTTTTTTTCAAAAATTTCAACCCTCAGTTCAGATCGGAAGATTCCATTTTCATTTTCCAATCTATTCCTAGCTAAAACCTTCCGGACATTTCGCTACAATACATTATGTAATAAGGGTTGTTAGTGAAAACTTCCCTTCTACAGTGAAGGTTTTATTACATTTGAATAGAGCAATGGTGTGTTTTATGTATTTGTACATATATTTTATGAACAACGAAATGAAATCGTTCGACTAGTATTGAATTGGTACAAAGTACCTACCTTACGTAACGCAAATACGTTTACACGTTAATTAACAAGGATACCAGCTTAACTACGGTTTCCTTTGGAAATTATCGTAATATTTGGCGTCACCATGTCTTAGGACTATAACAAAATCAATAAACTTCGTTATGTCGTACAATATTCAACCCCTTTCCTCATTGTACAAAACAAATATTCACAACCCTTAGACCGCAATACAATGTCGTATATAATAGGAATAACATTAAATAATTAATTTTAAATATTAATTAAATGTATTAATTAGAAAGATATACACATAAAATCAATTTTGTCAAGAAATATCGTTGTTGCGCTACCAGGATTAGTACCTGAATCATTTTCCAAACCGGGGAAGGTGCAATATCCAACTATGCTACAGCGACAGTACTTTAGACGACAAATTTTCGAACTTATTTATATTAGACTTTATTGACATACATGTTTTTGTTCTAACAGAGGTGAATATATTATAATATAACATGATAAACAAAAGATACAATGATATTGCAATTAAATACTCGTAGTTTATTGTGTGGGATGGAATAGACTCCACCTCTGATATATAGCATTGTCCTGGCTATTTTAATAGACTGCAGTCTGTGTTAAATGTTACACATTTCAAATTAATACATCAATCGTTCCATTATTTGAAAGCCATCCACATTGGTTTTACGGAATCTGAAATACCTTTGAGTAAACCGATGGCAGACGCCAATTCATTTTTATTAAATTTTGAACACATTGATACAACTTATATATAATTAAGGAGAACACATGTGTTCTCCTTAATAATTCAAATGAATTTTTAACGTATAAAAATTTTGAAAACAATATATGAAATATATTTTAAATTACTAAGTAAATATAGTCATTACATCGATTACAAATCTTATAAACAACAATAATATGTGTAATATGTGTAAATGTTTCAACTATAATAAACACCCAGATATTGAAAACAAATATTATAAAATCTCGAAAATCTAAAATTAAATGTCACCCCAATAGTGCATTATTGTCGACAATAATTTAGATAATTCTGATAATAAAATAAAACGCATCATTTTCACTTTTAAAAATAAAATGAGGCGCGAGCTGTAATAATTTAATTATAAAATTGAAATCATATCTTTTTTCTACCTACGTTCTGATGTAGTGTGGAGTAAACAATATTCACGAGATAATAATTTATGGTTTTTGTATTCTGTTGTCAGTTGATGTATTGGGGTGGTTCTATAGTGTTTTATTGGAAAATTGTCATAAATATGTTTAATCTCTGAAACTGTATGCGGCGTAGGTTAATTGTCCGGTTTTTAAGAAACATTTATCTTCATGTCAAATCAAGATATCTATCATAAAATAATGTAAGTGTTTTTTTTTATAATACTTAATATAGGTAATTTAAAAAATATCTTAATTGATATATTTATATAATATATTACATTTTGTGAACATCGAATGAATTCTATTAAAATTAAACGCCAAATTTTGTGGTAGGTTAGTAGATAATTAGAAAATAAATTATATTTTGTAATAATTTTTAGAACAACTTTTGATTTGAATACAAATAAAACGTATGACTTTTATTCAGTAATCAGTTTAATCTGTTGTTCTTATTTATATATAACAACATATTTTTAAAATTTCACTTCATGAGCGATAAACCAGACACCGCCGAAAAAATCAAAAGATTAAAACTCAAAATGTTGAAGTTCACATTAACGTAAATATCAGATGATACCTTAATGTTTCAAAGGCACAATTTATCCGTATGTACATTATTGTTTTGTGTAACCGTTTGATTCACAGTATTATGTACCGTGATATTGACATGATTGATAAGACAGCTGTTGTTCCCGGGTTTCCTATTGATAATATGGTCATGTATGCAGAATGAACACAACCACTAACCTTTGATTGACAGTGCTGGTTCTCTGGTATCGTGGCTGGTCCTATGTTGTTGTTCTTCTTCTCTCTGGGTAAATTACCGACCGACCGAAATGCGCGCTCCCATCTCTCGTTCATCCACGATGGTCGTTTTACAGCGCTCCTTCAATCTCCGAAAGCGGCAATATTCACACATATACAAAAATGATCAATATCAATAACAATAATAAATCCCAGGGGTACCAATCGAAAGAACCAAGGTGTTAAATACATGTATAAACCGTTCTGGATAAGCACTGACTTCGATATATTATACGTAATAAATGAATGTCAGCTTTGAGTGCATGTATGATACTTATGCGTCGAGCGCAGTTGAAATGTTAATATCGTCTAAATACTACGTTACTTTCCCTGACAATAGTCTCTTCAGGCAGGCTTTAGATGAGGGTCATATTCAAATCCTTCTGCACGATCCCACTCTCCCGCGAAATCCACTCGCCGGTCTGAGTTGACTAATCCCAATCCACCCCCCGCATAAAGTGGATTCTGGGGCTTCTAGCTCGAGTCCATAATTTATAGTTATGAAGAAAACAAATAAAAAAATAAAATTCTATCGTCTCCGTTTATTGTACGGGTACATTTGCGATTTTTTTTTAACAAATTAAATGATACTTCACATGAAAAATTTATCAATCGAAAATATGTAGTCACCATTGACATACAATTAATACATTTTTAATACAAATTGAATGTATCAACTAGAAAGATATACAGAAAAAATCTTTTTATTGGAAAAATATTTTACCTGCTGTCGGCATTCGAACCTGGACCTTTTCCTATCTGGTAAAATGCGTTATTCAATTTCGCTATATCAACAATATTAGTTGATATAGCGAAATTGGACCACGCATTTACCCGGATAGGAAAAGGTCTAGGCTCGAATCCCGGTAACAACTAAAATATTTATATTTTTATTTGTTAACTTTGTTTTATTAACCACTTAATAGAGTTTCAATACATCTACCGGTCTCTTACACTTTTCAAATTAATACATCTATCGTTCCATTATTTGAAAGCCATCTATATTATTTTTAATACATTTAATTAGTATTTAAAATATCACAGACCTACGTTCTGAATAATTACAACTTTACAATAAGAATGTGTTCTCTTTAATAATTATTATTTTATTTAAAAAATATAATGACTATTAATGGTATATATATATATTTTTTTATTTCGATTACATACATGTTACCATAGTTTAAAGTATTACAGAAAAGCGACGTGTAAATAAAACATAATTTAAGCCATTTTTACGTAAAACAATAACAAATATTTAGATTACTGTTTTATTTAGATAAATAAAATATGCATGTACAAAAATAAATTACGATAATAATAGTAAAAGTAAACCCAGTATTTTTCTGTAAGAATTATTTTCGTATAGTATTTTTCAATAAAAAATAAAACATAATTTGTAGATGAAATTTACTACAAGAATTGTTGCCACAAAATTCTATAATACAAAATCTCTTAAAAGTTGACAAGTTTGGATGAAGTTTGTAAATAAATTCACAGTATTTATTACCAAGTTTATGTAGCCTGGGTAATGGAGTGATAATGGTAGTTAGTCCTTAAATTTTCGTAATAGAATATACGAGTACCCCGAGTCGAACTTCTGCAAGATGAACAGAACTATCAATTTGAGACGTAATAATTTTGAATAGGAATACCTAGTCTAAAAATACTGTTGTGGAATATCATAATTTTTTATTTAATTAAATTAAGTTTTTTTTTAAATATATTTTAATACACGTGATGCAACGAGAATCGCTTTTATTCCGAAAATTGTCTCTGTATTATGCATGACCAAAACAAGTGGATTACAGTAGAAAGGTTAACTCTGATTAGGACTGAAAGTGGTTTTAATTTAATTAACGAAGCAATGCGAGCTTTTAAAGCCGTTGTACGTAAACGGTTCTAAAATGAGTCACCGTCGTGTGAGTGCGGAATTCAGCGGCGTAACTATGCCAATGCAGCCGATGCGGTACGTTCCATAGGGGCTGAAAAGGTTTACGACTTAAAATATATACATATATGGTAACTTTTCTTAGCGCTAATATGGACTGATCATTTTTAAAATCCACCACAGAAAGAAATGAAATTATAGTTATAATAATTACTTCTTACGCGTATTACAAAAACCCTTGAAAACATTATCGACGTATATAACAATACCTCAACGACAAATAGAATAATTCCTCAAAGACGTATATAATACCTCAAAGACGTACTAGAAACCAATTTATAGCCACAAAGAAAAAAGGTTCGTTAAGAGAAGCAATGATATTTTTCAGTTGCAGTTAATAAATGGCTAAAAAATATTGTTACGAAGTTTTGTTTTTTTTTTCAAAAAAAATATGAATTTTATTGAGACTTATTTTGTTCCTACTATATAACGGATAAATCGCACAATAAAAATATTATATACAATGCATTTTCTATTTTGCATTTGTGTCCAATGTTTTTTAGTAACGCCACTGGTGGAATTCCTCAAACGACACAAAGCCTACTTATTTTAATAACTTTACCATCGTACCAAGAATATAATGATGATCAAAGTGCGCTGAATGTCATTACTTGAAGTAGTCCAAAATATTAAAATCAGTTGACCTTAGTCATTTCAGTCGCCACATTTAACGTCTGAATACCATTCTCTCTACAAGACGACTCGTGTTCAATAAGTGTGTAAGAAGACAAAGAGTTGACACATCTTAAATAAATGGCTGGATAGTATTAACTCGGATATGCATATACCACTGGAGAAGGCTTGCTGAAGAAAAGCAGAGAATGAAAAAAAAAATTAACGAGGCTCACCCTGGACTGAATAGCTTGATAAACAAATGGTTTAATCCGGATTGAATTGATATTATGACAAGGAATATCTAAAAAAAAAAAATAGAATAACTAAATACTTGATTTAGAGAAATTGCTATTGTCGAGATTGTTCTCACAGAATTTAAAGATTAAACTGTATACATTAGTGATAACACTCATCGCATCAAATCACTTATTAACTTTTTTCCATTATTTACACCTGAATTGTATAAATATCTTAGCTTAAGAGAAAAATCTACTAGTCTGAAGATGGCCGTAACAGGCTGAAACTGGTAATGGTCATTAAATAATAAATAGTGGAAAAAAGTTAAAAAGTGTTTTAATAAATCATTAAAAAAGAAATTCCACCGTGAATTGACAGTATCAAAATTAGTATACATTTGTGATATAACCGATCGCTCTCGATAAGTGCGTGCAAGAAAGAAGGTGGCAAATATGGCCCAATACAGGCTTCAGTGTTTCCATTGCTCTCGAAAATATATATTTGTGTGTATCTGTAACTAGTCTGCAGTCGATGCCATTCTTTGGTTAAGAATCCAGATCTTCATGAGCACGCAACTTGTACTAAAGTGTTATTGTGTTGTAGATAAGCGGTGTTCCAGGCGCAACTTAACACCATCAAAAGAAGAATAAGTCCGCGGACATGCCTTTCGGTAATGCTAACAACAGTGGAACATAATACGCCAACTCTAACAGTATTCTGTAAGAGTTATTGTTCTGAACACATCGGTCGGACCATGCTTATAGTTCGATCCGAACACGCAGGTGAACAATCTTTTAAAGAACGATTTTAAATTGTTTTTCACTTTCTATATTATTATATGTGATAACTTTCGTAGTACCACAAGTTTCTCTCGGTGTTCTATCATTTCTTTACTGTCCAGTTACTTGGGTTCAGTTCCTTATAATAATAACTCCGTGTCCAGGTAACAATTACACATTTATTATAACAAGTATTTACAGTAATTTATTTTTGTACAATTCAGAGATAGACTAGTAATTATTGAGAAGTGGCGATGGAAGAGACCCGTTCCCCCAAAGACGGCCTCTTATAATCATTGTCCTCCACCACTCATCTACTTACTCTCGTGACACACATACATGTCTAAAGTGACAGTTCTCACATTATACATTGATATAAATAGCATATTCGCTTACCTCTGTCGTTTGATGTTATCATTGTCCTAATTTGTGGATTTTTTTTATTGAGTACATGTTCGCATCGACGAATGCGTTCGTGTTAAAGTTATATTTTAAAAAATAAGCACGTTCTTATTTTGGGCGCTCCACTCCGGTGGCGATGAGAGCTCACGAGCACCGCTAACTTCGGCACGTGACAGGCAGACGGACGGGCGGACGGGCTGACGGACGGACGGACGGACGGACCGAGCGGCAGGCGACGATTAGCGCCACTAGTCCGGTCTAATCTCGCCCGTTTCTTCGGACTTAGTTCTATAACTACTGTTTAGACTCTCTCCTTCTTGCTTTCCTATACTATGAGAGAATCGGAAAGCTGGGAATAAGGCAAAAATGAGATTAAAACCGCCCTAGGACAAAAGACGTACATGAAACATTTTATGTGATAAATTTTTCTTAGTTTGTCATAGTTATTAATGAATATTTTAAACACGGAATCAGTAATGACGTAAGTATCATTATTGGAGTTCATTTTTATTTCCATTCGTAAATCCGTACACAACAATATCCTCTAAAGTTCACTATTTATCTAGTGATATTCGATTTTTTTTTTAAATACTTACTATACCTGCATAAATTTGTGTACTTCTAGTACGAATTAGCGTATTTGCTAAAAAAAAAATGGTGTAATTTGTTTATATCACTAATCATTCGTGTAACAACCTGTTGGTTTGAATACAAATAAATTTAATATGTCATTTACGTAACGTACCCGAAATTACATTACACATTTTACTTTATTATTCTAAATTACAAACCAATCTTTTTTTAAATGTTACCTTCTGTGAGATGAACCGACGAAATCTAAAAATTAATATTTCCATACATATGTCAAAATGTGTGAATTCAGCCGTACAAAATATGTATTTAAAAAATCTATTTAGTTGTTACTATTTTGCTTCAAACTGACAGGTTAGAAAGTTGTCAGAGAGCCACTCCAACGGACGCTATCCTTGCCTGGTAAATAAATCCCACGAAATCCAATTTATAAATCTTTGAAAACTCGATTCTCTAGTTTTATTTTGTTTTCCAAGTTTCGGACGTGCCCCGATTAGGTGTGAATATTCGGTGTTTTGGGTTTTTTCAGATATTTTCTGATGTAGTTTTTTTTTTGTTTTCCGGGCATCAGCAGTAACTCAACAATTTATTTTTCCAATAAATAACTTGTCGGCCTGTTACGTTTTGAAATTAACGCCCTTGATTTGATAGAAAAACTGTCCGCTGTTAATTTTATTATTTATATTTATATTTTATTATTCACTATAACGAATATGTTAAAATTGAGAACTGTTCAAAGGTTTTTGATGAAACTTTGTGGAATTCCATGATTGATTTGTAAATCGAGTCAAACTCTATTTTATTCCACTACACTTTTCATTGTGTTAAATGATATATAATCATTATCAATATTATAGATCTACTGTTGGAAGATGTTCCCGAAAACATTATATATCATTTAATATAATGAAAAGTGTAGTGGAATAAAACAGCGTTTAACACAATTTACAAAAATAAAATTAAGCTTATACATAAATTTGTAGCGTTTTTATTAAATTTAAATCCTTTTTTATTTATTTAACATAATATATAAAATAATCAATTATTTAACACAATTTAAATCAATCAATTACTTGGGAAGATATGCATAAAAAATCTATCAAATTAATTCATTTAATTTTTGTTAATAATGTTCTGAAATCACAGACTAGTAAGTGAATACACATGATATGAAGTGTATATATAGGAAAGGGTTTGGAACATTATTTGCGGGACGAGGAGCATTCTATACAGATTCTTTGATGGAAACATAAATCCTATAGATCTTGACACATTAATGCAACAGTAAAAGTATTTACTCTTCGAAAATTAAATCTTTGTATAAACAAGACGTATTTTTTACATAAATGCATATTATATTTTCATCGTTTATATTTTCGTTCCAATCTAGTCATATTTTTAAATACAGTATTTGATTGTGTGAGTGGTACCACAGTAAAAACGTGGGTGCCACCAAAATAAAAAAATTGCGATAAGGAATTTGTTTTAGTTTATGTTTATTTATTTGCTGCTCTGTGGTTTTCATAGGTATGTAATGCTCTGACTTCAGCCTACTTTTGACAGTTTGAATGAGTTTCTTCACAATTGGCGAGAACAGCTGGAATATTGTTCATTACTTTTGTAAACTTCCTATTGAATTATTAAAAATGCCAGTAATATTTTATTGATATAAATAAAATGAGTTACCTATTCCACTATATTAACTATTAACTTTCATGAAGAATTTTCGACTTTGTATGCGTTCTACTTCCATTTGTATTTTAGTGAGACTTATATTATTTTCTGTTATAAGTTATTATATTTATTACCCACATAATTTAACTTCAGTATTGCAGACAATCAATGTAAATTTAAAATACTGAATAATAATTTTAATATGTATTAATATTACTATTAACGGGTGGTAGTTGTAAACTTCCTCATTACACAAATTAACAATTTTCTCAATCAAATACACAATTTGTCGACCAATAAATCAAGCTCTCTCTTCTGCGTACCTTTAAAGTCTTCAGAGTTTCAAGATGTTATTCATTCCTGAATGATTTTCCTGAACAAATTTCAATTTTTGCCGCAATATTCGAAGCAAAGAACTTGGCAAAATATGAAGCCACTTATCGGTAACTTTCATAATGCAGCGCATCTCTTTGCACGAGCGGGGAAGTCGCACTTCGCCCCTAATGCACGGGAAGTTTCACAACTGGCATAAATATGACCCATTTTCAAAATAGATGACGTCATTTTTTAAAACTTTCATACGGTTATCGCGTAACTCTTGTGCGCAAACAAGGAATATGTAAAAAAAAACATATTTTAGTTATTCAAATATCTTTCTCTTAGACAATGAACTCACGACTGAGTATCGTGGTCCTCTATTCTGCTTCTACAGCGTGAAATGCTTGGCTCTACTCTTCGCGATCTTGGGCTTTGTTTAGTGCGACGTGTAATGAGGCTTCGGTGATGTCTCGGACATGACCTGTCCATCTTATTAGAGAACGATTCTCCAATAAGATTTATTTTTTAGACACATATAATATATATATATCTAAAAAACTATTTGTTACATATAGACTTTTTAAAACAGATTTTTAAATGCCCAATTAGGCAAGCCTGTTTTGGGGTAAACTGGCAAGCAAATCATATTTCACAAACCAAATCAACTCATTAAATACTAGGCAACACACAATTTAAAAACAAAATTAAAGCACATAAGAGCAGAGTAAAAGTGAAAATATAACAAATAAGAAAATAAAAATACTAATGTGCATTACAATATGTATAAATAAAATATAACAGGTAAAGTTAAGTGAAAATATATAAATAATAAGACAAAATACTTTGTTTATACCACTATTTATTGATTATTCTACATGTTTCGATACCTATGGTATCTTCTTCAGGAAACAATGTATACTGAAATTAAAAATACAAGCATAGATAAAAACAAAACTATAAAGTGATGAATAAGTAAGAACTAATATGAAAACAAATTTAAAAGGTGACTTAATTCTATACAACCAGCTTTTTACACTAATAACAAATTAAAGAATTATATATTAAATAACAAGCATAAGGACGATATTTAAAAAAAATCGGAGGTCTACAAATTGATTTACAATAATTGCAATTATTTGTATACAGGTAAATTCTGATATTATAATTATGGAGCACTAAAGATGCTTACATAACAAGAACTATTCAGAATTTTCTTATCACCTTTTGGAAACAAACCATTATTTTTATATTAACAAGGGTTAACAAATCAAACATATAAATACGTGGGGTTTACAGTTAGAAAAATTTTAAATTTTATAAATAAGAAAAAGTATCAATAGTAAGCTGAATATTATAAATAACCATGTATTATTTGCAAATAGTCACCTTTTAAATTTGTTTTCATATTAGTTCTTACTAATTCACCACTTTATAGTTTTATTTTTATCTATGCTTTTATTTTTAATTTCAGTATACATTGTTTCCTGAAGAAGATACCATAGGTATCGAAACATGTTGAATAACCAATAAATAGTGGCTTAAATGTAGTATTTTCTCTAAATATTAATATAAAATGAGACCACAAAGTAATTTTGAAAATATTGAAGAAGAAAATATATAAGATCAAAAATTATAATGCAGTATAAGAGTGCACATAATGCAATTATAAGAATCATTTCATAATATACAACAATTGACTCTCAGTATCTACTATACCTAATTTTAACAACCAATTTAAAATACTATTTTAAAAGGCTTAAGTGTCACTTAAAGTTTTTATATTATTTACAATTTGATTATATATTCTGGGACCTTGAAAAGTGAATAATTTTTGTCCAAAATTAGTTTTCATTTTTGAAACGATTTTAAAATTACTTGCTCTTGTGAGATAGTATTTTTCAGTCCTCGCAGATGGGACACTTATTTTATTATGAAAGCTAGTTAATATATTCAGTTCAAATAATTGTCTTACATCACAAATGGACGGTCTTTTGTCCTTATACATTCTCCGTGATCATTAATTTCTCTAAACTATCTCCAACTCTTCTAGCAACATACCTTAAGTATGAAATAATTATTTTCCTGCATTGCATGTTGTGGATAACCTTTCTTTATTAGTACGGAGTTCCTAAAGCGTAGAGATTTTTGTTCGTTTCGCAGTCCACGGTATCGTGGCACGCGACGCCAACACCACATTAGAAAACATTCTTATTTATTTAATTTATTCAAGAAACGAATTCCTAAATAAACATAAAAATAATTATCTGTTTTGTTAATTTTTTTGAATCGAATTAAATCGATTAATTCACTGACTAGTAAATAAATAGACATGATATGAAGTGTATACATAGGAGAGGGGTTTGGAACATTAGTTGCGAAACGAGGTAATTTTACACACATTCTTGGTCGAAATAAAAATCCGATAGTTCATGACACATTTATGTAAGAGTAAAAGTATTCACTCTTCGTAAATTAAATCTCTATGTTAATAAGACGTATTTTTAACCTTAATGCATATTACATTGTCAGCGTTTAAATTTTCGTTCCAATTGAGTCATATATTTAAAAAAAATCGCGTGGCTATTTGATTACGTAAGTGGTACCAAAATGATCACGTGGAAGACACCATATTGAAAATATTGAAACAGAGAGTTTGCGTTAGTTCATGTCTATATATTTGGTAGTCTGTGGATGAATTATTATTTTGAGTAGGTATATTATAAACCGTGTAGAAATACTGCATTGCGCTATAAAACTAAGATGTATAGAAACTACGAAATGAAACCGAGTAATAAAATTATCATCCTAAATAGGTACTATACTACATTATGTAATATTCCGAGCCTACATCCTTTTTTTTCATTTTATAAAAACTATGAAATGAAAATATTTTATAAACTTTAAGTTAAAAACTTTCAATTGAATTATAAAAATGTTAAAAGTTCTACATAATCCAACACCTCTAACATTGAGCCAAGAAACAGATTCTTATAATAACAGAGGTCTAAGTTTTTACTACGTTATATAACTAGTATTTAAACCAAGTCATAGGACGGTCGCCTAAACAGAACATAGAACTATTGGCATGTTAGAGAACAACAGCTGCATGTCTCGTTTGTGTTTATTCCCCATTTTAATGCGAATTACGATTCATCATACGTGAGCTTTTTAATGTCGTTACTTTACTAAGCTCAAAATTTTTGTTGTTTTTTTTTTCTATGTATGCATTGCTTTTTTTTAACTGTTGTCTTCCTGTATATTTATTCCCATATTAATAAAGTATAACGAATTAAACACCACAAATACTTTTTGACATCCAACATCCACGTAATGAAATAATTATAATTATTACCCAGATATCTACATAAAAATTAATTCACCTTATTACTTAAAATCTATAATTATTTATTTCACTTTACAGCAGCATTGTAATGTTCCAATTTTGAAAATAACTGACAGTAGATTTCTTTATTTACTGTTTTTTAAATAATGTACCTTCAGAATAAAAAGGTTTTATATGTCATACTTTAAAATTAGACACATCTCGTCCATGAAATGTCTGAATTTCTCATATGGTTTTCATTTGTGATTAACAGACATTAAGATTTAACTGATAAGACAAAACGATTTTTGCGGATACTATTACTCGTATAGTTGAAGTTTTTATCAAGTATGATCAAACTTTTACAAAAAATTGACCAAGTAGATATCTCGTACATCAAAATGTCTCAAAACTTGGAAGATTAGTAACGTCGTTAATATTGCACGTTAGTAAGAGCCACTTCAGTTACTTCGCGTGGTTGTGAACCTAACTAAACATAACAGTTTTCCTGGTAACATTGAAGTCGCACACAGAGTCGCGGTCGGCAAGATTAAAACACTCGGAGTACTCGTATCACGTGATCACTCGCGCCCGCTTCCCGCGCACCCCCTCCCCGTGCACCACCACTACGGTTCGTGACAATACCACCCCTTCAGTTCATGACATAGTTGCATACAGTATGAGTGCAAGGGTTGGGAAATGAGGCGGGATCCAACAGTTGCATTTTTGTAACATCTGAAAATTCCCATCTATATTATAAATAATAGAAATAAAGTGAGGAATGTGTACTGGAGATGTCTCTTAATACGACACCAATTACAATTATAGCCCATGAATGCGATGATACTTTGAGACAATGAGACTTTGATCTCTGAGAGTCGCTAAATGTACGCATGTGTGACCTGGATACGTTATACTAATCCGTGCGCGAAACATATGAGGTGTATAAATCGCTTCTCGCTGAACTCGAGTGTCCTTTATGCGCACTTGAGTCGAATCTCCAAGAGAAATCTCATCTGTGAATACGGGGCATTACATTTGGGTGCTTCTACTAGAATAGAATCAAATTAAGTTTAGAAATTCTTCTTCTTTTATAGTAAAGAACTACAAGTATGTTCTTGTCTGATTAATACTGGCCATTTGTTGAAACGAATAGATACTTTATTCTGGATGCTATCTAAATTATATTCGTCTTGTTTTTTTATTTGATGAAAACCTTCCGTTATGTTACCTTCCCTCAATTCCATTTCTAATATTTGCGTTGTGTCTAATGATGTATCCCATCCATTGATCCCTTCAATCTTTGATTAATGTCTATTGATGTACATCTTTTCTTACATTATTTTAAGAATCTCCTCACCACATCTCAAAAGCTCTCAATTTACTTCTCACTCTCTGATCAAACATCCAGGTTTCACTTCTGTAAAGTTGGTAATATTCTCTACATGCTTGACATTGCTTTATTTTATAATTGTTAGTCTTATTAATTATGGAAAAATATAATTAAATGTTTTGTAAGACCTGATATTAAAAGGTTATATTAAAAGAAGTGGTTGCGTGTTAAGAGAAAACTCAAGATGATGGCGTGCGAGACAAAATCAATAAAGGTTTGGCGCAAGAAGAGCTTTTCAATCGCAATGATTACGTTACATCGTAGACTACTAGAAAAGTATTGTTTATAAAGGGGTCTTCCTAAAATTATGAACACACGGTGTTTACGCACATTATTATTCCTTCGGTTGGGAGCCCTAGATTTTGCATATTGGTATCTATGATTGTCCGTGCGAGTGTAAGGTTGCCGCTTTTTCTGTAACTATCAATAGCAGTCGGCCTTCCGTCAGATAAAGATATACAAAAACGCCACGGTAGTTAATTGTTGTCAAAACAATACGTGAAGTCAGCAGTAGACGCATCCGGACTAGATCGGAGCATAATGAAGAATAAAACAATCCACGATAAGCAAGAAAACAAGCATATTTAATATTAGGTTAGTGGTGACATTTATGCTTGCAATGACTTTCATATTATTAATAGGAAACCCGAAAGACAAAAAGCTATCGAAGGAATTCTTTTAAACACAGGGTATCCACTAATTGGCACAGTTACAGACATAATTAGAACATATATAGTGCACCCAATCTGAATCCACCGGTCCTCTGTAGAAACTGAGCACAGTTTATTAATGAATAATTAAGTAAACGTAGTTAAACAAAGAAAGTTTACCAGCAATAACTTCTCAGAAAACCTCATATAAAATACATGCAGCGAACGCGGAATAGGGTTGCATTATAGTTATTGTAAGTCTAATGGTGCTGACTAGGGATGGAAAATTCTTATTATAAAAATTCTTCCGAATTCTAATTTTGCCATCACATTATTCGACCTTTGCATAATTCATTTGAATCACACTAAACTAAAATACTAGATTTTGTTATCTAGGTGAATATCTTACCATTAGATTAAACAAGCATATCAATTATCATGGCATTATAAATGAAGTCATTGATGAGTTGAATTTTACCAACACAGGATTGTATCAGAAAATCCTTCCTTCAAGATATTCATAGCTAAACTGTTATTTTATTCTAATGATAATATTATACGCTTTGAATTTCTGTACACATGAGAGCTACTTTAAAGTAACATTACGTTCTATACAACCAGTTTTTTACATTAATAATAAATTAAATATTAAATAACAAGGATAAGGACGATATTTAAAAAAAATTGAGGTCTTCAAATTAATTTGCAATGATTGCAATTATTTTTATATAGGTAAAACTTGCAGAGATGTTGATATTAGAATTAAGGGGCACTTGAGATGCCTAAATAACAACAACTATTCAGAATTTTCTAATCACCTTTTGGAATCAAACCATTATTTTGATATTAACAACGGTTTATAAATTATACATATAAATACTAGGGGTTTATTTGAATTTTTATAAATAAGAAAAAGTTTAATAGCAAGCTTAATATTATAAATAATTAAATCTTCTTTACAAATAGTCACCTTTTAAATTTGTTTTCATATTAGTTCTTACTTATTCACCATTTTATATTTGTGTATTTATCTATGCTTGTATTTTATAATTTCAGTATACATTGTTTCCTGAAGATGATACCATAGGTATCGAAACATGTAGAATAATTAATAAATAGTGGTTTAAACAAAGTATTTTGTATAATTGTTAATATTTATTAGACTAGTATGTTACGCACAACTCGATACACTATTCGCTCGACAATGACTAACCACTAGCCATATTCACGATCTCTTCTGTACCCGTCTCAGTACTCTGTCAATTTTGAATCTTTCTAGATGGCGTTGCTATTAGCACGAGTATTCCATGTGTCAGAATCCTATATAATTATTTCGATAATTCTTTAAAGAGTTTAAGGCACAATATATGTTCGGTAGTGTTATTTATCTAAAATTATAGATTTAAATTTTTTTTATAAAATGGTAAATGAGATGACATATTTACTATATGATCCATTATCTACATTCCACTGCACGTGCATAGAGATTTTTTTTACTGCCTATTTATGCATCGTTTGTACTATGCGATCTTGTCCACGAATGTATTTAGGATTGCGGAACTTTTCTGATAGTTAAAAACCTGATATCATGTTTATTTTTATTGATATCTATTTTAATGGTAAATCTATTTCCTATTTCGAATCTTGATTAAATTTTCTCAATGTTGACCTCCAATTGTCTCAGGTCGCTGAGGAGCAATCTTTCTTTATCATATCATTTATTTAATGTCTGACTGTATTTATTTTTAAAAGAAATTAAACGTATTAAGTCAAAAGATTTACAGAAAAAATCTATTTATTGAAAAAATATTTTTGTTACTACCGGGATACATTTTTAGTAAAATATCACAGTTCTGAAAAAACTGCAACTTCACAATAATAATGTGTTCTTAAAAATTAAAAAAAGTAAGTATTTTAATTTCGCATCTTCCAGCTTTTCTTCGGATATCCAGGATGTGTTCTTGATCTCGAATGTGCTCCAAAAATCATCTATTGAATTGTTCTCAAAACGTATGACCACTATAACAATTGAATGATTTTTCTTTTTAGGAGAACATATTCTTATTGTGAAGTTGTAATTATTCAGAAGATAGGTCTGTGATATTTTAAGTATGAATTAAATATATTAATTAGAAAGATATATATATAAAATCAATTCGAAAATTTGTCGCTAAATTTGTCCCCGGTTTGGAAAGAGATCGATGTTCGAATCCCAGTGGCGCAACAACAATATTTTTCGATAAAATTGATTTTATATGTATATCTTTCTAATTGATATATTTAAATCATACTTAAAATATCACAGACCGTCTGTTCTGAATAATTACAACTTCACGATAAGAATGTATTCTCCTAATAATAAAGTTGTATCAATGTGTCCAAAATATAATAAAAATGAATTGATAATGCTGGCGTCTGCTATCAGATTATTCAAAGGTTTTTGAGATTCTGTAAAAATAAGGTAGATGGCTCTTTCAAATAATGTAACGATTAAATGCATTAATATCAAAAAGGTAACATATAGGTTCGAAAATTTGTCGCTAAAAATATTATCGCTGTATCAAAGTTGGATAATGCACCTTTTCCGGTTAGGAAAAAAATCTAGGTTCGAATCCCGGTGGCGCAACAACAATATTTTTCGATGAAATTAATTTTATATGTATATCTTTCTAATTAATATATTTAATTCATATTTAAAAAATTTCATTTTATTTTATTAGCTATCATTTTTTCTAGTCTAGAAACGTTTACATCCAGGAGTCTAGTACATCTCTACCGCCTGGATTTTTTATTTGGGTTTCTCAGATCATATCCAAATCTCGTTTTTGTAATGAGTAAGACTCGTGTGATTATAACAGTGCGCTGATTAGAATATTTTAAAGTTTCGTCTTAAAGTTTAATTCTTCATTCTGTACCACCAGTTTAATCTTTAATACCAAGACCATAGTTGTGCAAGTTATGGCACTCACTGTCTTTTGTGAAGAGGTGGGATTAAACAATTTTCAATTATTTATATTTGTAATCATTCTACCGTTCACGGACATATTCCAGCTTTTAAAATCATCGTGTCTTTAATCAACGGCATCCATAAAACCTACCCTATAGGTCAATCGTATTTGACAGTTAAAATGTTAAATAAGAACCTAAGTTGCATCACTAGCTACATATTTGAATTTTATACAATAATAAACGCGATTTGATTTTGCAATATCGAGTTTCTTAACTCTGATGAAGTCCCATCCCTATAACATTACTTACTAGTCGTACGAAAGCTTGTATCATATTCTTAGGTCCTTAGCTTTAATATGCCACTTAGACGGTACGGCTTTAAAATACGAAAGCAGGTATTTCACTACACAGCACAAATTTCAATATAGATTATAATATTTCGCTACAAAGAAAGCTGGCGTAACGCCACCTATTACGTTTAACAACATAACGAACCACGATGACAAGTACAATGAGATTTTGTAAATCATGATGCTTGCATGCGAGTATTTATACTAAGGAAGAATACACAATGATCTTAGTTTCAATTTATTTCTCGAGAGAAGAAAATTGGATACGGCTAAAAATACAGAATTTTGAGCGAATACTACAAGAACGTATGCACGTATACATATAATGCATGCAAGTATACATATGTCACCGAAACCCCACTCTCCCCAACACCGCTAATATACCCCCCCCCTCTCCACATATGTAGTTGATAGTATATCATCTAGTTTAAGCTTTAGTTTATTTCTGAAGATGACGCGGCAAACATCGAAAACGTTTTAATTTTTAATTAAAGTGCAGTGTGATGTAAACAACGTTGTGTTTTATTTTAATAATTTTAATTTTTTTTTTAAATTAAGAATTTAAAAAAAATTAAAAACATTAAGTCGATAAGAGCTAGAACAGAATAGAAAAGATAGAACTTCATAACATAATGATTTGTCGGAAATCATCTTTGTAATAAATAGAGCATAATGCTGAAAAAATCAGACTTAAAAATAGTTCAGAATAGTATTGAATGACATGGAAAAACAAATAACCTTGCCAACTTAATTTGATTCGTCAGTAAAATTTGAATGACATTATTCGAAAATCGATTACAATCACTGAAATAACTATATGCGTACTCCCGAAATGTTAGATATTTCGGTGACGGGTGTAACCCGACACGTCACCAAGTCGGCAGCGTCAGTAGTATCAGTATGTATCAGTAGTTGGTTCAGTGTAGAATGACTATCTGATGTCACAAATTTGAAAAATTCTTTTTTTTCATACTACAAATCA
This sequence comes from Eubasilissa splendida, assembly GCA_031772225.1. NCBI lineage: Eukaryota > Metazoa > Arthropoda > Insecta > Trichoptera > Phryganeidae > Eubasilissa > Eubasilissa splendida. Next base: position 18,284,130 of record CM062863.1, read on the forward strand.
ATTATTGCATCTTGTTTTACCAAAAATTGACACCATATGAATTACATGAAAAAGTATATATTTTATAAATCTAAAAAAATCTAATCATATTTTATCATAATTTTTAGAGACTCTCGTCATATTAATCTTTTAGGGTCCTGCATGCTATGTAATTGATGTAGAGAAAATTCAGGATTTTGATATAAAGGACATAACACTACAGAAAGTCATTATGCAACGTATCGCTAATTAATGACGTCATCAGATTGATACAAGGTATATTCTACTCAGTACAATGAATTATTATATTACAAGGGCTATTCGCACATGGGCGGGCAATTCTAATGCTTTATATGCTCGATAAAGCTTAGCTTCTAATTAGAAAATTAGTCCGTTGTCAAATTTACCATTTCAGTTACATTTATTTTAATATAAACTATCAAAATAAATATTACATAATACACATATTTATATTTACACGTATGCAAATATTTAATATTATTACCTGGTATAATATTTTTTATTCATACCTTTTACTATATTTTATATACAAATGTACTACGCTTCGTATTTTTTCGGTACCAATTTATCAGTTATTCGCATAACAAATACATACATCTCTTATTAATGAGAACACATTCATATTGTAAAGTTGTAATTATTCAGAACATAGGTCTGTGATGTTTTTTAATGCAAATTAAATGTATTAATTAGAAAGATGTACATTTCTCACCACCGATAAATCGGCGTAAACTGGTGCTCATTGGCTCGATCGTAAATTTAATGTATATTTGAAAATTATTTTGCAATAATATTTACACTTAAAAATTATGCTATAAATTTAAAATGCGTCTTATCCTCTAAAAAATACATATTTTAAATTTCTATTACCTTGTTTTGAACCATTGTATGCTGTATATATTTTTAATATATCGTTGTTGTATATTTTTCTATGTATTTCACATCAATTTTCTTTTAAATACAAATTAAATGTATTTAAAATATCACAGACCTATGTTCTGAATAAATACAACTTCACAATAATAATGTGTTCTCATTAATAAAATATATTTTTACCCAGAAGATAATTTATTATCATAATTTTTGTTATACTTTGATATATTTTTTGCAAAATAAATAATTAAGTAGTTTTGCCGAATAATTTTTTTACGGAAACACACAAAAGTGTGATTTTACATAGTGACTACAATTAGTACGTTCACGGCTGCGTGTGTATACAACACGTGGGTACGTGTGATATACGATGGCAAATCAAACATTTTTCTTTCTATAATTTATTTACACAAAATTTTACAGAAGCCAAGCTCGTCGTGATTGATTTGATGGGCAGAACCATGACTGATGTTCAAAAAGAAGACGCTACCTCGCCGATAGTAACTCGCTTATTCGCTAGAACCACCTCTCGAACTTGCTGAATCATGTCGTCCGTGGTGGAGGTTGATGGGCGTCCTGCTACCTCTTCGTGCGTCACACTCGTCCGACTACTTTTAAACTTCTCGATCCACAAAAAAACACTTTTACGTGATAAAGCACTGTCCCCGCAGTGTGATAAAAGTCTACGATGAATTTCAACCCCTTTCAACCCTCCGACTAAAGAAATCGGATCACTGCTCGTTATGTATCCTTGGTGCAAACCGCTAGTGGAACGGACGTGTTTACATTATAATATCCGGAAGGCAAATGACGCGATCGGGATCAATTTTCGTGCACTTTGAAGCTGTATTATGTCGAAAGTGTAGATAATTTTTAACTAGACCTCGTAGTCATAAACATTTCACTGGGAAGGAAGCAAATAATGAAATTTTCAAAACATATATTTTTGATATTTTAAAATTTTATTATATAACGGTTGCTTAGCGTTGCATTGTATATAGGTAGGTACACGGTATGTATTATTTTTTAAACTTTTTAAATTAAATTTAAATTGTTTGTTAAAATTTCTTTACGTACCGTGACGTGAAAGGACGTATTTTAATTTTATTATTCTGATATTACTCAAATATAAAATTTTTGGGTAGTGGGGCGTAAGTTAGTAGCTAGCTAGTACATATTGTGATATATAAGGAATTGAAAAAAAATACATTTTGCTTAATGTTTGAATAATTTTTTTATTACAGAGGTGTAACCGGGCCAAGAATTCCAATGCGGCATTTATATTGAAAACACATTTTTTTGTAATACGAGGTCCATGTTCCCGGGCGCGTTTATATAAAAAGTAATGTCTTCTTGAAACGTGAACATGCCGCGTGAACACAACCCATCGCCAGGTCTCAGGATTCAGTTCCTCTGTCCGCATCGATATCCATCAAGAAGCATTCGCATGGCGCTCCTCGGTACAGCTCTCTTGACAGTTGTCAAATGGAATTCATAAGCACGTATTTCGGTCGTAAAACCGTAGTGGGATATTTCGGTTGATCCGAAAAATCCGGGCGTTTTCATTTGAACGGGAGTGTGCGGGTCAGGGCTGGGAATTCAAAGAGCGATTATTTTTTTAAAACCAAACCTTCTGGAACGTTTCCTTAAATATATTTTTATTATTTTCTAATTAATCCACCAAATAATACGAGACAACTATAGAGGAAGTTTATAATCAATGCAATGATACGGTGATGGTCGTATTCCATGATTTAAAAAAATAAAGAGACCCCAGTGAACACCCTAAAATATAAACTGAAAGAACACATTCTTAAATAATTATTTGTTGTTGTATTTCTTTTTTTTTAAATGTTACTGTTATGTTATTTTAATTTTTATGTTTTTTTATACGTACTTAAACTATAATTTACTATATTAATTGCTTTAATTACTGCGTGAAGGACGGTTCTTGCGATAAAACTGTTCTGCAGTTTGGCAAAAAATAAAAATTTGTTATGGAATATGTTTGTAATAAAGTTTTTAAAAAAATTGATATAATAGCGTTGCGTGAATAAAGGAGTACTTACACGAGAACACTTGATTCAATCAATACTGGTTACAATAAAACATACGATTACAATTTACGAACGACGTAAAGAGTTGAAGTGAATGCTGTTGTTTGTATAGAATCTAGCAGAGAATTCTAGTTCGGCAACATGCCCGGCTGGCCCGGTGAACCCCACTCCGGCGGCAAGCGACGAATGTCCGGTTACAAGTTTGTAGTTTATCTAAAAGGTGCCACCACAACCGTACTTTTTAAGAAAGGCTAAACTACAATACATTATACAACACTTTCTCTATAAGTTTTACTGCAGTTAGTAGATTAATAAAATACGTAAGGGAATTCTTAAACTGTCTCACTGTCATAAAAAATATGTAAATATTTCATATGTAACTAGTGGAAACTCTACATTTTTTTAATGTTATTTAATATCGTATGCTTTTGCGAAAGATAAACTAAGACATTGTTTTTTGAAAACCAATATATTGACGGGAATAGGGAATGAATTGTTTTCGGTTGAAAACCCCTGCTTCGGATCATCCTCGTTATATTTTTTGCATAGCTAAGCGACCGCGGGGAGCAGTCTTTCATTGTTTCAATGGAAAATATATGTTCTGACTCGATATTAACGTCGCTTTGTACTGTTTTTTTTTTAACTTCAGACGCTTTAAAGGATTGAATTCTGATGAATAATGGCTTCTGAAAATCTTTTATTTTTAATATAATTTCAAATTTTAAAATAATATTTTACTGTTTACTGTATTTTAGATATCAAATTAAATTATTTTTATGATCAAACTTCAAAACTTTTCTCTTTTAGTACTTTGCTCCGAATCATATTTATTATATTTTATATTAAAAAGAGCAGTTATGATTTAAGAATGAATAATTGTTGCACGTGTTTTCTGCATATAATTTAAGGATGATTAGTAAGTACCTGGTTACAAATATTACCAATCGATGAGCGTAGAAGAGAAGATGTATGAAAGTGAATAGTGGTACGTTACGACAAAATAGTGTGGCGCTCAATCATCTCCGCGGAGAAAAGGCGTGATAACTTAGATCCCTATGTATTTTGAGAGCTCTCATTTTATTTGACCTATTATTAATAATATTTTAATGCTTGAAATTTTGTGTTCACTTACATTTTCTCCACGAGCAAATAAACAAATGCGAAAAGTTTCGGTGTAGTCGCCTCACCCTTTGTAGCGCCATGTAGATCAAATTTACCCCAAAAGTAGTTTATGTAACACTGTATTATATTATAACAATGTAACATAACACTTCGAATGGTTTTTTAAAAAACTAATTTATCATGTGACACTTCTACAAGAATATGTGCGTGCTGATTTTGACAATAGATATCAATTTATTAAATGAAATTTAATCTTATCGGAGGTTCTCGGTTTGTTTGATCTCGAAGAGATAAAATGTTTAATTTCAACGTCTTATTGAACAAGTCCCAATATCCGTTGCCTTTCACCCAGACCTCTGATGTTATGCCGGTACTTCCCCCTTTGATGCATCAGAAAACACAATAGTAACTACGAACTCTTCATAGTAAATACGAAATGTTCTGGTGGCATCGAAAAAGTATCATGACATTGAAAGTATATATTAAATATGAATTAAATATATTAATTAGAAAGATATACATATAAAATCAATTCTATCGAAAAATATTGTTGTTGCGCCACCGGGATTCGAACCTGGATCTCTTTCCTAAACGGGGAAGGTGCATTATCCAACTATGCTACAGCGACAACATTTTTAGCGACAATTTTCGAACCTATATGTTACCCTCTTGATATTAATACATTTAATCGTTCCATTATTTGACAGAGCCATCTACCTTATTTTTACAGAATCTCAAATACCTTTGAGTAAACTGATAGCAGACGCCAGAATTATCAATTCGTTTTTATTAAATTTTGGACACATTGATACAACATTATTATTTAGGAGAACATATTCTTATTGTGAAGTTGTAATTATTCAGAACATAGGTCTGTGATATTTTAAATATGAATTAAATATATTAATTAGAAAGATATACATATAAAATCAATTCTATCGAAAAATATTGCTGTTGCGCCACCGGAATTCGAATCTGGATCTCTTTCCTAACCGGGGAAGGTGCATTATCCAACTATGCTACAGCGACAACCGGTTAGGAAAGAGATCCAGGTGGCGCAACAACAATATTTTTCGATAGAATTGATTTTATATGTATATCTTTCTAATTAATATATTTAATTCATATTTAAAATATCACATGTTCTGAATAATTACAACTTCACAATAAGAATGTGTTCTCCTAAAGAAAGTATATATATTCGATTATTTTTATTTTCGTTTTTGATAGGTCTAACAATAAAGTAATGAGTCTGATTATGTTCCGCCTATTATGGCAGCCTGCCACCATGGACTATGATCTACTTTGATTCCCCCTCCACCGCAACTCCAATTGGCACGGACCAGCAATCTCTCAATCTGGAATAATTGCTTGACTAGTGAAGGTGTGTGTGTGTTTCTCATCGTCACGAAAATGAAATAGTAGAATATTAATAAACAGCGGTATGTCATTTTTTTACGTTAAATGGCAAGATATGGTGAGCTTCAGCAGGCTTTTGGATGTGAGGTTATGTAAAAAACTAAAGCCTTCCGTTAGCATAAAATGAAGGCAGAACCAATGTTGAAGACGAACACCGCAATGGGCACGAACAGACAGCATCGCAGTGAAGGAAATTGTAAAATATAAGTTCAATTCAATTTTTTATCGTAAGGCTATTAAATATTCAAAAATATGCGAAACTAACAAATAGCGCAATATTTTTTAACGTAGACTAAATTTATGTAAGTACAGTGATTCCGAGGAATGAAAAATTATATCGTTATTATTGCCATCCGTTTACTGTCTACTGCTAAATGAAGGCCTCCCACGAATTTCCTCAGAATTAGATGATTTCGTCAGTCCAGCGGATTTTGGGATGTCGGCTTGATTCCCCCTCGGATACCATTGGAAGACTGCATTTGTCCAATGATTGTCGGTTCTCGGAGCAATTTGGCCTGCCCATTACAAATTTATTTTCTTTGCATATTCAATTATATCAACTACTCATTGTTATCTTATTCGCGCGTTTCTTTTCTTATCACTTCATGTAGACGTCTAGTGGCGGGACACGTGTTCTTTGATAACTCTGATATTAGTGAACGCTGGCGTGTTGCCGTCATAGGTTCGCCATCACTGCCCTAGATAGACATAATTATAAACTTGTTCAAACCGGATTATATTAACACGAATGAGTATCGAGTCAACAAAGCAGAAAATCATTACTTATTATACCATATAACAGTAATCAATATTTTTCGTTTATTTATTTTATTTATTGTCAGTGTTTAGTTTGTAGTACTCCGTGTTTATTTTTTATATTTAAAAAATTAAATTTTAATAAGTAAATTAAATGTAACTAATGTATGTAAATAATGGTTTCGCAAACTAGCAGGACTCAATAAAAATATTTTTTAAATTTGATCTTTCATGTTTCTTAAAAGTTATAAAATAAAAATATTTTTTTCGCTGTCAAAATTAAAATTAATTAAAAATTAAATAAAATTGTCGTTTTGGTGAGTGTACAGAAACAGAAACAACGAATACTCAACACGTTCAGTCTTAAATATTATATTGTCCTGTGTGAGTGCTTCGAAAAATCATTTTAGCCCGCGGACCTCACACCATCAAGTCCGATTCATTGATCTCTGTCAATATGAAAACCAAAGAATTTGAAATGTTCTCATCGGAGACAACTTATATTCTGCTTTCTTTAATAATATTCTGTCTCATAAAGACCTCAAAAAGGTTAAACCCAATTATCCACCGTATGGAGGCAATTCCAAAATAATGTATATCTGTCATGTGGAAATAAAGGATTTTAAATTGAATTGGCATTGACTCTAAATTTATCTTGGAATATGGTAGTTTTCGTATGAGAATTTTATTTTTAAATTCTCTGAAAATACGAGGTGTGTTTTTTAATAGCGATTTTTTTTTTTAATGAAACACATCATTTTTACAACACTTTACTTTCTTCGGACACTACACACCTTCAACTACTTCTCAACATAGTCGCTACCATTATTAAGGCACTTGTCATAACGGGGCACTAATTTTTGTACACCTTCATCATAGAACGACGCCGCCCGGGATAAAAACCATGTCTGTACTCCGTCGTTGAGATCATCATCGCCATCAATACATTTGTCACCAAGGAACCTCTTCAGATGAAGGAAAATATGGAAAACACTTGGCGCCAAATCAGGACAAAAAAAGATACACGTAGCGATGAATGTCAGCTGGCTTTATGTTTCGTATATTAAAGAAACGAATCATGGACGGTATCTCACAGTCGGCGGGCTGATCTATTGTCTTGAACATTTCAACCACTCACTACAAGATGGCCACACTATGGAAATGTTTCTAACGTTGCATGTGGTGAGTCAACAGATGAAGGAAACCATTGCGCATGCGCAACATCGCAACCGCAGCTCTACACCTGGAATATTCGGCAACGGTATTTACTTAAAAAACGCGCGTCGTGTGTCAATAAAGTCTAATTAATTAAATAAATTATGATAGTGAGTATAAAATTACATACTGTAATAAATATAAATATATTTATATATATATATGTTTAGATATTTTAATTTTCTAATTAAGATAAATAATTGAAAAATTCGACAAATGATATGAAAGATATTTCATTACAGAATTGTTTTAAAAAATCACAAACATTATGTATTATGAGCATCTTTATTTTTTTTCGAGGTATTCAAATACATATATATAATATATTATATATATTTGACAATATGTAGGTACCTAGGTACACCAAAATATTAACTAATTATTTTTTAAACTAATCGGAACATTGGTATAAAAAATTGAATTTTTTAACTAGATTCCCGAAATGGGTATCAAACTACCGACTTTTTCCTTGTCTCTGCATTAAAAGTTACAAAAGAAAAAAAGTTTATTTTTCCAAAATTAATATTTTTCAACTGCTCGCTGAAAAGCGAAGAACGTTCAATTATGTGCGTTTCAAGGAGAAGAAATCCTTAAAAGATAACATCAAATTTATTCAGATTTATCTCTTGAATTTTCATCAAAATCCACGAATAAAATAAGGAAATGTAATTTGTTTTACTAAAGTATTTGTATCTAATTTCCGATTTACTAGATACAAATTAAATGATATAATAAAAAATATTCACCAGTTTTTCGGATTTGGTTTGGTTCAGCTGATCCGGCTAATAGGAACGCGAATATTTAGGCCACGAGGAAACCGAAGATTGGAAGGGTGAAAAAACGCATGATATGGCAGAAATGTCAGAAGGGTGGCGGAGGGGTTGTGCGGCCTGCGAAAATGTAGGGTTAATGGGAGAAAATGCTAAAATAAAAACACATTTTTTTGCAGTTATCACGTCGTGGCGGCACATTTTATAGCTCTCTACATTCAGAGCTTATGTTCCTGTTATACGCATGGTTACGTATACGTTGAAATAAGCACAGCGATCTTGTGGTTAGATTTGTAGTTTTATATTGTGTGATAAAAGTCCAGAAAAGCATAATTGTTTTTTTTTTAAATCACGATTTTTTTTGTCTTAAAAAAATTAAAACCATCTTACTGAACGCTTATCTACAAACTAATTATTTATATTAAATATGAATTAAATATATTAATTATAAAGATATACATATAAAATCAATTTTATCGAAAAATATTGTTGTTGCGCCACCGGGATTCGAACCTGGATCTCTTCCCTAACCGGGGGAGGTGCTTTATCCAACTAAGCTACAGCGACATTATTTTTAGCGACAATTTTTCGACCTTATATGTTACCTTTTTGATATCAATACATTTAATCGTTCCATCACTTGACAGAGCCATCTACCTTATTTTTACAGAATCTCAAATACCTTTGAGTGATCTGATAGTAGACGCTAGAATTATTAATTCATTTTTATTAAATTTTGGACAAATTGATACAACACATTCTTATTGTGAAGTTGTAATTATTCAGAACATAGGTCTTTCTTTATAATTAATATATTTAATTCATATTTAAAATATCACAGACCTATGTTCTGAATAATTACAACTTCACAATAAGAATGTGTTCTCCTAAAAAAATAAAAATTATTTATATATTTAAAAATTGACATTATTAACTCTGTAGAAGTCTATTTTAATTAAATTTTTAAAATAATAAACTTTTTGAAAAAAATAATTAATTAAAATAATATATAAAACACAACGCTGTTTACTTCACACTACACTTTAATTAAAATTAAAAGCTAATTATTTCAATTTACATACTACATAATTATCTAAATTAAAAGCGTATTATAAGAATAAAATATTTCAATGAACTTCTTTACAGATAAAAATTAAAACAATATTATGAATTAATAATATTTCGAATATAATAATTTTGTAATCGTTTAGCACTGAGTCACTTGACTACATATTATGAAAAAAGTTTGCTCTCTAGACACTCAATTTTTCCAAATTAATCTAAACTAGGCTCTTTCAAATAATGGAACGATTAAATGTATTGATATCAAAAAGGTAACATATAGGTTTGAAAATTTGTCGCTAAAAATATCGTCGCTGTAGCATATTTGGGCAATTCACCTTCTCCGGTTTGGAAAGAGATCCAGGTTCGAATTTCGGTGATATTTTTCGATAAAATTAATTTTATATGTATATCTTTCTGTTTAATGTATTTAATTCATATTTTTGATAATATAATTATTTTTTAAATGTTATTATTCTATTTCTTGCCGTGGTGATATGAATTTCTAAGTCCACATTGGATTTAGGAAAAGTATCACCACTTGCAAATATCAAGTATATATATCGTATGTATTAAGAGCGCGGACCTCACGGGCTCCTATCTATCGCGGGCCCCAATGCACCGCATTGGCGTAGTTATGCCACTATACATATAGTAGTGAATCTTGGATGCCAAATACTGAGCTAATCCAAAAACAACAGAAAAAATGCAGAAAAGAAACACGTAATTTAAAGCGTAGTCCAAGAGGATGTTTTTGTCATTGCTAAAAAGCATAAATGGCGATAAAATGCATACAATTTCAAGGACCACAAATAATCTATGACAATGAATATTCTAGAATAATATCCACAACACAAAAAACTACGTAAATAACTAATGTCTAGATGGATTGACGAAATTATCGAAAGTGATTTGAAAAGATTTGTGTTTAGTTCACATTTTTAAGAATTACTTTATAATATGAATTAAGCAATCTAGCAATGGATGGCCAGTAATTAGACTTTATAAAATTATTGGCAAAAATTGAGAAATTATTTATGTTTTTTATTACTGCTAAGTGTTATTCAATTCTTATGTTGATGTAAGCTACTTTTATAATGAAAGAATGAATTCTTAAGATCTGTAATATACTTAGCTTCCATTGAATTTATTAATTAAATATTCGTAAAATATATAAGTATATCTATATTAGTTATGTTTAATATTTTTTGTTTTCGCTTTTATAAACGTTCCTTTAGTCTTAAATTCCGAACTGAAAATAAGACATAAAATTATTTCCGAAATGGTCTTAACCTCAATATGCTATAAATCCTAAATGCGACCATTGCTATGCAGTTCGGAAAAGAGGGATCGTAAAATGTTACTATATGTAATATCCCCGAAGAACATCGATATTGTCTACTATATGAAAACCTCAGTATTTCAATACTCGAGTCTTACAAATGTTTATACATCATTATAAAGTCTGTTGATTATTTTGTGTGATTGTGTAATTTAAAACTCGATATAAATATAAATGTATATTTAATTTGTCGTGGGTTTTGTTAATTATTAAAATTAATTTAACAACCATTACGCCTTATGGGTATTTAATTTTTTATACATTAACTCCTCCAATTGAGTCCTTTTCACTACAATATGTATATTTTATATTTTGAAATTACTATTATGCCATTAGACACATATCATATAAAATTACTCTGAAAAATAAATGCAGTGTAATACCTACACGATAAAAGCAATAAATAACCGTAAACAGTGCTTACTAGGCTAAAGCAATAAATTCATGATCTTCTTGTTCTAGATTCTTCTTCTGCTTGTTCGGTTAGCGATCATTATTTTATTTGGAGTAACTCGATATAATTGGACAGTGGACTTCCCGAACCGTTGCCCTAGCTATTATGTCCTCGGTCTTCCAGGGTCTCTTTTAATGGTAATTTTCCCTCAAATGATGAAATACAAAGTCTGGTATTTTTCTGAATGTTTCATGATATCATCAAAGAATTGCATTTATTAGGTTTTATTATTAAAAGGATTTATTTTTCTTATTATAAGAGCACAATCTTATTGTGAAATTGTAATTATTCAGAACATAATTCTGGCGTCTGCTATCAGATTACTCAAAGGCATTTGAGATTCTGTAAAAATAACATAAATGGCTTTTTCAAATAATTGAACGATTAAATGTATTAATATCAAAAAGGTAACATATAGATTCGAAAATTTGTCGCTGTTCCATAGTTGGATAATGCACCTTTCTCGGTTAGGAAAAAGATTCAAGTTCGAATCCCAGTGGCGCAACAACAATATTTTGCGATAAAATTGATTCTATATGTATATCTTTTTAATTAATATATTTAATTCAGATTTATTTTTCGTTTCGCATTTTATATTTTTGACATATTTTTTGTAGATCCACATCTCAAATGCTTCAAATCGCTTTAACATTGTTTCAGTAAGTGTCTTCGATCCTTTTCATATAAAAATACATAGAATCGCATTCAAATTCATAAAAAGAACCATAAGTATAAAAATAAGGACGATAAATATGTACGACTTAGCAATTATATTCTAATTAGCTGCTAATGACGAATTATCTTATCTGAGTTAAAAAAAAAAAAAAAAAATTTAAAAAAAAAAATTTTAAATGCCACATCAAGTATCAATGTATAATTTTGTAAGCGTTATTTATTAGTCATTGATTCTGAAAGGCTCATCTCAGGTTGCAGACAAAGAATATTTTTTAATTCAATCAAAACATTATACGTATTTTATGTAACACTTATTCAAACTTACTGTCACAAAATTAGGGGACTTTGATCTATTCTATCTAAAATTTTATATTTTATTGAAACTAGTTTTATAGTGTATCTCGACACAGGTTGCGGTGTACTAAACTGGGTCCAAACAACCAATGTATTAGTTTATTATTTTTGTACTTACCTTTTGGGTGGTTTTTAATTGTTTATCGTTCGGGGTGCAGCTTTTACATCCGTACAATACTATTGGCATAATGATAACATTATAGATGTACAATAAAAAAAAACTTCTGTGTACTGTTTTCAGGGCTAATCTGCCGTATATACCTGACCTTTCTGGACGATGTTTCGGATCCCATTGTAGGGTCCATCATCAAAGCTCATCAGCCCTATATACGGAAAATTAGCTCAGAAAACTGTTAACAGAAGATTCTGAATGGCTGCGAAAACCTAAATTATCTAAAAAAAAAATTCCGTGTATGTTATGTTTTATGATAATACATCAAAATACCATAGAACTATTTTCTGAAAAAACTGCAACTTCGCAATAATAGTGTATTCTCCTGAATAATTAAGAATTGAAAACATATCAATAACAATAAAATAACGAAGAATATACAAAAATGAATGTAAATATCTCTTTTATAAATTTTTTACCACAAAAAAAAGAATTTTGTAACATATTATTCCCCTAATTATTTTAAAATATACCGTGTACCTTAATGTTATACTAAAACCATATATTACGGTCATACCTGTTGATAATTTGTACATAAAAAACATAATAAATAAAAATATTTCCGATACACCCCTTTTTACCATGTGAGCCCCTAATAGGACTGCACACACAGACTGATTTAACATTGGAGGACAGAGAGAGCACAGACGCGATCAGGGATGAGAAATAATTCGAGCGAAAAAATTGATGCGAATAAATTCTGATGAGGAAACTGTGCGAGTCGCACGAGGGCCTAGTAGTAATAACCGACAATGCCAGTTGTTTCCTGAAAATCCTTTTAATAGAAGAACATTTATTTTTCTGATTCTTTTACAACCTCTTTTCTCGTGATTTCAGAGATGAAAGGTATTAATTTGTAGGTATAATTATTATTAACCCTTTTATGGAAGAAAAACTTGCGTAACATTTAATGCCGAACAAATACCACACCTGTTAGCCGGCGTCAGCAAAATATTCCGATGAAAGGATCTTTCTCTTTTTTCCCTTGCTTTTTGCTAAAAGTTTTTCCGGAGAATATCGCTGGGGCAGGAGATCTTGTATGAAGTCAGGCAAAGAAAATCATGTTAAATATTACGTTAGAGAAATTCACTTTTCTTTGTAAAAAAAAATATATGCAAACTGAATAGGGTTGCGTTTTCAGCACATTTCAACAGTGAAGTAAATTAAAAATAAGTTAGAACATATTTCATATTTTTTTCAAATTGATGATATCACTAAAAATTATTTTCAAGTTATGATCTCTGATTATTCCGATTGAAACATAATTCCATCATACCTCTGTCAAATTGAATATGTGTAAAATTATATATAATTTACAAGCCGATATTAGACAAGTCAGAACATACTCAATAATATAAACAGGATATTTATAATATAAAAGTATGATAATTTTAACAACATTTTTATAATGATAGTATAAACATTCAGAAAACCAAAAATCTGAGGATTTTGAGAGAGATATCTAAACAAATGGATCATTCATTTTTAGTGTTAGGACACATGTTGCTCATACAATGAACTGCGAGACGTACAGATGTCTCAATTCTGCAGGAGCTAAACATTAAGGACATACTCTCAACCATTTGCCTGAAATGAATCTTATAATTTTTTGGACATCTTGCGAGAAGGGAAGATAGCTTGAAGTATCTTGTTATGGTGGGTCATATTGAAGGATGAAAGAAAGATCCCCCACCCGATGAACTAATCAAGTGAAAAAGGCAACAGGCACTTCTCCGGTGATGGTCCTAAGATATGCAGGATGCCGATAAAAGTACAGAAGTATAGTCAAGAGGGTGATAGTTCATGGAAATAACGATCCTCAGTCATGAGGGATCGACGTGAATGATGATTTGTTAACACTCCATTGTTTTCACTTATATATATATATATATACATATTATTAAAAAAATAGAGATGCGTACACAGAATACATGTCACATCAATATTCTTACTATTTTCAAACTAAGCTAAACGCTTGTACTTTTAAAATAGGACTAACTTGCTGGTGTCCTGGAACGAGACGCGAATCCCCGACCACTAGATATCTAGGCCAGCGTCTTAACCACTACACCAACAAGCCATGTGATATACCTTGAACTAACTAATGTTCAGTGCCTCCTACATTCCCTTCCCTCCCCCGCCGCAGCAAGCAATCCATTGATCGGCGACCTTGAATCGAAACGGTTAAACGCTGTTATCAACTTTGGAGGCTCCGTGAATTTATGTGCCGACCTTTGCCGAGATAGTGATATAATTGCACAGAGTCCTCTGCATCCGGAGATGATCGAGAGACTCAGGAGAGGCGGAATTCAGTGAGTCCCTTTTTCCTATTCCAGTGTTTCTGACACCTAATGTGCGATTCCACCATCCTTTATTAAAATATGTGGGAATCAACATTTCCGAAAAAAAAACTTTCTTTAAAAATTACAGAGAGGATCAAGAGTGGTCTTCGACCAGCGGAACCTTTTCAAGTCCAAAGAGAAAAATCAAATGCACCTTATGTAGAAGCAAGACAAACCCGTCTAAGATTTGAAAATAAAATTCTATGTAAAATATTTGGACCAGTCACAGAGATCTTCAGACAGTGACAGTTAATAAATCGAGAAAACTTAGATCTGCTAGCTGCGTTGTGAGAAAAGACACGAGAGAACCTTGGTCAAAACTCGACCACCAGGCCATCTAAGAATAAGATTAGCGTACACGGTGAAGAAATATGTAGATAGGATTGCTTTCGGACTGGAGAGATTTGGCTCGTGACAGATGCCTGGAGATGGTTAATTATTTGCAATTCAAGTACACTATTGTGGTAGTCGTTTTATAATTGTAAATATTTTATTAGCAGTATTTAACGTGTAACTTTACTGTACTTGTATACATTACAAATACTATACCTCGAGTGTATCGATCAGCAAATGTGTTTACGATGCAAAATGATATTTTTAACTCTAGGATGAAACGTTTCAAGTTTTCTTCATGCTGATTTTGTTTCTGCGTATGATATGTAGGTAATTCATTTGTGCTAACCTAACTACCCACACATTCTTGCCACCGACTATTGTATATTACTGACAATAATATTTTTATAACTTTTTTTCAATATCTTTTTATAACTTCTGATTATACTTTTTTTCACATAACTTTTTATAACTCACTTAACATTATACTTACTTACCTCTTAACATTTACAATTGTTAAAAAATGTACAAGCAATTACCTTTAAAAATAAATAAATTAATTAAGTTATACATTTTTACATTGAATGAATATTTTGTAATTATTATTTTACGTTGGCTAACAAACAAAAAAAACTATAGAATAATGTATGCATAAAATACATGAAATCGTATTATATCTTTTAAATTACAAAACGCAATGAAGTACATATTTTTAGTACCTATTTGTATTGGTAAATCGTATTTTAGTATAGGATCATCCAAGATTAATCAAAAATATATTGTCCAATATCTGAAATTATCTGTGCAAAGTCTGTGAATAAATACGTCATAAATCTTTAAATTTAAACTTAAACGAGTTTTACGACGAGCACAGAGCATCACATAATATTATAAACCTTTTAAAAAAAACTCTGCTATTAATTCCCGTAATAAAGATTTTTTTTAAATCCGTGTTGAAAAAATATTTTTCACGACGATAGAACGTTGTATTTTTTAGATCGCAACCATCTTGTTGAAAGAATATATTTTTTGCACAGTATGTACTAAAAGTCAGTAGAGTATAAAGGATTCTCTCTCTCGTTCCACACAGCCTCTCGCACAAGAGCCAAAATGGAACAGGCTATATAAAGAAAGTACGTTGTAATGAATTTAGCGCCGATTCTTAGTAACAGGGTTGCGCAAATGTAGAACGAAATTATAATCTAAAAATATATTAACAGAATTAAGGTTTCGTAAAGCACTTACGTATTAAAATAAATATGTTAAAGTGCACAAAGTTCGCCTTATACTAAAAGATTTTAATAAATTCATAGTGGTGGTAACGATACAGTACATAGGTGAATATTTCATGAAATCATAATTTATAAAAATGAGAAAATAACACCACGATGATAGAAGTTATAAATAAAATGATGATTAATGTCGATGAAAATAGTGTAATATCCTAGATAATAATTTATAGAAACAATTGAAATTATGTACTTATTTAATATTTTAATTTTTAAACGTACTATTTTAAGCCAAAATAACTTCGAAAAAAGTAAGATAAATTTTATTGAGCCATCAATTGGAGTTGAATTGGACCAAACGAAATTTTTATTTTATTTATTTATTTGAAATTTGTTTGACATATATTTATCTATCAGAAGTGAACATACAATGATATAATACATTTTGGGGATCTGGGATCTTCTTATCTTAAAGGACAGCTGGAGGGCGGGTGGGGGGGGGGGACCCACCCTTTCCCGGGACCGGTTTAGAAGCTAGGGCTTCCTTGTTAGTCCGACTCATCAAAGCTAATAAAAATACGCGACATTAATTCAATTACATATTTAAGTATAAGCAAAATGAAAAACGAGAAGAAATTCAATGCGGTGGTTATTAGCAATTAAGATTTAAAATTTAGACCCTCCAGCGTCCCTTAAGTACTATATTTATTCATAAAAAATCATATAACATAAATCCATAGAACATAGTATTACATTCAGATGTAAAATTAAGGTACAGTAGTTCAAGGCAGACACTCAGGGATCTATTCATCAAAAACACACCCAAAAGAGAGACAGTGGACGAGACACAAAATGGATTGAGTCACACTCACACGGACAGACTAACGTAGTTGCAAAACACGAGGTATGGAGTGTGAGAGATAAGCGCGTAGGTGTAGTCCCACCTAAAGAGCTCTGACGAGTCACCCATACCCGTGACATTCTTACTATATAATGCGTATCCACCTCTGATATATAAAACATCATCCTGACTACTTTGCTAAACTACCGTGTGTGTTAAAGTACAGTTTTTTCCATGTTGTTATGGTGTTATTTAATTAAAATTAAAAGGAAAAAGTAAGGTTCGACAGATATATATATATATATATATATAAATAAAGACAAAATAAAGTGTAGTGAATGTGTCGTAAATATAATATGAGTCATTAGTGTATTGGATTGTGATTAAGCTGGAATATTGAACAGCGATGCTTCTGACTGATCTCTAGCCAATTAAATCATGTATTGAAATGACTTCGTAACATTAAAAAATGACTATTAAACATGTTAAATAATTACATAATTTTAGCATAAACAAATATGAAATAGTATCTAGAAAAGTTCTACCGTAGGTACTTCAAAATTGTTATAATTTTCATAAATTTCCAACTAAGAGGCAATTACAACAATAAATATATAAATAACTTATTATTATCCCGGAAGAAGGATAAGAGAGCTAACTAGATAAGTAAGCAGTGCATGTAAGGCCATTAGGATAGCTAATTATAATTCTACTGTGTACTTTAAATGTGTAGTAAAAAGATATCTATATATCAAAATTGCGGTGGGAAGGTATAACCTATTATATCATGATTTGATAAAAAGAGATATTGATACCAACTTTTTTGGGTATATTACATATTTCTCATATTTTAATAGAGGGTAAAAGATTTTAAGTCACGAAAACTTTACAGCGTAAAATATCTTAAGTAAATTTAAGTGCATAATAACATAATTTAAAAAATCTTTTATTAAATAATTGAAAGAATGTAAACAAACTCAGATAATGAAATAAAAAAAATATAGATGAACTTTTAAATCATACCATTTTTAAAATTTTAATATACCTACATAATATTTTATCATACATTATCTCAGTTTCAATAAAACCGACATAAGAAGTTTTATATGTTAAACGCAGAAATAATAAAATAAAAAATTAAATCCCGCCTTGGATAATAATTAAAAATAATAATTCAACCCATCTAAAATAGAATGGTTACAAGTTATGGCAGCCCTGTATATGTTCGGATGTGGCAAGATAGATAAATTTGATTTTGGAACGAACTAACGCGCGGTTTTTGTTGGCGGGGTGTTTTTGCCGCAATTCTCCCTAAATTGCCAGGTGTGTGTCTTTGGTATACCATAGAGAAAAAAATCTCATAGATATCGGAAGCATTGACTCGGTGTGCTTCAACCCTTTACGGCCCCTTACGTTATATTTTTTGCTCTATTTTTTTCGTTTGTAATTTCACGTTTTCTTAGAGCTTCATTTTTTTCTGAATATCAAATAAATACTTGCTTAAAATAATTACGTGTTAATGTAATTTTTGTATTGTCATGCGACTTGTTTCAATTTAATGGGTGTAATGTAATTTTGCGTGTCCACAAATATTAATATACACCAGACAGCAGTATTAATTTGAACGTCGTATGTGCATTTTGAACAGAGAGAAAATTTAACTAAACGTCTAACCCTCGTGAACGTGAACCTTAAGAGATGTTGAGGATAGTGGTTGAACAATGGTTAGCAAAATTTTGATAACCAAGTGTCTGTACAATTGAATAACTCACAGAAACGACTAACTAACTGATGTCAATCCTATGCACGTCTTCAACATTTTAAACTATGCTATGGATTGTGACGTAAGCATACACAGAAAATAGGTTGCGCATATACGTAGTGCTTATTGGTCCGATCTTAGCTGCGAACATATAACACCTATTTAGGAACTTCTATGGATTGACCACCTGGCTTCATCGTGTATACACTTGATGTTTCTTAAACTAGGAGCATCGGTAGACCGTGATTCTATTAGCTGAATGGTATTCAGAAGGATCTGAGAGTCGACAACTGGTGAGGGAATCATAGAACAGAGAGAAATGGAGTGATGTCTTTAAAATAGCCAAGGCTCACAACGGGCGGTAGGGCAATGATGAAATTTTGAGCTGTCGTTGTCGATGTGTCCTTTTTAAGCACAAAAAATATATTTGGAACAAATTTACAATAAAAATTTAAACGAAAGTCAAATAATAATTCTGCCGCTGAAAGGGTTTCCGAGTGCGTAATAAACATTAATAAAACACACTCCAATTTATTTTTGGAATTGAAAGCATTATTTACCAAGGAATAAAGTGCGGTAATAACGATAACATTATTTCCTATTTCTCTTAAAAGCTTAAGTATATAAAAGTAGATATTTTGCTACTTTCCGTTACCCAAGGGGGTCGTGTCTGTATGGCTTGATGGTACATGTGTAGCGTACAGGCTGAGGGTTTCAAATAAAGATTATTATTTAAAAAGAACAGTTATGATGATGAAACAGCATCCCCTTTACAAAATACTCCTCCCCTATAAAAAAATTGGTGAATAATGAAAACTCACTGGCTGACTGTGCAAAGATAAGGACAGTAATTTAATTAATCTTTAATTAAATGATTCATGTTTTATTAGTTCCTTGTTAAGTAAATCATAGTACATATAATAAATATGACATTACTGAAAAAATACAACTAGGTCAAAGCTGTATTTCGAAAAAAAACTGTGCTACCACCACACCCGAAACCCATTTATTGCTCTTCCACCTTAGCTACATCAGGTCTGATTTGTTTTACGTATCTAATATCAAGTAGCACATTATTTATTTTATTTATTCCAATAGAAAGCTACCTTTTTTTAAAGAAATAAAATAATCCTGGGTTCAAGATCAGATAGACCAGATATTAGAGAACTTCTAACGAGAAGCTCCAAAAATCAAAAATCTTGCGTGAGAAGGTATATGAAAAACAATAGCTTAAAAGTACTATATTAGGACCAAAAGAGTGCTGCACTTTATTATCTTTACCTCCCGTGTTAGGAATTGACATGATGGTTAGTTAGTTAATTATTTAGATAGGAAATAAATAAAATAAGACTAGTATAACATCGTTAGATGAACAGAGGCAAACCATCAACCGAAATTTTGTTAGTTCACTCTTGTATATTAGTCCGCAATTGTGACGCCTTCGAAATGTACTTCTAGAAAAGTAAATCACTTGTAGACTCAATCCAGCAATAAATTCAACAATGTTATCTCTATCTTCCGGAGTAAACAAAAGGTTCTTCCAATTTTTCCACCACATTTAATATGATACCCACAAAATTAAAATATCTTGGGCACAACTGTATGATGGAGAAGAGGAAGGATGAAAAATGTGAAGAAGGCCTGAAAGAGTGCCACAACGGTAGATCGGATGCATTACATTTGGCTAGAGAGATTCCAGAATCAGATGTGAGAGACCCAGGACCGAGACTTGGGGTGATGCTTTGTGTGCCGCGCACACCAGTTGAGAACCACTGCCGTGGAGTCTACGATACTCTTCTGTACTTTGCGTGCGGCTATACCGCGTAATGTATTACTTCAAGTACACACTATATTAGATCTACGAATATCTTAAACATTTAATATTAATATAAATACATAAATTGAAAGTGTAAAAAAGTTTAATAAAAACTCTGGGTATATTTTACCGCTGTTTTAAAAGACAAGTAAACAGTAAGATCAGGCACATTATGTACAGTGCCGCCATATTATATAAAAATTATTATATAAAAATTATTTTTTATTACAAATTAAATGAATGAATTTGAAAGATATATAAAAAATGTATTTATTGAAAAATATTTTGGTTGCTACCGGGGAACGAACCAAGATCTTTTTTCATGCGGGAAAACGCGTTAACATTTCACCATATCAACGAATTATATTTTCGACAAATTTTGAACTTATATTCTGTAATACAAGTTAAATGTATAAATTAGAAAATTATACATATAAAATCAATCTTATCGATTAATGTTGTTGCTTCCGAAATTCGAACCTGGATCTCTTCCAATCCGGGGAACGTGCATTAACCGATTATGCTATAGTAAATTTGTCGTCAATGCACTGTCTTGCTATAGCTAACTAACTAACTAACTTACCATCATGCCGTTTTCCGCGGAGGTAGGCAGAGAGGATAGAGCGCCACACTGCTCTATCCTGACACACGATTCTTGCCTCATCCACATTCATACATCTTCTCATACAATCTCGCGGATTGTTGAGGCTTCTAACAGAACCATTCTTTAGTACCTGGTTTACCTGGTCGTGCCAAATCTTCCGCGGACTTTGGAGCCATCAACACTTGCGTCAAATATCTTTCTTACCATTCTCTCCTCGTTCCATATGACCAAACCACCTTAGTGATCCTTTCTTAATCTTACTCATTATACTAACATTAACTTTAGGTTCTTTTCTTATTTCTTCATTTTTTGCTCTGCCATATATCGATTTGCCACATATACGCCCATTCAGTCTACTTTCGTTCCTCTTCGACATAATTGGTTAATGCACGTTCCCCAGATTGGAAAAAATCCCGATAGCAACAACAATATTTTTCAATAAAATTGATTTAATATGTAATATCTTTCTAATTAATACATTTAATTTGTATTATAATATCACAGACCAATGTTCTGAATAATTACAACTTTACACTAAAAATGTGTTCTCCTTGATAATTACATTCTGTACACTTTTTTTTATAATTGAACATTTATTATTTTATTTTCAAAAGCAAAATACTATTTTTAAAAGTATAAAGATCAAAACTATGATCTGAAATTGTAACATCACAACAAAAATGTATTTTCATTTAAAAATACAATTTTGTTTGTGAATTTGTGAAACATAAATATCAGTATATTAAGAGTCAATCATCACGTTTTCCTCTTTGTCCTATCTCTTTGGAGTAGCGGACTATGGTTATTAGTTTTGATGATTAATGGACTTCAACATTCAATATCTGCATTGAATTGTCATCATTTGGCACTCGTCACAGAGAATACTCAAAAGCAAACGGCTTATCTCTCGTGTCGAAGTGAAACGTTAAGGTAGAGAAACAAAGTGGTTTAACCATATTGGTCATCCTACAGTATTCAGTACACGTTAGATACGTACTATAAGAATAGAATATTCTTTTTTATGCTGCCACTTTGACGTATAATGTGACCGAAAAATGTTTTGTTCATTGTTGGATTTGTTGCAAGATTGAGTTATTCGTGCGTTATATTTCGAAGGCGTCTATTTTAAGCGTGTCATAAAAGTATCTGTTGCATACAAGAATATAGGAAAGACAAGGCTGTGAACTAATATAATTTCAATATAAATAATGGACACATACTTTGTTTATTCCACTGTTTATTGACTACTCAACATGTTTCTGGACCAATAGTACCTTCTTCAGGATACAACGTATACTAAAATTAAAATTGCAAATATAGACATGAACAAAACTGTAACATGGATTCAAACATTTTCATAGTTAAAAATAAACTAGAATTTAACATATTTCGTAAAGATACTTACACTGATATAGTAATACATAATACTAAAAAATTATCAGCTTTTCGTTCAATGCTTAGTAGATTAGTTAATCTATAAATAACTTCACTATAGAATTAAAAACTATCAAACAAATTGCATTTAATAATCGTTATAACATTATATAATTAATAGATCATTTGTTAAACAAAAAGTATAAGATTATGTGTTTGCCCACAAATAATTGACAATAAAAAAATTGTGTTTATAATAATTACTTCAAATTCAATAATAAAAAAAGCATCCCGAATTCTATACAACCAGATTTAAATAACAAGAATAAGAATGATATTTTTAAAAAATCGGGGGGCTACAAATTATTTTGCAATGAGTGTAATCATCTTTATATAGGTAAAACATGTATTAATTTTGATATTAGAATTAAGGAGCATTTGAGATGTCTAAAAAGTAACAACTATTCTGAATTTTCTAATCATATTTTGGAAACATACTATTCGTTTAACATTAATATGGATTTAGTAATTTTACACACAAATACCAGGGGTTTACTTTTAGATAAATTAGAAATTTTAGAAATAAGAAAAAGTGTACAAATTAAACATTATTAATAACCAAATTCTTTTTAAAATATAGCTACCTGTTAAATTTTATTTTTACAGTATTTCCTAATTAGTTACCCACCATTCTCCTCCCCCACCCACCTGTTTCATATCCCCTTTCACCACTTATATTTACAGTTTTGTTTATGTCTATATCTACTTGTAATATTAATTTTAGTATACATTGTATCTTGAAGAAGGGACCATTAGTCCCGAAACATGTTGAGTAATCAATAAATAGTGGTATAAACAAAGTGTGTTTTCATAATTAATATAAAATATTGCCATAAAACAAATT
The DNA here is from genome assembly GCA_031772225.1 of Eubasilissa splendida. NCBI lineage: Eukaryota > Metazoa > Arthropoda > Insecta > Trichoptera > Phryganeidae > Eubasilissa > Eubasilissa splendida. Next base: position 18,307,606 of record CM062863.1, read on the forward strand.
GGCTTTTATTAAAGAAGCAACATAATTTTAGTTGCTTATTATCTTTCCGTATTCTTGTATATTGGTTTATAGCACCTTAGCTAGTTGTATGCTTCTTCGAATTCCTTGCCCACTGTTATTATATTAGCATGCCCAAATAATTTTCCTCTTGAATTACCACACTATTTGGAAAGTTTGTTGTGATGTTAATGTATCACATTTATTTTATTACTATATGATTCAAAATGACAAAGTATGTGTTTTTTCATTTTATTATTTTCTATTCAAGGAAGGGTGTTGCCTATCACAACACTTGACTTAAGATATATGCCATCCATAATACTTATAACATATTTACGCAAAAATCTGATATTTGACCTATGTAGCCTAATGAGAAAAAGGTCACTTTTTTTAGACGTAACAAAGCGTCAAACAGTTGACTATGATGGAAAATAAAAATATTTGTATGTGTGTAAATCTAATTTCACCATTATCTTCAATGACGTGTAAAAAATTACTAAAATGGTAATTTTCTGAAAGATATTATTATGTTGATGGGAAATTCGTGATGTTACAGGTTACACAAAGTTCTACAAATTACGCTACTGTAATGCATTAAAGCCATTTGACGTCACCACTGCCATCGTGAAATATGATGCTTATTGTATTAGCGCCCAAAATGTACTTTTTGTATTTAATATTGCATTAATTATTATTAATATTCATTACATTTGAATTTTATTTTAAGAATAGTATTTTTTCAATTTATATATTTATACTTAAATATCTGATTGAATATTTGTTTGCGTTAATTCTTTTAGTTAAATTTTACTATGGTGAACCACTACCTTTTGTTTGATAATAAATCATTTTTTCAACACTGACAAATAAGTTGAATATGTTATCAAATTCATCAAACGCATCACAACTGCCTTGGTCTGGGTGTTGTGGCCAGCGGATCTGACCCAACTATATCTTTTAAATGTGTAATTTTATATTTTTTTGATTAATGGTTTTTTGATAGTGGATTCATTATAATGTATTATTTTATCTGTTTTATGGTATGGTATACCTGAAAAACAGGCCACGGCCGTTAGGTGGCTACAGGTCCTATCAATCATTAGCCAATTGCTTTCGGCTAGCATTATTATAAAACATAAATATTATAATTTTAACATAATTAACCTTTTTGGAAGATCTCAAAATATAATTTCCATCAAAGTCAGTTTCTAATACATCTACCTTCCTAGAAGATCTCTGGTTGCTATTATGAGAACGCCGTAAAGCAGGTAAAAGATAGAAATTCCAAACCCGAAATCTGTAATACACTGTAATAATGCTAAGTACGTAATAATGTATTCCTTACAACCAAAAATATGAAAAGGAAAAGATAAAATTAAATCTAAATCAAACAAAGTAAGCAATTTTTACGGCGAGACTTCAAATCAATTCCATTGAATACCATTGACTCGGTATGCCTATATTGGTGTGAGGAATGCTTTGAATGATGAGTTCTTTTGAGATCGACTATCAGATCTGATGACAATATATAGCAGGTCGACAAGGTAGCCAGGGTAGGCAAAGTAGGAAGAGTGGCAATATAATAGAGTGGAATATGTTAGTGAAGTGTGTTAAAAATCCATTATGTGTCTTAAACCACCCCTGGATAAAATATGTCGTATCTACACATTTCTTCGTGAATATACATAAATAATATAAATACTAGTAACAATATTCTTATATGTTACAGTGCACCCGCGAATCTTCTTTAGAATGTTCAGAAAAAACGCTGTTTCTAACGTTATTTTTTAACGTTCTGGGATAGGGATCGGCAGACTTTCTAGTGAGAAGAGTCAAATATGAAGTAAACAGAATCTCAACATTTTCATAAATGCGCAATATACATTTTCACTGTAGCTTTATTGACGTCAAAAATCTCAAATTCATAATACAGTTGTGGGCTACTTAGAAAAATATAGTATATGGGAGTAATGAGCTTCAGTTGCTCAGTGCTCTACTTATAAAATAAGAAAACCTAAATAATTCAACACTTTTTGGGCTTTGTAAAGTTTACTAGTTAGAACGGTGACCTTGCATCTCTTTCGAAGGCTTTGCTATTTCTGGAAAGTTAGTACTTGTTCAATTTTAGGCATAAAATTATTATCATCGGTCAATTTGCTTCTTAATTCGTGGATGATAATGTTTATTCGCATCAATAGGTAGAGCCAAAGATTGCGAGTATGCCAAATGATAGTTCTTTTATCGTGTCATATGTTTCAGGTAAACTATTACATGTATCAAATATGACTGTATATGAAAATTTGAACTGAAGTTGAAGAGTCGTAAATGACTATGAAAAGAAACGCATACGGTTCGCGAGTCGCGGTCTGCCGACCCCTGTTCTAGGGAATCCCTCGCTAAAACATATTTTGTATTTGTATTATTTTCGGTTAAAATTATGAAATATCCGCCCTATATTACAACATGATTGATATCATTGAAAAGGAATGCTCAATTCTAATTACAATTAACAACATCCAAATCAATCTACATCGTGAAGGCAGCCCCGTGATGTTTCCACAAGCTTTATTCCTGGTGCCCTGCTGCCAGACCATCCCTTAATGGTATTGAATCTCATCAACCCTACGTGACTTTGATCTGCCTTGTGGTTTCTATCCACCCCGTGGATCCTACCGGTGTACTTGATTCATCCAACGATCGCCTCTTACTCTGACTAAATTACCTGCTTATTGTACTTGCCCACGTCAACATAATTGCCTAGCGTCTTCAACATTTTAAAACCTAAACCATATAAAATAATATAAGAATACTAGACTAGACAACTGATTATTCCACATATTATCGTTCATACACATGAATTGAATGAAACAATTAAAAAAATGAAAGCGAACCTTTAAAGGTACTTACTAACCATGTATTCATCAATTTTCCAGTATTTCATTAAAAGAAAATCCTAAAAAAAAGAAAAAAAAAGTTATAAATCCTTCAAAATATATTAATTTGAAATTTTGCGAAAATGAGAAATGACGCCATCTCTTTTATAATCACTTAAGCTTTCTATCTATGATATTATGGCGCATGTACTCGAATGAGAATTTTTTCGGAAATTCATCTCTAAAGTACATAAATAACAGTATAAAGTTGAGCGCGAAGCGAGTAATAATTCATTACCACATATATTTTGTACACGAAATAGGAACGCTACGACAAATATCTGACATTAGAAAATAAAATCTCATCCTTGGATTTCCACTATTAAGTTATGATTATTTAATGAGTCTACTTCATTCGAAAAAAATATCCTGGAGAAGTATTTCTATACGAAATCATCAACAGCATAATGGGCTGTCCTGATTTGACATAAATAATTTCGTATAAAGTACCAACTCAAATGAGACAACATGAAGTGTTCTTTGTAGGTATCCATAGAAATAACGCAATAATGTGCCAATAACACGAATGCGTCGGCATGCTAACAAGTTGAATATCGTTGACATTTTTCATAGCAGGAGCAACCTGAATAGAAGAAATATCTGTATTTGGAATATACTTAGTTTTAAAATTATGTACTGTTATATTTAAATAAAAAATATATTATTGTTTATTTATATAAAGGCCCACACGCTCGCTGATGGTGATAAAATAAAATAGACAAATAAAAAAAATTATCTACATTTATTTCAGCAATATTTGAATATGTCCAAGAACTACACAATTACTGGATTTTTACCTACAAAAACACTGTCATTAAACAAATTTCAGATATCTCATGGAGACACAGTCATTTTTTATTATATTTCATGGAAAATATATGGAAGAATGGGGTAATTGCAGACGAGTCTACATACTAACATGTATACAACATTCAAAAAATTTGATAAATGTGGAGTTTGAGGAGTGAGAATTGGTGAATATGATTACTTAAGCCAGCCGAAGACAGGTTATAATTACCCCATACGGCCATATATTTTCCATTAAATATAATAAAAAATAGATTTGTCTTATGAGATATCTGATATTTGCTTAGATTTATTTTACTTAAAATAGTGATTATTTTATACCGCCGATTATAATTCCTGAAGTATGTAGATCGATAGGACGCATTTTTAAATCGTGCACTTTTTTATATTCCGCACTTGTAGAGTGAAGACGGGCTTTTGTAATGCAAAAAATCTCCAACCACTTTCGTCATCCCCCACTCCATCTACAATACATATCATAAAACTCGTATAATACACGATGTGTATTTTAATACAGATCTGGATTAGAAAAATAATTTGTCCTCTTTTTTTCCTCCAAGAAAAGGAAATTATCTGCCTACCTTATTATTAACCTTAAATCTATCGTCTCTAATATTATATTAGAAGTTAACCGTTATCTTTCCCAAGTAACCTACTTTTCCTCGTATGACAAAACTCAGTAAAATAATAAATAATTCAAACTTATCTCTCTCTTTCTTGTAAGTTCCTGGAATCTAAATCTAATAATGAATTTTCTGACAGTAGAAATTAAATTGTTTATTTTCTATTTGAAATATTTACTCTCTGAAAAAAGAGTTCACATATCCATATAATTTCGTATTTCAAATGAAATTGACACTTTTCTCAGATGCATTGTATTTTTATTTTTGAAATTTACCTAAGCATTAAAAGGCGATTCACAGCTGGGCTCATATTCAATATTTTGAGTTTATTAAACATTTATTGTTAGTCTATTTAAATTTCATATCGTTTCGTTTATTTTTTGTGTATGAAAATTCGCGTTTTATAGTCTAGATACCAATTTAACCAAACTGATGTTTGTCGCTATCTTTGTATCATTCCATTTTCTATGTAAATAAAGTACAGTGTTTGTTGGCAGAAATAATGTAAACATAATTAAAGTTTGTTATTAAATTTCAAAAATACTTGACAAGTTTTAGTTTATATTTACAGGGGAACGCCTTTTCAGGTAGCCCATTTTCAACCCCCCACTCAGTTCACACACTTACAATGTGCGTAGCTGGTGTACAATATTAATTTTAATAAATAACTTGTATAATATTTGAATTATAAATAATTTATCTATAGTAACGAAGTATAGAAGATTACTAACATTACCCAGTACAGCTACCTAGTAAAATTTGTTACGAAAACTACGTTGTAATATTTCAACATTTTTTTTTTTACTTTCTGATTTATCTTTACAGCTACCGGGAACGATACTAAGCTCTTCCAAAACCTTTTTGAAATCAAAAAAAGTAAGCGCTCTGCCAACTTGTTATCTGCCCTTTAGACTGTCGTGTCAAATTATTAAATAAGTTAATGTTGATTTTTTTGTATTTGAATTATTTATTTATTTTACTGATATTTAATATTATTTGAAAAATAGTTCCAACTAGTGAATTTTTTAACAACCTTAATTATAAAACAGCTTATTAATAAAAAGCTTAAGACATTTGTAAACATCTATTTTTACGTTTCATTTATGTCCGTTGGTAGTGTAATATTTAACAACTCCGCCTGTCACACCAGGCTTCGTTTCTTAGTATGGGAGATTTAAAATATATTTTTTCCTTTAATTGAATTTATAAATATTTAGAATATTAGAAGTAGTATATTACATGTGACTGAGATATGCAATGAGTTATTTTTTAGTAAACTTCTAGGTTATTGCTAAAATTATATTCTATAATTTGGTTCCATTAGCATTAAAGTAATCATTTTCATTATCATCGTCATTCCGTTATTTGCGGTACTCGTCGTCCAGTAGACATAACACTGGCTTCTCATATCGGGGGCCCCGAGTTCGATCTCCGATGTGGACACAATACATCTACGTGATTTTCTCAACCCTGGGTGTTTTTGTATTGTGTTACACTACAGAAATTGGATCTGTTGTAGTATTAAAAATACTTTTTTTTTATTATAAAATCCCCGACTCGACAACCCGGGTCCTGGCGTCCTCAATTCCTATTATTTACGCGCTCTATAGGGCCTACTTATCGAAGTCTCCCAATTTTTATATAATTATGATTTTCGGCTCATCATACACATCGTAATATTCTTGGTTTATAATGCCCACGCCGCACTCCATTTTAATAATAATAATAATATACAATATTAAATAATCCGACTCTGCACGTGTTGTCGCTACTTGAAATCCCACTAGAGTTTTTCAGTTCTAGCGGCAGAAGTGCCCACTACACACAACGTCCCAGCCATTTGTGCTTATCCCTTCGACAGCGGGGCTTCAATTTTTTTCTGTTTTTTTTTAGCTCAGGTAAAATTAATTAAAATCCACAACATACTTCAAATGGCGTTGGTTTTCAAATAAAATAAAAATGTTTCCATTCCGTCGAGAGGAAGATTAAAGGGAACAATATTTACCATATTGACTTGTGTGTATTGATGCCGAACACATAGATCCTACAACACAAGTACGAAAAAATTCATAGAAGTCGAAGTTATTGCACAATTTTCTACATTTATATATTATAAAATTCAAACATTTTTACGGGTTTAATTTAAAAAATAATTGAGTATTATTTTTAATATGTACATGTTTGAATAATAATTTTGAGGTGATATTTATTTCTTAAAATTATGTTTAATAATATTTTGAAATTACATAATGTTTAAACTTAAAATTTTTAATGTGTATAATGTATGTATATTATTTATGTTTATATTCTGATGTAATTAATATGATCAATATCAGTGAAAGGCAAACCAATGACATGCGAATAAAAGATGACACGCCACAGCGTTTTGGGCGACACGCCAGCGTTCACTAATATCAGAGTTATCAAAAACATGTGTCTCGCCACCAAACGTCTACCCGACAACAACAAACGATTTTATCACTAAGTACATATTACATATGTATCTCTTTTAGGTCTCACTTTGTAAAAAAAAACAATTTATTGAAATAAGCAATTAATTAATTGACATCAAATCAAATACTATGGGTTCCAGATTTTTTTCCATTTAAATTTAAATTAAAAATTTTTTTTATCTAAAATTAAAAAATTAATAAGGTATTCACTAATTTACTTTAAAGGGTTTTTTTTTCAATTCTTAGTTAACATATTTATGTTTTTAAAGTGTATTTTAAGCTTTTTTATAGTAATCGTCTGTTCGTGTACCACCAGTCATTTAAAAAAATAACATTTATTTATTTTTAATGAAAACACATTGATACACACTATGATACTTTTAATACAAATAATAAAAAAATAAGATTAGTAAAATCATCTTTGTGGTTAAAATCCATTATTTTTTATTGTTAACTTTGTTTTATTAACTACTTAATGAATTAAATACATCTACCGGTTTCGAAAAATATACCCTTCTTCTTCAGGATGTCATTAACTAAACAATTTTTAAAAATTATTATCATTTAAAAAATAAATTTAGTTACTTGGTGATATTAAGTTATTAGAATAGTTTTGAAAGATTTTAGAATTTTAGACATCCTGAAGAAGAAAATTATATTTTTCGAAACCAGTAGATGTATTTAATTCAGTAAGTGGTTAATAAAACTAAATTAACAATCTAAAATAACAAATTAAATTAATCAATTTTAAAAATATACACAATAAATCTACCAATGGAGAAAATATTTAGTTGCTACCGGGATTCTTACTAGAAATCCCGTTAGCATTACTTATACACATAACTTAAATTAATTTTACTTTAAATTTTAAAAAAAATAGTTTTAAATAAAGTAAGATTTAAATTATAGAATTAAATTACTAAATATAACCAAGAGTTATACTAATTTTATTGACAGAAACTATAACTTATAAGTGCTGTTGGAGTTTTCTTATAATTGTTTGATTTGTGATTTGAAGGCTTTATAATTTTTCCTGTTTTGATTTTATGTGAGAGGGCTTTAAAAACATATATTTCTTGATTAGGCGTGTTATGGTGTTAAGAAGCAATAGTTTTAAATTTGGGGCTTTCTAAATATATTCAATTTATCATTTTCCTAAAGAACTTACGTCATTTTACATGCATATGTGCCAATCTGAATAATAATGATTGTGTATGAAAAGTAGCTACTGAGCTAGGAGTTTAATGGCCTCTTACGAGTTGCCGCACGTATGGTGCTCAAAGTTATATACATCTATAAAATATAGCCTGCGTATTTACTAGTCATAATTCCAAGCGAACATTATACATTATGATATATCGCACGCCAAAACACTCTCAAGGTACGTATACGTACGTAATAAAAACACTCGGTCATCTGGATAATTAATTTTAAAAAATTTTAAAAAATTTGGAACAATTTAATAACGAATGTTTTCTCAGGGTCTTGTAAAACGCACGACTCACGACAATTAGCGAGGAGCACATAACAAGACATCCATTCTCCTTAACAGTTCAAAATTCATAGACAATACACAGAAAAAGTCATGCTGCTCTGTGGTGAAGGTGAGGGGGGGGGGCAGATAAGTGGAGCATCTATACACGCACACGGACATCCGTCATAAATACCAAATCAACTACATGATGAGTTCAAATGCAATACCGCCACTTGACAAAACAGAGATAAACATATTTGTAACTGATTTTCTAGTTATAGGAGCGATTTTAAATCTGGTATCCTTAAGATAAAAAGATTCAGAAAAAAAAGAGTAATTACTTTAAAAACACGTTACCTACTTTCCATTGCCGTCAATTCCATATAGATATTTTATTATAATGTTTTATTTTTAAAAAAATAGAGATGTGTACTCGTAGTATCATATCATTATACTTACTATTTTTAAACTAAACTAAATGCTTGTGCTATGAAAATAGAACTAACTTAGTGGTCTACTGTAACCGACTGGAAATGTAGAAGAGTTTTTTTTAATAGATATATATATGTATTATACTTGGTATATAACACAACATTTTAAAAATATGAATCGAAAATGTTCAAACCACACGTACCTAATAGCAATCGTGTCAGAAATAAACATTTTAAAAAGTTGAAGTTATGCAAATATTTCGATTCATTGAAATATATAATATTATTGATTTTAAATTACATATTGAATACATAAAATGAAAGGTCGTCGTTAAACATAGAGAGGTCAAACTATTTTTTGTTAGTTGATTTAGTGCCTGAATCAAAAGCATATAATAATAGTGGGTCAATTTCACGAATATTTATTTCAAAGAATCCATTCATAAAATATTGTGGACTGGGTCTATTACATTCTGTATACTAAATCTAAAATAAAATAAGAAACGTTAAAATCTCATAAAATTACTACCGGGATTCGAACCTGCATCAATTTGAAAGTGCAACAAATAAGTTCGAAAATTGTGCTGTGTTGGTGTAACATAATCAGTTAATGCATTTTTGCGGAAAGCAAAAGATCCAGGTTCGTATCCCGGTAGCAACAATCATATTTTTTCGATAAATTGATTTAATATGTTTATCTTTTTAATGAATACATTTAATTTGTATTAAAAATATCGCCGACCTATGTTCTGAAAAATTACAACTTCACAACAAGAATATGTTCTCCGTAAAAACAATTAGTATTTTTCAAAGAAAGCCAGTTTTCTATGTTATTAAAAATAGAACTGATAAGATTCCTGGATATGGATTAAACCCTTGATCCCTTGATCACTAGGCATGTTACCACTAAACCAAACAAGAACATTGTAATTTAATAAAAATAAATTGCAAACGCATTAAATACTTCGATGCAATTCTGTTTGTAGGAAAATCACATTAATCATCTACCCACTTTATGAATAGGACTCACCATGGCTGGACGATTTTGTGAGAAACAAAAAACCAGGCGTGTGTCTATTATTCTCGCTTACTCTAGCTATTTCTATCTCTCATATCTTTGCATTTCCCTCCTTCTGTGAAATTTCCTCCCTGAGACCAGAAACCTCCCCTTGACTCCGCGTGGAGAGCCAGCCCTAGAATTCAGGGTACCAGAGCTTGTCAAATAATCCTACATATTGTTTTATATTCCGAGAATCGTAAAAAAAAAAAGAATTTTATATTTTTTAATAATTGCAAAGTTACTCTGTGGAAACATTATATTGTAATTATTAATAAACAGTTGTATAAACAAAGTCTTTTCTTATTATTAATATAATATTTTATACTTATTATTTCTTCAATATTAGCAAAATTACTTTGTGGCCTCATTTTATATAAATAATTAATCAAAATACTTTGTTTAAACCATTATTTATTGATTATTCAACATGTTTCGATACCTATGGTACCTTCTTCAGGAAACAATGTATACTGAAATTCAAAATACAAGTATAGATAAAAACAAAAGTATAAAGTGGTGAAATAGTAAGAACTAATATAAAAACAAATTTGAAAGGTGACTATTTACAAAAAGCACTTGAGATGCCTAAATAGCAACAACTATTCAGAATTTTCCAATCACCGTTTGGAAACAAACCATTCATTTGATATTAACAAGGGTTTAGAAATTATACACACAAATACTAGGGGTTTACAGTTAGATAAATTTGAAATTTAAAAATTATAAAAAGTGTTAATAAAAAGCTAAATATTATAAATAATCAAATCTTCTTTGCAAATAGTCAAATATCGAAACATGTTAAATAATCTATAAATAGTGGTTTAAACAAAGTATTTTGTCTAATTATTAATCTTTTAAACATTCATTATTATTTAGGGAGATGTAATTTTGTAATTATTTTATAAACTCCTATATAAAATAAAGATAATACAACTTTAAAAAAGATTGAACCAAATTAAATATTTGCCAAGGGATCGTTAAATAAGCTTAACTGATGATAGAAGCCTAAATATGTATACATGACAGAGAAAACAAATATAATGGAATATAAAGCTGATCTTGGCATAGTGAGCAGGATTCATAAAAGTTTAGCTGCTTTGGTCATGTAGAACAAATGAATGACGAGAAGTGGTAAAAAGATACGCGGGTATTGATAATACCAATAACCGAGGAAGATTAAGCATGACCAGATAAACTACAATGGAAGATAGCACGCAAGAGAAGAATTGTGATTGTGAATGATTTGAGAAATGTGTGTCAGAATAGACGAGTGTGGCGCTCACTGCCTATACCCGCGGGGAAACAGATAGAAGGTAAATGAGTTGGTTAAATGCATAAAAGTAATCTCGGTATAGTAATCTTAGGCGATAGTATTGTAGATAGGATAGAGCTATCTGTATTTCAATTATGTCATCAACTTTATGATTAAAATCCATTATATTATATTGGTAAAACAGGTTGAAATTTTAATATATGATTAAAGTAGCATGTCCAAATCATTTTCACCAATGGACATAAAAGAGCATTTATACAAAAGACAATGTCACTGAATATCGTGTGAGGAATGATTTACAGACTTTTGTATTTCCTCTGTCTTAGAATACAATTCTGGTATTCAATATCCGCTCCACGTAGAAATTGACCCCACCCCAAATATGTATCTTTTTAGATATAAGATCTTTATAATATTACTCCACATTTCTAAATTACTCCTTGTTATTAATGCAACATCCCTTTTAATAACCTCAAAAATGATATAACGCTCAAAGCCATTTACTAAGGGAATATTTTAACAACCTCCGAATAATCTGTCAAATATCTAACTAGGTAGGTAGTTACCAAAAATATATATTACATAGTTGAGTCACCTGTTATTATTCAAACGTCCATCTTGCTTTAATTGAATTATTCTCCATATATTTTTAAATATCTTGTTACTAATTACAATATAATGTGGAATAAGGAATTTCTTGGATCGATCGCGAAATTAATGTTATCTGTCGGATTTTTTTAAGAATATTTCAATCTCACTTATAACTATTTTCTAACAAAAATTATCAAATATAAATATTATCCCTGGGGAATAACATTAATTATTTCATTTTCACGCTCACTGGGTATGCAGATTATGCAAATTTCACTCTAAATTGTAAAAATGTTGCGCCTGTGGCCGCTCATACGGTGCCTTTAAATAGTGTAGCAACGCTGTCGCGACCTTTATTTGTGTCTATGATAAATGAGATTTGAACATTCTATTGATATTGTATTGTATCTGTAGAATTATGCGCAGTAATTTTAACTCGCAAAACATCAAAAGTAGGTTGTGACATCCGTGCGGGTATATAAAAAATATGTCATGTAATCCAGATAGTTTTTTTAAGAAACCATACTGGCGCAAGAGAATATGTTTTATGTGAGTACAAGACTAGTAAAATAATACAAGGCATGACTTTATAATTTAAATATTTCAAAACTAAAACTGCATTTCCCGTGAAAATTCATAACCAGGTGTATATACATTATTTTTGTAATATTAGGGCATATTTAGTAAATTCAGTACATGTACATCGGTAAAACTCAGTGCCCTGATTTCAAAAATGATAAAAATTTAATCGAACACTTAAAAAATTCTAAATTTTTGACAAGCAAAAATGACAGTCTCAATGGCAAACGCGGTAACCAACTAATCAGTAAAATAAATTAGTTATCATGTGACCTGTGAGGGGCGCTTGTCTGTTCTGACGAAAATACAGTCTTAGAATAATCAACGTGTTTAATAAGTTAATTATTTTATTATATTTAAATAATGTATGTTTATCCGTAAAGATACTAAAAATTCAGACATTTTTGTGAGACGAGTAGAAAACGAAGAGCGAATAAAATGTACGGTTAAAGTGAACATATGTATCAATTTGATAAAACTACAGCATAGTGATGATCAAATCGTTATTATCATTATTTTAACTGTTATTGTAACTATGATTGTGTTTGATAGTAACAATGATCGATAACTAATTAACGTAATTCTTCGAGCAATGACTGGTATACCAGAAAGTAAATCTCCGACAGTTAAATTTTACGTACCAATCATCGTCAAATCTCAATTATCAACTATCGACACAATCGCAGTCACGTAACGGTTTACCATTACTACTACAGCATATAAGTACGAAAATATGTCGTCAACTTGTTATGTTGGTGTAGTGTAATCGGTTAACATATTTCCCCTGATAGGAAGGGATCCAGGTTCGAATCCCGGTAGTAACAAAAATATTTTTTCGATTAATTCAATTTTCTTGTACATCTTTCTAATTGATACATTTAATTTGTATTAAATGTATGAAATTATTTTTATTTATAATATATTTGATTTGAAAATTATTCATTAAAAATATCGTATATATAAGTTAAAGACATTCAAAACTATTGTTTGAATTTTTATGGTACAAGCGATTTTCAAAATATTTCGTAATCATATAAAGTTGGAGATAATTATGGCAATATTTTTCCTCGTAAACATTTTTTATTATACATATATTTGTATTCTTATTGTGTTTTGAATCTGGTTGTAAGTGGATAATTGGGTAGTACTTCGCAGCCCTTCATTCATTATTTTTCGCAGAATTTTGAATTTTTCTGCGGGTAAATATTTTCTAAAAGCAAAACATGTCTCTTTTGAAGTCCAAAAGAATATTTCGCAAATACCATTGAAATGAATGTACCTATGATAATACGAACATACATAGACGCCTTTCTTTGAATAAAGTAAATTGTGTCTTCATTTCATGAAACCTTTCATTTTTCTTGCGGTGTCATGCCTGGGTATAAATTATTTCATGATGATTGACGAAATTCTTAAAATATTTTGTTAAACTAAAACTAAACAGAATCGAAAAATATATTAAATATAGATGCATACACGGAATACATGTCACATCAATATTTTGATGCACTATGAAAATAGGTCTGACTTGATGGCATCCTGGAACGAGATTCGAACGGCCGACGACTAAATCACTAGATCCTTGAACAAACATATCTAAATATTGCAAATAAAAGCATATCAATTTTACCATCAATTATCATAGATGGTTAAAGTCTGAGAAAAGTGACTGTAATTAAATATTTGGGGGTAATAATATTTTTTTTTTGCAAAATCACACGGCAGGTGACTAAAAAGATTACTTAAAAAAAATTCACTTCTGGGAATGATTAGAAAATTCATTAGTACTGAGTCTTGTAAAATAATATACAATCCTATTATTATTGCTCATGTAAACTACTGCAGCAGCATTTTATGTTGGCTAATGAAGAAGAAATGCAACAATTACCAATACTGCATAATAAATCTTTGAGAATAATATTGAGAAATAATAGATATATACTCGCATCATTACACTGCTGAAACACCTTAATATGATGACTTTAAAACAGAAAATATATTTTAATGTTATGGTATTTATTTTTTAAATCCTCACTATAAAATATCTGCCGAACTTATAAGAAAAAATTTGGCACATCAACACGAGTGCGAACATCATACAAGATGAAGAGATGTAATGAGACTGCCATTCAGGAAGATGGCAAAATCTCAAAAATCAATGATTAACAATGCGATGAAGATTTTCAATAAAATGTCAGATGATATAAGTAAGAAAGAGAAGTTACATACATAGATTCAAAATTAAATTAAATACGTGCAAGATAAGTTATAGTATAAAGGAAAATATTGGTATTTTTTTTATTAGAACATATATATACTTATGTATGCATTATATTAAAAATAAATTAACTTCTTCAATATTTGCAAAATTACTTTGTGGTCTCATTTTATATAAATAATTAGACAAAATACTTTGTTTAAACCGCTATTTAAGAACTTAAGATGCCTAAATAACAACAACTATTCAGAATTTTCCGATCATCTTTTGGAAACAAACCATTGTTTTGATATTAACGAGGGTTTAGAAATTATACATATAAATATTAGGGGTTCACAGTGAAGTTTTAGAAATAAGAAAAAGTATTAATAGCAAGCTAAATATTATAAATACCCAAATCCTCTTTGCAGATAGTCACCTTTTAATTTTTTTTTCATATTAGTTCTTACTTATATAGTTTTATTTTTAACTATGCTTGTATTTTTTAATTTCAGTATACGCTGTTTCCTGAAGAAGATACCATAGGTATCTAAACATATAGAATAATTAATAAATAGTGGTGTAAACAAAGTATTTTGTCTAATTATTTATATAAAATATATTAAAATTGCGGAATACAGGAAGTAGGTTGTGAGTTTATTGGTTGGTCAAGTGGAAGGTTCTTTGCTTGAGCCACTTTGAGAACAATCAAAGTAAATTGCTAATGCGAAAATACAACGGAGTAGAGTTATATTCCTTAACAGGCGCCTGATATATAATACGTAATGTACTTAAAGGTTGATGCCTTTATGTTGATTTTTTAGTGAATTTTCATCATATATATATATAAATGTTTCTAAATAATATATATACTCGTATACATTATATATATTTTATATCTATTTTACAAACATGAAACACAAAAATTTTGAATGAATTACTAATTTATATTAGATATAGGTATAAAAAAGGAATTTTTTATTTATTTTTTACATAATATAATTATATAATAATACTAGTTTTGAAAACCCGTTCTATGACGGGTGCGAGAGATGTACGGTTGAAAATATGATTTAATTTTCTACCTACCCACAGTACACTAAAATTGTTTAGTGTTCAAATTTTAAAATATTTTACAACAAAAATGAACTTGTTTGTTTTGTAAATGAAAAATGTGCCTTCAAAATAAAAAGGTCACACATCTACCTAATTCATATACTTCAAAGGAAATTGACACATCAGTCCAACGTATAATATCAGTGTTCTTTAAATTTACGCGTGACACACATAAGTTCATTGGAATAAGATTATATTATATATACTGTGAATAACGTTGAACCCGTAAAATTAATATTTTTCTTGACTTTCATTTATTTTTAAAATCAAGGAAGAAACACATTTACATTATATAATAAAACGCAGATGTTGTTTGTTTTATGTTGTTACAGGCAAATGTCAATACAGGTTTCTATATGATACGGACATCTTTTGCTTGTTTGTTGGACGAATGAATATGAGGTAATTTTATATGTAGAAAATATTACGTTTTAAGCACTCGCATTCTTCTTCTTCTTTTTCTTATTTTAAACAGGCAATCCACCCTTCAAGAGTGATTTGTGCCATTAAACAAGTTAAAATATTATTTCATAGAAAGCAGTACAATAATATAATAGAATAGGGGATATTGCGTTACAAGTTAATACCATTGACGTTCAAGAAATTTGCTATTATATAGCTTAAATGTGGCGAGTTAAGGTAAAGAAGATGACACAAGTTAACCGAGAGTGGAAAATTACCATTGACAAGATTATTGTAAAAAAAACCTGTGATCCACAAAGGACAGGCAAAAAAGACATGGTCAAGGGTAACCCACTCGCATTCAGTAAAATAAAATACACGTGAATAACTCCAAACAAAACTTCTCAGCATTTTCTCGTTTTGTATTTTCTTATCAAAATACTTTTTTTATATTTGTAATTTTGATTGAATAAAATCTTTCAAGAGGGTAATAAAAAATATTCCGGAAATGTAATTTTTGGTTATATTCGTCACGTCATTCAGTTGCTACCGCTTGAAATAAGCGCCAGGCAGCGAGTAGTGGACGAGTGGTAACAGAACCGGCGGCGGATGTGAATAACGTTATAACTTCTGTGCGTTTCCGTGAATGAGTTTTATGTGAGAATCATTGCTGGTTAAAGTATTGATCATCCTCAAGCGTGATGAAGATAGATGGATAAGAAAGGCTGAACACAGAGATAATTGACGATCTTTGATGATGTTGATATTAAAACATTATTATTTTTTTACAAAATAAATTATTGAATCAATATTTGAATTATTTAATTAATTTAGAAATATATGAACACGGGTGTGGGAGATGTGAAATTGTACGTAGGGGTAGAAATATCATCGAGTCGAAATAAACCTCTCAAAAATCTAAATGGAGCCTACCCAATTAACTCCCCTCCGAATGTCAAATTTTAATTAGGAATATCGCGCCAATTTTTGCTCCATGTTCTAAATTTAAATCCAATTTGTTAATTGCGCCATCTTACGGGGGCGTGTTTGGATTGCACGTTTAATTATTATCAGAAAACAAAAGCAGATTCGCACCCTTTATGCACGAATGATGTTTTATTTTGTGTGTAATCATCCTCGGCTTAGTGGGGGTTAAAAGGTTTTTAGAATTAAAAGAATCTGAACACAATTTTGAAGCTTGGTGTTTTTATTTTTGTAAAATTTTGAACTCGTTTTTTTGTTGACATGTGAGGCTTCTTCGGTGGATTTAAATATTTTATTATAATATGATACGCTTTTTTCTCTCATCTGAAGTTTTCGAAATCTTCGAAAATATCTGGTATTCTTGGATCTTGGGGCCGCGAATTTAAATCGTTAAAGTGATCGTCCATCTGCAACCTTTTAAAGAAATTCAGTTCATTGTTCGATACAGTAACATTTAAAAAATGCGTCTATATGTTTGAGTTCATAGCAAGTAAATATTGCAATATTAAGTTATAATCAGAATCAAATCTGTATTTAGAATGACAGATATGAAAATTTTTCACTTCTTCAGAATAAAACACCTCAGAGATAGACTACGCAACACAGTTATAAGAGAAATATGCAATGTGGAGGGTATCACGAGATAAGACAGAAGCAGAAGACGATACTAGAGAGACCACGTTACCAGAATAGCGGAGAACCAGATAGTGTACGATAAAAGATAGCTGGCAGTTGACTTCCAGCGAGTTTGAAGAAAAAACAGATCCCTAGATCTATTATAAGGAAAATAAGAAGTTGTATAATCTCGACAGTAGAAATGAAATCACGTATGTAAAAATAAAACACTTATTTTTTATTCTACTCGTTGAATTTACTTGAGACGCGTTTCGCCTTGTAGGGGCATTATCAATCTAACAATTTAATTCAACAACTTGTATTTATATTCATAGTGGAGAACAGCTATACAATTTTATTTACGTGAGATGAAAAGGGACAACAGTATTCATTGAAATTCTGAAGATTTCTATAAATGTTTGAATTATTCTAAGGAACCTTTCTGTTTCAACACTAATGATATTTTAATATCATAGGTAATATGTAGAAAAAGACAACTATGTAATTTTACAACATAAGAAGATAATATGGCAAGAGAGACATTTTTGATATTCTTACAGAGTAGAATTAAAAAACAAGTGTTTTAACCTTACTTTACAAAGCAACTAACTCCATTTTTAACTATAAAACTGTTTAATTTTGTGATTAAACGAATTACGAAAATTACAAAACTCACTTTGGTAGAGTGTTAATGCGGAAATAGGGTGGCTGAAAATTTTTATTGATATTTGGAGTTTTTCTGAATTTCTTTACCAAAATTATAAAATATTATTGGGAGTTAGCTGATTCTCCATGATGGTGTAGTGCAACCATTATAATTTCCGTGGACGCCCTCTATCTCTGGTGCCACCAGCACTTGTGTCAAGGGAAGGTATTGAAGGTTTTTTCAAGAATCTATGTAAGGTTTTTCAGCACCTAGTACTATTATTATTTTAAAACACGTGATTTCACCTGTTTTAAAATTTATGGGAATTTTTGGGTATCAGTGTACCATAGAATAATAAAAGCGGAAAATAATGGCATCAAAAATGGTTTTTTGAGCATGGGTGGAGTTTGCTGCTTTGCAGATTGAGGTATCGATATGTGGTTATGAAGGTCTACAAACTTACCTCGGAAACAGTAAATAAGAAATGGTGTCATGTAAGAATCTATTAGCCTACAAAAAGAAATCGTAGAAAAAGATAAAAATGTGCTTTTGTTTTTTGCAATAACTAAATGTGTGCCTATTATGTTTTGGTAAACGAAAAACGTACAGAATAATAAATAAATCGATTCCTTTATAGAACAATTTAGAAAGTTCCACGCCAGAAGTCTGTTTTTGACAGTTCTTTGAAAAACTTTTATTTCATATATGAACTTTTCACGTTTCCCTTTTGCATTTCTCAAGTTTCCACTTTTATCTACACACTTACACATACGTCATCTCACCGTACCTCCACAGCGGTAGATATATGACATACAATTCTACACATTCTTAACCTGTAAAACGGCATTCTCTTCTTGCTACTCGTTCATAAGCTTTCTTACACATGCCATTTTTAGTGTTTTGAATTCTAGTATATTTTCTTAAATTACGAACTTACTTTTCAATATAGAAAATATTAATACTTATCAAACAAAGAAAATTTCTACATCACTGTACAATCTAACTTAACCAAATAATGCAAAAAAACTATGTATGTTATAACTTTTTTCTGTTTCGTATATTTTATTTTTATAAAATGTTGTTCCTTTGTTTTAAATAGAATGTAAAATAATATATTTTTAAGGTGAACACATTTTTATTGTGAAGTTGCAATTTTACAGAACATAGGTCTGTTATATTTTTAATACAAATTAAATGGGTTAATTAGAAAGATGTACATATAAAATCAATTTTATCGAAAAATATTGTTGTTGCTACCGGGATTCGAACCTGGATCTCTTCTTATCCGGTGAAATACATTAACCGATTATGCTACACCAACACAGTAGGTTATACACACACCTTCTGAACATAGGTCTGTGATGTTTTAAATACTAATTTAATGTATATATTTATAATTAATACATTTAATTAGTATTTAATAAAAAATCACTTAAATGATAAATAATTATTCATACATGTATTTCTTAATCCTGTATTTGATAGTATTAGAATAATGACGTTAATAAGAGGCTTTTCCATCCTCCTCTGTCTTTTCAATCTCCAGCACTGCAGATCCAGCCTCATTTCATAAAGCGTATTTACTTTCCAGGTCTGTGTATAATGTGAACCTACTGTTATCCTACTCTAAAATGATTCGGATAATAAATAAACTCTTAACCATTTTTTCTGGAGACATCCTCAATACGTTTCAGATCAGTAAGGTCCTATATCTAAGAACTCCTCGACAATCAATTAAGCTTTTGTGTAGTCTTATATCCTTGCAGATACGTAGGTAAAGTTCTATCGCTGTGTACGAACATAAAATAGAATCGACAAATAAATATGTGACTAGCTCCTATTAGCTAGAATTGTTTAATTTTACTTTAAGGTGTACAAAATCTTTTCGCGCAGCGAACCAATCCAATTTATTTCCCCGGCCAGACACTCAGTAAAATTTCCCATATTGGAAAAGGGGGTTGTTCAATTTTCTAATTTCCTTCCCTGCCATCCCCCTACCTGGACTCATTATAATACCCTTAATTGGCCCGATAAGTATAATTTATTATCCGTGTCCCTATCCTTAGGTAGCTGCACAGTTAAGGGTTGATATTGATTGGGTCATACTTCTTGCTAAAATAATTAGACATTTATTCCAATTTGCAAAATTGCACACCCTCTATCGCCAGATATAAAACATGTTTGGGGTAATCATGGCAATTGTATAAAATATATACCAGTAATCTGTCCATACTGTCATGTGGACCACAAACATGCCTTCTTACATAAAAAAAGTACTATGCTGGTCATATCCGAGAAGAAAAAATCCAAGAATTGCTGACGTTATACGAACTGTCGTGAGACTAAAGTGAGACAATACCAAACACGTTGCAATACTAACTAATACGGCGGAAGTAGTTACGGACCACAAATAATGAACTGAACTGAAGACGTTAGGGAGACTGGTGGCTCATAGCAATGAACGTAGACAGGCTAAAGAGAAAGAAGAAGAAGATTTGGTCAGAATCTGACAGGATTATCCCATGGTTTAGTTGCGTATAATCGACTACAATAAGTAACATTTGGATAGTTGATCACGCTCGGCACATCGAACGATTATCCATAACTAAAAAATCCGGTATTATGATTAAATATTATTTGTAATTCCTCACTAAAATACTATAATTTCATTTTCACTATATACACGGTATAGCATATTAGAATTTGATGTTCTGAGGACATCCATATTGAGATATTTTCTTGTTGCAGATTGGAGGTCGTGCACTCGGTGAACGCCTCCGCAGCCGAATTGAGAATCTCCCCGGTGAGAGCCGATGATGAGGGTATCTTCAGGTGCGAGCTGACTTACCTTCAGGTGGGCGAAGACTGCGATACCGTGCAGCTTCTGCACTTCAGGACGCTCAGTAAGTTATTTATTCATTATTTATATTGTGGACGGATGAAGACATAGAAATGAGCGGCTGCTACAAGCAGAGAGATAATATGGTACCTATAGTGATTTGGAACGATTTGAAACTTGTGAACAGCCAAAGATAGATACATTTTGAGATAAACATGTGAATAATTTCGTGACAACGTTTTATTTTAATGTAGGTCCTCCGATTTTCTTGTACTATTTCTGCGCGACAATCAACATTTTTTTTCAATTCATTATTCTTCGATACCATGAGTACTCTAAATGCGACTAGACCGCCAAATCTACTAGAAATGCATCAGCGCTATTTATTTTGATACTTTTACTAACTACCTTATTATTATAAACATTATAAGTACTTTATATTAATACACGAATTGGAAGGGTAAAAAAGTCAAATAAAAAACTCACTAAACAATTAACAGCAATTTAAAAAAAATATACACAGTACCGCGTTATTCTAAAATAACTACTTTAAAGGTTACTAAAATAATATATTAATAAAATAGTTAAAATATTAGAACACCTACTTTTAAATAATATTTTAATATTTTCAAATCATATTTTGGAATTTCAGTCGTCACTGTTCGCGTCCGCTGCATCTCGGTCCGGTGGATCGAGCGCATTGTTTTGCTTCAGGAAATAATTCCTCCTTCCCTTCCTAAATCTCCATCACTGCATCCACCTAACAATACTAAATTACTATACTTGTATATTTTAAGTTAGTTTAAGCAACGCTTGTAATAGTCTATGCTTCAGGATACTATTAACGTGTGCATTAACGACTGCTCTCTGAAATTTAGTAGCTCTAGAATTTTAGCGGCATCGTCATTTCCTGTAGCTTGTTGGCTCATATGGGTTGCATATGTCAACCCGTTGATAGGTAGCTAACTCGTCAGTGCTGGCTTCGTTCACTCAATTTTCTGAAATATTTTCCTGGTTAACCTGCATGTGGGTAATCTTTTCGAACCATTAAGCCATTGCTCATTTTTGTTAAGAATCATTTTTCTGTATTGTGAGCTGCTGCCCGCTTAAAACGGTACCTTTAATGGCTTAATTTATATTTTATCGCATCATGCTGCCATCGTGGATATATATTTAGTGATTTGAATAAGTCAATTTTGCATAAAGAGAAACTTTTCGTCATTCAATATTTTGGTACATTAATTTATCAATTCATGTAGATATTTTCTGATAACGATCTTCTCGACTTCTCTAGTCTAGATTCTGAAAAAAAATATATATGTAGTTTGAAAAGTTAACAAGATTTTTTCGTCTGCATTATGTAATAGCTTAAAATATGTAAAACATAAAAACTGTAAAACCAGAAAATGACACACTAAGCAATTTGGCGCTGATAAAATGAATGCTTAATAAACTGCTTTTTTTAACTGTTCAAAGGTTTTTGGTGAAACTTTGTGGAATTCCATGATTATTTTGTAACTTGAGTCAAACTCTGTTTTATTCCACTATAATGGTGGTGGAGGTGGAGTTAAAATGGATAAGAGAGGGGATGTAATGGGCGGTATTTGAATATTTATTATGTTTTTATTATTATTTTTATTATTAAATATTTCTAAATTTTCTAGAATGTCTAATTTTCGTCCTTTGACGCAATTATGTATAAGATGTAAATTACTATTACATTCTTGCGTGCGCAGCCATTTCGGAATTTAAACTGAAGTTTTTATGGCATTCTTCTGTTCTTTCAATCTTTTTCTTATTCTTCTTCCGCTGTGTCCAATGTAAAATGCGTCACAATCCTTGCAACTCAACTTGTAGACTGCGCTTTTTTCTTCTTGGGGTATTTTGGATTTATTATTCAAGATACATTTTTTAATAACGTTTTTTTTTGTAGAAGGTATGGTTAAATTTTTTATCTTTACCGGAATTTAATAAATCTGTTGTAAGTTTTCCTACATACATTATTCTTCTCCATGGCTTTCTTTCGTCGTTATATATCATTTAACACAATTAAAACGTTATATATAACTTAACACAATGAAAAGTGTAGTGGAATAAAATAGAGTTTGACTCAATTTACAAAAACTGCTTTTTTAATTTTTAAATCTTTTTTAATTTTTTTTACGATTGCAAAATGTAAATTACACAGAATGTAAAAAAAGCCAAATGACTTATAAAAAATCATTAAATAAAATAGGCGTATATGGGTTTTGTTTCTTTCCAAAAAGTTTCAAGTAAATGTAAATATTATGTTGCCATAAGTTTGTTGAATAAAATACTAGGAATAAAACTTATTTCCATCAACTAAACATGGATAAAATTGTTTAATAATCTCACACTTTCTACTTCTTCGTCCATGAGAGTTATTTCAACCAACTATGAGTACTGATACAAAATGGACACTATGTGTCGGCCGTGCTGAGAATGTACGTGTGAATTGCACGACTAGTTTCCTATAGGCTGCTGCGTGGCTTGACTGATCTAGTTATTACAAAATGGCCATCGTCTTATAATGCAGCAGTTATTTACATATATTTTAAAAAATCGTTTCCCAAAAAATGGCGAATCGTAAATTAGGCCACGTTCTTACATACTAATACTTCTTTGTGCATCGGTCACAAGATGACAATAACAAATATTTTCGATTAGTGTCTATGAGACAAACAACGACTTAGAGAATGCCCAAAGTCTTGATAGATGGACAAAAAAATCCGAGCAGTAACATGGCACCGAAAATAGTGGTAGATTTATGGGAAGGCCTTCATCTAATGGTGGATCGATAACGGCTGAAGATGTTGATGATATCAACCCACACAAAGCTGATGGGCTACATGTTGTATAAGGTTGTGATGTACAAAAAATCTGTTGTCACGCCAGTATTCTTTGGGCTCCAGAAATACTTCAAAGTGTCGAATAAATTAAAGATAATATGCCTTGACATAAAGAGTAAATTTTTTGTGAACAACAAAAAATATCTGCTTTCCATTACTTTGGTAACACGAAGTTGGACCTTTTTCACTTTCCCATATATAAGTATTTCCACATACATACAATCCATATGTATAACAATCAAATTATTTGAAGGAACAAACATTTTCATGTGTTAGTGTATTCAAATAACATATTTGAGCACTATTTTATTTCTTCAATATTTACAAAATTACTTTGTGGCCTCATTTTGTATTAATAATTAGACAAAATACTTTGTTTAAACCACTATTTATTGATTATTCTACATTATTATTCTTACTTATTCACCACTTATTAGTTTTGTTTTTATCTATGCTTGAATTTTTTTATTTCAGTATACAGGTATCGAAACATGTAGAATAATCAATAAATAGTGGTTTAAACAAAGTATATTGTCTAATTATTACTATTTTATTTATTTGTTTTTAAGATTAACACAATCGACTTTGTGGTTAAATTCCATTATTTTAGATCGTTAGTGGTTAATAAAACATAGTTAACAATTTGAAATAATATTTATTATTTATTAGAAACTATATAAAAGACATGTATAATATGTTTGCACTGTAATAAATGAGTTTACAAGTATCAGACCGAAATTAACATTTACCTTTAATACTTATATACATCTAATATATCATACATAAGGTGTACATATACATAAAAAATTCAGACCAGTTCGAAGTAGTTGCAGTTCCATTTTGTCTGTGTCACGTTTGTTTGTTATTTAAATTTCAGAGACATTTTAATTTTTTTTTAACTCAATATCAATTGTTTACTACCGTGTTAAGTTAAACATTTTGTTAAAATTCAGTTGTGACATTTAAAATGGTTTCAAATACAGTCAAACAAAATTATTTTTACGTATCCTTTATAATTACAACTAACTTACTAGTTTACCATTACATCACCGTTTCTCCACTGGGGTAGGCAGTGCGGATAGAGGGCCTCTTCTGTCCTGACACACAATTCTCGCCTCACCCTCTTCATCCGCCTCTTCTCATACAAGCTCGTCGATCATTGAGGCTTCCAACAGGACCATCTTGTTTACCTGGTCGTGCGAAATCTTCTGCGAGCGTCCCCTATTTCTGGTGTCAACATTTGCGTCACGTATATTTCTTACTGTTCTCTCCTCATTTATCCGTTCCATATGAGCAAACCATATAAGGAATAATTTTTAATCTTATTTATCAGCTTTATATATGGATCTGCGACATATATGCCTAAGTGATCTCACTTCCACTGCATTCAATCTACTTTCGTTCCTCTTCTGCCAGCTTCAGACCTCACTTCCATACATCAGTGTCGGTACCAGGACTCCATTGTGCATCGCTAGTCTTGCCTCTATTGACAAATTTCCATCAGATATAATTGCATTCACTTTATTCCCTGCAGTCACTCTTCTTTCGATATCTTTCTCGGCTTTTCTGTTTCTATCAAACATATTTCGCAAATACACAAACTCATCTACTTGTTACAAACATTCATTACCTACAAGTATTTTGCACGGTGTCTTGCTTTCCTTCTTCCCGAATACCATCACTTTCGACTTGTTAACATTCATAATGAGGTCGCTTTCCTTGCATACATCGTACATTCTACTCACTAGACTTTGTAGTTCTTGTTCATTATTCGCTATTAGAACTGCATCAACGACGTACATATTCTTGAACTGTCATAACTATTTGGTTTACTATCGTAAACGGTATAGTCTAATTTTAACGACACTCCACTCTCCGGCCGTGCCAGGTATCATGTGGTCGACCCCCCTCCCCCTCGCCCCTTCGTCCCATTTCCGTATTTGAATAATCGATATTTTGATAGCAAATTTTCCGACCCGCGTTAATGCAAAGTAGTCTTTGCACACGGCCACTTGTATGTAGCCACGTAAGGCTACAGTTTGTTCGGTACCGTGTCTGAGCCACGCCTGACCGGTTTCGGGTTCGCAACGCGCACAGCCGGTGTACTCTCACGGCCTGGGTAATCTCGCACCTGAGCCTCGCACATGAGAAATGAGGGTGTAATATGCGTGTGCCGTGTAAGAGAGTCTTCCAAGTGTCGCTGCCGGGAAACTTACTTCAAACTTGTTGGTGGAGCTTAGTTACTGCCTAATGACATAATTCGACCCAATTTACTTGGTTTATTAATTTATAATTATTATTACCACACTTCTTATTAATGTATTTTTTTTAATCTTAGCACTATTACTAAAACGTAATAGCTTATCTTCACAATTGTTTTTACCTTTTTAAAATTACATTCAGTAATTCTTAATATTACCTATTTATATCAATCTTTACACGCTTAAAACAAACTTATTATAAATACTATTTCTAACTATTAAAAGGTTTTTGGTGAAACTTTGTGGAATTCCATGATTATTTTAAACTTGAGTCAAACTCTGTTTTATTCTACTACACTTTTCACTGTGTCAAATGATATATAACGTTTTTGGGAACATCTTCCCATTATAATTCAACTAAAATTAAAAACACTTTCAGAGAGTAATACATGGTATTTGGAGTTAACAGTGGTGGGGGTGGAGTTAAAATGGATAAGAGAGGGAATTTAATGGGTGGTATTTGAATATTTATTATGTTTTTATTGTTATTTCTATTAATATATATTTCTAAATTTTCTAGAATGTCTAATTTTCGTTCTTTGACGCAACTGCGTATAAGTTGTAAATTACTATTATCAAATGAATGGCCCTCCATTCTTGCTCGCTTATACATCCCCTTATTACATCCCCTCTCTAAATAATAATAAATCAGTGTTTTAACTCAATTTACAAGATACCAATTTAAATAATATTAGTCCGGCGTGTTAATTCTATAAATATATGTATACAAAGTCTGCGGACATGAGATTTAAAATATATATAATTGTTACTGTAAAACATTGTAATTAATTGAAGATTGTAATTATAAATATGTTACATATAAATCAATTTATCGAAAATATAATATTAACAACTCACAATAAGAATGTTCTCTACTATATATGAAATAAAACAAGTTAAGGAACACATTCTTATTGTGAAGCTGCAATTTTTCAAAAATATTTAATTAATTAATTCTGGCATCTACTATCATAATTTACTCAAAGGTGTTTGAGAATCCGTAAATATAAAGAAGATGTCTTTCAAATATTGGAACGACAGATGTATTAATTTGAAAATACAACATATAAGTTCGAAAATGTGTCGTCAACTTACTGTGTTAGTGTAGCATAATCGTTTAATGCATATCTTCGAATAGGTAAAGATCCAGGTTCGAATCCCAGTAACAACAGAAATATTTTTTCGATAAATTAATTCTATTTGTATATTTTTATAATTTATGCGTTTAATTTGTATTCAAAATATTAGCGTCCTCACGACGCCTCAAAATTCACAATAAAGTAATCTCAAAAAAGTATGTGCATAACGCAAAAGTGACCATGGTGACTACATACTTTATTCATTATCCATAAACGCCATACATACGTACTAATACTTTTTTCATATATTCGAAAAGTCTAAACGTTCGACAATTAGAATACGTCACCTCTCGTTAGGTGGGTAAAGAAATTCAGTACCTGTATAGAAAAAGTGTAATGTTAATTAATCGTTATCTAAAAAATACAATTTTAAAATATTTAAAAAATATATTTGTGTAAATATTTCTTGGCCGTGTGTCTAGCTCATAAAACTCAGAGAAGTAAGCAAAGAAGCTCCTGCAAAGTACATTCAATAGTAAATTAATTTTACCATCCAATATCGGATGGTAAAAACCATAAATCGTTAGTTATTATAAATGGCGGACTCTTCACAACAGTCATCCGTCACATTGATATTTTTAATGTTGCACTATACGACAATGAATCATTCAAATCCCGCTTTTTTAGTGATGAGAGTTCGTCCGATGATGATCTCGTTGTTAAATTTATACCTATACGAGATTTTTTTTTCGCCAGCAAAGTGACAGATTTCGAACGCATGGGAGAATAAAGCCCTAGATAAGGCATAAAATTGAACAATTTAATAAATAAATCAATTTTGATAAAATTCGCACGAATTTGATAATTATTGCCTTGCCACAATATTAGGCGGGATTGATATTGACAGATTCTACTGATCAAACACCGACTCTAAGTTGCTCATCCAGTAATCAAGTTGTCCGATGTTAGATTCTCATTATTTTGCTTCCATTGATTCAGTTTCGCTAGCCTGAATCAAGTAGCGAAAAGTATAATAATATTAATCTGGCCGCTCGTCAAGCCTATATATAGTCCCTAGCCGTCGACAAATGCTCTGTTATGCCAACGTAGACGTAATTGGTTCCATAAAAATCTAAAATTGGTTTATCCGTCTGTAGGTGTCGGCTATAGAATATTTGTGTTAACTTCATTGAAATTGTTACGTGAATCGTTCTACTAATATTATAACTTTGTATTTTACATTCCACTTCGTCGTATTAACGCCTACATAATAATTATATAATCGCTATTTAGGACTTCTGTATTTTTTGGTAATTTTCATTACGTTCTAATCATAAAATTTTATGTAAAAAAATATAGGTACTAGAAAAGTTCACTGACAACAATTCACCGACCGAAAAGTTCACCGACCGGAACGTTCACCGACCGGAAAGTTCACCGACCGGAACGTTCACCGACCGGAAAGTTCACCAACCGGAACGTTCACCGACCGATGGTAAATTTGTCGAATCAAAAATTCACCGAACCGCAATTCATCGAACGGAAAGTTCACCGATTCTACAATTGATCGCCGATGATTTATTTATTAAAAACCGTGAAGCGTCAATTAACTTATTTAATTTCTTAGTTTATCATTTTATCCGTCATAACAATCCGGTTTTAAAAGATGCTCGTACTAATCTTCATCACCTGTTTTCTATACATGCTTGTATAACAAACCAACAAACTTGATACTTCTGTCTGGTTTGGTTCTGCTTCCTACAGCCCTGACACATGCAACAATTTTTTTTTCTACGTATTACAGGAACTCGGCTTCACGGTGAAGATTTTTAAATTGAGTCTCGAGATGGTCAAATTCTTAAACACACTTAAATACGTTTTATTATATTAGAAACCTTGATAATCAACGAGTATATTTGAGAAGATGAATGATTGTGAATGAGGTGAGAGTTGTGTGTAAAGATAAAAGAGAGTGGCGCTCTGTTTTATCTGCTTACTCCCGGCGTAATGGCGGATGGTAAATTAGCTGGTTAGTTATTTTATTCTGCCAAAAAAAGTACAAAGGTTATGTCAAATCCGATAAGCGGAAAATAATGATGCCCAAATAGATTTATTATTTAAATAATAAGAAAAACTACTTTATTTATTGATAAATACACTATTTATTGATAAATCAAAATTTTTAAGACCAATGGTCCCTTCTTTAGGATACAATGTATACTAAAATTAATAATACAGGCACAGAGAAAAACAAAACAATAAATATAAGTAATTAGTAATTAATTAGGAACTACTGTGAAAACATATTTAAAATGTACCAACTAATTTAATGTATTAATTATAAATATATACATTTAAAATCAAAATTTGTCGAAAAATATTGTTTTTGCACTACCGGGATTCGAACCTGGATCTCTGTTTCCAATCCTGGGAAGTACACTACCAATTGTATTATAGCGCCAGTATTTTTCATGCCAAATTTTCGAACCTATATGTTACACTTTTTCAAATTAATACATCTGTCGTTCCATTATTTGAAAGCCATCTACATTGTTTTTGCAGAATCACAAAAACCTTTGAGTAAACCGACTGCATACGCCAGAATTATCAATTATAATTAGTATTTAAAACATCACAGACCTATGTTCTGAATAATTACAACTTCACAATAAGAATGTGTTCTCTTTAATAATAAAATGTAACTATTAGCAAAACATTTATATTTATCAATAAATAGTGTTTTAAACAAAGTGTTTTTTCTTGTTATTTATTTGATTTGTTGCCACAAAGTAATTTTGTAAATATTGACGAAAATGTATTTCATAAATATCATCCATTGTTGAATTCTTCACAACGCTTCTTTGAGTCCAGGTCTAAGACTAATGTCTGTGCCTATTTATGATAGTATTGAGCTAGTGGTTTGGGGTTTAATCATTTTTCTGGGAAACGCCCAAGTTAGTCGTACCTGTGTTTGAAAATAATAACTATTATTATGTTATACCGACTTATTTCTTGTAAGTATTACTATTTTGTGCAATTTATTTCTTAGACTACGATACTTTACAGCCTAATAATAATCGTAACGGAAAGGTAATAAAGACTGTAATTGTGTGCAGAGCTTATTCACCGACCTCTACTTTTAGTGCTGAAGTTTAAGTCCAATGGGATGGTTCAATATGATGGTCAATTACAAAAAGTGATCCAAATCGTGTCCATAATAGTGGCGAAAAACGTTAAAAAGCTGGGTCGGGTGTAAAAGAAGAAAATACTTATATAGCTTAGAGACTATAGTCGGAATGCCAGTAATCGGCAAATGACGTCTATTTATTTAGATTCGAAGCTCAATTCGAAGTGGTAACTAATCGTAAGACTTGTTTATCGCCGACCAATCAAACCTAATGCTTACTTGCAACGCGTATGACGGTTCGTGGTGAATCAGCAGAGATGGCGTGCAACATACGTTATTCTCAAAACGTTGCAAAACAACGTTACACATTATACAGTGTGTCTCAAAAGTATTTTTCGTTTTGGTTCATTCGCTGCACCAATGCAACGAGCGGGAGAGGGGTGGAGGGTATACCGATCGCTCGGGAGTTCAGTCGCTATGGAGCATGTCCTTACCAGTTCGTGAAATTTTCCCGGGAAAATTGATATCCCGACGAGGTGACATAATCTGGGCTCCACGTAGCTCCGAATTGATACCAATGGACATTTTCCTATGGGACTACCTTAAATCAAAGGTATGCAGTAATAATTCTCCCTTTCTGGATCAATTAAAAGAAAATATCCGAGAAGATATGGCAGTGACCACGAAGAATACGTGCCGAGCAGTTCTCAGAAATTTTGCCTCCCATTTAGAAGAGTGCCAACGAAATAACGGATCACATTAAGAAAACACAATTTTAAGAAATAAATTCTCGCGGACTGTACTTAAATGCAAAATAAACATTTTTTATTAAACCCATTCATTATTTTGTTACAGAATTTTTGTTATGAAAATACTTTTGGGATACTTGTATTATGCGAATATTAAGATGAAAAAATTTCTTTACCCTCTAGTAGTTAAAGATAATTGAAAGACTATCGACACCATGCAGGAGAAGGATTCTCAGATACTTTGCTCATCATTCGTCTGGCAACGAAACAATGAGAGAATGTTAATCAAAATATAAGTCTCAAGAGGCTCGTAAGTACAGAGACAGTTGAAGGAAAGTGAGCAAAAAGACGGTCTCCTGCAAATACGGGTAGATCATATTAAGGAATTTTCAGAATCAGGCTCAGGTACCGGGAGGAATAAAGACGTATTGTGCTCCAAGTTTCATACACGACGCTCAGAAGAAGAAATATTAATAGGTTAACCGACAGTGCACCACCATCAGTTTTCATACGCCATTTTGTGAACCAAAATAAGTGTATCCAGAAAAGTTCAAATTATTGGTATCGCCTAAAATCACGTGTACCAAGCGCAGCCACACCCCTTCACATCCTGCCAAGCACAATTATTCCACCAGCATATCAGTAGGTAGTATCCATTTTATT
Source organism: Eubasilissa splendida (assembly GCA_031772225.1). NCBI lineage: Eukaryota > Metazoa > Arthropoda > Insecta > Trichoptera > Phryganeidae > Eubasilissa > Eubasilissa splendida. The sequence goes on from CM062863.1 coordinate 18,339,378, forward strand.
CAATCTGATTTCTATATCCATCAATTCTATATTAATACAATAATTGTATTAATATAAATGGTAACAACGGACACTAAGTTAATTGTAACTTAAAATATAAGACTTAAGGTATTAAAATAGCAATAACTATTCTAAGTTTTCCAAACTTTTAGAAACAAAACATTATTTTGATATGAATAAGCGTTTAGAAATATTACATAAAAATACGATAAATTATAAATTTTAGAAATCATAAAAAGTGTTAATATTTAGAAAAATTAAATTCTTTTTACAAATAGTTACCTTTTAAATTTGTTTTCACGGTAGTTTCTAAATAGTTACCCATCACTTATAATTATAGTTTTGTTTTTTGTATATGCTTGTATTTTTAATTTAATACATTATATCCTGATAAAGGGACCATTGGTCTTGAAACACGTTGATAAATCAATAAATAATGGTTTAAACAAAATATTTTTATAAATTAATAACTAGATAACATTTCGCGTTTCAAATCATAGACACCCTATAACAAACAACCCACCGTACGAACGCCTGCCCACGTGTTGTCATAAAATAATATTATTCAAGTAATAGTTAGCATTTTTGAAATAGCCCAACAAGCCGAAAGATCCTTATAGGAGATTCTTCGGTACTCGGACAACAAATCTCCACAGGATTATTCTAAAATTTACGTCTGTAAACTTTTCGGGCAGGAAAAAAGGGACGAAATTAGCATAAGTCCTTGCGGAAAGTTGTCCGACTTCGGTTCAAACTTGTTCCCGAAGTCCCCCGGGACTCGACGCGAACATTGCGAGATGGGTATAAATACAGAATCGTTAAATATTGATTAAGGACTAATAATAAATTCAGTCCAGCTTCGGGGTCCAAATGCCAAGATTTATTCGAAAAATCTAGCTTAACTTTATTGAATTATTATTTTCCAATAATATTGTTATTAATTTACATAATTGGCAGTTCGCGCAGTTGTTATCTCCCTTTTCAAGTGTTTAATGATAGTGTTAATGTTGGTTGGCTTATGCCGGGCATTATAATTGAGGATCCTCTCGCCATTCCCACTTAGTTGTGTTTCTATGTCTCAGTTTCTCCGCCTGTCGCGCGCTCTTCGGTGGGAGAATAGTCCAATTTGAGAGGCACATGTCGTCGCAGCTCGCTATTCATTTCTAGCTCGTCTAGCCGCCGCGACACCATCAGCCCAAGAGCAGATACACCTCCAACTCCCACGATCTTGAGCCACCTGTTCCCAGTCTTCGGGTGCTCCACAAAAGTTCAACATTTCCCGGAGGCAATCTTTGTACCTCTTCTCTGCCCTCCAATCAACGTTTCCTTCTAAGACGAGAGGGTCTCTGCACAGAAAATCAGGCGGCTGAGCAGGACAAATCACCAAATACACTTTTACATTTGTACAAACTTCAATGTCAAGGATTTGAATATTTATGGCTATTGTATAAAAATATAACAACCATTATTTAATCAATATTTTTATTAGGTCCATATAAAAAACAATGATGTAAGAAATATTGTTGTTTATTCATTTTGTATCCAATACACATTATCTAAAATTTAACAATGATGAAAATTAGTAATATTTCAACTGAAACGAAGAGAAGCAAGCGAGACAGTGTGGAATTTTATTTTTGTCCTTGAGACGAATGCGTTCCAGGAATTAATATGTACATACTGGTCGATAGCCAGTCCGAGAAATTCTCAGAAAGCACATCATGACTTTAGTGCACGCGAGCAGGATGCAAGGGCGTGCAATTGTCTCACTCACTCTTGACACATTTTATGCGAATAACCAAAAATAAAATTCTCATTTGATGTTATTTTTAAATTTCATTTTTGTTCTTTTTTAAAAAAAAACTAATAGTAACATTTTTGTTTGGTCTGATCATTTTTGAGGTTTGATCCACGATCTCCACATACATGACAAGTTTCAGGAGACTATGATCGTTCATGCTAATCACGTGCCCAGCTTAGTCTCGCCTCCACAATCATGTCCTCGATAGGCAGACATTTGTCTTTGTCTTCCACCATGTAGTGTATATATGTATGTATCTATTATATGAAGCCGTGATGTACTAAATATTTGTTGATGATGAAATTAAACTTCAAAGAACTGAAAATAAAAAACTATGCGGCACATTTGTTTTTCATGCAATAATAAATAAACTACCTCGGTTTTTACAAAAGAGCACGCTTTCTTCCAATTTAGAAGAAATTATTAAAAATTGGCTTATTGAAGACAGGTGTCTTAGCTGTAAGAATGATATGAATTGTTTTAACGGTGACTGATTATGTTTTTCAGTTTATTAAATGTAACTAATTGATATAAATGTGCCTGCAGACAAACGTCTATCAAGACGTGTGTTAATTAAAAAAATAAAAATAAAATGAATATGAGGAAAAAAAGGTAGTAAGTACTTAACAGTGACGCTCACATGAAATGGATCTAGATTATATTGTTAATATCGATGCAGTAAAAGTACGATGGGTTGTATTCATCTGAATATTTTTTATTATCATATTTTTCATGTTTTTGTAAAAATTATAGCTGTGTGAGTTAATTTACATTCTTGAAAAATATTTACATTATTTTTCTTGTGAAAATTTTCAAGTTATCAAGTGAAGGGTTAAAAATATGTTATAATGTAAAGTAAAATCACGTTTAAAATGTATAAGAATGTGTACATTTACTTCAAATACACATTCGCTATTTAACTATATATGTATGCTATCTCTCTCTTTCACATTTAATTTTATATTCTATCTCCCTCTTTATGTATATATAAGGGTATTCTTCTTGTATTTAGGATCAGTTTTAAATAGGAACTGATGAAGCTTGAGATAAGCGAAACCGGTCGACGCATAATAAATTTGGTGGTTTCATACAAAGTTGTTGTTATTTTATTTAATAGAAAATGTTATGGTTACGATGTATAAAAAAAATATATCTAAAACAATAAAAATCCGAAACCTTCAATATCTCAGACACGTGATTGAGACATCCGGATAACATAATGTCTGAAGAATCTAATTCAACGGTTTGACCAGTCTATTGTAGAGCTTTAAAGATGTCCAGCCAACGTACATCGAAAGAATAGGCCACAAGAAGAAGAAAAATACATTTTAATGTTATATCGAAAGGTTCAAGAACCTGACGTGACCTCTCAACCGCATAACAAAGAGATAATTTCTACAAATACATATTTGCTCGAGTTAGAGCCTCCCTGGTAAGGAGTACCTAATCAAAGCAAATTGCGAGTAATTTAACGTGAAATATCAATGAGTGAGTGTTCCGGGTATTCTGTAGCATTCCCTTTATCAATTTATATCCAATTTCCATTGAATTTGGTTCTAGCAGACGCCGCGCGCTCCGATACAAATTGATCACAATTAACATCAAATGCCGAATGTGAGTCTGAGAACACGACGTCGTGGAGTTTGTAAAATTTTTCGGTGTACATTAGATAATGGTTGAGATTCTTGTGGTAAATAATAATTAGTAAAGAGAACACATTCTTATTGTGAAGTTGTAATTATTCAGAACATAGGTCTGTGATATTTTAATGTATTAATTAGATAGATATACATATAAAATCAATTTTATCAAAAAATATTGTTGTTGCTACCTGTAGATGGCTTTCAAATAATGGAACGATAGATGTATTAATTTGAAAAGTGTAACATATGAGTACTGTAAATAATAGCATAGTTTGATAATGCACCTTTCCCGGATTGGAAGAGATCCAAGTTCGAATCCCGGTAGCAACAAGAATATTTTTAGATAAAATTGATTCTAATCTGATTCTGATCTTTCTAATTAATACATTTTATTAGTTATTGTTCGAGTACGTATATTTTTACATATATATATATTGAACAGCTATGCGACAAATGTATTATTTAAAGATTATCTGTAAGTTATGAAAATAAAGAAATAGCATTATTAAATCAATTTTTATATTGAATAATAATTTACACAGATGTGAAAATAAAACACTTGTCTTTTTATTCTACTCGTTAATTTATTTGAGACGCGTTTCGTCTTGTAAGTGCATTATCAATCTAATAATTTAACTCAACAACTTGTATAGTGGGAGGCAGCTATACAATTTCCGTTGCTTGAGATGAAAAGGGACAATATTATTTTTGTTATTTTGTGTCTATACAATATTATTCGTAAGAATGTATTTGTGTATATACGTGTGCGTTAATGTAATTTTTAATTATTGTAATATTTATATATCTAAAAGTAGATAACTTGTTATCATCATTATTTTTCACTGCTGGATAAAGGCCTCCCCAAGTGTTTCCAACTCTTCTTTGTCCATAGATATTCGCTGCCACGTATTCTGCAGTTTGATGATTTCGTAACTCCAGCGGGATTTAGGACGGCCTATCGACCTTTTGGGCTATTGTTGTCTGTTTTCTTATCCATACATGTTCTTGTATTTTGGACATATCCATTATTGAGTTCATGTTTCGAAGCCATACGCAAGCATTGAAAGAATGTTTAGACAAGTGAGAGATCACTTTTTAAAATCATACTCAGGCATCCGAATCCGCCTCCGGACATTTGCTGTTCAAGATAGATATTGTTCCGGATTCGTAAGCCACATTTTTAGCGCGTCTTGCGTATCTTCCGCAATCCATACTATTGGCACCTTTCCACGTTCTAATTCACACACATAACCTTCCCTCATGCTTGTCTTATTAGTATGAATAGTGACCTTGACGTCAGCAGACGTCAATTAAATTAGATATTTGTTCGATTTCGACATCGCGATAGCATTAGCGGTGTGGACGTTCAGCTCCAATGCACCAGCACTGTATTGTGTGCACAATGATATTTGTTATTTTATGTGCCGCGGGTGATTTCGCGGTCTTTATTTGGAAGCGGAAATCTGCCCACCGCGTGCGGCGACTGCAGGAGTGACGAAGGCGTCATACACAAGGTAAAGCGAGCAGTCCTTCCGAATTCCTATTCCCCGAGACCATTGACCCTTCGACTGGAATTCCTATCCCATCATTGACCCTTATATCCAGGTTCCCTTATTCCCTTCCTTCTCTCCCCCCCCCCCTCCCCCTGCGGCGATTCCGATTTACGACCGGAACTTAATCCGCGGGACGCGCGACTCGGAGATTGCGTAATGTGATTTCATTCATTAGATCCTATCGGCGCAGAACTTACATTTGCTTTACAGATATAATTATCGATTTATTTGGATAAGTCCATAATATGAATACCTATCGAGTACCAGTACATCGTTACTTAAATCTTTTAGATAATTTGACTAAAAATAATTAACTAAAATTAACAAAAAATATTATATGATATTTTTGTAGAATGCAATCAGTTTGTGGTTTGACATACTATATTAAATGAGATTACAATCACTTTATATGAAACCACTAAATTTATTATACGTCAACCGGTTTCGCTTATCTCAAGCTTTATCAGGATGTATTTAAAATTGATCATAAATACAAAAAGAGCGCACTTATATATACATAAAGAGGGAGACAGTACACATCGTTTTTCTGGGGCAACTCCAGATGGTACTTCTGATAATGATATCATTATAGAAATAATAATAAAATGCCCGTCATCTGCTTCAAGTATGACTGTTGATGAAGCTATAGAAAAGCGAAAAGTAACATTTTGGAAATAAGACAAAAATAAAATAATGAACATTAATAAAAATCATGATTGGTATTATCAAGTTCAAGGACAATTGCACGTTAGTAATAATAATGTGTCTTTTTGGAGTTTAGACGGGAACAAATTTTAAAATTAAAGCCGAAAACATCTATCGAGGTGATAATTTTTGAAACGAAATTTTTGCGTTGTCCTGGCTACTTTGCTAGACTGAAGTCTGTATTAAAGTAGCCAGTTTTTTTTTCGTGCTGTTGTTGTATTATTTAAATCATCGACAGAAATAAAAAGAGAATTAAAAATATGTATAAAAAAGTAAAAATAAAATAAAAATATATGTAGTGGATATAATTATCACAGCATCTCTGAATAAACTAAAATATAAACAAATAATAACTATTAATGCTGAAGCTTATCGTACTTAAATCTTGCTTAATTGAGTGCAAATAAAGTAATGACTCGCTATTAAATATTAATTCCCCCGGTAGGTACTCTCACCATTTAATACTAAAGCATTACTTCTCGCCTGTTAAATCGAAAAGTTCAGTCAGTCAGCTCTGCGCTATTACGTACATAAACTAAAATAATCAAATACTCAACTTTGAAGGATAACTTATTTTCAAATCGGCTTTATATGAATAAGTGGTGAAATAAAAACGTTCAATCAACACTCCGTCGAGTCCAATTGTTGAGTAAAATTTATTATTGCATAAATACTCTCGCGGAATAAAATAAAGACATTGAAAATTCAAATATTTTTCTGTCTTCATCTTCCACCGCTCTCCCATTATGACCACGACTACTCCTGCCTCAATCTCTATTACCTTTTAACCCTTCCCAAACCATGCAGTAACACAGGTCTACCATAATAATTAAACCTGTAATATTTCGGTAAATACATGCAACATAAAATTCATATTTTAGATAATCCTGAAGAAAGTATTAGCGCTTTGGAATGACTAGTGAAAAACCAATTATGAAAAGAGAATCGTACTAAAACAATTATTTTTTCCATTCAATTCCTTGTAAAATTAATACGTTGGTAAAAATACAATTCGTGATATGAAAGACAGATATCACACACTATTTTCACAGTGAAAAGAACAACAAACATACAAAAATAATTGTCTCTTTCTCACTAATTAAATGAAGAGAGATAAAAAGGAAGGACACATTGTATACGATTTAATGAATGCTCTAAATAATGTTATTAATAATATTTTCAAAATTGAATGCGAAATATTTAGAGTAAATTCGTGCCATTAAAGCCATTTAATCTAATAAAAACATTTTTTCTAACAGTTATTTACGGTAACACGAGATGACACCATGGCTGCGTTCGGGTATTTTATATCATAGTATTTTAAAGGTTAGTAAGGTATTTGAGATTTCCCGCAATATAAAATTGATTGCTTTTAAAAATGGAATTATAGATTAATCATTTGGAAAGAATACAGAATATAAGTTTGAAATTTGTCGAAATGGAATGACAGATGTATCTTACTATGGTGCCGTGATGTAATAGGTCAGCGCACTTTCCCGGATAGGAAGGGTTCCTGGTTCATCATAATAATGTGTTCTCCTTAAAAATGATTATTTTTTTAAATGCAACTTCACAACAAAAATATGTTCCCCTTAAAAAAATTTTTTTTTTCAATAAACTATAGTTTGTTCTACAAAGACGTTGGGTTATATGTCAATACCATAGTTTCGAGAGGTGCAGTATCGATCACCTGATAATGAGAAGGATTGCACCTCTTGAAACTATACTATTGACAGTATAACCCAAACGTTTAGTAAAAATTAAAAAAATCATATTGCACCACAAAGTAACTGCCGTGCCAAATACTTAAATATTTAAATACTAATTTAATGTATTAATTATAAATATATACATATAAAATCAATTTTGTCAAAAAGTATTGTTTTTGCGCTACCGGGATTCGAACCTGGATCTCTCTTTCCAATCCGGGGAAGTACACTACCAATTGTGTTATAGCGCCAGTATTTTTCATAACAAATTTTCGAACCTATATGTTACACTTTTTCAAATTAATACATCTATCGTTCCATTATTTGAAAGCCATCTACATTGTTTATAATTAATACATTAAATTAGTATTTAAAATATCACAGACCTATGTTCTGAATAATTACAACTTCACAATAAAAATGTGTTCTCCTTAATACTTAAATATTGTGAACGAATTTTTTTTACATTTTTCTATATTCAATAGTTTCTTCTAATTCGCTTATATAATTTATTATTGTTGTTTACTTCTTTATAAGATTAAATACACGTTATTTATAGCCCAGCTCTCGGTTTTAAAGCCCGCATTACACAGCAGAGCTTGTAGCATTACCTCAATTATGGTATCGGCAAGATTTCCCAAAGGAGTTGATCGACCCAGAGTAGAGAGATATTTATTATATCGGATTCTGCTCATGTTCCTGCTCGAAAAATTGTATTCCACACATATTTTGAAATATGTGTGTACGCTACAGGCGCGGCGTAGAAGCCTGGCGACTCACCAAACCTCTAGGTGTTTTACGTAATGCCCAAAAATTCTAGAAAATTTCTAAGTATTTTATGAAACTTTACTCCATAAATTGCCTAGAGATTTTATACAAAGCCGGCTCTGTTTATGGCATGTTGTAAATGAGACCTGTCATGTCTGCAGCGCAGTACCTATCTTTGTTTACAAATTTACATATAGGTATATTATAGTAAATAAAATACAATATATTGTACAACAAAATATGACATGTAGGTTGACTTAGGTTAATCGTGGTCGTGTTAAATATGAATCAACTAGAGAACTAACTACGTCAAAATAGTGCGTGACCTAAAATAAATATTCAAAATATATATTATTTTTATTTCCCACAAAACAAAAGAACACCTTCTTATCATAAAATAAAATTTATATAATATTTTGAAAAGACCAAAAAACAAAACTCATGACTTGTGTAGCAGGGCGGGCCCAGCACCAGAATTTTTTTACCTTTCGTTTTTAAATTTGAATAATTAAAAAGTATGAGTGTAGGGGTAAATGTATAAAAAGTGCCCACTTATTAAGTACGATGTTTTATATTCAAAATTATTATGACTCTCTCGAAACCTGCTTTAGTTTAAAACTATTTATTGAAATATTATTGTTGTATAATTTCGTTGCTATATAACATGCGCGGTTGCGAATACGTGGAATTGCTGACGCGGACGGACGTATTGTATACTTAGGATATATGTATATGTGAATTAATATATAAACGTGTAATATACACACGTTTACACGTTTCTTCAATGTCACTAATATTTTGCAAATCAATTCTTTTCAAAAAGGAGAACTATTTTTTTAGAGTACATATATTTGTTTTTTGTATTTTTTATTTCCAAGACTTCCATACTTATCCAGTAACAAAAGTTAACATAATACTATTATATGTAGTGACTAAGATAAAAAATATCGGAACATACATTGCAACTTTAATATTAGACTAGATTGCCCGCAGCTCCCCGCACAGGACCAAATAAGAACAAAAAAGTGAATTTTTCTTAATAGAAGTATCATAAAAACTGGTTTTCCATATAAAAAAGACGAAGATATAAAGATGAAAATATGATAAAGATGACTTAATTAGACTTTTGTCAATCTTCAGACATTTTTAAAACATAAATATTTCCTAAATTCACAGAGAAAAACAATGCGTCCACGGGATACCTCTTTAATTCAAATAATGAGCAATGCACCTGGAATACAAATCACCAACGCTAGATGGTATACAAATTGCGTGAAATAGGCGTCAGCCCAACACTTCTCTAGCTCCAGTGATACCAATCCACCTACTAAAAATCGCCTCTCCATGATGTAAACTGAAATAACATTGCCTCTAATTATGTGTTCATATTTTAGGTATTCCTCCGTAATATATTTATGTATTAGATAAAATAATTACAATATATAAGTATTTACTATACGTAACACTAAAAAATATCGTGAATTTGTCAATATGTGTATTTGTATATATAAAAAGGTGTGGTAGGCGTAGTGCGCGGGGCGCGGGGAGCCGGATGCCAATCGTCACTTTAATGGCGTAGCGGGCACTGGCCGAGTCAGACGTATCCTATGCGTCTTTATGCTGTCATTTGTGATAACCAATGTTTTTTCTCATTTTTATCACTTTTATACAATAATTTAAATACATTTATCCGACTTGAAAATCGTGAAAGTCTACATGTTCACTGAGTTTACAGCACCGGAACGCCCGTTTTTATTTTAGCACCGTACGGGAAAGGTTCAGAAAAGTCATCAGAATTTTAACCTCTTTATTTTATGCTTTTAAGAACTCATTTTTCTTTTTTTTTTTAAATTGAGTTCAGTAAAGGTTTTTCTTGTGCAGTGGACCGTCTTGTCGACGTTTTGATGCGTTTTCATATATGTAGGCTATGTATTCAGACATATTGCGGCAATAAAATAAAATAATTGCACATCCTTTGTTGGAAGACTCCGCTCGCCACTGAATCCACCTAATAAATAGCTAAGCTCAACTGTGCGCGCACCTGATAGTAAATGCAATTTATTCCACTACATACGTCCAGTTGTGAAGGAAGCTCTATTATTATTTATTATATATTTCACACTATTAGCATTAATATTTATTTATACGGAAATTAACGTTATATTTCATAGTTATGAGTAATGTTCCCTCTAGTGTATGTGAGCGTACGCATGCACATGATTTGGCATCATAGCGCACACAATAAAATATATAGCGCACACAATTCTCCTTCATGTGCCGCCTTCTATCAAAAGTTGGCGACCATGTTGCAGTGTGTTGATTAAACCTATATAATATCACAAACATTTTAGACATTGAGCCACTTTTTGAGGTTACGCAGCTAAAATAACCTAAGCCACTGCTGCCTTTTATCTTCATGATGAGTTGTAAAATATTATACTTTTCATTGTGGAGAATGTGTCCGAAGTGTACAGCTTTCCTTGATAGTTATTGTCAGTTCTCTTGACTTATTAATGCGTTTTAATACATCTTCATTAGTTCAATGTTTCCGAAGTAAGTTTGTAGAACTCCATAATCATAAATAAATATTTTCACATATTTGATCTTCATTAGTGATGTGGTCAAACTAGGCCCTACCAGTAACCGTTCGTAAGGTAATATTTTTCACGTTTTCTCCCCAAGAGATTTTTTATTCTTACACTTTAGTTACGATTGATAAACCGACTTACAAATTCCACAAAAAGTTAATATATGCCAAAATTACTATTCTTCTTTCTTCATTCAAGTCAGAATTGATACAGAGTGAACTGCACCAGATAAGACATGGCTCGTAATATATCTTCGCAAGTAGTCTAGTGTCACTATATCTTAATAATTTAAAGTTGTCCATCGACATATAAAGTTTTGGGTTCGAATCCCAATGGTGACAAAATTTTTTTATATATATATTCTGATTTATTTCATTTGTTTTCGTAACACATTTTACTCAGACGATATAACTATGTGACACCTTATAAGCTGCAGTAAATCTAGCTCCTTGATAATTTATAATTCATAATTAATATATTCACCTTAAACGTTTATTATATAGTACATATTTATTATATCAAACGTGGTTTACATAACAAAAAGTTTAAACCCACCCTGAAATAATATTTTACTTTGAGCTGTTTCTAGCCGTCGCAATAATTTATGGAAGTATTTCTTTCTGAAGCCCCAGAAATACTCTTTTCAAATTTGGAAGCCGTGGAAAGCTTTTTTCTGAAACGAAACCCCAAAGAGTATATCTCCCGACAGTGACACCCGCCGCGGAAAAAGTGGTGTATTCCTCGTTTTGGAAAATAAACTAAAGAAAACGCATTGGCGAAGGAGGCAGACTTTTGACACGCCCCTGCCGACATACAGGGCTGACATATATCTCTTATAATCAGTATTACTAAGGAAGCTTGTATTTTTTCTTATATTCTATACGAATTTTACCCTGATTGGACTTTAATCAGAAGACATTTTTAACGGGCTCGGAAGTTCATAACCGCGTTTCTACAGAAAGCCATTAAGTAGTGGTCCAGTCCAATGAATACTCACCTGCCTCTTGCAGGTCTTTCTTGATTACCATCATTATCTGCCCATCTACGCCTTAGTCTTGATCCTGTAAGCTTTATGTATGTTACTAAACGTATCTACGCTTCTATATTTCCACCCACAACAGCCGCTTTCTTTCATTTTCTTCGTGATATCTGCTTTCTCGAAGTTCTTATTTCTTTAATCTCTTCCATATTTAACAATATTTTGTTTTTTTAAAAGCAAAAACCTAGTGCCAAAGTTAGATATCAAAGCGTCTCACCTACATAGAACAATTGGTTGTATCAACGTCGTGTACAGTTATCAATCAAAGGAATCCATATACGAGGATATCTTATGCAAAACTATTTTAATCAGTGATGGTAAACCGTTATTTAACTATGATTGTGACGATGATTGATAATTTATAAATAATAAAAACACTTTTTTTAAAACCATACTTCAAAATGTTTCGATACCTATGGTATCTTCTTCGGGAAATAATGTATACTAAAATTAAAAATACAAGCATAGAATTAAGACAAAACTATAAAAGATGGTATGTGACTAATTAGGAACTACTGTGAAAATAAATTTAAAATGTGATTATTTTCAAAAAGGATTTGATTATTAATAATATTTTATTGGCTAATAACATTTTTTCTTATTTCTAAAATTTCAAATTCATCTAAATGTAAACTCCTGGTATGTAAAATTTATAATACTAATTAGTGGTTCTAAACAAGTGTTTCTCTCATATTTTATATAATATGTTGCCACAAAGCAATTTTGCAAATATTAAAGAATCGATAATTTTGATTAAACTGTTGTTTTCTAGTGTACCAATCATTGCTGGAAGAATTATGAATAATCAGTTATCAATCATCTTACAATTGAACACAATCAAAATAACTGTTTATATAACGATTTAACCATCACGAATTTGAATATAACCGTGTATGAACGCCTTACCCAGAGCTGCATATATAACAATTGCTTGGGAAATTACAGCAGTGTACTGTTTGGCCGAGCGAAGCATAATTTATCGACACGATCGAAATAATTAAAAAATTGTGGTGTTCAATTTAGTTTGTGTTGTGAGCTGATTTTTTTAACTTCGCAATAATTTACTATCTAATTACGTCCATTTAATTTAGTATACAACATTAATCAATTCTTTTGTCTTTTCGACAAATTTGCAATTTAATTTTCGACACTCCAAAGTAAATAAAAATGGTATACATATATTTTTATTAAAATTACAAATTGTCACTTTTTAAATTTGTTTTCAGTCAATTTGTTACCCAGAACTTTTATTTTTATTTTTTTAGATTTTTTTCTGTCTATGCTTGCATTTTTAATTTTAATATATATTATTTCCTGAAACATGGTGATGAATCAATAAATAGTTGTTTTAAACAATGTGTTTGTTCTTATTAATTATATATGTTGCCACTAAGTAATTTTGCAAATACTGAAGAAAATAATTCAAATTTTAACATGTTTTGCTCAACCCTGTTTCACTCGCAAGATTTTTAAAACGGCACAATTTACGATCTAGCCATGCGTTTAATCCTCCAACTGCCTTAAATCAAGGCTCGGGCTGTGTATGTGTATGTGAGAGAGAAAATGTTCAAGAACAGTTTGGCACCGATGCTGCGGCTGGGCGGGTCGTGATCTATGCCCCAATCTCAGACCAGCGACTACATTCTGAGTGTCGAGCCAAATGTTGCGTGAATCGGAGGAAATGCACAAAAATGCAGTCAGATGTGTGTGTGCTATTCCTGGGAAGCCGCAAAATTAATATGGAATTATTTTACCACCGGAAACAAGCGGAATCTTCTCGGTCCAGTACTTTTTGCGGCTATTTAGAGCAAATTTAAAGAAATGACAAATAAGCTTTCTATGTAAATAAACAGTGCTGATCGTAAAGTCAACCTTTTATTTCGAATTTTCTAGGCCAGTGATGGCGAACTTTTGGGCTCGACATGTCAAAATTTCAGAAAATCTAACTTATCTTTCCTGTCGTGTCACCCCCGTATTTGATTTGATGTCAATTAATCAATTGCTTATTTAAATTAATTGTTTTTTTCACAAAGTGAGACCCAAAAGAGATACATATGTGATCTCTGATATTAGTAAACGCTGGCGTGTCGCCCAAAACGCTGTGGCATGTCACAGGTTCGCCAACACTGTTCTATGCGATTCTGCCACGTATCCATGATTTTTCTGGCCTTATTGGTTAGTTGACGCAATCCGAATTGGATCACCAAATGTTGGTGAATGGATATGACTTACCTTGATCTCGGTCCTGGGTTGGACGTCAAGTTTCACATCCAGTTCACTCGCACTTTTGTAGTGAAGAACGGAGATATCACAGCACTTCCGGAGATGTTTAGAACACCGCCTCTTCGTGGTCCGGATTTGTACACATGGCGACAATTTTTATCCACAAAAAAAGCCTATCGACAGCTCAGTGTCGGAATGCAATCTGTTCTCCCGTCGGCGAAATCCCTAAGTTATTAGTTGGCCAGAGCGAGAAAGGTGCATAGTGAGTAGGTACTCGACTTGCGTTAACAGTTTGTACAAAACGTTTTTATACAATGAATATATTTCCTACAGGTACATGAAGATAAATATAATTTATACAAAATAATAATTTTATAAATTACATGCTATACACTGAAACCAAATCACAAACACAGTGAGCATTGTGTAAAAGTAGTATAATAATTATATCTGATGGGAACTTGTCAACCGAGGCAATGCTAGCGGTACACAATGGATTTCTGGTACCGACACTGATGTATATATAGAAGTGAGGCCTGAAGCTGACAGAAGAGGAACGAGATTAGACTGAATGCAGTGTAAATGAGATCACTTTGGCGTATATGTGGCAAATCTATTTATAACAGAGTAAAGAATGAATAAATAAGATTAAGTGGTTTGGTCATATGGAACGGATTAATGAGGAGATAATGGTAAGAAAGATAGTGTTGATGGCACCAGAAATAGAGGACGTCAGGTAATTTGCTAATCAATTCATCCAAGGTACAGTTGTAAGTAGTTATTTGTCGACTGACAATAATAACAATAACGACAAATAAATCAATTAAAAACGTATGTAAATAACATCTTTATCCAACTTGTAAAATTACCATCAGTTAGATCCCAGTTTATAAAGTTTTATAACTTACTTAATGATGTTACTACTAATGTAATTGCATATAAAATCATATAGTATGTACAATAATACATACTATTACGCCGAATTTGCCCACGATAGATTGCCTCACATTTCAATGTTGAAACGTCCATTCATTTTCTTAAATACGTTCGTAATTTTTTTTTAGACTTCTGAAATAACCTTTTTAAAATTGTACATACTTGATCAATCCAGGTTCTCCATGACTATTTAGATCACTCTCATCTGCATATTAAATTAACACGGCCATCCTTCAATATGCGTTCCATGTGTCTGAATTGTTGCTAACGTATGTATAATCAAATTTTATATGAAACAGTGTTAGACAATGAGTACACTCCGTACTAGTTAATAGCAAGGTTTTACACGATAATACACCAATTATATATTATTATTTTAGTTGATATTACTTTGAAAAACAATAAACTTTATTTCAATAATATATTCCTGTAAAAATAACTGAAATTTTGTTATTCTAAAAAACACTCAAATAGAAATAAAAATATGATAAAACAATTTTTCCAAAGGAAATATATTATTATTCCTGGAACAATTTAAATATCTTCACAACGGATATTATAAGGATTCTGGACTGATTTGTTTTCATAAAAAATATTACAATTCGTGTGTAGCAAACAAGAAGGAAAATATTGAAAAAATAAAGGAAGATGAACATCTTTATCATAACTGCTTCTAGCTCATATTTGAACCAATCTTATAAGGTTGAAATGGCAGTATAATTTCATACACACAACGACATAATTTTAACAACTTTTTATGATACATCATTATATTCTGTACTATATTTTTTGAACGGAAGTAAAACCAATCAATAATTCTTACCTCACTCCTAACTGACCTTAAACAATGGCATCTGGTACCATTCCGCCTCACTTCTCTTGCCTCAAATACTGCCAACTGTTTACGATATTAAACAAATTATAGATATCTCATAGAGACGAAGCTATTTATATTTATATTATATGCGAAGTATGGAAGTATGGGTGTTACAGGGCTTACGACCTGTCTTCGGCTGGCTTAAGTGATCACTTTACACAATGTAACGTTCACCATTCCACCCAATCAACCTCCATATGTATCAAATTTTTGGAAGTTGTATATATGTTAATATTTATAAAACTTAAATATAAATAGCTTTGTTTTTATGGGATATCCATACTTTGTTTAATAACAATGCCTTTGGAGATAAAAATTCAGTAATTGTGTGTTCTTGAACATATTTAAATATTGTTAACTTAATACTTTTGTTTTAATTGTTATTATATGTCATTCAAAGTTTCTTCAATTGTGATGTACTAATTATATTTTAATAGTTTCTAATGGAACTAATTTTGCTGACATATGAGTAGAAAAAATGACATTTGACAAAATATAAAATTGTTACGGTCTTTCAGAATCTTATGTGTAGAATTTTCTGGGCTATTCTAACGTGTGTCCCTGAGCTCTCTGTCTGACTATTTGCTAATGGATGAAACACATATATAATACAACTCTGTCATTGTCACGGAACATACGCAGACACCGCAAATGAACACACCCTGCTTTCGGCACGGTATTGCAAGCCAACATAACACAAACATTTACACGTCGCACCAACAAACACGTTGCATAATAGCCCGGAAAACTTTATAGATGATGTTTAGTTTCGAATTATTTTAATAGAAATATTACAACGACGTAAAGCTCTACGTTTTCGGGCTATTTTTAGGTGTTTAAATCATCATATCTTTAAAAATATTGCAGTTTTCAGAAAAACCCAGAATGCCGGTGATCCGGTAGTAAAGTATATTTTATGAGTATAAATTGTTTTATTACTCATAATTTCTATTCTAGTTGTTCAATTAAAAAATTAAACTAAATTATTTTTAAATAAAATACATTTTTGTTGTGATTGATGTAGCAATTTTACATAGAATTTTCACATTTGTGAAAATAAAACACTTGTTTTTTTATTCTACTCGTTTAATTTTCGCCTTGCAAGGGCATTATCAATCTCACAATTTTAACTCAACAATTTGTATTTATATTTTTTTCCAATTCCTTAGAGTCTACGATACTCTGAGTACTCTACATGCGACTAGACCGCATAATCTACTACTACAAGTGCATCAGCGCTAATCACTTTGACACTTTTTCTAACTACCTTATTATTATAAACATCATATTAATACATGAATTGGAAGGGTAAAAAATTACTGATAAAAAACCCTCTAAACAATTTACTGGAAGTTAAGTATTTCGAATTAATTAGGCGCGACACTTTATGTACAGTGCCGCCTTATTCTAGCATAATCCTTAAATATTTAAACTAAAATAAATACTACTAAACTTAAGAATATATTGTTTTATTCTTTTTACATATCATAAATTGGAGAGTTCTCTCGACGCTGTCCGCTTCTGTGTGCATCTCAGTCCGGAGGATCGAGCGCGTTACTTCGCCGCAGGAAATAGTGCCTGGGCAATCTATGTTTGTATTTGAAAGGCACGATGTATTTTTATCTATAATGGGGGACAGCTATATAATTTATTTACATGAGATGAAAAGGGATAACATTATTCATTCGAATTCTGAGAATTTCTATACATTAATCTAATCTATGTTAGATTGTGAAAATTATTTGGCTGTCCTTTACTACAAATTACATTAATCACATTAAAATACCTATTAGTATTGAAACTGAATAACTACTTAGAATAATTAGAAGCATTCAAAGTGTATACGTTTTATAGTCGCATATATGTGAATATGGAGTTTTACAAACTTACCTCGAAAACAGAAAAAAATAGTTTTTTTTCTGTAAGTATATCTTTCTAATGGATTCGTTTAATTTGTATTAATCTATTATATTTTGTGTTATTTGTATGCCTTGAACCGGAAAACAATCTAAATGAATTAATTGAATCGAAATCAATTTGAATTACATATAATAATCGAGGACACTAGAAATGTTCGTTTCCACATTATTATTCTGAGAATCATCGTTTATATTGGGTTGATACAAAATTTGTTGCCGTTTTAATGGTCCTTATTTAGAAATATTATGTAAATGGTTGTCCTTTGTCTTGAAACCAATTTTTAGTCATTGCTTTTAAAAGGGATACATTCTACCTGATTTGTCCGGTTGTCTTTTCAACTTCAATCATGTCAACAATGCCAAAAAATACTACCAAATTACCATAAGAAAAATATATATTAGCTACATAATATGTTATACCAATTTAAATAAGAAAACAACGCAACTTCCGTGACTAAGTTTTGTTTCGTGAATGGTAAAAGTATCAAAAGCTCAAACAAGTCGTATGCGATTTAGCAAGTCTCGTTCGAGAAATTTATCACTGGAAGACGAATTCATCACTGGAAGCTGGACATCCCATTGAAGTTGATGATGAGCAACTCCGGGCCATGGTGGATGCAAACCCTAGACTGATTTATAAGTTATCTTGCAGTTTTAACTAATAATTGAAATTATGTAATTGACTTAATAAGCATCATCTCTTTTAAAGTATTGCAATCTTTTATTTACATAAAACGGCAATTATAATACTTTCGCGTCAACCTATTGTATCACATCAATATTTTTACTATTTCTCAAACTTAATTAAATGTTATTGCTACAAAAATAGAATTGTTTATGCCGATATTTTCCCAGTCTCCAAAATCTGAATCATTTTTACTGAGCCCATTTTTTATTTGTTTGCAAAGTTTCAACTGAAACTCACAGCAAAAATATTCTCGAAGGTTCTTTTACGGGTTAAAATAAAATATTTGAGAAGTTTGGCGGCGTGAAGGAGCTTTAGTGACAATATGTCTTCATGGAAATGTTATTTTATTTAAGATCCTTGAAGGACCATCCCCCGGCGTCAGGTAAACAATTGTAATTTTTCTCAGGCAGTCCTAACTTCATTTTCTACTCATTCATTCAAATCACATGTCACTTCTCTCTCACCTTTATTTCTTCAATTCAAATTCTTTTTTTATCACTTCCTTTTGTTCTACATCGCTGTTTTCGCTCTTATCTCCTGTGAAGTGAAAGATAAAAGTGAAGAATTCTCCAAAAATACAAGTGGTATAAATTATTCAAGAAGAAAGATTATCCGATTTAAAAACTCTACCAGTCGGGTTAGCGCGCAACATTCATCTTATCTTGTCAGTTAGATTAAGTAGAAATTTAATGTCTGCGTAAAGAATTTACGTAACCACGACGTGACTGTCTCCTTAATACTCTTGTGATATAATACTTTTTGAGATGAATCGTACGTATAACCGGCATCTACAAAAATAAAATTCTCATACACAAAACTCGTTCATAGAGATGTAAATACGTCACGGAAGATCGTCATGGAAGATATCTATGCGAGGTGTTTGTTCTGGGACGTAGTGATTATAATGTGTAACGAATTATCATTTCCAAGTCCAATGAACTAATTTTGAATAATCAGCCATCGAACTATACAACAAATAAATACTTTAATTAATCAATAATTGAAAAAAAAACTTTTCAACATTAAAAAATACACTAAGTAGTTTAAAAATGTATAAAACACTTCACCTGTCCGCAATTTTAACTGTCCAAAGTATAAAACTACATGGTAGATATATTTTTGTTATTAAAAATAAAGCATATAATTTTTTTATGTGTATGGAGTGATCTTTAATATTTTTTTAAAAATAGAGATGCGTACACGGAATACATGTCACAACAACCTACTATTCTTACTATTCTCAAATAAGAAGAAACGTTTGTACTATGAAAATAGGACTAACTTGCTGGTCTCCTGGAATGAGGCGCGAACCCCCGATCACTAGATCTTTAGACCAGCGTCTTAACCACTAGACATTTACATTACATCTACCGAAATAAAATATTACAAGTATTTTTCAACGCTCTTTAATTTGTATAAGATCAACACTCTAAGGAGGTAGGCAGAGAGAGAGTAGAGCTTCTGTCCTGATACACAACTTTCGCGTCATCCACATTGGTACACATTTTCACATTTTCATGCATTTATGAGGCTTCTAACGTGAACCATCTTCCGGTTTGCCTGATGGCGATAAAACTTCTGTGGACAAAATAGATTTCTGATGCCATCAATATATGTGACGTGTCCATATGTCTTCTCACTCATTCATTCCACATGATCTAACCACCTTATCGACCCTTTCTTAACTACAATTGACTTTTTATTAACTCCTAATTTAATCATAAATGGATTTACCATACACATACCTTTGTACTTATGCGCTAGTTTTGTTTAGTAATCTTGTTTACTGTCTTCAATTGTTAAATATTAATTTATAACATAGCTTTGAGATTGAGGGGTGAGACATAAGACAACCAAAGATAGGTCGTAAGCGCTGTAATTACCCCATACTTCCATGTATTTTCCATTAAATATAATAAAAAATAGCTTTGTCTCTATGAGATATCTAATATTTAAAACTTTTTTTTTTTATCCTTTTTCAAATTATTATTTCAATAATTGTGATGAATAATCTTCAAAACTTTTTTTGGAACATATTTTTAATTTAGAATAGTTATTTACATCCCGGCAGTTAGTTGTGACTTTCCTTCGTGGTTAACTTTTTTCTTTTCCTTAATTATATGGCACAATTATTACATTTGGTCAAGATTACTTTTTTTTATTACATTCAGTCATTAACTGATATAGGTTAGCTCTGATATCATCGTACCAGAGTCATAGCTGTAGATACAATATGTATCAATTTGACATAAGACTCGTTATCATATTGAATTCGGATAAATGTCATATTTATGTATTGAATTCGCAAATCATAATGAATAATTAAGAATAGTATTATATTAATTTGATTTGATATAAGTATATTAAATAACTAGTGTTCAAAATCCACCCCGACGCCGACGCCGACGCCGTTTAAGCGTCGCTTTAAGAGGATCCTCTTCCACATTAATTAAATACCAGTCACTTTTAAATAACTAACACCTCAAAGCAATTTTGAAAGAATAGTTTGAAATTTGAACATTAATGAAAGATCGTGATGAAGATTTTTTATATGGAGAAAAAAATACATTTTTAGGTAAAAAAATAAGCAATATAGGGAAAAATTATCTTAAAATCATATAGGTTGATAATAACTTACGTACATAATTTTTGTATCAGAAATATTACGGTTCCAATTATCAAATATTTGATATATAAATGGACTTTTTTGTTTTCTATTCAAAATACGTACCTTGTCACTACAAAAAGGTTAAATATCCTCATTTCAAATTAAACTAGCACATTCAAATGAAATGTATTAATTTCCCTACATATTTATTGATACGGGATTATTTATTAAATCATTTAATAGGATTTCGATCATTGTAAGAATTTATAAATTAAATTAAATAATAAATGTTTATACTCTATTTTTAATTGTTTATTATTGAAATGAGGTTTATTACCGTTTCCAAAGAACAATTCACATTTTCAAATAAATCCCTATAAAATTCCTGAAGTATAAATTATGAGCTTATATTTATATTTAACTAATTTAATAGACCCGTTTCAAAGCCTCAAAATACATTTTGTAATTGAAAAATACCGATGAACAATTTCAATTCCCCGTATTAATCCTTTCGAAATACGCCTCGGAAATTTATATTCCTTTTTTTAAATTTATATAATTTTAATCTTATCGAGACTGTCTTTTTTTGTTTTTAATTACGAATTTATTGATTTTCTAGCTATGATAAACTCATGTGCAATTGTGAACCTACGTTCTGTTATAGTTTTTATGAATAACGATTGCAATAGTTCTATTGATAGATGTATGATGATATCACATATTAGTTCCAGTCAAAGAAATACAGTTTTTATGGAATACTTCACCTCATCTTCGATAAACAGTATTGAAACTTCTGAAAACTGTTTAGCTATCAAATATAAAATATGCTACTATTTCCACCAAAAACAGAATAATATTGAAATAGATATTAAGAAAAATAAAATTAAATAATGTTATTGTTTCAGACACTGGCGAAAGAGATATTAAATTTTTGAAATATTAATTATTTACGTTCGACGAACGTAGTTCCTCAAAATTTCGCTGCTACGGTGAATTGCAGCTACTGGGCGTTCAGTTTTCGATAGTTATTTAAATTTGGTTGCATTCCAAACCAGATTCCTTTGACGGATAATTATTATTTTTTTAATATTGAAAAATAAGATTTATAAATTATTTTATTTATAAATCTCATTACAATAGCGTCGGTACTTGTGGTCAGTGGATTTGGCCTAACAGCATCTTATAAATGTGTTATTTAATGCATATTCAATTTTTCATGAGATTTGTTATCTTCATATACTTACTTTTCTATGTTCTAATTTATCATATCTAAAGCATGTGCATTTTGTAATTCTAATTAACAAATTAGATAAATCACAAATTAAAAATACATAAAATTATTTACCAATCGATTAAAAATATAGTTATCACAAAGACTCAAACCAGGAAATTTCTACTCCTGAAAACCTCTTAAATGAAAGATAAAATGTATAAATAAATATTGTAAATCACATTTTAATATTAAATGATTCCATTAATATTAACTAAGTAATTTAATTTCTTTAATTAAATGGAAATGAACAATCATAATGTGATATATTTTTAAATGTACTTAGTTCTCTTAGTATCATATATACCAAATCTTATTTCAAAGTTTCTCATCCACACTCTTACAATAAAATATTTTATTCAACGTTATATGAATAGGTCACGTAGATTTAGCATGTTCCTGGAATTCCGTGTCCCTTAAGACTTAACGGAAGGTATTATAATTTAGGCAGGTTCTAATTCACGTGGACAGACAGTCAAAGGTTGACATTAAATAAAGTCATATGTCCTAAGCTTTCACGGAAAACCTTTTAAAATATAATAGTTTCCTCAAAATGGTTATCTCAAGAGCTTTGCGCACATGTACTGATAAAGATTAGACTGACTACAAATATAAATTAATTGATATTATATGATAATAGTTCGGTCATATGGTATACTTAATTTGTTTTTTTAAATTAATAAAAAAATTAATAAAGTGTTCGATTTGTATAATTTATGAATTGCCGATTGCCGTCTCGCATGCATGTGAACGCGATATAGAGAATGGTTCATATCTATTACTTCCTATTAGACCTTCTTCCTTATACCAGAATACGACATTTTCTATGGTGTTATCTATGGTTTTGGAATAGTCGAAGTTTTGAGTTAACATTTAGCGCATTAGGTACTTGGGCTATAAAAACTGCGTGAATTATCTTCCTACTATATGGGAATGATAAATTGACAGAGAGTTAACGTTTTACCTCCGAAATTGATAGAACTGCATTAGACTGCCATGAAATCGATACTCTGCTATCGAGATCGTCAGACTGACAATTGTATGTAATCCGTTTCTCGCTACCATGCGTACCGATTAGTGTTTTCATCTTGGCATTGTGCATGGTGCTTGTTGTATGACACTTCGAGTTATCTCCGAAGTGTGTGTTCAAGAGTACTTCGTGCAGGACAACGAAGTACGTGTTCCGAAGCCAGAAGATCTGTGGCTTCAGTGGAAAAAAAAATCCAAATACCTGAAGGAGTAATTCTCAGATGGGTCGTGTTTCTTCCTGTTTCTGGTTGATCTTTCAGCTCTCCTGTTTCATTTTCTTGTCCCTCTCTCAAATTCATTCCACCCTTTTTACATTCCGTTTCCCCAACCCCTTGTTCAAATACCTATTATATTTTGTAAAAATATGCATTTATATTTTGCGAAATTATCATAAACCAAGATGTTTTAAAGACTATAATTTTTAAATTATGTGACTTTATAAATGCACTTTTATACACCCTGTGTTTCACGGCTAGTATCCTCCTCCTCCTCGCATCTCCACTCTAGATATCCACCCGAACCACCCCAACACCACCCAACCAGATATGCTTTTACTGTGCCCTTAGAACCTTTCATGTCTCGTGCGCGCGCACACACACACACACATTATAGTAACCAAAAGATAGTAGTTTAAATGGAGCCTACGGTTATATGGGGAACATCACTAGCAACTCGTTGAGTGTCTAATAAGATTATCTAAAATTCAAAGATTTGGAAAGTTATTCTAACTTTTGTGATTTTCGAGAAATTTACAACCTGTCTACAAAAATAAACGCTAAGCCACAAATACTCAACCTATCGTGTAAAAATTAACACACGTATGATGTGATAATGTAGCTACTGTATATGTTACAAGATTTTTGTATACAGCTAATTTAAAAAAATGTTACTTTTAACTTTTTGAAAATTACAATAACTTTATTATTGATCGTTGAATTTCGTAAAAACCTATTTTAGCACAAAGGATTGCTTGTGATGTCCCCTAACCAATCAAAATCGGCAATACTGTTATAAATCTCTCATTTTAACACCAATTTAAATTTGTAAAAGGTCTGAAAATTATTCAAAAATCGTGAACACTGTCGTAAAAAACCCGAATCCAAAATAATTCCAAGTCATATAAAAAGCGTTGACGGTTCAGACAAGCCCGATGGCAATAAGGGATGAATAGATTTCCAAGTCACTCAGTACGAGAGGGTCGCACTAAAGATTTACTGCTCCACCCCTTGCAGATACAGATTTATTCGTGCACCTTTTTATTCGTCACCTGCAACGCCCTCAGAAGACTGCGCGAACTTCAAAACCGCGCAAAACGGGTAGCACTCCTGGCCAACATGTAAATTAACGCTGGGTCAAATGTCTCAACACGTGATGAGGACGCTGATCTTCGAGTCTCATCTCCCGACTCCCTCGGGGATACCGTAAGCCAAAGACCCTTGAAAATATCATAAATCAAAGCAAATCAAGCAGATGATAACCTGTGTCATCATTTTGCACCCCTGGGGCGCCGTAGGCCGAACCCGGACAAATCAACTAGAATTTGACTGGTCTCTTGACACAACTGGAATGAACAAATGAATAATAATTCATAAACATATTAAATATTTACTAATTGAACCGAATATTATAATTTTATCATTTAAATAATACTTCTCAAATAAATTTAAATAATACCAATCCATCACAAAGGACACGAAAAAATCATGTATTCAAATTTACATAGTTTCAGGTTCTTCAGGTATCATGGAATTAAATTTTTATTTGACACATCTAAAGTAGTTAGATTCAAACCTTGGATACGTAAAGCTTAGTTGATTCAATTGAAAAAATGAAACGTCCAAAGACCAATATAATCGATCAAATATAATCAAAAAGTCGATATAGCTATAGGAAGCGAATAATTCTAACACTATATAAACACCTGACAAACAAATTACTTTGTATATTATCTTTTTAGGGAATTTCAGGTTTTGGATATAAGACAATTATATGTGCAGAATATATTAACTAGCTTTCATAGGAAAATAAGCGCTCCATCTGTGAGGACTGAAAGGTATTATCCCACAAGAGCAAACAAGCTTAAAATAGTTTCAAGAATGAAAACTAGTTTTGGGAAAAGATTATTTACCTTTCAAGCTCCCAGAATATATAAACAAATTGAAAATAAAATTAGAAATTTAACTGACATTAAGACTTTTAAAAAGGATATTTCAAATTGGTTGTTGCAATTAGGAAGAGCAGATACAGAGAGTCAACTCTTTTACATAATGAAATAATTTGTATAACTACTTTTGTGCGTTTTGGTCTTGTATATTTACATCTACCTTATATCTGCTTACATTATTGGTATTATTATTATTTTTCATTTTTATTTTTATTTTTTTCTCTTCTCTTTTTTATATTTTATATATATGCATTTTTTTTCTCCTTAAATATTTTCACATTATATGCTATGTATGTATTCGAACTTATTGTGTTTTGCCATCGATGAGTTTTGGTTTTATAAAATAAATTAGTTTATCAATTTGCCCTAAAATAGGCTTGCCTAGTTGAGCAATGTATTTAAATGTGTGTAAATATTATACATTTTGAAAGAAAAATTAACAAAGAAATAATCAATACTATAAAAAAAAATACTTTAAAGATGAACATGTATCCCGAAATTCATAATATTTTTACATCGTTGTCATAAATATATTGCATTTTATTTTATTATAAGCTAGTTATTGTAAACAATAATTATTAATATGTAATCATTTTCTCTGCATTGTATTGTATCACTGTAATTATAACAGATTAATAATAATAAATAAAATAATAAAATAATTGAGTATTATTAATGCGGTTTTCTCAATTACATGAACTAAAAATTGGAGGGAGGTGGGATAAACTACCTGCATCAGATAAAATTACTACCTATAAAAGCAGGTTATTGTAACTTATTGTTGGTACAAGTTTTGAAGCGTGCTGTTCGATTTTAACAGTATTTTTTTCAAAGCTATAATGGAACAAACAAAGGAACATATTTCGCTTTATGAGTTCAATAAAGGCAACAGCGCAACGGAAATTGCGAAGTTTTTTAATGCAGTACAAGGAGATCGGACAATAAGCGTAAGTCAACGTCAACGGTGGTGGTTCCAGACATTGCGAGTCGAAAACTACAGCCTAGAATATGAGCCTCATCCTGGTAAATCTGTACAACTCAACAATGACGTCCTGCAAACTCTGGTGAAACAAAATCCCAATGTAACTTGCTGAGAAACTTGTATTTGGTCATTCAACTATTCATCAACACTTACGTGCCATCGGAAAAGAAAGTCAATTGAGTTAATGGGTCTAATCGCGTGCAGAGATTGAATGTGTGCTCTTCTTTGCTGTGACGTCTCAGGAATGAACCTTTTTTAGAAACAATGCCCCACCCACTATATTCGCCGGATATTGCTCTATGTGAATATCATTTATTCCGCAGTCTTCAAAGGGTCATAAAAGTACTGGAGGAGTATTTTTCATAACGGACAAGTGAATTTTGGAAGAGGGGCTTTGCAAGTCTACCAGGAAGATGAAATGTGCATTGTAGAAAATCAAGATTAATATTTTAGATTTTAATAAAAAACTTTGTTTATCTTAATTTTGAAAAATGAAAGAAGTATAAAAATACCACATTATTTATGGATATGAACAAGAGACGCCCCAGAATATCTGTAGAATAATAATATATTATATATTATATATTATACATATTGAGTTCGTTAAACAAGACGATAGAATAAACGAACATCCATATTCTATCTGGAAACAAATGACTGTATATTAAACAATATTAAAAACACTAGAAACTTGAACATACAGAATTAAAATGAACCCCGACCTCGGAAATTTTATTAAACAAGAATCAATAACAAGATTGTTTAGCTCTTAAAGACTGCGATGGCTAGCCATGCTGAAATACATAATATCAGCTGACAGTACACCAAAAATCATAACCAAGCGGATGCCTCAGAAGACCTAGAAATAGACCAAAGAAGAGGTAGGCTGGTTACGTAGAGGACTGGAGCAGGATGGAAATGTCCGGAAACTGGAGAAGGGTAGCTAGGAATGAGAGCCGGTTAAGAGCAGGTGTGTGGGAGGCCAAATCTCATGCTGTAGTGACCACAACCAAACCCAGAGTGAGTTTTGGCTGCCTCCAGGATTTGTCGCCATTTTTTCAAATCTGTGGCATTTATTTTTCAGTTTATCACCACCAACACCATCTAGTCATGTCTTACTCGCTTAATAAAACCTTATTTGAAGGTTCCTGGTCTTCCACGCCGTGCAATACCTCATTGGTTTGACCAAACTGGTATCTTCATACATGTCTTAAAGTTCCGCATTATATATTTGTATCCTGACACTGTTCTCATTTACGGGGCCGTAAATTCTACGGAGAATTTATCTTTCAAAGATGTGTAGAGTCCTTTCATCGTATTTTGTCACTATCCAAGTTTTCTACGCATTCAAGAATACAGGTCTCTTGAGAATTTGAACAAATGTTAAACGGAAATTAGTACTTACATGCAGACAAACCGTGTAAATCAAGATCAGGAAACAAAGGTTAAGTGTATTATTAACATTTCCACACTCACAAACACACGCGTGATCCAAGAATATATTTATAGCCTTGTTCCTATTGGTCGGTCAGCCGACCCTGCCTCCCCCGCCTACGCCCAGACCCTCCAGAATATAAAACAGTCCGTAACCTTAAAAAGTAAAGTTTTCCGAACGGACAGACAAAGTCAATAGAGACAGACGCCTGTAATCTCTCATCGATATTGTTCCCAACATTTTTATTTCTTCAGAAATATCTCTAAATAAAAGGTCTCCTTGGATATTGAAGAACTATTATATTTATTCTTTTGGTCATCAGGTTTACAGAAATGCCATAAATAGTTGTTTTCTTATGTTCAAGTAATTCCTTATTCGTCGACTACCTGAGTATGAACTCGGTGAACCGGAAGAATTAAATAAACTTGTCGGAGAAGCAAATTTGAACGTGATATTTTTGTTGAAAATAATCGTCTTCCATGTTAATGAAACATCACAAAACAAACACTACAAATACTTATTAATATCCAACACCAAATGAAACTTGAATAAAATAAAGTAATTATTATTATTGCCTATGTACCTATACTAAATTTAAATTGCCATATTGTTTTACATTTATATTAATTTAAATATCAGACAGTATATTTCTTTATTTAGTCTATAAAAAAAATATTGTATTGTGGGAGTCACTCGGATGGAGTAACTGATGTATGTAAGTTATGCATAGGATTGCTTAAAGTGAGACTGGGAGCCCTAATCCTCCTCAAATTCTCATGTGTGTATATGAATTGCACAGTATATATTCATGTTACGGAGCGTGCGTGTGAGTATAGATGTTGGTTTTGCGGATAGAGCAGGTTGATATAATGAAACAGGAAAAGTTGGCATTTATTGTCAAATGATGCACAAATAAATTTACACTGTTTAACGGTTAAATTAAATTCGTGACTAGCGAAGCTCATTGGGGGTAATTTCGAGAGATGCTTCCGAGAAGGTGGCCAGGGAAAAAGTGATCGCTCCAGCTGGCTTCTCGGACCGGTTGCGTCGCGATGTATTGTCGTCTGAACTCTGCCGGTACTTGGCAGCGTGGAATGGCTTTAAAATGTCTGGTTTGATTGACAGGTCTGTGAGGCCTGAGTAGGGCCTAAACAGATTCAAAGATTGTATATATATTTTTTATTGTAATTTGACAGATGTGATTTGATATAATGAATGAATGAATTGTGACAAACAAATAAAGATTTTATTTATAAGATACTCGTAAATCTATCATATCTACTAGAATGCTATCGGTCTATCACAGTCATCCTTTCGATCTAGATCTTGTAGACCTGTATGCGATAACCTTATTCCTATTATATAACTTGATGCTCTCGCTGGTCGCTCCGCCTACTGCAACCTCCTCTCGCTCACTTTTCCCATGACACTCAAAGAGTAACAGTCTCCGAATTTCACAGTTCATCAGTATAATTTAATTTATTAGTTAATCAGTCCTATTTTTAATTTTGCAGAACGTAATAATGTAAACAAAATTATTAGAAATGAAAATACAGCAACAGAAAATAAATTCCTAAGGCTTTACCGTAATAATTCCATTTATATACCTGAGGCCTTTACACACTAAATATTTCAAATGGAATAATACAAAAAATAAATGAAATAAAAGGTGCAAAAATTATCCGTATAAGAATCTTTTATAATACAAGTTTCACTTAGTAAAATATATATTTTGTATTTGATTACAAAAGAGATCATTCTTTTCACGATAATACACCATTTTCTTTTGATGTAACATTTTTTTACTATTTTTCTATTACGCTTGTGCTTTGAAAATAAAAATACGTACAAGCTCCCGGGAGCGCAGAGAGAAAGAACTATTTTTCTTTGGATCAACAGGAAAAATACACCCACTCGACCATCCACTAATTACATTACCTATTGTGAATAAAAGCTTACTTTTAGCATCGTCTTACACTGACGTCAAGATCGAAATTTCAAAAGATCTCTCAAATATATTAAAACTTGTCCAATAAGAATACAAATAGCACTTAGAGCCAATAGCACATGACGTCATCGTCAGCCTTACAATGATCCTGACATCGTCAAGTTTATTAAAATATTATTTAATTAACTAATCTCTATGATTACCAAATGTATTTAAATTTGTAAATTAAACAGATTTCTGTCAAATCAAAATGGTGACTAATCAAAATCGGCCTGGAACATAATATTCACCCTGTATCTATTAAATAAATTTAATTTATAACAATCCATTATATTTTCAACATTCTGGGGAAGCCATATCCTATATTAAAATAAAAATATCGAAACTCGACACTATTTACTCTGGAAAGTTAGACAAACAAATGCATTAAATTACAAACATTTATTCCATTTGAACTGCTGCTGGACAGATTCAAATTCACCCAACTGATAAACATTCAATTAACTAACAATTGACATACTAGTGCGAAGTGAGGTACGAGACGGCGAATTACTGAGACTCGGTGTGTACTCGGTGGACTACGAAAGCCGAAAATCGTCTCCAAAGAACTCTCACAGATTATCACGAGACAAAAATCTCAGTATCAAACATTAGATCTTTAGCGAACGTCGATACAATCGCGTATTGAATACCTCCAGTCTTTTAATGATGACTTCTCTCAACGTCTACTCTTTAACTCAATATTTGTATTAAATATATCTAAAATTTGATTGATAATTAAAAAGTGGGATACATATTTTGTGTTCCATTTGGGCACATGAAACAGCAGAGAAATTCGTGGTGGTTGGCACGAAGGGTTAAGGTATTTGGAGAGTGATAGATGGTGTCAAGTCAAGATTGTCATATTATCTGCTATTAATTACTTCCTGGAGAAGTATCATGTACGTTAGAGGACACCCGTATTCAAGGGTAGGCAGTCATTTAATGATGTGGAAAAATAGACGTTTTAACTTGGTAATTAAGATGTTTATAAGCATGCTAATAACAAACAAAAAATATTTAATCTGTTTTTTTTTCGTCATAAAACAAAATTTAATGGAAAATTTTTACATTTCATTGAAGAGAAGTGTCCAATCCCTTTGAAAATGTATGTATGACGTACGATTTCCGACCTTATATTTTTATACTGGATCATCAATGGTATGATAGACTGCCCCCAGATTGTTGGTCTGCTTGACTTTCACGCACCATTGAGGTCATCGAGACACAATTCATTGTTCTATTACAGTGGTAATGTCAGAACACATGCATTAGCTAACTCCGCATTCTTTGTGGAATAAATGTGTGGAAGATAGTCGACATTTTTAATAATATATTTCGAAATTTATAAATAAATATATTTCGTAAACAAAGAAATTTACTTACTGCCAGATATTTGAAAAACTGCAACATCGCAATGCTGCTGTTGAGTGATTTAAATTATTATTGATTTATAAGGGAACTTATCTTTATAGATAAAAATTTAATTTTTTTGTTTCATTTAACGTAGGATATTAAAAAATGTTTGTGGTGTTTAGTTCGTGATGTTTTATGGATATAAAAGACGATCCAGTTCAGAAAAAGTGATGGTTAGATTGAGAAAGACAGCAAAAGTGATGAATTCAGTAAAATAACGACATTAAAGAGACTACGTATGAAAAATATTGATGGAGTGGTAAGTCGTGACGCATAAAGTAATGGGAACGAAGGAACTATTTCGGCATATCTTGTTACGTTGTGATAAGCGTTATATGACTAAAACTTACATCATAGAAAAAAACTACTTGTGACCTACCCCACGAACATCAAATATAAAAAAAATCTATCACCAAAATCAAAAAAAACAAAGCGGTAAAATTTAACCAGCGAATAAAGTTCGCTATCCAGCAGTTTTCCAATAGTGGTGAATATTCCATAAAAAGTATACATTTGATATAATTAATAGGGTTGCCCCGAGCTACCTGCACCGTAAACAGAATAAAGTAAGAAACTCGTGAAACTTTAAGAGTAGCCGAGTACTGAAACCATTTAATTAATAAATGTGAGACATGATTCTATAAATAATTAAAATATATCCGTCTTTAGAGTACAATAATCCAACAAAAATAATTATTAGTTAATTAAATGTAGGTATTAGTGGCAGTGTTTTGCAAAAGCACTAAATCAATATCTGTTTTAACCTGCTTTATTTGTAATATTTTTCAAGTCTACCCGATTAACGTATTGTGAAAAATAGTAATATTAAAAACAACTCAAATTATTCTGGTATATCAACAAAAATTTCCGGTTGGTCTTCATGCCCTGGTTTAATTGGGGTTACGTGATAAATACATGGTCAATATAGTTGACGTCCAACTCGAAATCAAAATTGGTAGAGTCCTTAGAATCATGGTAGAGCGCCACACCCCTTTGTCCTGACACACAATTTTCGCCTCATCCACATTCATACATTTCCTCACACAAGCTCGCCGATTGTTGAGGCTTCTAACAGAACCAACCTCCATTATCTGGTTTACCTGGTCGTGCCAAGTCTTCCGTGGTCGTCCTCTATTTCTGGTGCCGTCAACGCGCCGTTCACTTTATTCCCTGCAGTCACCCTCCTTTCGATATCATTCTCAGCCATTCCGTTTCTATCAAACATACTTCCCAAATACACAAACTCATCTATTTGTTCCAAACATTCATTACCTACAAGTATTTTGCACGGTGTCTTGCTTTCTTTTTTCTCGAATACCATCACTTTCGACTTGTTAACATTCATCATGAGGTCGCTTTCCTTGCATACATCATACATACTACTTACTAGACTCTGTAGTTCTTGTTCATTATTCGCCATTAATACTGCATTAACAGCGTACAATAAACAGCATACAATCAAATCGCCCATTTTTGCTCCTACATTCATACATTTCAGTACTTTCACACAATTATCCATATACAAGTAGAACAGCCATGGAGACATTACGCAACCCATCTTCACACCCTTTGTAATATGAAACCATGGTGTGAATGTTCCATTAATTCTTACACACGCATAACTTCCTTCATATAGGGATGCGATTGCGTGTATATGTTTACTATTCACCCCGTAATCAGAGAGTACATTCCATAACCTTTCTCTTATAACTCTATTATACGCCTTCTGTAGATCTACGAAGGCACAAATGATTTTTTGGTTTTTCGCCAAAAACTTTTCCGTCATCACTCGTAGAGAAAAGATCTGATCCATGTATCCATGTTTTCTTGCTCATATGAAATTGCTCATTATTGCCTACGACCAGTAACTTTCAATTTCTTTTTGATAATAATTAATTAATCAATAGTTAATTAAATAATTAGACATAATACTTTATTTAAACCACTATTTATTGATTATTCAACATGTTTCGATACCTATGGTATCTTCTTCAGGAAACAATGTTTACTAACATTAAAAATACAAGCTTAGATAAAAACAAAACTATGAAGTAGTGAATAAGTAAGACCTTATATGAAAACAAATTTAAAAGGTGACTATTTGCTAAAAGGATTTAGGTATTTATAATACTTAACTTGCTATTAACACTTTTTCTTATTTCTAAAATTTTAAATATAACTAACTATAAACTCTTAGTATTTGTATGTATAATTTCTAAACCCTTGTTAAAATTTTTCATACATCCTGATGAAGCTTGAGATAAGCGAAACCGGTTGACGTATAAAAAATTTCGTGGTTTCATACAAAATTATTATTATTTTATGTAATATAATTTTTTTTTTTTTGTATTATATCTATGGATTCACAGAAATGGTGCCTGAAATGAAAATGTTTTCTTCCAAAAATAGCAAAGTTGACGAGAAAGTAAAGTTGATGAAAAAAATCGTTATAACTCTAGAATGTATCAAAAGCGTTAAAATAAAATTGTTTGGTTGCAGAACGAATATATAAAATAAAAAATAAAGTTTCTTGAATTGTACAAAATTCCCGAAATAAAACAAGAGAAGATTCCGATTTAGCGAGGTATTTTATATCTTGTGATAGTTTGGGAACCGTTCTCGGCAGCGAACATAAAGTCTTTATGGGCAATAAAGTAAATATAAAAGAAATCGTGAATAAGCGTCCTTTTCTCGTGCTCTCCCCCACATTCATCTAACCTTTTCTACTATTTTTATTTATTACTTCTATTTTGTCTGCTCTCCCGTCTCACGCTAACGGCGAAGGAAGATTTAATGCGATACAAATGTACCAAATTATGTATGAGAGCGAAAAATAATCGAATTTTATTGTACCCGCGTACCTACCGGGAGCTTCGTCCCTCATTCACGCTTCGCGCTCCGTCAACCGCGGGTGTCTTTTCTACGCATTGTGTGACGTTTTCTCGCCACGAATTTATATATTTATATTGAAAAAAAATTTTTTTTTTTTCGTTTTCTTTGACCTTATTTCTTTTTCTTCGTTCTCCGTGACCTCTGGTGCTGCATTCTACTGACTCTTATTCCTGGGCATTTTTTTCCAGTTCACTTCCACACGGTCAGCCGATCTCTTCTTTGATCCATTTCAGGTTATCTACTTGGTATTCTTTCAACATGGCCAGCCTATCATAGTCATTTTGATCTAGAAGAATTTTACTATTATTTCTTGCTCAATTAAATTTTTGTTTTTATTCTGTGATATTTAGCGCAGTACCACAAATGTTTCTTAGCATTTCGCATTTAAATTTTCTTATTTAATTTCTTCATTTTGGGTTAGACACGACGTTTCGCAACCATACACGATCGCTGGTCTAATTACTGTTTTTTTATTCATTTTCAATTTGCTTCTTGGTATCGTCAATACTTAAAAACGTTAAATCATTAAAAGTAATTGATTACTGTTATTGTATTTAATTTTGTTTGACTTGCTATGATTTTGCATTTAGTTGTCGATAAGTTTCGGAGCAACAGTTCTCTCATGTTTATGAAGGTAATCAAGGGAGCACTATTTCTTTTGGTAGCCACAATGCTCGCACATTTAACCCCTTTCCCCGCAGTGCGCATAAGTTGGAGTTTTCTGCAGATCACCACATCTCTCGCTTTCACTTCATCTCCATAGTTATTCATATCCTGGGTTCTTTGCCGACCATAAGTATCTGGGGCCACACAACATCTAACCTCGATGAATTCTTTGTGCTGAACAAAGTTTATATTGCCTATATTACAGACATCCTTAAAGTAAAGAATCTGCTAAATGAAGACATAACAATATATAAATGTATAATACAAATTAAATTAATTAAGATGAAAAATATATCTATCGAAAAAAATATTTAGTTGCTACCGGGATTCGATAGTTAGATTTTTTCTATATATCATTTTTGTTAAATAATTTAATATGTTTTAAAAGTACCATAGAACTGTATTATGTTCTGAAAATGCAACTTCAACACAAAAATGTGTTCTCCTTAATATGTGTAATTATAACAATATGCAATATGTAAATAATTATTACACAGTGTTCACTTATCACAATTATATTATGTGTAGTTGTCTTGTGTGCATTTATCCTGTGTGTATTTATTTGGCCACCAAACGTAATACGCGCGAGTGTTTTCTATTATGTAAATAAAATGTATCGAAATGTCTGCTTGTAAGATTTATGTACATTTGTGATAATGTTTGCACACACACTCGTACATTCGGTGCAATTTGAATTCAAAATGAGACATCCGGCGAGAGTGCATCCGGGTGCACTTTTGTTCCCGTTTTCATTACCTTTGATTTTATGTGCACGCGCTGTGTGTGCATGTGCAATACGTGTACGCGCACGAGTAACGTGCATTTGCCGAGCAAGTATCCCAGTATGTGGCAATAAATTACTCATGCCATCGTACGATACATTATTCATTTGGCTTTTCGCAAAACTTTGCCACGGCTTTCGAAATGTTTTAAAATCAATTGTATACATTTTTACAGTTTGTCATTACACATATTGGTGTTTTTTGAAAAATCGTACTAAATGATCATAAAACCAATCAAATTAATAAATTATAAAAAAAAACAAAGAATAAAATTTATTTTATTCAACAGGAATAACCAAATATTTTTTCAATAGATAGATTATTTCTAATTGATTCCATAAATTTGTTTTTAAAATATTACAGAACTATGTTCTGAAATTGCAATTTCACAACAAAAATGAGTTTTCATTTAAAATGGTTAAGTTGTATCAAATTTTATACAATTAAATATAATGTATTGATTTAATACTGACATCTCCTAGCGTGTATTACTCAAAGGTATTTGGGAGTCATAGCAATATAAGAATATACACAATATAAGTTCAAAATTTTTCATAAACGTAATCGGTTGATGTATTGGAATAGTTTGGTTGTTTCCGCGGATAGAAAATGGTCCAGGTTCGAATCCCGGTGGCAACCAAATATTTTTTCGATAAACTGATTTTATATGTATACATTTTCAATTGGTTTAATTAAATTGAGTTAAATATACAACAGAACCATGTTCTGAAATTTCAACCTAACAATTAAAATGTGTTTTCATTAAAAATGTAGATTTTTTTATGGACAGATAAAGAATGTTTTTTTAGAGGTTTGTTTTTCGAATTGGTAACACTTTTTCCACCGACAGCCAATTTGACAGTTGACAGCTGATTTGTGCTCAGTTTGGTTTGTCATTTCACCATGAATATACTTACGCCAGAACAACGCTTGCTAATTGTGAAAAATTATTTCGAAAATCGTGGTTCAGTTCGCGAAACTTACCGTTCGCTACGTTCATTTTATAATCGACATAATCGTCCATCCGAGCAAGTAATTCGAATTATCGTGGATCGTTTTTGCACCACACATACTCTAATTGAAGGTACGCATCCGCAGAGATGTCGTATACTGCGCACCGAAGAAGCTGTTGTTTCTTCAAATATGATGCCGTTACAGTCAATGAAGAGCTCTACAGATCAATGATTACTGACTTTTTTGTTCCCCAATTGAATTACATTAACGTGTAAGAGCTGTGGTTTCAAAAAAATGATGCATAATTTCACATAGCATGCGTTACAATCCATTTATTAAAGAAAACATTCGATGAGCGCTTAATTTCGCATAATAGACCTGTAAATTTGACCGTGTGATTTAACACCTTCGGATTATTTTCTGTGAGTACATGTGAAGTTTCTAGACTACTCCGATAAACCAGAGACGATAGATGACTTGGAAGCCAACATTCGTCGCGTTATTGTCGATATACGTCCCCAGCTTCTCCAAAAAGTGGTCAAAAATTGGACTTCCAAATTGCGCATTATTTGAGCCAATCGCGGCGCCCATATGCGTGAAATCGTATCTAAACACTAATGCTATAAAATTATGGCCATTATCACAGTTTTTATGTGTTTTATTTCATTTTAAATTTCTATACCTATAAAAAAATAAATACGCTTTATAAGAAAATTATATGTGTAGAATACTTTAATTTTTAACCTATGTTTAAATTAGTCGTCACGTGTATAGAAATAGTTATTACATTGCAGTAATATTAATCAATAAAAATTATGTTAAAAATAAAAAATATAAAGGCAGTAAATTAATAATTTCACTACAATTAATCAGCCACTAATAATTTTCTAGCTACGTTTCTAGTCTACGTTAAAATACAATAAATAATTTCGCTATGCTTTAGTTTCTGCTGGGCTCCAGCCTGCGTAAAGAAAAATCACTCGCATTAATTCAGCGGTACAATTCATTGTTACATTATGCCCAGTATCTACGTAAAACACTATCACTAAAGCCTACTTAAAAGGAATTTAGATAAATCACTTAGAAAGATACAAAAAAAAATTACCTTCCAAAAAAACATAGACGTAACCAGGACCTCGAACCTGAAACTTTATATAGCCGATAGATAGCTTAACCAATTAAGCTTAACTAATTTTATAGAAGGAGCCAAATTTCATCGACATAATTTTTCTAAGTGATTCATCTATTTTTTCATTGGAAAGTAAAGGGATTCATTTAAATTTATTTTTATTATTGTAAAATTATTGAAAAATTGTAACAGCATTAATTAAATATGGTTTTATTAAAATATGAGTATTTTATAATTACTTAGCAATATAAATTTGAATATTTTCTCTAAAAATTTATTTACACCAACAAATAATATATAATGTAACTCACCGCAGATCTCCCATCCGTGGAAGAATTGTTTGTGGAACTTTTCCACTTTTTGGCTGATGGCTGCGGCGGCAGAGTTCCAAGGCAGAATTTGTGGAATTAATCAAACGGCGCCATACGTCAGTGGGGCGATTACCATTTCAAATCACTTGTATCGCCGGATGCCTTTTTTTCGAAAAACTTCGCGTCGTATACCCCGCCCCCCTCACCGCACTGCACGTAATTTATATGCGCTTTGTATAGATTAAACATTGGGAAAAGTACAACCGGACCGCTGGCATTCTTTCAATTCGGTATAGTATATTTAAAAAAGATTTAATCCCAAAATATAATGAATAACAATTTAACATCGAAATTTTGTTGAATTATATGTTTGTATGTAGTATAAGTTGACTTACTAGTGTGAAGAGTGAACAATTCCCGTCAAATTGGGAGAAATGTTGGATAGTTTTGAGAGAAAGTGCTGCGAAGAATTTATGGACCTGCGGGGGATGAGGAAGTTTGAAGAATAAAATACAACGATGAGTTGTACAACATTTATCAGAACCCAACATGAAATTACAGCGATTTAGATGGGTAGTCACGTCACAGCTAGAAGCAGGGATCCCAAAAAAATCATTTAATAAAATCTCAAGTAGTAGATGAAGAGTGCAAAACCCCCAATAGGTGGGAGAACGATATAAAGAAGAACGCAATAGAGTTGAAGTAGAGTAAAGTAGAGAAAAACACATAAAACTAGAACTAGAACTAAACTAGAAGTTAGTCGCTGAGAACCGGAGAATGTGGAAGCAAAAGATTCAGGAGGCCATGAGGTATGAGGTGCGGGATCATTGAAGAAGAAAACGTTGTGTAATATCAGTTGACCTCATTTATTAACCATTTTATTGCCCTGGTAGGTATTCGAGGTTTGGATGTTCACAGAATCCACCATTAAAAAGCTGACGGCATTTAAGTGGTGAATTAACTTATCAATTCATGCATTTTCCACATCTTTCATCATCGTAACAATTTAAATAAAGTATACTAAATTTATTTTAAAAAATTATATTTTAATTTTTTTTAAACAAATTATTTTTTTCTAAAATCTTTAGAATTACATATATACATTTACATTTATATTTTTGATTAGATTTGACACCCTGAATAAGTGAATGGTATTTTTCGAAACCGATTAATGTTTTTAAATTACTCATTAAATGGTCATTATGAACAAAGTTATATATCTATTAAAATAAATTAATATATTAAACCACAAATATTAAAAATATAACCACATTACAAATACTACAATAACTATAAAACAAATATTTTTCTATTTCCATTGTCTTCCGCTTGGATCTAAAAAGTTGAATAGGTCACGTATTGATGTTATTAAATTGCTTAAAAATGTGTATAATAAATCTCTTTAAGAATTAATAAATTAGAAATTAACGTGCATCTATAGCCTATATCATGGTCGATATTTAGTTACCATTGGGGGGTTCAAATGTGTGGAATATACGTGTGAGAGGTAAAGAAATTCCAAATAGGACGTTCGTGAAAAATCTTGGATCAAAGCGCCCACAGCGACAGACGTGCGCCAGCCTAAGCAATCGCTGGCCAAAAGAGGATCGAGCGGTTTGTGTCTTGAATGCTGCACATGTTTAGGTAAATATATATGAGGTAGATTTGCTATATTGAAAAATAAATTAAAAATATATTTTTACTCTTTGAAAAAATTTCAAAAAATATCTAAAAATAAGTTTTTACGTTAGCTATTTGGCGAGGAATCAAACCCCTAATTCCACATCTCCGCAAAAGCTTTCGTTTCGTCATTCTACCCTATCAAAAGATGATTCTATTTGCAGTTGAAATGAAAAATCTGGATAGGAGATTGGTTTCATCTTGTTTAGCTCCAATTTCACTGATATTTAGTTAGAATTGGATTTAGATAATGCTGACACGTTCCCACCATAAACCATATCCGTTCACCGCCGTGGAAACGGGCAGATAGGGTAAGACGGCACATACTTCTAGGGGTGGTTATCTACAACAGGTGTTCATACCGTTGATATACTAGCAGTCCGTGAGTGGGTCAGTTCTCCATTTACATAATTATGGAGAAAATATCTTCAGCTAACACATATTTTGTATTGTCTATACGTTATGAGAATTTATCGTAAAACTTATTATATCCTAGATTTATGAACTGAATCAGCGATGTTGATGAATATCACCTACGATAACACAAGTTTTAACCAATCATATACGAGTACGTATATAATACGAAGGGCTTAAAATCTTCTTTATACAACATTTTTATAACTAATGCTAAGTTGTACCCACCCATAGGCATATTTTGATATATTAGATATTTCACATTTTTTTAAATACAGAGTGGGCCAACTTGGACTTACTGATATAAAATGCAAATAACTTTTGTAATTTAAAAAACTATCATTACTTGAAAGTGTATTTTGTTAACTTTTTTTAAATTTATGTGTGCAAAATAAATATAACACCATTTAAATGACCTCGATTTTCTTGTCGACAAATAATTGCTCTTTCTAAAGTGTTTTGCATTACATTACGCAACGTTTTGTCTCCAAATTTGTTATTTCTGCACGAATATTTTGTTTAAGCTCCTCAATTGTTGCTGGTTTGTTCATGTAAACTCGGCCTTTTAAGTAGCCCCACAAAAAGAAATCAGGCGCCGTCAAATCAGGGGAACGGGGAAGCCAAGCAAACTCTGCATTTTTTTAAATCAGCTGGTCACCGAAAATAGATCGTCGCGAAACATAATAAAATTCAATAGTTTTATAGCGCTCTTGCACTGGGTATGTAGCCAATATACACTTTCATTCAATTAAATTCTTTATTATCTGCAAAATGTATATAAAGTAAAGTTATAATTTTTTAAAAACAGTCAGCCCAAGTTGGCCCACCTTTATAATAATAAAAAAGTGAATGTATCATTTTATATATTTTTAAATGAAAAAATACATTTTTATTGTGGACTTGCAATTTTTAGAACATAGTTCAGTGATATTTTCTCACAAATTAATTATACTAGGACGTATTAGGTAGTCAACGGTTGGAATACAATCCGATATAAAGTGAATTGCTTTTAAAAATGGAATAATACATGCGGTTTTTTTTAATAAGTGATAACACATTTCGCCAAATAGAGAATGTTCCGGGTTCGTATCAAATCGTAACCAAATATTTTTTCGATAGGTAGATTTTTTAAATTGATTAATTTAATGTGTTTTTTGTAACATTGAACACATATTATGATTTTTTTCAATATTTATTTATACATAAATAAAACATTTTTGTTAAATTAATTTTAATTTAATTAATTAAAATAATTTTATTTATCTTTTTATATCCTAAGATGGCGGATCCACCCACATCGCACGGATTTTCTAGAAAATCTAGAAAATGTATGAACCTCCAATGTTATTTTCGATTTCCCAGTTTCTGGTACCATGTTGAATGCACCTCGTTGCAAACTAATTATGCTAACTACTTCTTGAGATGCAGTCAGTTTTAAACGTTTTATTTTCTCACTTTGCCATATTGATTAAACCATCGTTTCCGTTTAAATATAAATTAAACTTGTTTACATTCTGTTCATTTCAATTGATTCTTAATAAAAATGAATATTTTAAATACTAATTAAATACATTAATTAGAAAGATATACATATAAAATCAACTTTATCGAAAAATATTGTTGTTGCTGGATCTCTTTCCAAACCGGGGAAGGTACATTATCCAACTGTACTACAGCGACATTATTTTTGACGACAAATTTTCTAATCTATTTGTTAAACTTTTTCAAATTAATACATTTATCGTTCCATTATTTGAAAGTCATCTATTTTTCGACAAAATTGATTTTATATGTGCATCAGTCTAATTAATACATTTAATTAGTATTTAAAATATGTTTTGAATAATTACAACTACACAATAAGATTGAGTTCTCCTAATAATAAATTTTCTTAGATTTTGTAAATATGTGATCCATATTCCGTCATATATTATTTTTCTCTTAGATATATCATTAATAAAGAATTATCCTATCACAGATTTACCATAAAGATAGAGAAAATTCTATCTATTTTTATCTTTTTTAATTTCGCTACAGTTTAAATCAAACTATGGCCTCCTCAATCTTTTACTTCTGTGATAATCGGTCTTCTGCTCTCCATTTTCAATTATTATTCGTAAAACATGTGTCTATTGCAGATATGATGCTTATCTTACTCGGAGCATCTTTATGTAGATTAGGAGGCTGGATTACTTGTACAATGTAAAGTTCATCAATGTCATGTCTTACTTCTGTATCTTTCACAGTTCTATAGATACGTCGTAAAATTTTCCTTTCTTTATCCAACAGTTTAGTATTTTTCTCCGTATTCTCAAGGTTTCTCCTTCATAAGACACCATTATACAGATAATTGTTTTGTATATAACTATCTATCCATATCTCTATCCTATCAACCTTTTATATATTAAGTGTTTAGTATACTTCTTGGAATAATTAATTGAAACAACTTAATTAAAAATATAGCGACCAATGAGCACCAGCAAATAAACATTATGCACCAGAGACGGTTACTGCCGAGCAACTAGCGATCACTTCTCCGCAGGCCGTCCTAACACCAGCATCTCCAGCGAGCCACTCCAAAATTCAACCATGCATTTAAAATTATATTAATTCATCACCTTAATTAACGAAACCTTCTAAGTGCTATTTCGTGTATATACCCTGCTCTAGTTACACCGAGCACTCTACACTGCGACATACAACCAACACACGTGAGACAATAAGAAGTTAGAAGGTTCTGTCTCACTGCATCTTAACCTTCTGTCACAATCTCGAGTCAATCATAATTTGAATAACTTCAACACACACACCCCAACTCCTACACATTACATTACTTACATAAAAAGTAATCATTGAATTAATATATCAACTAAGTAACATCTTTATAATACCTTGTGACATGTATATAATAAACTTAGTCATTAGAAACAAATATTTATAATAGTTTTAACATTAATCACATAAAAAATATTACATTAAAATTATTTTTAATTTAAATACGAATTAAATATATTTTTTAGAAAGATATACATATAAAATCAATTTTATCGAAAAATATTGTTGTTGCGCCACCGGGATTCGAACCTGGATCTCTTTCCAAACCGGGGAAGATGCATTATCTAACTATGCTACAGCGACAATATTTTTAGTGACAAATTTTCGAACCTATATGTTATCTTTTTGATATTAATACATTTAATCGTTCCATTAATTGAAACAGCAATCTAACTTATTTTTACGGAATCTCAAATACCTTTGAGTAATCTGATAGAAGACGCCAGAATTATCAATTCATTTTTATTAAATTTTGGTCACATTGATACAATTTTATTATTAGGAGAACACATTCTTAATCTGAAGTTGTAATTATTCAGAACATAGGTCTCTCATATTTTAAATATCACTAGGTTCAACAATATTTTTCGATAAAATTGATTTTATATGTATATCTTTCTAATTAATATATTTAATTCATATTTAAATTATCACATAAGAATGTATTCTCCTAATACTTTTTATTTATTTGTAATTATTTATCAAAAAAGTGCCTCAAAGATAAATTATTATATGATTTCGTTCCAATAGAACTGCTTTGTCAAGTCTCATATTTGAGATTCCAGTTTTATAAATATATTGATACATAAAATATAATAATTGCCTGGGTAATCTGGATCCTGTCTCAATGCAGGCAAGATATTATTATGATAAGTATCCATGGGTGTACTTTTCCCCCAAAACAGTAAATAACAGTACAAAATCATTAATTTTAACTTGTCTCTTCCATTTTATTTTGAGAGCAAACTGATCAACTGATATTTGCTAAACTCTGACGTCAAAATTCTATACGTGCACTAAGAACCTTAAAATGGCAAATTACAGTAGCGCACGAAATAAAGCATCCCTATGAATTTAAACTCTTATATGTATGCAGCCTTTATACCGTAAATAGTGCCGTCACAAGCAGGGAAATCGCTGTAGAATCTTTTGTTCGCTAAGTTCCGGACCATCATAAATATTTATATCGAACAGTCGCTAAGCCAAACGACAGGGTGATTATCTCCATCACATTAAAAATCCTTATAAAATAAATAAATTATAATTTTCTTTAAAATATAATATAACCAAGTCGGAGCATAAATTCAAGATTATCCGTTTGATATCAGATTTTACTTTTTCACTAAACTACTCAGTTAATTAATTTGCGCTTTATGCACTCGTATATATTACTTGGATTTTCTCCAGTGTGATCTAATTTTATTTTCAATTATAAAGCTAGCAACATTATTGAATGTAGTGTTTCTCAGATTCATCTTAATTTAATTAATTTTGCTCTTGATGTCATTACTCTTAGTCCCGTCCATTTTTTCAGTCTAGTCTAGTTTACATCAAAACATAATCTCTTTCATCTCTCGAGGAAACTAAAGTTATTAAACCTATGAGTCGTGAGGTGAGA
This sequence comes from Eubasilissa splendida, assembly GCA_031772225.1. Lineage (NCBI taxonomy): Eukaryota > Metazoa > Arthropoda > Insecta > Trichoptera > Phryganeidae > Eubasilissa > Eubasilissa splendida. The sequence continues at coordinate 18,383,999 of CM062863.1, forward strand.
GATTGTAAAGGCTTTGATTACTTAAAATGTATTGTTAATAATATTAGCCGTTATACATTAAGTGGCAATACATCTAATTACGTCGGTATAATCTTGGCAATAAATGAGTCGCACAGCAGCACAGTAGCCCATCTGCAAAGTGATCAAATGGTGATACAAGGGATTGAAAAGATGACGAATTTCATATTTTTATATATTAAAAAACATTAATATATTATATGTTTGACATATTATATTAAATAAAATAACAATAACTTTGTATGAAACCACGAAATTTATTATACGTCAACCGATTTCGCTTATCTCACGCTTCATCAGGACGTATTTAAAACTGATCATAAATACAAAAAAGTGCACTTATATATACATAAAGAGGGAGATAAAATATAAAATTACATGTGAAAGAGAGAAACAGAATACATATATAGTTAAATATAACATGAAGGGAGACAGAATATAAAATTATATGCAAAAGAGAGAGACAGAATACATATACAGATAGACGGATCATTAAGCGAGGGGAAAATACAGTGTTGATAGATATTAAATTGATTTTAAAAGAAACATACCTAATATGGGACTAATGGATAAAATAATTTGATTATTAAGAAAAAAAAGGCAATAAATAGTGGTGCGATGTATTTATGATTAGTTTTAAATACGTCCACAAGAAGCTGGAGATAAACGAAACCGGTTAATGTATAATAAATTTCGTGGATTCATACAAAGTGATTGTTATTTTATTTAATATATTAACATCAATATAAATGAAAATATATAATGCTTTTATATATCCCTGCAAATAAATTAAGTAATAATTAATAATTAATTTTGAGTGTATTGGTGTATTTAACACAAAATACGAAAATTTTCAGTTGGGCCACTCTTCCGCTGTGCTGCTCAAATGTACAAATAGCAAAACCACGTGATCAAATCCAGTGCAAAGTTATAAATGCGTTATATAAATGTATCAAACCACCCTTTGTATAGAGTTGCAGCAGATGCAAAAAAGAATAAGCAAAAATTGAATTGAGAAGAGGTCTGAGTATGTGCATCTCTGCGGAAGAATTATTTAAATAAATTCCGGATGTTTTTTAAAAGTCAAATATCTATAGTCTTAGCCGACGAATAAATATTTCATGTAAGAGTTTTAGCAATGCCATCTATGTTCGTGGTTGTTTATTTCAGAATACAGAACTAATATTTCACAAATGTTCCATTTTGACCAGTCATGAAAGATTTACATTTTGTTTTAAAAATACCGCTCAAAATAACGATAACTTATTGAAGTATATATACAATCGTGATTCATATATCATATTTAATAAAATATAGTTGTTTAAACGTTGTATTTGTGTATATCATATAGATATATATTCTGCGCCCTTCATTTTCTCTCCTATTAAAATCAAATATAAATATAATTTTTAATTACAAAATTTGTAAACTATCAAATTGAATTAAACATCCACATCGGTCAGGTAAATCAAATTACTGAATAAAGCTAACCCCAGGGCCTAGCCCTTAATTGTCATATGTGCGCTGTGAATGAAACCATCCAATTAGTTTAACTTAAGTTTTTAAGCCTTATATGAAAAATTACAACATAATATATTATACTATATACATTGTGTGAATTTTTATAAGAAATTAAACAGTATGATTAGTTTTTTTTTAAATCTTGGATTGATATTTTTGTAAACAGTTAAGAATAAAAATACTTTTAAATAATATTCCTAAGATAGTATCAACACATTTATTATAACAAATAATTAGCATTTAAATAAATCTCTTAGTAATATCAAATTCAAACAGCTTACTCATAAAACACGTCCAAACCATTTGATAATTAGTTGCTATAAATGAAACATAAATTCAGGATTAAAATGTTGAAACTTGTTCCATTTTAGTGCGTTATGAATTTGGAACGGAACAAAGTTCGTTATCCCGTTAATTTATTTAATGTAGCACTTAATTTAATTATTTTAGAGCACCTTTTTCGATATTATATATTGTACGTGGTTTCACCGATGAGTGTTGCGGTCGGTAGGTGCTTAAACGCTTTTTATTGGAGAAGAAAATGGTTTAACAACTCATACATAAATAATTTAGATAAATCGATTGATGGAAGAAAAATGTTGAAGACTATATGTAATTTTTTAAGGGTGTTTCATTCAATACAAAATATCAAACGAAGCTCGAGCTTGTGAAGAGATTTTATAGTACTAATTCTGTCTGTCACAAGTGATATATAATGTTTATCCTTTATTTACAAAAAAATACAGGGTGTATATTTTTTTAGGTTTTCACATTGTTGACAGGTTATTCTAAATGAAGCATGCATAACATTGAATACAAATATAATCTATAATTTTATAAATAGAATGTTATATTATAACATAACAATTTAATGCTTCATTAGCGAGATAATATTATATAAATAAATATAATAAATAATAAATAAATACAATGAAGGAATGATTAAATGAAGATAAAGGGTAGTCACTGCAAAATAAAAATTGATAAATAAGGTTAATATTGCGTGTGATGAAATAAGATTTAATGAAGAAAAACTCTCTAGGGTATAGAAAATGAGTCAAAGTAACGGGACTTTATTTTGAGCAATTAATTTAGGTACAATTATTAATTTTTTTATCTTGATAATGGATCCTTTTTTTCTACTCATAAAATCGTTTAGAAATTATATGTTTTTTATTATTCCGGTAATAAATAATAATGATTAATATTTTATTTGATGTAACAATTTTTATTTAAAATGTTACGTTATACCTATGTAAAAATCGAAGTTATTTACGTTTCTTTTAGAACACTCTGTATTTTAATTATGTAACAGTATGATTTATTTTTATTTTGATTGAACAAAAGACTTTATGAAAGTATTTTTTCTTGCATTATTCGTCGTCAATTTGACGAAATCTAAAAACGTTTAACTGGAACATGAAATAGAGTAATGGAGTCAATAAGACATTACGCGCTCCGGTCGTCACCACCCGGGATAAGAAACTGGCACAGACTGGTTGATGAAAGAGTTTTAACCGTGAAAGAGTTACATTTAGGTGACAAGAAGATGTTTCACAAAATGTTATTGATTAACGGATATTGAGAACGGCAATCCTTGGTGTTGTCGATACACCATGTTTGTTTTAATTATTACTACTGTTATAATTATTAGATTCATGATTCAGATTGCATATTTGTCTTAACGATTCTTCTATTCAAATATATATTTTTTTAAACCAAAATTTATTTCTAAAACAATGCTAATCATTTAAGACATTTTACCTATCCTAACACAGATTTTATAAAGCAAGGCTAGCAGAGTAAAAAAATACTGTATAATATAATGGTAATAAATTTATAATTACTTTAAATACAAATAATTAATTAATATTTTCTATATAATTTTAATTAATATAGATCTGCATAAAACATAGTTTTTTTTATTTACATAAATTTATAACGAAAAGCACTCCGCAAATTTTAGTTAAAGTGCATAAAAGTTCATTCCTTAATTGAGCTTATATTTCATAGAGCTTTCTCTTTTCATTGTGGTTTTCAACATAGAAAGAAACAAAAGTTAGTTCAATAGGTTCATATATATACCACGCGCAGTTTTGAATAGGACTGCCCAGAGAGTTTAGAGCTCCATACATTACACACGCATCATTTTACTAGTGCTTCATATTACTTTAGTTAATAGATTATAGATTTGTATCGATTAATTTATAAATCACTACATGCACAAATATGTAAAATAGTTTTTTTTTAAATTCTAATGTTAAGAAAAATTAATGAAAAAAAACTAATTTTATTTTAATTAATTACCAGTGAGGTCTGGAGTTTAAATCTATTTATGACAGAGTAAAGAATGAAGAAATAAGGAAAGAATGTAAAGCTGATGTTAATATAGTGAGTAAGATTAAGAAAGGATTACTTAGGTAGTTTGGTCATATGGAACGGATAAATGAGAAGAGGCGAGAATTGTGTGTCAGGACAGAAGAATGTGGCGCTCTATCCTCTCTGCCTACCCCCGCGGAGAAAGAAAATTATGTTAATTTTACCGTATTTTTTCGATTTTAAAACACACCCTTAATTTTTGCATACCAATAATAAATAATAAAAACATTATGTAACCTTTATTGTAACAGATAAAGTCATTCAATCGTAATAAAAAGGTTTATAAAATAAGCAATTTCTTCAGATTCAGTGTCAGATTCAACTCAGTTCTACTAGCCGCATCTCCTACACACAATGAAGGTGCACTATATCAAATGCCAACCGTTTCAAAATTTTCTCAGTTGCACTCTAGAACCCTGCTGAAAATATAATTATTTCAGCCCACTCTCACGGATATCACCTTCTTCTTGCATACATCTTTAGGGTCTACGCAAAAAAACCTAACCTTATGGCCCATTTAAAATTATAATTAAATCTAAATTCCGGGCAACGTCGTGCAACGTTGGTGATGCGTTAGTAGTTCGCTAAAATTATCTACTTAGCGCCGAACTGCCGACCTGAAAATACGTGTTTCATGATCATTTTAAATTTTTGATTTATCCGAAAGGTCAAGAAAACAATAATCAAAAAACTTTTTCTCATGTATATATAATATGTATATGTCAGAGAAAAAGTAAATGGTATATATATAAAATGAAATCCTTACTATTTTTTTTCTACGGAATGGTGTTACGTTAATAAATAAGTGAGTTATCTTTCTACCTTCCAACAGAGAATATTACCCATATTAATATCCGAATAAACTACTTTTTTCGTCGCTGTACATAAATTAGTGTTTTTTGATTGAAAATGAAACATTAAATAATAAATTTTTAATCTATTGGACAAGAACAGTTCGCCCCGACAAATTTTGAATCCCCCCCCCCCACCCTCGGTGTTCGATTGATATTGAAATTCGCGCCCTTTTACGAAAGTGAATTTTCCCGCCGGAATCCAGTTATCCCTTTCTGAACAGATTTCCTCAATTTTATCCCGGTTTCCGGCCCAAAGGGGAAGCAAAAGCGATGAGGATATATATCACGTCGCGAGACGTCTGCGCTCGGCGCCTCAAATTGAAAAACTAGGAAATAATCAAGGATACACCGCACCCCATCTTGTATTTGCATCTCAATTAATGCTAGCATTACAACCCCTAAAAATAATAATGAGTTAACCAGCAACATTTATTTACTATAATAGAAATCTATTTTTATCACTATTACTTAAAAATATAGAAATGTATACAGAAAAAATATATTAATCAAAAAATAGTTTATGTGCTGCTGGAATTGATTTATTTTTAATATGGAATAAAAGATGTATCAATTTTAAAGAGCTACAAAATATAAATACAAATAAATATCGTAAACGTACTTGGTTAATACACCGAAATTAGTAATGTATTTCCCCAGATAGGAAAAGATGCAGGTTCATTTCCCGGTAGCAAAATATGTTTTCGTTAAATAAATTTCTTCTTTGTTTCTTTCCAATTTATTCATTTAATTTGTATTAAAAATATCACAGACCTATGATCTGAAATTACAACTTTATAACAAAAATGTGTTCTTAAAAATATTTGTTTATGAATTAACATTTCAATTGGGCCATCCACTTAATATTTTTTTCAATACATGTTATTATAAATACATGCTAATACAATATATTGCTCAAATCAATAATCTACGATACATAAAAGACACAAATAATCAATAAACAGGCAATATGTACGTGGAAGCACATAAAATATAGGTATAAAACAATAAATACATAACATACGTCGTAAAAACAATAAATACTTATTAAAGCAATAAATACATTAAAAAATAATTAAATAAAACCATTTATATATCGACCTCTTATAATAACAAGGTTCCATCTGACAGAGACACGATTTTGAGATAATGAGCTCAAAAGTATTGATTGAATTTCAACATTATTAACTTATTTTCAGTATTATCAATGACCACTGATGAGGGAAATTCATTCAAAATAAACATTGTAAATTAACAATAATGATTCGTAAATTGAAATAAACAACTGATATGCAGTTAGAACTTTCAGTTCTTGCTATTTCCTTTAATATCCGTTAAATAGAGTCGGTGTGTATGGAAGAAATAAAGAATAATGCATTTGGAACCCATTTCATAACTCTAATTAAATATGAATTAAATATATTAATTATAAAGATATACATATAAAATAAATTTTATCGAAAAATATTGTTGTTGCGCCACCGGGATTCGAACCTGGATCTCTTTCCTAACCGGGGAAGGTGCTATATCCAACTAAGCTACAGCTACAATATTTTTAGCGACAATTTTCGATCCTATATGTTACCCTTTTTTGATATTAATACATTTAATAGTTCCATCATTTGACAGAGCCATCTACCTTATTTTTACAGAATCTCAAATACCTTTGAGTAAACTGATAGCACTCTTTGAGTACTCATACAAAAAGAGATCCAGGTTCGAATCCCGGTGGCGCAACAACAATATTTTTCGATAAAATTGATTTTATATGTATATCTTTATAATTAATATATTTAATTCATATTTAAAATATCACAGACCTATGTTCTGAATAATTACAACTTCATTCTTGTGTTCTCCTAAATAACTCTAATTAGCCCAAAATGTTAGTTGAAACCTTGTTTTTCTAAGGGATCGATATGGCAAAAACAGTATCTAAGTACTAGTTATAGTAATAAATACATCTGAAAGTCATAATAAATGGCAAAAACAATAAATTAAGAGTAAAAGCAATAAATACAGTAGAAAATCATATTACATGGCAAAATAAAAAATATAGATGGTGAAATTATACAACTTCGGCAAACTGTATTAAGTCACAATGGTATTAAGAATCACCGAGTATAAAAGTCTTCTCCATAAATAACACGCATATAATATTACTTTCGGTGTATAATATAAACATAGTTTAATTATTTCCATTATGTAGATATCAAAATTGTATTGATTGATAAGGTTTAGAAAATTAATGAAAAAATAAATTAAGAATTAGAAGTTCAATCCATTCCGTAATGCAGAAATGCTATTGAACTGCTATTGTAATAGGACAGGACAGCTTAACCACACCTAGTGTTCTATCATTGTCCCGAAATCCTTTTTACTTCGTTAATATTTCACATCGTGTTTTTTGTTTTTGAAAAAATGTAAGAATATACTTAAAACATATATTAATCATTTTTCTTCTTTCCTCCGTCAGTATTGACGGTCCCCCGACAATTGATCCTCTGACAATTCGTCCCCGTCAGTTGATCCCTCTGCCAGTTGAGCCCCCTTACACATCGATTATTTTAATTTTATTGAAATAAAACAAAGTTGCAAATATTACAAACAATGATTATTAATATATTTAAATAGTATAAAATTTATATTTTCCTTAACGATTTGATAATATGAAAACTGAAAAATAATCAATGTGTTCTGGCAGAGGTAACAACTATCCGGGGGATTAATTGTCGGGTGTTCAATCACCAGGAAACCGTATTGACATATTATAGTGCCCTCAATCAGATGAGACTTCTGGGTCGCGCTCACAGCTGACTTCAGGGTCTCTGCAACCAAATTATTATTATTATTTATTTTTAACTATATAATATATAAGTAAAAATGAAGTTAAACTGTGCCCGTCTCACTAGAGAAAAATTGTGCTGAGACGGGCATAGTTTACAAGCAATTGCACTAATAAATTAGTATTATAAGAATATAAAAAAAAATTACAATAAATTCTTTTGAAGAAATATGTGACAATAATTTTTAAAGGTTTGAATCAATTCGTTTGGGTGAATGTGCCAATACTACCCAACGCATATATCCACCGTTGGAGAATTCTTTCAGATCTTCAGCCCGAAGTTGGGCCCAGGTTGATCTCCTTTTTAGGCAATAACTTTTACGCATAATTGCAAGAATCTTTTATTTACCGCCATATATAGGGCTTGTGGGATACATAACATACTACACCAGCGATACCTTTTGAAGAGGTCTATTTAACGCTTATCGCTATTGACTATCCAAGTCTCCACTGTACACATGAAGGTTAGAAAGACAAGAGTGTGAACCAACATTATTTGATTTGCTTGCTTGATGTCACTGAGTGAGTTGTATCCATCTTCGAATTTCCTGCCCACTGTCACTAGTGTTCGTGATCAGCGCGTCCAAATAAACTGCTTCTTGAACGACCTCATATGCGCGACATGCATGAACGACCTGTTATTTGGGATGTTTGTTGTGATCCAATGAAAATACTAGTTGAGCGTAATGCTAGGGCATCTTTTATTTCAGACCAATTTATTTCATAACCAAACAGCTAGTTCATTATTAGTGGGATAAGATCCTGTGGACTGTATCGATTAAATTAATGGTTAGTTGACACAATCCGAACTGGAACAAGAAAGGAATATTGGCAAATGGATCTGACCTACCTGTCCTCAGTTGGACGTCAATTTTTACCTCCAGTTGACTCGCACTTTTGCTGCACTGCACTGCGGATGCTGCAGAACACCGCTTCTTTTTCGTGGTCTGGATTTTACGTACGGCGCTACTCTTGAACGTTAAAAGAAACCCAGATGTTGACCGTTTTGTGTCGAAATACAATCTGTTCCCCCGTCGGCGAAATCCCTAAGTAATTAGTTGGCGAGAGCGGGAAAGGTATATTAAGGTTGATTGGAAGGACAAAATGAACAGGGAGTAGGTACTCGACTTGCAACAACAATTATATTATTGATTATTAAATTGTTTAAAATATATTATAAATTTGGAAACACGCTGTATTTGATATACTCAATGTGTATTTTTAAATTACTTAACCAGGTTTAAACTTTCAGCACCTTTAACCATCTTTGAGTTTTGCCTTTCGTAGGGAAGATAATTTGTAAGAAGTTAACTCTTCTAATTATTCTGCTAATTAGATAGTGAAAGTTGTGATCAAAAGTTAAGAAATTATAGAAAAAGCTCTTACCTTCCAGCTTCTTCACCTGCTCAATAATTAATTAATAATTATTATCTCAAAAGATTATCGAGAATAATTCATAAACTGTATGAAAGTATTCTAAGTTAAGTTAAGAATTAGAAAAGAAATACCGTTGAACGTGCGTCACATACTGTATTTATACCAAAATGATATAATTCGTATTTGCCATACATAATTCATCTTAATAATAAATAAATAATTTTGCTAACTGTTTTCTAACTCTATAATTTTGTTTAAAACCATCTTGAAATATTATTTTAAAAAATAAAATATATATATATATGTATTATATTTTCAATTTTCTATGCTCAGTAAATAAATAAAAAATATTAACTTTATCTGCAGTGCCGTCTTATTACAGGTGACGCGCTTGACTGCAGTTATATATAAAATTTATTATTTTTATTTACTTCGAATTTCAGACTAAGGATCGAATCCTTTGCCTTACTTCTGAATGTACTCATACAAAACGAGATTTCAAATGAGAGGATTAACTTGGAATGGAAGAGTGCAAGGTTCTAGAAGCATGTTCATCTTGTGTTAGTAGTGTGTATTTAATCAAATTCTTCTTAGGCGAGAGTATTGTATAATTTTATTTTCTTTTGATGAACAAATAAAAATAATAAAAATTAACATAATCATGTCGCCAGTATTCGGAAATGCAGTCAATTTACTACCCACGGCAGAATAATCTGGAATAAATTCAATTATCATCGGAAAAATCTGTTTCTATATTTACTTATTCTTCTTTGTCTTAACTGCGGTAATATTAGAAAATAATTAATTTTGTTAATCTATATATGTTACTAAAAGCGCATTCAAAATTATTGTGATAAAAAGTTAAATATTTACGTAGCATTCAAAATTCTCTATAAATAATACAATTATCTTGTAAGAAAATCATATCAATATTTAAGAAATCAAAAATCTTCTTTAAATATTAATATTTTGATTTACATATTATGATTTCAAATTGTATTTAGTTTGGTTGCTGATTTCTCGAATCGCTAGAGTTGTATTTTATCACTGTTCATTATATCTTTCTGAACTGAACAAATATAGGATTTTTTTAAATCCTAATCCTTTTTAACCAATAAAGAATATAGCAACAAAATTTTGAATAAAATATAATGTTTCATAATATACAAAAATAATTTAATGTACCGATTGAAAATTGTCATTTTGATGTTACAAAATGAAAAATATAAAATGCGTAACACTACAGAATCAAGGCTTTTTCAGAATGTTACAACGTACTTTCAGAATTCATAAACCATTGAAATTTTCTTAAAATTAAATTTCCCGAAACGGAGAAATTTTCCGAAATGCTTTCATCAAAATTAAAATCCGAATCTTAATTATTTTTTCGGCCGATATTTTAATGGAAATTTATTTTCAGAAATGTTAGTTGAGGGAGACCACCCGAATTAAGCTATTAAATTTTAAATGAAAAGATTTTTCACAGTAATTTACTGCCAACGTACGCGAGTAATTTCATGTTTACTTTTGGTCAGAATTAAATAATTAATACTGTTAAGACAATGCAATTTTTTATTTCATGTAGACTTAGCTAGAAATCCTTTCTTCTTGATCAAGAAACCTCGAAACCACTTTCCATTTAAAAGTTTAACTATTAAATATATATATATAAGTAATATGATCCGAAAGTAAATACACAGTGTAGCTTATTTTCATATAATATTTGTTTATTGTGTATTTATTATATATATATATATATATATTATAATTGCGGCCCTTGTAATTCAGCGGACATAACACTGGATTCTTATTCCGGTGACTCTGGGTTCGATTCCCAGTAAGGACAAAATTATATTAAAGTAAATGTATTTATTTTATTTTTTGACTTTTATTTACAGACGGCATTCATTTAATAGAAATCCATTGTTAATCAACACTATAATATAAACATGATTTTTTGGTTCTATCTTTAATTTTTACAAATAATTGGATGATCGTTTCGGCTGCTTAGGACATTGCTTGTCCAATTTTCATTGCACAAGCATTCAGTTTAGTTTAAAAATAGTAAGAATATTATTGCAACGCATATTCCCTGTACAGATTTTTATTTTTTTTAAATAAAAATGTAAATTGACTATACTATATACCTACTTTTTGGCTACTCGTATATGACACATAATGGATTTTCTGACGTACATAGTACGAGTTTTGTGTCATTAATTAAAGAACGTAAAAATGTTTTGTTTCAAATAGCATAAACATGTTCCCGATACTTTAAATGATAAATATATCCGAATTTGTGTATTGTGACCTAGCGCTTTGATCCATTGAGGCATTCAATATATAATATTATAATGTTATATCTATAATATGTTGTTTGAAGCTTCGACTTTGTACGGTTCCCGTAGTAAACTAATTAATTAATATCCCCTGATACAAAATCTCTCTGTCAGTCGTATTCCTTAGGGATAAGGGTCGTGATCTCTTCGACCTGAATAACTCCTTGACCTGATACAAGATAAGACGCCTACGATTCAAACCCAATTTGGTAGTCTTAATTTATAATGAAAATATTATTTATATTATCATGTCTTTACTTATTTTGTAATAATGTTACTTTTTACAGTAACATTTGGTTTTTTATGTACATTGTTTACGTATAGAATCATAGATATTGTTAATATTGCACAACAGTTGAAATATCTCCTGTATCTTAAACTATCTAAATGATATCAAAAAACTCATTTATTTCTTCAATATTAGAAAAATTACTTTCTGGTCTCATTTTATATAAATGATTAGACAAAATACTTTGTTTAAACCACTATTTATTAATTATTCAACATGTTTCGATACCTATGGTATTTTCTTCGGGAAACAATGTATATTGAAATTAAAAATACAAGCATAGATAAAAACAAAACTATAATAGATAAAAGTGACTATAGCAACAACTATTCAGAATTTTCCAATCACCTTTTGGAAATAAACCACTATTTGTATATTAACAAGAGTTTAGAAACTATGCATACAAATACTAGGAGTTTACAGTTAGATAAATTTGAAATTTTAGAATACCTTTTAAATTTGTTTTAATATTAGTTCTTACTTATTCACCACTTTATAGTTTTGTTTTTATCTATGCTTGTATTTTTAATTTCGGTAGGTATACATTGTTTCCTGAAAAAGATACCATAGGTATCGAAACATATTGAATAATCAATAAATAGTGGTTTAAACAAAGTATTTTGTATAATTATTTAACTAATTTATTGTACAGTTTTATAACATATTTCATAATAGTAATGCGCTAACGTCTCCCTTTCTTGGCCTAGTATAAATGTTTCATAAAAGGTCACTCCCGATCATACAATGTATATTTTTTTTAATCTGTATCTATCGCTCCCAGCTGGTATCTGCAATAGTTTGCATTTCTTATTCTAGAATGACTAACGCATCGGTTTCAAACGAGAAGCCTCAATTGTAGCATTTCTTAACTTTACCTGTATCTCAAGAACTACTCATCTCCAATAGTCATACCCACATACGTGTATTTAAAAAAGCTTAATTAAGGCTGTTAAAATTTATATATCTTCCTAAAAGTATATATTTAGCGTTGCTCCTAATTATATTTCTTTCAATGCCACCCAAGGCCATATGGCCTCTTAAATTCTTAAAACATAGTTCAGTTGAACAAATAACAATGCCTTAAATGCTTTATAAATTTTAATGTTTTAACGATTTATATGTACAAGTTGTAACGAAAAGTTAATTTTTATTACTGGCAGAAGTTTGAGTGAAGTTATGTAAAAATGGTAACGATATACGACGGTGCTGCAAGCTGCTATGAAAATGAAATCCACTTGCTGACTGGAAGAGTGTAAGTGGGTACAGCTAACGCGGGGCTCGCTTCGGTCAGCAGGTAGGTTCACGTTGCATTCAGAGGAAGGTGGAGAGATGTATCTTCAAAACTAAAATTCAACAATTCCTAAAAACTTAACTTTCAATCAACACGTTGTCTTAATCCTAACCTACGGTGGACACTTACAAAAGATCTCATCAAAAAGTTCAATGTGACGGTTGACATGACAGCCTTAATAAAAATAAATTAAAAAAACAATTCAATTATTAAATTCAGTCATTATGCTTTAAATACTAATTTAATGTATTAATTATAAATATATTTTATCCCGGTAGCGCAAAAACAATATTCTTCGACAAAATTGATTTTATATGCATATATTTATAATGAATACATTAAATTAGTATTTAATACATTAAGTTAAGTTACATCGGGTTATTTAATACGATATGCCGATTGTGTGTGTGTGTGTGTGTGTGTGTGTGTGTGTTTGTGTGTGTGTGTGTGTGTGTGTGTGCACTTGTCTTGTATATATTTAATAATAATAATTAATATATTAAATTAGTATTTAAAACATCACAGACTTAATAATTACAACTTCACAATAAGAATTTGTTCTCCTTAATAATTATTATTCTGTTTAAAACATATTACTTTTATTTCAAACTGTAACTTGTAATTGCAGTGACAATAAAGCCGTTCAATCTATCCGCAAGGCTTAGCTGCTGCCTGGCGAAAATTAAAATAAAAGAAATATCGTTACTGTTTACTAGTTGTAAATATTTCCTAGAATTTATGGATCCACAAAATAATCCCATTTGTATACGCATATGTACGATAACGTGTTTGATAATGAAAACGAATAATGATTGCAGAGACACAACTAAAATGAGATTTAATGAATTTTCTAATCCGTCGCCTGCCTCCGCCCATAACCGTGGGATATTTACAGCCGAGGATGACAGCCCTAACTATAAATTACGTCTAATTGTCACCCCATCTTAGGCCGGGGAGGATCGGGAGAAATCTCCAAACTTGGGCACTAATCGACGCTTCTAGGTTTAATTCGAGGACAGGCGAATACTTAAATCGGTAGATTTATTCTCAAAGGACATCTCAGTTTGGAATATTTAAGAGATATTTAAGTATTATTAGGAAAAGAGTGTATTTACCCATTCATAAAAAGGATAATCGTTTCTCTTCTCGAGTTCAAATTGGATCTTTCTTTGTGAACTGTTTATTTGTGTATTTGCGAGAAGCGAAAGATTAATAATATTATATTATTTAATATCCGAACGTCTTTCGTCGCGCTTAGGGAAATTTTGTGAAATGGAGTGAAGTGTCATTATTTTAGAAATAAATTAGTTGTATATATAATATTTTTATTCTAAAGATACATTTTTCAAATATAGATTATAAACAAATGTTCTCAGAAATTTAAAAATTGGAAAACTGTAATGTACGTAGGTAAATATTTCATATAGAAACAACATTATTATTGTTAAATATAGTATTATTGTCACTTATGGACAGATAAAGGATATTTTTTTAGAGGTTTGTTTTTCGAATTGGTAACACTTTTTCCAGCGACAGCCAATTTGACTGCTGACAACTGATTTGTACTCAGTTTGGTTTGCCATTTCACCTTGAATAAACTTACGCCAGAACAACGCTTACAAATTTATTTCTAAAATCGTGGTTCAGTTCGCGAAACTTACCGTGCGCTACGTCTATTTTACGCTCGGCATGATCGTCCATTCGAACAAGGTATTCGAATCGGATCGTTTTTGCACCACACATACTTTAATTAATAATGCGCATTCTCAGAAATGTCGTACAGTGTGCACCGAAGAATCTGTTGTTTCTTCAGAATGTTACAGTCAACGGAGAGCGCTATAGATCCATGATTACTGACTTTTTCGTTCCTCGATTGAATGGCATTAATGTGGAAGAGCTGTGGTTTCAACAAGACGGCGTTACATGCCACACAGCGCGCGCCACAATCAATCTGTTGAAGGAAACATTTAGTGGGAGCATAATATTTATGTAGATCGTGTGATTTAACAAACACCTATGGATTATTTTCTGTGAGGATATGTAAAGTTGCTAGTTTACATCGATAAACCAGAGACGATAGACGACTTGGAAGCTAACATTCGTCGTGTTATTGCCTATGTACCTCCCCAGCTGTTCTAAAAATTGATCGAAAATTGGACTTCAGATTGCGCTTTATTCGAACCAGCCGCGGCGCCCATATGCGTGAAATCATATTGAAGCACTACTGGCATAAAATTATCTTTCCAATAAAGCCACTACCATGGCCATTACCACGGTTTTTATGTGTTTTATTTCATTTTAAAGTTCAATACCTCTAAAAAAAACACCCTTTATATCTTTAAATATACGACATAAATCGTTAGAACATTTGTAGATTAGTGAAAATCTAACGATAGGTACTTTAGATCTTTGGTTTACAGTATGTTTTACTGTAAGAAATATAGCTCACACATCAAGATTAGATGTTTGTCGTTCTCTTTTCACCTGAATTAGCAATTTAGGTGAAAGTACCTACCCCGCCATAAAATCCAAACATTAATTGGGCAAAAGAAATACTGCTTTCGATAGCAAAAACGCCGCTTTCGCGAGGAAGAATTCGAATCACATGTACTGTCACATTTTATACATAGAGGTACGAAAGTAGTTTGTTAAAAAAGCTAAGGAAATTGAATGAAAATCGTCTAAAAGACGTGTTTAATTCCTATTAAATACATAATAATTATTGTAGCTTTGTCGTTTTTTAGCTTTGTTGTATAACAATTTTGTTTATTATATTTTATTTAAGTACCCATGTAAAATAATAAACTTACAGATACACGTACATTACGTGTCAATATACCTAAATAAGTCGCGTGATATATATTATAATATCATTTTTTTATTTTTAAAATACGTATAGGTATATATATTTTTTACAAACCCACCCGTTAAAATTCCAATCCCACCCACTCTGACAGGCCGCCGTAAAAATATTCCCTTAGGTAAATGTACCATTCCGGCTGTAACACGATACTGTCACGTTTTATGGCCGTACACCGGCGACTGACGCCGCCTAGCGACATAATATTGATATTTATACGCGGTACGCCTAAGACCATAATTAGCAATACAGAATCCTCCGTACCTAGATTTATTAACCATGTTGTTACAAACTTCTTCTTTTTTGCGTCTCCTATCAAACTATATAACATAGAAAGAATACGAAAGGGGTCATATGACATTGATCTAATTTTGTTTTTATTCAAAACATTATTGTGATTCCATTACAACTATGTACAGGATAACTGCCCACAATACGAGTGTACATACGGGAACTGCACATATGACAACCGCATACAAGACAAGTGCACACGCACACACACACACACACACACACACACACACACACACACACACACACACACACACATACACAATCGGCATATCGTATTAAGTAACCTGATGTAACTTAACTTAATGTAACCTATCTTAAAGGAATGTTAGCTATCGTGAAATAATACATATTAATCTACCTAATATTCTATTATTCTGTGTACACTTGTCACTGTGTGTAGTTGTCTATGTGTTCACCTCTCCTATGTACACTTTGCCAAGAGTTCAATTATCGTGTGTTCAGTTGCCGTGTATGCAGTTATCTGATTACCATTTATTATTCGTGTTAAAATAACATAATTTTGTAACGTGAGAAATATTTATATTATTACTATGTAACTTTACAATTTAGTTTTCAAGTCAAGTGTTTAATGGAGGTCGTCGCTGCACAATATTGTCTTTATGCTAAAGAATGTCGGCCGCGTTCATAAATTTCATTTTATCTCCTTATCCTTCGGATGGAGGAGGCGGAGACTCCTCGAGACTATCAGCGCTCGCGTCGGGTCATATTTAAGGCTTGCAAGGATGAATAATAGAACAGCAGCGGTGGCTTCTGCTTATGAAACAAGATGAGGTAGACTAATCAGATATCGTATCAGCGGGTTCTGTAGGAAAATTTGTGACTCGACGCTTTTACCTGGACCAGAAAACTTTGCCTTATCTACGGTTCTTCTCAAACAGAATTTCCGGATGGAGCATGAATGGACCACAGACTAAATGTTTAATCTCTGTGTCCAATCATCTTAAGCTCGATCCCTTAATTCATTACGAAACTTGAGTATTATGCAATTCTATTGCGTCGTTTTCCCGCAAAGGTACGCAGAGAGGATAGAATACCACACTCTTCTGTCCTGGCAACCAACATTGTTTCGTCTACTTTCATATATCTGTGGAAATTGTGATTTAAATGACAGCCGACATCGATACCAGCGACATCTGCATTCAGAACTTAGGCGGCAGCTGAAAGCAGCCGCCCCAGTCTAGTCCGATCGCTCGGACATCTTTTGGTCTCGAGTTGAAGATCATGAGCTGCTGGCTTGCTTTGACACTCTTCATCTTTACGCTCTGCAATCTCCTGTATTCTTCATTCGCTATCTTCGACCAAATAAAGGACTACGCTACAAACAACTCTTTTTTTCGCTCCTTTCACCTTTTTTTCATCATCCCTCATTATAGCGTACATAGATTTTTACCGCATTTAGTGAACTTTCGTCTCTTTTTTGCCATTTCCAGGCTTCACTTCCATACATTAGTGTAAGTTAGTTGACCGTTAGTCTTGCGTAGTGTGAAATATTGAAATCTATGTACCGAAAAAAATGTCCCAATATTAAAATATGATAATGAATAATCTATATTTTTTTACAAAGTTACCACTTAATATATTATTTATATTCTAATTTAATTACTTTATTATTATTTGCAGCTATTTACGATTCGTCGTCATTTTTGTGTTTTTGTACTCTTTAATGAATAAATAATAGAAAGCGGTAATGTAGTTACCACCCGTCCAGCCAAACAAATTCATCTCTCAATAGCCGCAAATTAGTTTCCCCTCGGTTCTCACCTCCGACCCTCCAATCCATTCACCTTCCCCTATCTCCCGATCTCGCTTCCGTTACCTCGCAGCCTTAGCGGAGAGCGTTTCGACTATCTGCGCGACCCATCTTCAGGGTTGGGAAGGCGCCATTCAGCGGCCATCCCTTAGCTTGCAAAAGGAAACGGGATGAATGGGGAAAATTAATTAGACAGGTACTTGATTTAAATATTTCTTGTGTAGATAGGTGTCTACATTTTTTACTCGAGACAATCTAGATTTTCTATTTATTACGCACGCGGGGTTAAAAGTATTAAATTGGAAATAAGTCGAGAAATCCACCTCATCAATTTCACAAGTATTATAAAGCAATGTAGTGATAATAATGTCACTTTTTATAAACGTATATTCTGAAAACGAAATACAACTTGAAAAAACAGTTATTTAACCGTAACCACAAAAGTGCATCTAGTTAAGCTTCTACAGAGTAATAATACGAATACCAATAACGGAAGGAATAGACTGAGACCGCCGTTCGGGAAGAAGGATAAATCTCAGAAATCGATGATGTACAGTGCGATGAAATTTATGAAACGCCAGAAAACATGAGAAAGGAGGAGAAATTTAATTGATTTAAAATGAAACTGACCAAATATGTAACAGATAAGTTTTAGTAAAAGAAAATACTTTAATCTTGTTTACATTAGAGCATATTTAGGAGTGTTTAAGAATTAAATAAATGAAATAAATAAATAATTTATAATTTATTGACACATCGTACAATTACATAAATTGTTTATTAAAAACTATTATTTCGCACAAAAATTTTATATTCTATTGCGTCTGTGATATATGTGAATAAAAAAAAAAAATTTTAAGCAATTATTTGGCCATTATTCATCTTCTAGTGATTATCTAAAGTTAGCACACTTCCACTACACATTTTTTATTTTTTTATACATATTTTTTTTATTTCTCTTTTTATTCCTGTCGATGATTGAAATAACACCACAATAGCACGAAAAAAAACTGGCTACTTTAACACAGACTTCAGTCTAGTAAAGTAGCCAGGACAGCGCTGTATATATCAGAGGTGAATTTTACTCCATCGCACACAATAAACTACGAGTATTAATTGTGTCTTATATATTCACTTCTGTTAGAACAAAAATATGTATGTCACCTAATAAATAAATTTAAAAAATAAGGTAGTCTAGTGCTTAAGACGCTGGCATAGTGATCTAGTGGTCGGGGGTTCGCGCCTCGTTTCAGAATACCAGCAAGCTTTATTATTACTATTTTCATAGTACAAGCGTTGCTTAGTTTAAAAAGGCAAAACTACAAAGGACATATCCTCCTTTCAAAAAATACAGCTGTCACTAGATCTTGAATCCAGTAAGTGTTGCCAAAAGAATGCTCTCCCAACTAGACTACATCAATCTTGTTAATCTTATCAAAAATATAGCTACCATCAGGTCTTGAATCGGTGTACGTTGCCAGTGAAATGCTTTCCCAGCTTTACTACATCAACCTTGTTAATCTCACCAGATTTATTCAAGAATAATGTTCCGTACAGGAAACAAGAAAACAAGGGTGGTTCGCCGATCTCAGCTTCTCTCAACTGGCGATGATGATGATGATAATGAGATTGAAAGAAATGAAACACAAAAGATGTTCAATATAAGCACACTACGGCGACAAAATGGAGAATGGCTGCCGCAGCAAAATACTCCTGTTTTTATTAAAATTCATTACAATACATACAGTCATTTTGCAAATGTATACGTAAATTGGCAACAGCCCGCCGCTTGAGACGTTTTTCTAAGACGTCGTTGTTTTCCTAAATCTATCTCATGGGTTTTTTGACGCCGCGCCGATAATTACATCTTGAAATTATTAACACGTGTCTTATCGCATCAATTAATATGGCGCCTCTTCGGTGAGTAATTTCTATACGATACAAATATGCAACACCAATAACTTTGATTCTGGATTAAATCGTATTGTGTAGTACATACATAATTTATTATTATTATTAGTAAATATAACTGTTGAAAATAAATCAAATGATCATTTAAAATAAAATGTATTTCATATTTACTATTTCCGAGATAAGGTTGTAGATCTGCATAATCACATATGTGAAGATAAAATTCTTGTTTTTTTATTCTACTCGTTTATTTTACTTGAGACGCGATTCACCTTGTAAAGGCATTATCAATCTAACAACTTTTATTAATGTTGAAATAGAATGGTTCTATAAAATCCTCTGAATTTTAATGATTAATGTTGTCCCTTTTCATCTCATGCAAATAAAATTGTATAACTATCCCCCACTATAGATATAAATACAAATTGTTGAGTTAAATTGTTAGATTGATAATGCACTTACAAGGTGAAACGCATCTAAATTAAATTAAACGAGTATGTAACAGATAAGTGTTTTACTTTCACATATGTGAAAGAGATTTCATTTAAAATTGACGAGAAAGTCGCCATTTTGTTACGTACCAACAGTCGTGATTTATTAATTTATCTTGGAACCCATTTAAACTTCCGATTATACTCGTTGTACAAAATAAGACCATTATATTCAGCATTATATCCGCACCCATTTAGCATTTGTAATTAAAGGTAAATGTTTAACTGCCTACTGCTGAACATTGAGAATCCTCCCCACAAAACCAAACTTCTTCACATCTGGTGAACCAATTGCATTCAAACACGAAAAGTGCACCCTCTACCCTGCCTCGCGAGTAAATCACGCCTGAACCAGAATTACCTCAACGCTGTTCTCTAAGTAATTTCCTCCTTCTCCATGCTGTCCCCATCCCTATGCTTAATTGAAGATATAGTTTAATCACTATTTTATTTAAATCTATATTTGCAAGTGATTGTACTATATATATAACTAGCGTCTCTTCTGGGTTAGATCACATTTTTATATATGGTTTCTAGTTCTTTCTCACTTTCCCACGGTAACACCTAAAAAATCGTGTTATTGTGCCGAAACGTCGTGATACTAGTGCTCGCGAAAACATTAAATTAAACATATACAAGGTGTAACAGACCTAGTCCACGTTATTTTATGGGTGGATAGTCGAAGATTTTCATGGAATATGTGCATATTCTGCACCATTACAGAAAATATTATTTTTAGTAATATTTACAAAACCATGTTACGCTTTACGTTTACATACTTTGAAATAAATATTTACGAAATTTATCCATTATTAATATATATCTTTACTTTAGGCCCAAAATTATTTGACAAAATAGTCTGGGCGCTTGTTTTGCTTCACTTTTTCTTATAGATTCTGCTGATATTTTTTAGTGAGGGTTTTAAAAATAAATACGTGTACATAAATAAATAAATACATGTAAATACAAAAAAAAATATTTTCAGTTTAAAGATCATCATATTAAGATCAGATATTTATATCCATTACAATGATTTTATTTTCGTATTTTAGATGTTTAATATTGTTACTTCGTCTGATCTCGGCAGCTTAAAAATCGGTCGTGGTTGTCAGTATAAGATTCAATTTCAGAGCATTTTTTTAATATTCCATTGTTTAAGTATTTTATTTTTATTTTTCCATAAATTTTAATGTTTTTTTGATATTTTATTTATATTTAATTTCACAGTTTTTATATACGCTTCAAGCAGTTGTGATGTGTCACTGAAAAAATATTAACAAGAAATCTCATTTCATGTAAATGTTTGATGACACCATGGTCACAATCTAGCTATACATATTAAACTGTATATCTTCAAGTGCATGCATAATATTTATTATTAATAACGTATGTATTAAATACGAAGTAAGCCTGTTTTCGGTTATGTGTGCAGATGGACTAGAAAAGACAAATAATATTAACCAAAACACAGACCAGTAAATGCATAGACATGAAATAAACTGTACATATAATGGAGGGATTTGGAGTATTAGTTGCGAGACGAGAAGCATTCTACACACATCATTTGAAGAAACATAAATCCGATAGTTTATTATGCATTTTTGTAACAGTAAAAGTATTTACTTTTCAAGAATTAAATCTTTGTGTAAACAAAATGTATTTTTTACATGAACACATATTGTACTGTCAGCGTTTAAATTTTTAAAAAGAAGCGGAGCTATTTGATTGCGTAAGTGGTACCAAAATAGTCACGCGGGTGATACCAAATAGAAAATATTGAGACGAAGAATGTGCGTCAGTTCATGTCTATACATTTGGTAGTATGTGAGAAAAGATTAAAAATATACACCAAATCTATTTTGTTTTGAAGCCCAATATTGTAGACATTATCTTGACAATCTGCCTCTTGGAGTACACAGACACGGATGAAACTTTGTTGTCGAAACTCGAAGATTTTATATATACGATATGGTCAATCTATTCTGCGTACAAAATACAATAGACAGCTAGCTCCATGCACTACTCAATACTCTCCTTAACACGAGTTTCAAATCAAGCATTTGAACAAGTTTAATATGTGTACACGCTCTTAAACTACGCAATAGAGTTGTATAACTTACGATAAACATTAATTGAAATATAATTTATAAATTTAATTATTCAAATATATGATGTTTTTATTTATAAATTTATATCAAATCGCGAGAAGTTGATCAACCACGAAATTCGTTAATACATTACCAAATCGTGTACATTAAAATTTTTCCTTCTTTACGTGTTTTGTATTCGTAATATTTTTGTGAAATGAAATATATAACATGTGAAATATTTTTAAATAAACGATTTCTAGGAGAACACATTATTATTGTGAAGTTGTAATTATTCAGAACATAGGTCTGTGATATTTTAAATATGAAAAAAAAAAGAAGTTGTATCAATGTGTCCAAAATTTAATAAAAATGAATTGATAATTCTGGCGTCTGCTATCAGTTTACTCAAAGGTATTTGAGATTCTGTAAAAATAAGGTAGATGGCTCGTTCAAATAATGGAACGATTAAATGTATTAATATCAAAAAGGTAACATATAGGTTCGAAAATTGTCGCTAAAAATATTGTCGCTGTAGCATAGTTGGATAATGCACCTTCCCCGGTTCGGAAAGAGATCCAGGTTCGAATCCCGGTGGCGCAACAACAATATTTTTTGATAAAATTGATTTTATATGTATATCTTTCTAATTAATATATTTAAACGATTTCTAATAGGAAAGTTTATCATAAAGACTTACAATCTTCTAAATTCATAAGATTAGATAATTTCGAGTCAAATTGATAGGATTTTTTTGCTGACATTGTTTGAACATTTATAAAAATAATTCAGCAATTTCAAATGTAGATATATATTATATTAAATTATATATATTTGAATAAAATAGAAGTAATTTAAACCGTCATAGGTGGTTTAATCAAAAATACACTTTTTTATGTACATTTTTATTTTTGGATAGTAAAAAAAATATCTTTAATTATAACACATTGTGAGAAACTAACTATTAAGAGTTTCTGTGGTTTGAGTCTACGTCATACATGGTGTCAACGAAGCTAGGCAATCGATGCGATAAGGTAACGCTGACTGTATACATATTTGGAAAAGAGATATTGGATATCTTATCGTTGTTTTATCTTTAAGAGAATTGAAGGATGATGAGAGGATGATTGAAGTGGTGTCTTATGAAAGTGAAACCTGGAGTATTATATATCAGTGAAGAAAGCTGAGCTGTCGGTTAACTTTGAAAGATAAATCTTGCGACGTATCTGTGGATCCATGAATTGAAGAGTAAGTGTGTAAAATGTGGTAAAACGACGAACTTTACTGACTATACAAGTCTTTTATAACAAAAAAATATATAATTAAGAAGGAGTGAGAGACATCTGAAATGGTTGTACTATTGAAAGAAAACTCCAAGGAAAAAAAATATTGGAAGATCTGTACTGTACAAGAACAATTGTAAATGGGTAGAAGAATAGACCAAAATTGAGGAGGCTATGGTTTGATTTTTGGGCTGTAGAAGATATAATAATATTAAAGAAAACACATTTTTACTGTGAAGTTGCATTTTTAGAACATAATTCTGTGGTATTTTACTACAAATTAAATTAATCTATTAGAAAGACATACAAATAAAAACCTTTTATCGAACAAATATTAGAATGCTAATGGTATAACATATATTTCTTCTGTAAATCCTTCTAATTAATTTGTATTAAATATTTCAACAACTATGTCAAATCTTTTAATTTAATTTAAATGATACAGTAAAGGAAAAAGAGATTTGATAAATTTTCAGCGTAACGGGAATCAGAGAAGTATAGCCAAGTTTAAGTACATCATTTCTGTCGAGAACCTGCGCTGAAGAGAGATAAATAAAATGAAAATGGTTTCAAAAAAATGCAAAAACCCCATTAAATTTTGTGACACGCTTCCATCTTACGTAACCGGGGGCGGAATCCGATTCGCAAATCCCAAATGAACCACCTTATTTATTGCTACATCAAGTTTCTTCTCCAAAAAACATTCAAGTCGTGTTGAGATAAATCGATCTCGCTTGTTTACCTACAAATTTCCATTAATACATCGCAGCATACATAAATTTTGATTAAATTTCTCGACTTTGAGCAAAAAGTGTGAGGGGGTAACATTTCATTAAGGGTTGGGGTGGGGTGGGGGAGCTGGCAACCTTGGCTCAATTTATTCCCCGCCCTAACTTACTTAGATGAGTCTCAACACATTACGTTACCTGCCTGTGCTAACTTTTCCTGCTTACGAACCCTTAATACCTGCACCCTAAAAACTCGTCCACTTGTTTGTTTTACTAGCAGTAACCCATCAAAAGCGACGCTAAAAAATCTACTTTATCATCAAAACCTACAGCACCGTGTAATAATATTTTTATTTTACTTTCAAAGTCAATACAGATAGTGCCATAAATGTTTGACGTTCTTATTGTTGAAATATTTGATTACAGCCGAGCTGCTGATTTGTAAAGAAAATCGCCAGTCTGGCGTTTCCTATCGGATTTTACACAAAGATATTTGAGATTCAACGTAATATAAAGTTGATTGCTATTAAAATTGAAATAGTAGATCTATCAATTGAAAATATTAGTTCAAAATTTGTCGAAAATTTATTCGATTGATATAGTGAAAGTGGAGAACGCGCTTCCCTGGATAGAAAAAGGCCCAGGTTCGAATCCCGGTAGCAACAAAATATTTTCTCGATACACATATTTTTTTGTATATCTCTAGTTGATTCATTTTATTTATATTTCTTTATTTATTTTATTTTTTTAATGTAAACATTTTTTGTTGTGATATTGCAATTTCAGAACATAGTTATGTGGTATTTTTAATACAAATTAAATTAATCATTTAGAAAGATGTAGAAAATAAAAATTATTGTATCAATATTTGGTTCTTAGCGGGTTCTTTTAAAAATAGAATAATTGATTTCTCCATTATGAAAATATACAGAATATAATATCCAAATTTGATGTAAATGTAATCGGTTAATGTAGAGAAATGATAACGCGTTTCCTCAGATAGGAAAAAGTCCAGGTTCGAATCCCGGCATATATTTTTTCTGTATACCTTTCGAATCGATTTATTTAATTTGTTTTAGATTTCTTTACATTAAATATTAAAAACATTACTTTTAAAATTGGCAAAATTAACTTTGCGGTTAAAATTTATTATTTATTAACCACTTATTGAGTTAAAATAGGAAATTTACTTAAAAATTTTAAAAACAAAGATGATAAATTTAACAATTCTGGTGTCTATAAACTTAGTTGCAAGGATTGTGCTGCATTTTATATTGGTAAAACGGGTCAAAATTTTAATATAAGAGTAATGGAGCATTTGAGATTTTTGAGCAATAGTGGGTTTTCACAATTTTCTAATCATTTGATAGAAATTAGTCATGGTTTTGGTAAAAAATTGGGATTGTCAATTTTGCATGTAAACAAAAGGTGTTGGTCATAAATTAAATAATTTGGAATCATTGGAGATAAATAAAGTGTGTAAAACTAATCAAAAAATTATAAACAACCAACTAAATTTAACTACAAGTTCCATTGTAAAAATTTTTCCTAAACATTATTCTAGTAATTTTTTTTCAAGCAACAATTTGAGTTAGGTACCAAATTTATTTTTTAAATAATTATTGTTTTTTTTATGAATAGATTCTATTAAAGAAACAATAACATATGTTTTTGATTAGTTATTGACATCCTGAAGAAGAAAATTATATTTTTCGAAACCGGTAGATGTATTTTAACTCAATAAGTGTGTAATAAAACAAAGTTAACAAATAAAAATATATTACTACTGCCGAGTGTAAGACTTTGAACAACGCCCTTTAAGTTTACGAACACTATAAAAGCGAGTCTGTAGAGTTCCTTTAAACCCCTAGATCATCATGAATCGTAAACAACAAGTGTTCTTGCATTTTTCTCAACATTATTGCACCATCTTCTTCGAGGTCTTCCTCAATATCGCGTCCTTTGGGGTCGCTGAAGTACTGCCACGTCAGCTAGCAAGTAGCGTAGCAAGTCCTGGAGAAAGCATTATTTCAACATGTCCGACACAGCATAATTGAACACTTCGGTGTATTCACAATATCAGGTTCGTCAAATAACATTTGCAATTCGTGATTCCGTACTCAGATTTCATCTGGTATTTAAGGCACTATCTATTAAGTGAGATACCTCTCTAAGGAACATTCTATGCAACATTAAACATAATAAGTATTAAGGAGAACACATTTTTGTTGTGAAGTTTTATTTATAGAACACAGTTCTATAGTATTTTAATACAAATTAAATAAATCAACTGGAAAAATATACAGGAAAAAGTCTATCTATCGAAGAAATACTTAGTTGCTACCATTGCTACCATAAACTTAAATTATTACTATTATTATTATTTAATGTACGCAAAAAAACTACATCGATAATATTGTAATAGATAAATAAATATACTAGTACATATGTCAAGCATACTAATTTAATTTTTTTTTTAATTAAGCTTATATTTACACACACGTCCAAAAAAAGGGTTCATAAATAAAATAGATCGTCTCTTATATTTTGTAGCTTTTCCTATATAAATT
This sequence comes from Eubasilissa splendida, assembly GCA_031772225.1. Taxonomy (NCBI): domain Eukaryota; kingdom Metazoa; phylum Arthropoda; class Insecta; order Trichoptera; family Phryganeidae; genus Eubasilissa; species Eubasilissa splendida. The sequence goes on from CM062863.1 coordinate 18,410,904, forward strand.
ACACTTTTTAAAAAGGGAAAAATCCCTAACAAATGATATCCTGTACACAAATTTCGCCATTTTATCTTTAGTTATCTCAGCGTGTGTAAGTGTGTGTAAAGAAAAAGTATTTATGTACACAATCACAAACAGTCTGGTAATGGTGTGATGGCGAAGGAGTAATGGAAAGTGACAGCATTCGGATACTGAAGAGATTCATTATGCTAATTAATCTCTTTGAGAGAGACAGGGTTGCCACCCTTCTCTGTTACAAAGATGCAGGAGGACCTGGTGGAGCAACTATGGGAATCTAAGAAAATATAACTAATTTATTTTTAAAAATTACATATTTGAGTTTATTATGCATTCGCAAGTTCAACTAGATTGCTTTTATAATGTATTAATTAGGGAATGCTGTTGTCGGGCAGAAAACTGTTAAAGAAGTAAACCGTATCGAGGAGTGCGTTCGGCCGACCCGCTAGTTGTTACGATAATACTGCCCTCTGGCGAAGCGTGGCGGACATTATGTTGCTAGTTTGGAGTTAGTTAAGGTTACTAGAGTTAGATGCCGCACTGTGTTCGACTTATCTCAACTATAATAACCATAAGACCGCCAACAAAGATCCGTACACATATGTATGACTCGCTCATTCTTTTCATTGTGACATATATTAAATTGTATAATATGTATAAACGTTAAGGATCGACTTTTTCAATGACAGTACAGAATAATGTAATGTAAGTCATGAGTAATGTATTATGTGTGGACATAATACTGATGATACTGACTTCATGCTCCCTTAAAGCTCGTGTCCACGCAAGGAGACACGATGAGATTTTATCAGAGATTTATTTGAGTTACATCTCAATACTATGTAAACGTGTTGAGATTTTATTCTAAAAATAAACTTAGAGATTAGCATGAGATTGGTAAAAAGATATATAAACTTAATCTGGTGAACACAACGTTCAATGTGACAGCGAGATTTGACAAATGCACACAAATATTACCTATAATCACAAATTCTTACAACTATCTTTTCTAAAAGTAAGATATTATTAATTAAATATTAATATTAAAATAAGACGTTAAGTTATGAACGTTTTAACTGCTACTGGGGAGATTCAAAATTATTAAACTGAGAACAACAATGACATTTGACGTTTGATGAACGTAAAGAGCATGAAGTAAGACGCGAGACGACGAATCACGAGAACTATTAAAGCTGAGAGTCGTCTCCAAAGAATCTCATAGAAGCAAAATCTATATCTCAGAGATTGTCTCGACTCGAAAATCTTTTAAAAATCACATTCTTGGCCCCGGCATTACAAACGTTCGTATAATCTGCCAGAACATAAAATCGTGTATTTTCTGCTTACTTCAACTACCCATTGCAGAAAATCTCCCAGAAAATTTATTTTCAATGTAGGTATTCTCGCACCGACGCGTCCGGATGCCAAATCCACTTTTAATAACTGACAATACTAACGGCAAATGAACGTTGGCAAAAGTCGAAATTCAATGCAAAATAATAAATTCAATACGTGAAATTAATCAGATTGTATGGCGGCTACCCCGCTGCTGAATCGCTGCACCGTTTCGATTTGAAAATTTCAATTCTGTGCTCTGAATGCGGAATTATAAATCCAGTGCACCTCGCGCTCGGACATTGAAATATATGGGATTTCGGATAAATTCGGAAAGCACGCCAACCCTGAAGCGGACTCCTATAAAGTAAGGGCCTGACGAAAGACGGCGATCAATCTGGGTGGATAAACCCTTTACAAAACCTTTACAGGGATGCCAGAGATTTATATTGGGTCGGTGTTTCCGTATCGGGTAACAATACAGCACCGAGTTTATACCGTACTGGCGGGACGCCTCTTTTGTCGGCCACATCTTTCTCAAATTGTTCGGAATGGTGAAAAGCAATGGCAGTGTTTTCAATTAATATTATACCCTCACCTTCACCTCTCAATCTCCATATTTATCATATTTTTGAATATGTATATATTGAATATGAATATGTGGAGTCGCTTCGAGTACCACTACACCATCGCCATCTGTAGGCCAAATTTGGTCATTCATTTTTCCATTAAATATAATAAAAATAACTTCGTCTCTATGAGATATCTGATATTTATTTAATAACAGTGCCTTTGTAGGTAAAAATTCAGAAATTGTGTTTTCTTGGACATATTCAAATATTGCTAGAATATAAAATTACTTATTAAGGAGAACACATTCTTAAAAAAGAAGGGTTATAGAACCGATCAGACAGAAGTCTATGTATAGTGAACGGGCATTTGCGGTGGAAGGCCCAAAACCGTGGAAACTTTGCTCTCCGTCATAAGAAACAGTGCATCAAAGACTTCATTTAAGAATTGACTAAAAACGCACCTTTTCAAGAAAATTGTGATAAATTTTAATTTTAAATACAAATTATTAACGAGAAAATATTATAATTGTAAAGTTGCAGTTTTTCAGAATATAGTTCTAGGACTACAAACAGTTTATGTGTAAAGCGCTCTTGAGATGAACTTTTTTACAAAAATGGCGCTATACAAATTATGCAATATTATTATTATAAGACCCCCCCCCCCTGCAACCTCACTGTATATCGGTTTTTACAAATGTTGCTAGATGGACGGAGCGTCGGACATTTTCGATGGTATAGTGTTGTTACAGCTAAGATCACTTAGAATTTGTGTTTTATAGTATTATTATCTATTATACACGATTGTTTAATATACCATTCGATGCCCAAGAAGATATACAACGCACATACATTCGCAACTCATATCTGCCCAAAAACGATATACAGTCTTGTTGCAGGTGCGGTATCATATATATGTTTGATTTTAGGTTTCCGCGAGCACTAGTGCGTGGAACTGGCATCTCTTTTAGGTTAAATCGCGGTTTTTGTATATTGTTTTCTTGTAACAAACCTAGGCCGACGTTTCGGCATGGTGACTCGTGCCATTGTCAAGGCGTTGCCTCAAAAAATTACGGTACAATCGTACTTTTTCGCAGGAGATATAAATCCCCCACAATCGTATCCCAACTCGTTACTTTTGTAAAAACTAAACATCTAAAAAACCATAGTTAGCTTTAATACAAATTAAATGTATTAATTACAAATATGTTCATATAAAATCAATTTATCGAAAAAATATTGCTGTTGCTACCGGGATTCGAACCTGAATCTCTTCCTATCCGGAGAAATGACAGATTATGCTACACCAACACAGTAAGTTGACGACAAATTTTCGAACTTATAATGTTGCACTTTCAAATTGTTATCTTCACATACTGACATCTTCTTTATATTTACGGAATCTAAAACACATTTAAGTAATCCGATAGGAGACATCAGTTATCAATCATTGCAATAGAGCTCCAATGACATATTCACAATTTAACTCAGTAAAAGTAACCTCTTTTTCATATGGCTAGATCCACAAGTCTAGATTTTACATCTTGAGTCGCCTAGCGAAGCTCTTGTAAAGTAATGGAAATTATATAAGTTTCCACTCAGCCTCAGTCTCCATTTACGTTGAAAGTATTCACAACATCCGTGACCTTCAAACTTTCAAGCACATCACTGCTTCCTTGGTAATGTCTGTGAAGCAATATGATTAGAGAACATCACCATAATAATCTTCAAATAGTATGCCACAATTCTCAACGGGTGTTCGTGAGAAAGTGTGTGAATATGGAGGAAGTAGGAATTGTATGTACCAACAGCGAGACTGATTGGAGCAAGGAGATATACCTCCATAGATGGAGTGACATTCTTGAGTGACGGATCTTATCTCCGTCTTTCGCGGAGGAAACGACGATATGGTAAACAGTTGCCTTTCTAGAAAGTTCTGAAGAATTTTTTCATTATTTTGAGCGAGATTTGAAAACAACAAATAATAAATTGGTAAGCGAGCACCGCGAACTTTGACATAATTCTACTATCTGCTATTGGTTTTACTTTTCTGTGTGAATATATTTCTGGTGTAAAATAGAACTACGTTGTGACTCCAGTATACAATTAAATGAAGTAAAATTCTTTTGTTATCCACCTACGTAATATCTATGATCACTATTTTATGAGGTACTGATGTAAAACTGGTAAGAAAGAGAAGACTGTTTTCTCAGATGTTTTTGAAATATCTTTAATGTGTTACAAATTCATTGTACTGAAAATGCGACTCTGTAAGCAATTTGTGATCTCATGTTTGAACGCACTTGAATATATTATACTGATTTGACAAAATTTAGAATAAGAAAAATATTTCCTATTAAGGAGAACACATTGTGAATAATTGTAACATATTTGGTTAATGCACCTTCCCCGAATTAGAAAAAGATCCAGGTTCGAATCCCAGTACCGACAACAATATTTTTCGATAAAATTGATTTTATATGTATATCTTTATAATTAATACATTTAATTAGTATTTAAAAATATTACCATTTATCCACTACTCTTTGACCGATCGAAACCAAATTTTGTGTCGTTACATTTTAGGATCCTACTCAAAACATAAGCATTCTTTCCCCTCACTCTTGCCACATCACACCCTCTCCTGGATAAAAATGTGTATTATATTGAAGGCCATCTGTTCCAAATTTCTCTCATTTATACTCTAGGACCCTCAGGAATATTTAGACACCTCACCGCACTTGTCAGCAAAGTCCAGTGAAAAAAAAATACTAAATAAGCTTAAAATTACGTAACTCGTGCGCTAACTCAACATGCATCTCGTTTCACGCCCAAAGACTGACGGTGAATATGTTATTGCAAATTACTGCGGATATAAGCGTAAATCAAAACCATTAGGGTGAGCACACAATAAGATTTATAGATACACAAACGAATGTTTGTATTTAGTACGTGTAGTTTTTATTGATTTACTTCGATACAAAATAAGTGTATCAATTAGAAAGATATACAATAAAATAGGAAAGGATCCAGATTCGAATCCCGGTAGTAACAAAAATATTTTATAAATAAATTGAATTTTCCTGTATATCTTTCTAATTGATACATTTAATTTGTATTAAATATCACAGAACTATGTTCTGAAAAACTGCAATTTTACAATAATAATGTGTTATCATTAATAATGATTTACTTCGTTTGTAAAGGGTTGTTTTAAGCGTAAATGTGCTAAATAAACGTTTTAAATAATATTTATAAAATTATAGCACTTACACACTGTCCACTCTCGGTCCACGATCCGAGAATCACCAGACAGATAACAGACGAGGCTTTCTCCACAGTACAAGGACCTTGTTTATTTAGTAATTTACCCTTATTTATCCTGGAACTCTGTGTAAGAAAGGGCTTAAGATGTTCTTAATTTATTTATTTCTTTCCGCTTTTAAGGAATCTATTTTTCACGTTTAATAAAAAAAATATTTAAAAATATTTGAATATGTTCAAAAACACACAATTACTGGACTTTTACCTATAAAGGCACTGTTATTAAATAAATATCAGATATCTCATAGAGACGAAGCTTTTCATATTTTAAAGGAATGATGTATAGAAATATGGGGGCTAATTACAAAGTAATAACATATATAGAATTTTCAAAAATTTTATATATATGGAGATAGAGGGGTGAGAATTGGTGAACGTTATATATAAAGTGATCACTTAAACCAGCCGAAGACAGGTCGTAAACCCTATAATTACCCCCTATATTTCTATATATCATTACTTTAAAATATAATAAAATAGCTTCTTCTCTAAGAGATATCTGATATTATTTAATAACGGTGCCTTTATTGGTAAAAATCCAGTAATTGTGTGTTCTTGAACATATTCAAATACTGCTAAAGAATATAGACACCATTATTCAGTGACGTGTAGTTGGTATTGACATGGTTACCATTATATTATATATTACTATATAACATACTATCTGCTACATAGGTTTATGAACTTTCGTTTAACCGACGTCTTTAGGCCAAATCTCTCCATCATAATAAAAATGCATTATCCTCGAACGCAAATAATAACCATGAAAAGAACACATTTAGTAATGTAGTAAAATTTTCGAATTAGTAACTGAAGAAGTTGATTCTTGAATCAGATCTTATTCTGTTGTATCTGTTCTTAAAAATAATAATATATTAAGCTAGAAGCTGTTAGTGACATTCATGACTGCAATACCGGACAAAGGAAAAATCCACAGCAACTGTAGTCTAATCAAGGACCTAATAACTAATTTTAATTATTCAACAAGCTGCCAAAAGACATAAAATAATAATTATTCAATAACATTTCCACTTTTACTGATACATGACGAGCTTATTTACATGGGCAGGCCCTCGCCTACCTCTATATAGTATGTCTTGATCCACCCATTTGGTGCTTTATGCCTCGTATCTTCCAATATGTCCCGCCCACTGCAACCTCATTGTTTTCACCTTCTTCAGAATATCTGGATGGTATACCGTTCCAAAAATGCCAGGTTCTTTAACCCCCCATCCATTGTCTACTTAGGTTATCACATTTTAGCCATAAATATTGCATAATAGGACGTACCAAACATTACACCCATATAGAACAATCGGTTGAATTAATATTTCAGGCGTAGGTAGGTAGGATATTCGATCAAGTCAATTTTGTCAATTACCTAGCCCCGCCAGGTCTTTCATGAATTCTTTCAAATCTCTTCTCATAAATTCGCTCCACATGATCAAAGAAAACCTTTAATAAATATCTCCACCTTGCTAAAATTATTAATTATACATTTTTCGCTGTATTATAAATGTATTAACCACATATGACCTTATTTCTAAAGCATTTAGACTACATTTTTACTGCTCCAGGATTTCATCGATGTTGGAACCAATTCTTTTGATGTACAATATTCCATCGTGCCTCCTAAACGGCAATTACTACTTTCAAATTACTACTCATTCTATTCCCTCTAGTCATTTTGAAATCATTCTGAGCCTTTCTATTTCTGTAAAACAAACTTTTTTCCTAAGTACACAAAATATTCTAAATATTCAACATTGTATACGCCATTATTTCACACGCTGTCTTATTTTTTCATCTTTGGATAATGCCATCATTTTAGCCAACGTTTATCATAAGGTTATATCCTACTAGACACAGCAGATCTCATTTACCATTGACCTTTCTGTATCATGTATAGGGGTAGGTTCCCGAGTGATACATCTATATAATATCTCAATACGACTCCCATATTGTATTTTTACGGAGCTACATAATACGACTACACTACGTATACAATAAGACTCGCATGTTGTATATTTATGGAACTTACTTAAGTAATCCTAATTTTTTCCCCTCTTAATTTTAACAAAAAAATGGTTAACGGAAACCTCACGTTCCCATGTTCCACACATGTTTTGTTTTAACCCCCGTAAGGGAAAAGTTATCATTATACCATCTACACGTTTATTCACTTATTCACAAATAAAGGATGTCCCAACAAGAGCTGAAAATATATTTTTTTTGAGAAAATACCGAAATTTTAATTTAATCATAAAGTAGACACGTGAGAATTATGGATGGAGCAACACATCTGATAAATGCTCTCTTCGGTTTTGCTGGCACATTTGCGTTCTTTTGTCGAAATTTTCAATCATAGTTTGGCATAACTGTGGCTGGATTTCAGTGATACAGCGTCTCATCTCCTCCTTCAAGACTTGGGTGGTCATGGGCTTATTGACATAAACTTTGACTTCAAAAAACCCCAGAGAAAGAAGTCCAAAGGGGTCCAAAGTCCAAATCACACGATCTAGGCGGCCAACTCTAGTCGCCCAAACGGGAGATTAGACGATGACGAACTCTCTTCGCTATGTGCGGTCTGTAGGCTCAAGTTGTTGAGTCAGTTGGATTTTATAGGTATGAAGACGTAAAATTTTCGTGAAAATATGCTGCGAGTGGTTCTTGAAATGTTCACTTATTGAGCACGGTGTCTAATGGATGTTTCCGGACTCGAACAGGCGTGATGCTTTCTTCTGAACAACCTCTCACTACTCGTCTACTATCAAACTGTTATAACTATCAAAGCACAACAGCAAAAATGGTGCCAAATTTTAATTTTCCGCTCTTGTCGGGATACCCTTTACGAACAATAAATTGTGACGTACGCTGGTTTAATAGTTCTACATACATTGAAACATATAATACATTCAGATTAGCATTAATGAACGAGATCTCGTAATAATAACTAAGCATTTCAGTATCTACAGAAGATTATTGCAATCTCAGAATGATGCCAAAATCGGTAGTCCAAAGATACAAATAAACTTTTTGATTATGAGATATACTTGATATGATATTTCGTTTTATAATTACATTATTCTATAAAATATTTAATATGTATTAAATAACGTTTTTACTGGGCAAATTATGTATTATATAATATTGTTTGTAGTAGGTATATCTGTGTTGTAAAACTTCTAAATAAATAAACTTGATACCAGTGGAATCCATTAATAAATTACTGTCGTGGGTTTGATAAAATGTAATAATTATTTTGAATACTTAATTTTACATTGAAATTAACGAAAATTATTATGAAAATTCCAACCAATAGTAGACGGAAAAAATAGGTTTTAAACGAATATGACGTAATTATGCGCCAGCCAATTTCCGCTAAGGAACGATTTCTGAATTATTATATCATTGGTCATAAATCATAACTGCTGCCATTCTTACACAAAGGAAATTAAAAAATCACGTTCTGACAAGTTTACCAAATTTATCTTTTATTTTTTGTCAAAAAACATATTTTAATAGTTGAATTAAGAATGTTTTAACAAAATTTGGGTAGATTTCGAAATAATCGTGCAGTTTGGGTACAATATTTTCATGTCTATATATTATATAACAGCTTCCTGAAATATCTTAACTTTCGTAGTTATCGAACCTAAACCAGCACTGCTGAGTCATCTTATCATTTTAAAAGATCCATCACAGCAAATTCCAAGAGACATGGCCGATATCACTTTCCCGCACAAAATAGCCAGCTCTAAAATAGACTGTCCTGATTTACTTAGATGCATATCCATTCGAATGCCAGCCAGTTCAAACAGAACTAATTTTACGTTTAACCTTTCACATTACAACACCAATGCCAAACAGAACTCATTTTTTTACCGAGCACCCCTTTATTTTAATTCACACCTAAACGAACTAGACATTTTCAATACTCCAGTTACCTCAATTAAATCTAAATTCAATACATTAACTTTAATGGCCTTCATTTTATTTTTATCGCACAGATTTTATTCCCTATCCCATTTTCCTTTTCTTTTCTCCTCACCCTCCTGTTCCCCTGGAATATTTTCTTTTTTATAACTTTTATCTCTCCTCTGTTTATATTTTTATTTTCCATTTTTTCTCTTATTTTTTCCTGCATTAGAAGAGAAAGTACATTATAGTCCTTTTTAAATTTTAAATTGTACTTACTGTATAAAGTATATTTTATCTTTTGAGAAAACATGTAACTGGTTAAATTATTGTTTCGCTATTATTATGATTTTTGTATTTACTGATAAACTGTATGTTTTCCTAATAAAATAGAAAGTATGTCTCTCCTTTTTTCTCTTCTCTATACGTTCTTACACCTCTTGAGCCGATCTTTATCAAATTTGGTATTATGCACCCTACCCCTTTTCCTTAGCCCCTCCCCGCGATATTAACGCAAAGTTTACCCTGAGTTCAGCGTAAATCTATGATCTATGAATCATTACCACCTTATGGTCTCGGATTAAAATGACGCATCCAGTACCTACATATATACCTTTTAATACAAATAAAATTAATCAACTTGAAAGACATACAGAAAAAATCTATTTATTGAAAAACAAATGTATCAATTTGAAAGAGCTATAGAATGAAAGTTCTACAATTTGTCGTATAACTACTTAGTTGATATGGCAAAACTGGATAACGCGTTTCCCCAGGTAGGAAAAGGTCCAGGTTAGAATCCTGGTAGCAACTAAAGTATTTTATAAAAAAAAATCTGCATATCTTTTAAGTTATTTGTATTAAAAATACCGCTGAACGACAATATATTCTGAAAAACTGCAACCTCACAACAGTAATGTGTTCTCCATAAAAGCGTATGAACCTTTACTGACTCTCAGAGATTAAAGTCTCATTAAGAAGTATAATGAATTATAGTATTATAACTACAGACCAGTAATTGAACAGATATGAAATAAATAGAACATTAGTTGCGGGACGAGGGGCATTCTACACACATTCTTAATGGAAACATAAATCCGATAGTTTACCGTAAGTGGTATCAAATAGATCATGTGAGTGTACACAAAAATGAAAATATTGGAACGAGCAATTTGCATTAGTTCATGTCTATACATTTGTTTGTCTGCGATTGTAACTATCAAACAGATCGAAAACAGATTTTCATTCAAATAAATACGCACATTTTGTTGACAAATAAATTTTTAACTATACTACTGAAGTATTAATTAATGTGATGTAATTGGGTTTTATTTTATTTATATGCAAAATAGTTATATACTTATTGTATGTTATTTTTCCAGTAAATAAGAACAAAATGGTGATCTTTTGTGTTCCCCGTTTTTCACCGGAACTGTTCGTATTTCCTTTGTTCCAGAGTTTTGTGCATCGACTTTCTGTGCACTTTTGAAAGGCTGCCTCTTGAATGGGAGCTTCATCTACAATCCAGAAATCAAACAGTTCGATCACTATTTACCAACATTCTTGGGAAATTTATATTGTCTTAGATCTAGAGTTAGGTTTATTTGTTGTAAAATAATTGCGTGTGGTGGTGCTTTCCTTCTGTTCTAAACATAAGTGTCAAAGTAATAATATGACATTTTTTTAATTATTAAAAGCTGTTGTACCGAAATTGCAAAGCCTTTGAAAGCTACTAGTAGATTTGTGACGTAAAGATGCGATCTCAAATCCAATTTTTAGGTGCTGTTTCGCACTATTATAATTTTTCTGAACAGAATAATTTTTCGTTGTTTTATATTTATCAATATATATTTACAAAACAAAGGTAACTGAGTGATTACATATTAAAAATTATATGTACAATACAGTATTAAAATTATTTTTTAAATATGAAGAATTTTACTTTATTAAAGAAAACACATTATTATTGTGCAGTTGTAATTATTCACAACATAGTTCTGTGATATTTTAAATACTAATTAAATGTATTAATTAGAAAGATTACATATATTAGAATCCCGGTAGCGCAACAACAATATTTTTTGATAAAACTGATTGTATATATATATTGATTTTATATGTACATCTTTTTAATTAATATATTTAATTAGTATTTAAAATATCACAGACCTATGTTCTGAATAATTACAACTTCACAATAAAAATGTGTTCTCCTTAAAAATATATAAGTTGTATCAATGTTTCTTAAAATTTTATAAAATGAATTGTTAATTCATCTGCTATCGGTTTACAGTATTTGAGATTCCGTAAAAATAAAGTAGATGGCTTCAAATGATGGAACGATAGATGTATTAATTTAAAAAAGTGTAACATATAGATTTGAAAATTTGTCGTCAAAAGTACTTTCACTGTAGCATAGTTGGATAATGTACCTTCCCCGGTTTGGAAAGAGATCCAGGTTCGAATCCTGATAGAGCAACAACTATATTTTTCGATAAAATTGATTTTATATGTATATCTTTCTAATTAATACATTTAATTAGTATTTAAAATTCTACTTTATTCCATCATATTATATGTAATATAATAATTACACATCATATTTATATGAACGAGTGGGTGGATGGAATTTGGGAGAGGGACAAGAATAGAAACCAGGGGGGCTGAAGGACCGACCAGAAACAGGAAGAAACACGACCCACCTGAGAATTGCTTCGTTAAATATCTGAATTTTCTTCACTGGAGCTACAAGTCTTCTGGCTTTAGAACACGTACTCTGTTGTTCCGCACGAAATACTCTTGAACATACACTTCGGCGATGGCGATGGTCCAAAACCATAAACAACAAAAACCACAGAATAGGTCGTGTTCTGGGTATAGGTGGGGGAAAACAGTGTAGAATTTTCAAATATTCCTTAAACATTTTCGACTCGTAATTTAGTCAGGTATCCACCCATAAAATATTGCGGACTAGGTTTGTTATACCTTAGCAAAAAAAAAAATGAAATTACATTTTTATTGTGTAGTTTCAATTTTAGAACAATTTTATGATATTTAAACAAATTAGATTAATCAATTTCAAAGATAAAAGACAACCTTAAGGCAATTAGGCGACCATTATAACACAAAACCAATGTATTTTTGTACTGTACTATATGTTTTGTAGTTATTTTTTTCATATTTTATTTTATATATTACCCGGGTAGGTATTTTCTTTCTTTTAAAATGATTTCCTGGAATCCTAGTACAACAAAACCTAGCGAACTACGTTCTAAAATACATATATAAGAATATCCATAACAATAGATAAAATAAAATAAAGCCATACATGCCTGAATTTAAAGTAACATGTTAATATTTTTATAAAGCATAAAATTTTTATTTAACTAATATATATTTTTGTAAAGTTAAATATTTTTATAGTAATTTTATAAATAAAAAGGTTCAATAAAAGACAAGATCTTCACCATGCAACTGGATAAGTCGAGCTACCTACAGTTTCCATCGCATCTCCAAAAATCCTTCCCACTGCCTATTATAATAATAGTAATCAGAGGTATTCATAATTTGCTCTAGAGAAAGTAGCTATAATAATATATCATGATGTTTAATAATAATAACATTTTATAATATCCTTCATTATTCAATATATAGCATTGAATACAATAACGCGTTACGCGCTCCAGTCGTTACCGCCTAGCACAGATTGATACGAGGGTCATATCAGAGCGAGCGGTGAATATTGATGACGTAATCCGGCAATATATTGTAGGTGCCAAAAAAAATTTCAACTAAAAAACATTTTTTTAATATTATATATTATCTATATAAAATTAACAATAGCATATTACACTGCCCTAAGTTGATACCAACTCAAACAAGACAACATGAAGTGCTCTTTTTAGGTACACAGAGAAATAATGATGCTATTAACTCCCCAATATCGCGGATGCATCGACTTGGTAACAAGTTTAATTTCGTTGACATTTTTCGTTTCAGGAGCATACCTGAACTGAAGAAATATTTGTACGTAAATTATACTTAGTCTTTATTTTTTATGTTATATTGGAATGTTAATTAAAAAAGAACTGTTAAATTTAATTTTTTGTTCTTATGTAAAGCCCATAAGGGCGTTGAAGGAAATTAAATAAAATAATATCATTTTAGTATGAACTTATTGTAGAAATATTTTACGTACAATTTAAAGTTTTTTACCGCATTCGCTAGTAAATTACACTAAGTGACTTGTCCAATTAATTAAAGAAAGGCATTACTTAAAGATTTAATTATTATTAAAATGTTATAAATGGTTCTTCTTTGATGTAACTTCGGGTTGGCACTCGAATATTGCTTTAATAATGATAAAAGTTTCAATTTCCTTCCAAGTTTCTGAGCTGCCTCAAAGGCATCAGATATTATTTCGCGAGGCGAAAAAATGAAAATGTGATTTTTATATAATTTTATCATCTTTCGGATTCTTAGGTAACATTTTTCAATTGATACGTAATAGGTTAATACTCATAAAGCACCCGAATGCACTACGCTAAAAGCACCCAGAAAAATGTGAAGAAAAACATTATCGTATTTTTAAGATCGTTCAGAATCTTGTGTGTAAGATTTTCTGGGTTCCTCTGACCTCTTAGGGATATCTGCTAAAACGTCGGTCAGTCAGAGATACACAGAAAAGTAGCTCAGAAATTAAAGTAAACACAGCTTAGTTAACCGGACGGACTGTCTATACTTAACTTCGATTTGTTAGGTCGCTCAGAGGGAGTGACGGATGTTGTATAATTCGGATCAGACGGTTTTGTACATGGCAAGACTGAGGGTCTTATCTCTTCTCAATTCTCACGCGTGTTGATGCATGTCGCAGTGTATATGAATGTTAAATGAGCGAATGAGTATATGCGCTGCGACTAGAGCAAGGTATTTAAATAAAACAGGACTTATATTGCGGGTCGTCGTAACTGAAGATGCTTGCTTGAGGTGTTTCCGAAGGGATGGGCCAAGGAGAAGTGGCTGGCTTTCGCATGGTTTCTCGGAGGTGTCCGTCTCCGACATATTGTTACCCGCATTGGGTCGGTACGCTTTGGTACTAAATGGCTGTAGAGCGCTTGGATAAATGACCAAGAATTATGCGGCGCGTTCAGACCTCTAGCGATACGAGCATAAACTATCATTGCAGATTTTACACATTGAAAATTAATATTTTAAAACCGCATCCAAGACTTCATACATTAAATAAAACGACTAAAAATATATTATGGCCTGTATCCACTATGAACACTTAATAAAACTTTGATCTCTGAATCGCTAAAGGTACAAATCTACTGGATACGTCATTCTAATTCGCAAAACATATGGGATGGTGATTTGTATATCACTTCAGGCTCAAATTTGTACTGTATTTTCGACTCGACTCAAGTCGAATCTCAGAGAGAAATCTCATCCATGGACACGAACCATTACACTGATAAATCTACAAAACTACTGAAGCGATTGTCGATCCATTATTAATTTTAATCAATTATATATCGATTTTGATCATGACCATTAACCATTAGCTACGACGAAAACAAGCCCGTGGCAGTGTAGCGCAGAATGTATTATACTTCTTTCTTATTATCTTATTCCACACGTTAGGCATACAAACCACAAAAATACGCGCTATTTGTGGTATCTAAAACAATGTCAAATTAAATAGTATAAAATTTTAAATGAAGTGTACGTATCCAATCATACTACAATCAATTCGAATGAGTATGTTATAAAATAAATTAAATTCTTCATTTCTAGCTCGACGCGACCTCTAGCGAAAATATTTTTTGTTACAAAGGAAAATACATTCCTTTGAAATAGATGACTGAACTATTTCAACTCGAGATATTTCACATACTTGCTAGAGGAAGCGAAGACTGCAGGGGAAGAATTAGTTTGTGTTTTGACCTACTCCTGTGAAGCCTCAATAGGGTGGTTTTCATAAAAGAACATAATGCAGCATTTGTAGGCTCGGTTTATTTATCGCTATCGTAGACATCTTACACTAAATTCAAAACATCGTAGGAAATAGTAGATAAATAAGCGACATCCACGAGTAGTCTGGATTATAGGGATGTTTCACTAATGTAACAACTTTGGTCGCTACTTGGGCATGAGATTTATTGTCACTAATTCCTATTTTGTCTCAGAATTTCCTAACAAAACACTTTGTAACCCGTTCTTCAATCGTAGTCTTAAACAAGCGATCATTCATAAATGTAGTTCTATATTTGTTTTCACATAAAGTTTTGAGTTGAAGATTATAATAGATTTTCCATCTGTTGCTGCATTTGACGAGCTGTATAATCAATCAATTTCTCTATTTGAAACATTTCAAGCAATTTGTTCTCGAGGCTTCTAATCTATCTCTGTTATATTCTGTGAGAAAATAAACAGCAACTCTTTCCTCCGGCATATTTATATCAATCAGATTAAGGAGGTTTTCCTTGTATCCATTATTTCATTTAATTGTTTAATATTTTCTGAACACAAGTCTTAGTTTTTGTCTGAAATAATACTTCGTTCTTTAATCAAAGTCAGGTTTTTTTCCGCATACAGTAAGCACGTGTACGCTCGGAATATACGAGGGTGTGATTTGATAGGCAGAACCATGACTGATGTTCAAAGAAGACGCTACCTCGCCGATAGTAACTCGCCTATTCACTAGAACCAGCTCTCGAGCTTACTGAATCTTATTGTCCGTGATGGGGGTTGACGGGTTGTTGGTACAAACTGCAAGCGGAATGGACATGTTTACACTGTAATAGCCGGAAGGCAAATGACGCGATCGGGATCAAATTTCGCATACGTGACCGCAGTCGTACCAACTTTAAGAATTCTTGCGCAGAAGGCAGAATAACAACCTTGAAGGTGTGTTATGGCAAAAGTGTAGATAATTCTTTACTCGCCATCGTATATATACACATATGTATATGTATATATTGAGATTATTGCGAGCAATTATGACAAATTGTCTATTTTGCTGTCAAATCAGGTGATTGAGGAGGCCAGTCATATCACCACTTTTTAATATTAAGCGGCTGGGAAAAATTTCTCGCAAAATTTCAAGCGTAGCTCAGACTGTGTATGCGGTGACACCGTTCTGTTGAAACTACATATGTTTCAGGCTCAATCGACCCAATTTGGTCACCAAGAAGTTTTCCAAAATGTGACGAAACCGATCACCATTAATGGTTACAGTATTGCTATTATTAATTAGATAAAATGTTTTAATAACTTCAACACGTTTTTTAAATGTAAGATACTCCATAATTAATTATTATTTACAATTCTCTACGACTGCTAAATACAAATTGGCAAATATCTGCCAAACCAAAATAGCGGTCAAACAAAATCGGCCTGGAACATAATATTCACCCTGTATATCTTCAGTGGTCAGCCTCCTTACATCGCATCGTGATGATGCACAGATATTTAGATTTCTAAAGGAATTTACAACACCACCAAATATTTAAAGATAACATCACGAATTTATGTATTATGAAATATTAAAGCAAAGTTGAAAAACGGCCTCTGATAATGTCGGCCTAGGAATGAATCCACCATTGGCGTGCATAACTTCCTCTCATTCTCTTTGTTCCCTCTCCTCGCCTGTCTGCTGATGTCAACGGCGGGAAAACCATAAAACACCCGCAAACAAGTCTGCCGCCTTCCGAGGGAATACACTTAACACCGAACCTTGTTTCTTGTGCCACATTATTTATTACACAATTCACGTCTACAAATAATAAGCAAATCTATTATCGACATCTGCATTTGCAAATCGAAAACTACCTTTATTAGGTGCAATGCTTCTATGAATTAACTTTAAACTAAAATCACTAGATGACGCCAAGATTCGTAATTCGTTTTTATCACTAAGATAATAATAGAAATTAATCTCTCAATTAATCTAGAATTAATGAAATTCAACAGGAACTTGTCAACCGAAACAAGATTAGCGGTACTGATGTTAGGAAGTGAGTCCTGGAACTGGCAGAAGACTGAATGCAGTGAAAATGAGATCGCTTTAGTCTAAATGCGGCAGATCCATTTATGACTGAGTAAAGAATGAAGAAATAAGGAAAGAATGTAAAGCTGATCTTAGTATATTCAGTAAGATTAAGAAAGGATTACATAAGTGGTTTGGTCATATGAGGATAGAATGACAAGAAAGATATATGACCCAAGTGTTGATGGCACCAGAAATAGAAGACGTCCGCGGAAGACTTGGCACGACCCTGTAAACCAGATAATGGAGGATGGTCCTCTTAGAAGCCTCAATAATCGACGAGCTGTATGAGATGATGTATGAATATGGATGAGGCGAGAGAATTGTTCGTCAGTTGGTAAGTCAATGGTAAGTTAGTTAGTTAATTAATTAGAGATTTTCAGGTATTTAATCATTTTACCTGTAATTAATAAGAGCTTCTGTCAATACTTTAAACTCACTCAGAATTTCAACGTTGCAGGTAGATAAAAATAGACGTGTCGTTGAAGAAAAGTGCAAAAAATATTGTGTTATTTGAGTATTACATGAAATATAAAAATTAACATTTTGTAATAATTTTAATTATTAATATATTAACCTCTGTAAAAATACTCGATGTATTAAAAGCACTTGTCAGAAATTATTTATTTTTAAGGCTTGTTAAACGACACAGGCAAGCTTAGTATCCGGTTTAACGCCTCCGGGGCGGTGACAGGTATCCGCAATGTGTTCCGATATTACGTACACAGATATTCTTTCATTTCGCGTTGCCTTCTTCAAAATCCGAAATTCAATTCATAAATTTAGTACATTTTAAAATTTTAAATATGAATTAAATATATTAATTATAAAGATATACATATAAAATCAATTTTATCGAAAAATATTGTTGTTGCGCCACCGGGATTCGAACCTGGATCTCTTTCCTAACCGGGGGAGGTGCTTTATCCAACTAAGCTACAGCGACACTATTTTTAGCGACAATTTTCGACCCTATATGTTACCTTTTTGATAATAATACATTTAATCGTTCCATCATTTGACAGAGCCATCTACCTTATTTTTACAGAATCTCAGATACCTTTTAGTAAACTGATAGCAGACGCCAGAATTATCAATTCAGTTTATTAAATTTTGGACACATTGATACAACTTTATTATTTATCACAGACCGTCTGTTCTGAATAATTACAACTTCACAATAAGAGTGTGTTCTCCTAAACATTTTAAAATTAATTGTCATAGTAACACTCCTATGGTACATGTATACAAATGAGACTTGTCTCATCTCAGAAACGTGTTAGAAAAGTTGGGTACGTATCATTTGCGTTGCTCCACCCTGTATACAAAATAAGTCGTAACTTCTGCACTGTCTTTACTTGTTTTCGAAACGACTTTCTGAAACAAATCTTATTCGAATACACGCGCCATTGCACATTACTTACGCTCTCACGCTATCCGTCAAACGCGTTAATGAATAATCTTTGTCATTTCTATTTCTGTGCTTTTTATCTTTATATTATTCAACAATAGTAGCGATGGATTTTGCGAACTGTCAGGTGGTTTATTAGATTTCTAGCAGGCATCGTTATCTGGTGATTAATGTTCTATTGTCATAGCTACTTACCCTTAAATTCAGTTGGAGATATTATTAAAAATATAACATTTATCATAGTTTTCGTCAGCGGGATTATTAATATTTATACGTAAACGTGGCAATATCTAGAGTTTCGTGATTTTATATCTGTCTCGCTGTATCTACATATAAATGTCATCAATCTTAGTGATCGCACGTCCACAATAGTATTAAGATTCCTTCATCCTCTTTCCTCTATTCTTGTACGTTTAGAAAGTAGAGGTTTTATAAATGCCACTCTTCAACTGGGATTTCTGGATGGATTGCGTGTTTCAAATATAAGGGTTGTTTTTTTTTGTGTATAAATTTAACCCTTGCCAAAAATATATGTATATATATATGTGCACCCTCCCATTCCAGGAATGGAGAGTAATTGATCCAAATAAAAAAGGAAGAATCTATCTCCCTTTGATTGACGGAAGGAAATGAGATTTGCTTTGGAGGGAGAGGGACTACTAGTATTCCGGAAGCGTCCGTTAATGGTGTTCTTCCTGTGTTATTCCATATCCGAGAAATTTTTCACTTCGTATTGTCAGTTGGCATTAAATATAAAGCATTACGGTCTATGTTTATATTATATTAGCATATTTTTAGTCTATCCAGCTGGAACAACATCTTCCTTTTAATTATTGTATTTAATTAAATTAATCATTATTAATGATTAATATTTCGTAAGCGATAAAGTTGAATCTGATTGTGTCAATAGCAATAACACTTACGATTAAACTATTAATGACAGCGAGTCATTCTAAACTACATTTTCATGAATATAAATTTAATGTATCGGTTTCAATTTTCAATTCTTAGGAGAACACATTCTTATTGTGAAGTTGTCAATATGTCCAAAATTTAATAAAAATGAATTGATAATTCTGGCGTCTGCTATCAGATTACTAAAAGGTATTTAAGATTCTGTAAAAATAAGGTAGATGGCTCTTTCAAATAATGGAACGATTAAATGTATTAATATCAAAAAGGTAACATATAGGTTCGAAAATTGTCGCTAAAAATATTGTCGCTGTAGCATTGTTGGATAATGCACCTTCTCCGGTTAGGAAAGAGATCCAGGTTCGAATCCCGGTGGCGCGACAACAATATTTTTCGATAAAATTGATTTTATATGTATATCTTTCTAATTAATATATTTAATTCATATTTAAAATTTTGAATTCAAATCAATTTTTAACCATTAATTAATTATGAACCAGGAACCTTTGCTATCCGGGTAAGTGCGCTCACCAAGTTAACGAAAAACTTTCGAACCTGTATGTTTCACTTTCAAATTGAGACATCTGTTATTTCATTTTTTTTTTTAAATCTACCTCATATTTACGAATAATCTCAAATGGCTTTGAATAAAACCCGATAGGAGACAAAATATGTTTTCGATAAATTGATTTCATCTTTCTAATTGATACATTAAATTTGTATTCAAAATATCACAAAACTGCAACTCCACGATAATAATGTGTTGTACAATTTCATTGTTCATATTATCTTATAAGATTATTATATAATATTTCGCCTTAGTAAATGTATTTTAATTTTTCAAAAATTAAATAACTTTACTGATGACTTTTACAACAGAAGGATATTTACAAACTGAGTTCTTAACTTGATTTCCATACCAAATCTCTACCGAATCGTAACTTTGATTGAATTATATTTTCAATGATTCTATTTAGTTTTCAAACTCGGTTCAAAGATGTAAATGTAGTACAATAAACGTATGCAATTTCTTCAAAAACATAAAATGTGACTTATTCGTGTATAATATTGAGCATTCAATTATATGCAATATTTAGATTTATTTTATATTTTATTTGTAACTATATAATACAACGTAAAAATCTGTTTGCACTGCGCCCGTTTCACTAGAGAAATTCTGTGTCGAGACGGGCATAGTTTACAAGCAATTTTTCAATTAATTAGAATTACAAGTAGTAGATAGAATTACATTTATTACTAGATAAAAGGTGTATATGAAGAACAATTTTAAAGTGGACATAATTTTTGTTTCACTTTGTAGCAATAATTAATATAGGTATGAGTCAATATGTTTGGGTGAGTGCACCAATACTGGCTCTACCCATCTACCCATATTACGAATTCAAGTTTTAATATATAGTTTCATGTTCTTGGGACAATTTAATTGATTTAAATCTTTTAGCATTATATTAAATAATTTAGGTCCAAAATATTTGTAGTTCCTTTGACCATATGTTGTATGTACTCTTAGGGTTTGTAGGTTATTTGTATTTGTCCGTGTGGAAATTATATTTTGAGTTGTTTTAAAATCTGTATGTTTGTATTTATATATATATATATTTAAGAGTAGTATTAGCGTATATTTGTCTTATATCAAAGACATCGAATTAATTAAAAATTTCGTCAGTGCTCGTTGTGATTGGGGATTTGAGGATAACTTTTAATATAATTTTTTGAGCTGCTATTATTGGATTAATTGCAGATATAGTCACTCTACCCCCCAAGAAATTAAATCATGCTCTATGATTGATTGACAAATAGCGTAGTACGCCATTTTAAAAAGTTTTATATTAAGGAAATTTCTAATATTTCTAAAGAAATATATTGTTTTTTTTATTTTATTTGTAATGAGTTGTGTATGATGATTCCATTTGAGATGAAAATCAAATATAATTCCTAAGTATTTAATTTGGTCATATGAATATGATGTATGATGTACATATATATATGATCTACGGAGATATATCTTTAAAAAGGGTCTATCTTTTTTTTTTAAGTTTAATATATTTTTTTGTTAAATAGAAAAATGCAAACCCACATGTCACAAAAATATTCTTATAATTTTTCAAACTAACCTTAGATTTTTACAATGAAATTGCACTAATTTAGCGGTCCTCGGGATAAGACTGAAACAGCCGAACACTTGATGGAAGGAAAAGTGTCTCACCGCTAAATCTAAACTCCTAAACTAAATCAAACATGTGTTATGTAATGTCTTATAATATATTTTATAAAATATTTACAATTTTAATTCAATATAAATTTAAAATTATCTATAGTCTTGTTAGTATGTTTATGAAAGTCTTTGTATTGATAATTATCTTGTGATTTGATTATTATATTTCACGAATTCTCTTACACCGTAACGGGAGATTTCGCTTTAAACAAAGGGTTCATCCCTTAGAAGTATCATATTTTAGAAGTATCCGATCTCTTTTATATTGTTTCATTTTATTTTCATTATGTTTATTTAATATAACATTTTTCATTGTGTACGTAAATAAAATAAGGAAAATCTTTCTACCATAATTCTCTATTATTAAATTTTATAAATTAATTCATTTTTTAATTTAATTTCATTAAGATAAAAAAGGCGAAAATACACAGAGGGAGGAACTGCCGTGGGACTTGTTTAGTTAGAATATTCTAATAATATATTCCTGTATTTTAAAGCTGTTGTGTAATAAAAATATTATTTTATCTACATATTACTTTAATTGACTGTGAGACGAAAAAATCTCTCCATTCTGAAAAAACTATCACCACAACATGCAGGAAAATAATGATTGTTAAAGGTAAATCGTTATTTAAACCGTTATTGTGAATGTGATTGTGTTTGATTGAAACGATGGTTGATTCGATTCGCAATTCTTCAAGTAACGACTGGTACGCTAAAAGGTAAACCTCCAATAGTAAAATCTTAGTTAGCAATCGCTATTACACCTCAGTTACTAATCACGTTACAGTTTACCATCACTACAGGAAAATAACTTATGCGTACTTTTGGCTTATTAAAAAAGATGGAGAGAACTTAGCGAAATTAGAAAATCGAAGATTGAGAAGTCGATAAGACTAATGAACCAAATCCAAGAAATGACCAGAACCTCGATACACGTTTCACTGAATTAGGCATAGCATCGCAAAAACTGAAGATACTTCGCTCTGAAGAATATCTAAATACTACAATTCTTAGACATTGCCACATTGACTGCCATGGCGCTTTACATGTAATTCTTACCTCAAAATTATTAATACATCAATGTAATATTTTCACATTTAATATCAAGCACCAAAATAAACGTAGTATTTTTATCTCCTGGTAAAAACCCTGTGCTGCCTGCGTCAATTTGTTATGACTCGTCGGCTCTGATGATGATGATTGGATGTGGTGACGGGAATAAGACGCTGTTTGTACAATGTGACAATTTACAAAATATATTCAGGACTGACAATATTACAAATTATCTTAGATCTATACTCGGAGATTGACGCGGAGCGAAAGGAGATGGAGGTCGGTTGCCAGTCCTTTTTATACATGCTCCTCTAATAGGCGCCTTAATGCTCACTACACACACACGCGCGCGAATCCGAACGCGCATACACTTGTCACTCGATCATCAATCCACAGACATTACAATAAGCTTATACACCAATTATGTGAATTTTAAATACGTCGCATGTACCACCAACACAAGCTTATAAACTTTATATTATTGTATTAGAATGTATAAGATGTGTTTAGTACAAAAACAAATTAATACATTTTATTTTTAAGGAGAACACCTTATTATTGTGAGGTTGCAGTTTTTTAGAACATAGTTTTGTGGTATTTTATTACAAATAAAATTAATAAATACAAACGTTTGAATTTGAAGGAGCTATTGCATATAAATTTAAAAATTTCTGGTCAACCTGTAGGAAATGATCTAGGGTCAAATCCCGGTAGTGACTAAAATATTTTTTGTTTTTTTTTTCTGTATATCTTTCTAATTGATTAATTGAATTTGTATTCATAAATTTTAGATTGTACTACAATAATTCAAAATGCAATAGAATATCTTTCATCAGTATTCCTTATCAGTATCGCCACAATCCAAGGTAAATATGGTATAAGGTTTTTCAACTTACAGAGATAAACAGAAAGGATACAATGCCGCACTCTTCTGTCCTGGCATTCCATTCTTGCCTTTCGTGTACTCTCATCAATATTGAAGCTTTCAACAAGACTGCTTCAATATTTGGTCTAATTGATCCCGCAAGGTTTACTAGTATTACTAATAAAATATCATGTATTATAAAAATATGAATTAAATATATTAATTAGAAATATATATATATAAAATCAATTTTATCGAAAAATATTGTTGCACCACCTGGATCTTTTTCCTAACCGGGAAAGGTGCATTATCCAACTATGCTACAGTGACAATATTTTTATCAACAAATTTTCGAACCTATATGTTACCTTTTCGATATTAATACATTTAATCATTCGATTATTTGAAAGAGCCATCTACCTTATTTTTACAGAATCTCAAATACCTTTGAGTAATCTGATAGCAGACGCCAGAATTAACAATTCATTTTTATTAAATTTTGGACACATTGATACAACTTTATTATTAGGAGAACACGTTATTATTGTGAAGTTGTAATTATCACAAACCTATGTTCTGAATAATTACAACATCACAATAAGAATGTGTTCTCCTAATATTATAAAAATAACACAATAAAATAATTGCAAATCGTGGAGTTATAATATGTAACGTCTTGCTAGAATAGAATTGTTAGAAAACATGTCCGCTTATTATGTTAAAGTGTAAGGAAAGCGACGCTGTCGTGTCTAAACAAGACTGCAATATTTCACGAGAAAACTCAGCGCACGGATTTCTCAGTGAGCTTTGACTGTGCGCCGAGTCGAGGTGTGCATGGCGCTTTCTTCATCCTAATGAGACAAAACTAAAACTTGGTCCAATAAAAAAAAAATACCAAATATAAAAATACCAAATACTTGGGCAACATTTTTGATATATTATTTTTTTGATATTTCGGCAGCAATTTAATCTAAATTATTGGCGTTACCTGCAAAGGATAATTAAATGTCAGTAAATGAAACTAGAAAAATGGTTTTATAGGACGCAGTGACCCAGAAAAGTTTTTGTGGAGTGAAGTGTGTTTTCTGAAATGTGAATAGGATTTATATAGGTGAGTACTTTAAACAATACATATTATTTGATATTTATTTATTAAATTTTGATCATCGTTGGTACTTTGGCCTGCAAAAGAAACTGATGCAAAATCACGATGTCCAAAAAAAAATATTGCAGTATAAAACTCTGATTAAACCAACGTTTTTCTGTGTCAGAAACTTGGAAGTAAGATAAAATAACACAGGATTTATTTAAAAGAAGCACCCTCAGGAGAATTTTCGGAGCTATCAATGAAAATGGAGTGTAGCGTTGTCACTACAATGAAGAACATTCTGACCTGAAAGATGAATCTAGGGAAGTTATATAAAACTTATGTTTTATACAACCAATCCTTAAAATGCCTGATTAATAAAGAACCTGAAGGAAGGCGAAAAAAGGGTAGAGTATGACCACTGTAAGAATGCGGTTGAGATTTCTGCCACGCGCATCCAACTGATTGGGTTAAATATATTAAAAAACAATCTGATTTAACAAAATAATCAGACTCGCTTGCAAGCCTTAAGGTGAATAATTTAAATTAATCCTGCTTTTCTGCGCAGATAATTATAGCAGCATTCTTACACTGGACATACTCTAGATCCAAAATTAGATGGCAGGATGACATAAATATAGCAATCCAACAAGGATTGGCAGATTGTAGAGCTAGGGATGATTTTGATAAAACCTTCAGCTATCTAACATTTTGCGTAATCGTATTTCTAATTGTGGTCATGCACCTTCATGGAGTGCCTGACTACCCGTACCTATATTAACCAATCTGCTTATGTAAGCTTAGGAAACGTCAATATCATTTTAGTACGAGATCTATTAAAATTCAGTATTGTATAATTACTATGAGTATCTGAGTTATGTACTCCAATATTCTTATACTTTTTCATGACCTTTTCTTATACACAGCATCTTATAAAAAATATATGGACGTTTAAGCGATCTCAAATTTATGAATTTATGAAATTTATAAATTTTTTATATCTTATTTTATTTTATTGTAAATAAAATAAATACAAGTTACAAGAGTATTAGACATCCTAGCACATGTCACGTGTATAAGAAAACGATACGAATAAACACAATATGTAGTTGTTAATTGTATGAGAAAAAAATCAAAAGAAATTTAAATGTAATAAATATATTGAAAAAGAAAACCATTTACATACTGTATAGTAGAATTTTGTTAATTTATTTTGTGAAAGGTTAGAAACGTACACAAATATTGATTGAATCATACTTTTTTACAGTGAAACCATCATCCATCCGTGTCCTGGACGCCACTGGAGCTGCCGTGGCCAACACCACCACCCTCGGCCCGCTGACGGAGGGCACCCAGGTCCGGCTGGAGTGCGTCGTGCACGGGGGCAGGCCCTCCCCGAGACTGACGTGGAGCATACGGGGGAAGGAGATACAAGGTAGATATTATATATTAATTAATTTGATCTAAAGGCATGCTTATCAAAAGTTTCATTATTAATATATGAAAAGCCTAGAAATGTACGTCAGTCATGTAACACTGTTCCTGGGTAAAATCTCAAGAAATAAAATTCTTCCACCTTTTCTGCTTCTTCTATTACCACATCTAAAAACTTACCTAATAATCGTATCTTATGTAAAATTCTAGAATTATAATATTACTTATTGTCGTTAATCGACTGGATTTATTTGAAATAACCATTATTAAATAGTGCCTTCAATATCATCAGGTGTCTGACAACTCCAGGTGGGTCATGCCTGCCTTCAAAACATATCTCAATTGACTATTGTCCAAGATGGCTGAATGCTAGTATCTTTCCCGCATAATAGTGAGATTTTTTGTGACATGGTCATTTTATTCATTATTCAGTTTAGGCCTGTCAAACTTCTTTCGCTCTTCTGAATTACTGGACGGCATATCCTTAGCTGAATCTTGGTCCTCTATTCGTTATACATGGAAAATGATCCTACCACACTAGCATCCTCGCATAGCGTATAGAGCTCACAATTTCACCTGGTGATTTTACCGTATACTAGCCAAGAATTTGTACGCCAGTCCTGATGGAGATACGTTAGTATCGAAACCGGTTGACGTAAAATCAACTCAAATATTTTCACATCACTTTCATTCTGCTTAAATCTAGTCCAGGATTAAATTAAATAAACCCTTATGGCCCCGTGTATATGAAT
The DNA here is from genome assembly GCA_031772225.1 of Eubasilissa splendida. Classification (NCBI taxonomy): domain Eukaryota; kingdom Metazoa; phylum Arthropoda; class Insecta; order Trichoptera; family Phryganeidae; genus Eubasilissa; species Eubasilissa splendida. The sequence goes on from CM062863.1 coordinate 18,437,865, forward strand.
GAGATTTTTAAGAGATTTTCAACTCGATATAACCTCTGAAATATATTTTTTGCTACCATGAGCTTTGTACGCTTATTGTACGTCAAACGTTAAATATCAGTCCATTGACCATTTATGTTCTTTTCGAATCTCCTCAGCAGCAGTTAAAACGGAATAAATGTTTATAACTTAGCTTTAGCTTCTTTTTTCTAACCTTCGGAATAAATTGTTTTAAGTATCTACGGTTGTAAGAAGTATTTACGCACAACTTCATTTATACGGGTTTAATCTTAAGAGTTTATGTCCTGATCAAAATCTCAACACGTGTACATATCACTGAGACTTATCTTAACTAAATTTCTGAGATTATATATCGTCGCGTTTCATTCAGTGGACACGGACCATCTGATTAATTTTGTGACTAAATATAGGTTTACAATTTACACAATTTTAATATTAAATATTGTATTTATCAATATATTTATATTATACAGCATTTGCAGACCTCTCAACAATATTTGTTATTTAGACCTGTTGATTTGAGGGATTGCACCTCTCGAAACTACGTTCATGGTAAATGACTTCTAAGTTATGTACAGTGTGAATGGTATTTTTAAAATATTTGATATTTAGATTAACACAAAGGTGTTAATTCCGGTCGGTGGTAAAAAATTAATCATACGTGGTAATTCATTTTATGATTCAAGTTATTTTATTTTTATTTTACTAGGTTTTAAATTTAAGATTTTATTTATACGAGAGTTTTTATAATTTGTTATTAAACCGTACACGAATGTTCTATCTAAATATAATACGGTCTGTTAATTATTTTATATTGTTGATGTTAGTAGCGTTAACTTTGCGGTTAGACATAATTTAAAATTGTATTTATATTTAATTTTGTTTAAACCAGTGTGTTGATTTTACGTTAGCCGGTTTTGATACTAAAGTATCTTCGTCAGGACAGTTGTACGCCAGTCTTAACGAAAAGACGTAAGTATTGAAACCGGTTGACGTAAAAATAACACAGTGGTTTAAACAAAGTTAAATATAAATGCAATTTTTAATTAATTGTTACTCACACAATCACAGAAAGTTTTGCTAATAAGAGTCAGTTAAATGGTACATTGTATAGGTTTGTTAAATGAAAATGTTCAGAGTCACTCGATCTCGACTATGGCCGTGCCGTACTGCTTCTGACAACGGGAGGTAACTTATTCCGCGCCATTGGATATGTCACACAAAAGACCCTGTCGAAGTATCCCGCTTTGTTTGGCCTCAATAGGATGAAAAGTTTGTTTTGAGCGTCCGATTGTCCGTTGCCTTTCGTTGAGACCCTTTCACGCACAGATCTCTGATTTGTTAACCCGTGTACCGCCCTATAAACTAACAAGAGTAATACTTCGGAATCTACTGCTGCTACATTGTGAAGCTGATACTACTGATACACTGGTGATCTCTGGGATACAGAGTAAAATACCTGGTGGCATAGAAAATGAGATGCTTTATAACTTTAGTCGCGTCTTATTCTGTAATATGTATGGTAGTAACTTTGTGTTTTGATATATTAAATACTATAACTAATATAGGTTAGTATTTCTTAATTAGAATACTAGCCCAATTCGAGGTAATTAAATAAAAAATTTATTCTTTTGCCTGGCTCTCTTCCCAGTTCTGTTTTTTACGAACACTGTGAATTTGTTTTTTGTCATTTTATAAATAAGGATTTATTTCTTTATAACAGTGTATATAACATATTAGTATAAAATATTTCAATTAAATTATTTGATCATATTAATAAATAATAGATATATTAACGCACACCTCTTACAATAGAGAAATTATTTATCATTAATTTTCATTACAATGCTAAAAAGCAACTTAAGAAAAGAAAAAAAAATATTTTTGTTAATATTTATTTTATATACTTAGCTCAACTTGATAGTTATATATGTATAAATTGAATATATTTTGATGTTTGAAATTTTTCACTATTTTTTAAATATTAATAAAATACTATTTTAATTTCTTACACGATTGCATTATGGTAAAACACAATTTTATTTTAACGAATACCTTTTGAAATTTTATTTTAAATATATAATAATACAAGAACAAAACGAATTAGAAAAAAAACAAATCAATATCGTATTATTACGAGTATTTCACGGCTACCAATGGACCGAACATCAAATAAATGTGATTCAATCGCCAAAGTCTTACGCTAACAAAAATAATATTCGAGTACGAAAATTTTCAGCATTATTCAAATCATAGATTTCCTAAAGATAGAATTAAATCATTTGTCTATTGGCTTAATCCCCAAATACAAGGATTTTGCTACCAAAAATAATAGTTGAACACAAAATTTGAACATCTAACATAATCAAACCTAGCCTAATAATGCTAATGATCATTTGCTGGTGTAAAATTATTATTTTGGTGCCTAATTAATATTCCGACATCATTAATTAATAAATTTGTTTTCTTAAATTATTTTTAATGACCGTCAAATATATTTTATATAATCGCAATTATTATTTTTAGAGTATTTTATAAATTATCGTAAGCAATTTGCGACCAAAAAATATTTTAATACTCATTTAAATACACATATACTTATTTTATTTTTTCTATCCTAATCATATCAGTCGATCGATGAATCGATAAAAAATTTAAATTAAAACCAAAAAGTGTACGGCCGTACACGGACGTAATGTATTTCAATTTTCGTCGAGTAACATCAATGGAACAATCATTTTCCATTTAGAAATTGATTGCAAATTGGTATAAATTTCCAAATTTGATTTACATCCATGGCAGTAAATTCGGTTCGGGTAAAGGATGAGCACCATCAATCATCCGGTGTGCGTCCCGGCTAAAAGTAAACTAAATAAATATATTGTTCGTATTGTGATATAAAAAAAACTGACATTTTCTTCTCCATTAAGGCGAAGAAAATGGAATATATCGCTGTCTAGCTTCATAGAAATAAACATTAAGAAACTTCGCTAAGTGATCACTCATTTTTCAGCTTTTATTCACAGATATCCTTTTGTTTTTGCCGAAATATTAAAGTACAACCTTTAAAATGTTATTAAAAAACTGAATCACATCTCGCTCATGCTTTGGATTTTTTGTAATAAGATGATTGATTTAAAAAATACTATTACAGCTTCGTATTAACATCACGAAACTTCTTTATTAAAATTTAGGAAATGGTTTCTTAGCATTGTACATTGGGTAGGTAGGTACTAAATGTATTTTATTTATTTATTTTTAATTTTTAAGTAGGTACGGAGCAATCTTTAGGTACAACAGGGGGTAGGTATTGCCCACCCCGTTGAGTAATACCAATAATTTAAGCATTTACATTGAAATACCGGTACAAATGTCGCCGCTCTGATCTGAAAGTTTTCCATTTGCTTCAAAAATGACTCGACGTAAAGAATTATTCCGGAAAAGTTTTATCAATACAATTTGAATTCCAATACGTCTTAAATTTCTTTGAGTCACACTCGAGGTAACTTTCGGAAGCAGTTGGGCAGGATTGGATCTCGAGTTTTATTCCCCCAAATAAGCCAGTCTACCTACGCAAGTAGTTGGTGTTTGGTCGGGAAGTGGAAATCGTCAGGAAAAACAAGCGGGCGGAAGGAAGTCGATGGAAAACAAAGGCGGAAAATCCTCGGTTTGAAAATCGAAAATCTGGATTTTTCAACACTTTTTGATTTTCAAAACCGACGCGGGGCTAAACGCTCGAGAAATCGCGCGGAAAACGTCGCGAAAATTATTTAATTTATTTAGATGTGGTTTAAATAATGTGGTTTAAATGCCGTAATCAAATAGTTTTTCGTGATTTATGGGGAAGGAACATTAATGACATATAAGATATAATGGTGTAGACATAGAATATATTGCTGAAGTATACGCATGTTATTGATAGAATGAAGAATACTCACATATTTGTTTTAAGTCAATGACGATCGGTTACTAATAAAAGATGCACATAAGAAGTCGAGGCTGAACAAGAAAAACTTGTGTTATATCTTGTTCAGTCTCGACAAGATTTTTCTTTCGAAGTTATCCAATAGCTTAGAATTCACCGACCAGGTTTCATTTGCATAAGGCTCTACTATAAGGATAATTTTGTGTTTAGATATTTACGCACTTTTAGAAGAGTTAAAATACTTTTTATTCTGCCTGTATTTAAAAACACAATTTTGTATCTAATTTTATAAAAGTTTTCAAAAATGTGTTAATTTGTCGTCTAGCACTATTTGCATTGACAGTATATTATGTAATTTTAAATATGAATTAAATATATTAATTATAAAGATATACATATAAAATCAATTTTATCGAAAAATATTGTTGTTGCGCTACCGGGATTCGAACTTGGATCTCTTCCCTAACGTATTAAATGATGGAACGATTAAATGTATTGATTTCAAAAAAGGTAACATATAAGGTCGAAAAATTGTCGCTAAAAATAATGCCGCTGTAGCTTAGTTGGATAAAGCACCTCCCCCGGTTAGGGAAGAGATCCAGGTTCGAATCCCGGTAGCGCAACAACAATATTTTTCGATAAAATTTATTTTATATGTGTATCTTTATAATTAATATATTTAATTCATATTTAAAATATCACAGACCTATGTTCTGAATAATTACAACTTCACAATAAGAATGTGTTCTCCTAAAAAATATTATGTAATTATTTATGAATTAGTTGATTATCTGTAAAATATATATATACATAATACCAAGAGAGAAAAATTGTCTCGAGCGAGTTTCCCTGCCCCCGCGAGCGCCGCAGAGCTAAGGGCTGCCCGCCGAGCAGAAGGCAGGAGCAGGTAATGCTGGCAATACTTCTATACGTTCCCTAGTGTATTGGGATGGGCTGTGTTTTTCCTCCGATTGATCCGAAGGGGTCGAGATTCATTTATTCCGAGGGCCTCAAATAAATCTCAAAAGGCTGCCGAATGGTTCGGGTCTCGGGAATAATGCGTTGGGTTTCAGATTCATTCTTTATCACACCACCACTAGAGATAAAAATTACTAGACCTTTGCATTTATTTTTTAAGTTTGCGTAAATGTACACAAAGATTGTTTAATTATATTTTTAAATACATTAACTATTACCCAAAAACTTACTTTGTTTATGTAAAAATAATGGTAGTATTAGAAAACTATTTATTTTCTTGCTAAAGTAGGTAGGTACGTATTGAAATGGGTTGTACGTATTTTTAAAATAAAAAATCTAATAAATTGATAAATAGAATTCATTTAATACAATTATAAGAGAAAATTGTCACGCACAAAGAGTAATATTTTTGTTGGTTAATATGTATTTAAATTGTATTATAATATGTATTTAAAAATAAAAATATAAAAATTGATACAAACGTATTAAGCATTATTTTCTTGAAAAAATTGACTATGTAGCTAGTAGTCAATAATTATCATTGCTGACTTGTAAGCATAAAATCAAATACTTATATTGATATATTCTATATGCTTTATTCTCAAAAATACTAGGTAAAAATTTGATCTATAGTGCTTAGTTACCGAGATAATAAGAAAATATATATATTGAACTATCAATGTATTATATACCAAAGTAAAATACTGCATATTGAAACATTTACTTAGTAGAAAATTATTATTTTTAGAAATAATAAATTTAATTACCGAGTTATAATTTAAAAGAACTGTACCCATGTTAAATTCTCAATTCGACATATTTTTTGCAGTACTTAACAATAATATTTCAATACTCAATAATTAAAAAAATTACTATCTCAGTTATGGAGTATTTTAAAAAAAATTTTTTTGTTCAGAATTTTATTACCGGACCTCAAAGTTATACACGTTTCATGTAAATTGTTTTACAGATTTTTTTCTTGAAATTTTTATATAATACATAAGTTACATAAATCTGTTACAAAACTAAAGTTACATATTGTTGTGTTAAATATTATCTTAATTCATTTAAAAATACCGAGTATTTTCAATATTCAGAATAATTCCGAAATAAATAATTCTATTGGGACAGATTTTGATTTTTAAATAATCCACGGGTATCCCCATAGACGTTAGATGCCATTATCAAATACTATTATTTCGTACACATTTAATTTTGATTCCAAATTTATTGTAATCAACGTCAAAAAATCATGAACTAGTGAATTGGATGTACCTCGCTGTCAATCAATGGACTCCGCCGTCATCGGAAATTCTTTTCGCGTAATATTTGATTTTTGCATTTGCACACAAAAGCGCGCCGACTCATCCAGGATTGTTCGCAGATTGTACGCGATCAAAGCTGGACAAAACATTCCCACGGGATTTGAAACATTTTCCTGTTTTTCCAACTCCCGTCAAAATTTTTTGTGACAATTTTACGAAGCATTGTTTCGGGGAAAACAGAATTCTCTCAAAATAACTTGTTTTTTAAATCGAGTCATATTGAAGCAGTTTGCAGCTGCAAAATGGTACTGACGGATAGTGAAAGTACGACAATGGTAGACGCGCGCAGTCAGTACATTCAAATAAGCTGTACACAATTTGTGGGAAATTAATTTTAATGTAATATTTATCTGGTAGAATATGGTCAATTTGACTCAAATCGTATTTTGTATTCATACGTTATATTTATCCTATAAAATTAATTTATAATATTTCAAATAAATCATATTATACGTAAATACATCAAAATTTATAAGAAAACGAGCTAATTTACCATAAACTGTTTATTTATTGTAGTTTTAAAAATACATTTTTTTTAAATAACAGCGCATTGAACGTTTCGTATTTTAAATTTGTTCTTAATTTAATTTTTCAGTTGAAAATACCCGCTCAGTAGCGGTTGACGTTGGCTGAACTGTTAAAAGTGTTTTAAATAGTAGGTTTTTTTTTTCTTTTTTTAGATTATTTGAACAAACATTTGTAGTTTCTACGAGGGATTAATGGTGCTTCTTAATTCAGTCTGCAATTCGGACGTCGATGAACTCTTCAAACAAGCAACAGGTATTTCTTCCACGTGTGAATCAGAATTCTGAGAATTATTTAATATTCCATCCTTATAAATTAGTAGGAATACTATTCGAATAGCTGAACAAATATTCGAGTATCGAATAGTAGAAAAGGGCCGAATGTATATCGAAAATTCTAATATTCGGGCTGGAATCTCTACTCCGTACGCGTAGAAACTTACTCCAGGGTTGCTCTTAATACTAGTACAGAGTATCCTCAAGGTCGTTATTTTTGTATTATACTGTACATATATTATTTTATAATGAAGATTGCACTAATTAATTCATATCGGTCTTTACAGGAATGCTTAAGATTTTCCTTCAGCATTCCTTTATATTGTGACGGGTGGTCGTCATCATGTGACGCCGTATATGCACATCCATCGACTTGCTCAGGGTATTACACGAAGTGCGTGGGTCTGGTTCACAGAATTCACCATATCGCATATCACTCACTTTAGCCAGTATTCTCAGAGAAAATAAGAAGATTATTTCAAATTTTATAATCACAAAGCTTAATAAAAAAAACAAGAAAACAGAATATTAAAGTAGAAAACAGTAAGCGATCTATTACTAGAATATGATGTGATGGAAGAGATCAGATTGGCAATTTTTCCACAATAAAATAATGAAATTTACTACTATTTCAATATCTAAACCAACATAATTTTCTACAAGTAATAATGTGCTAAAACACTTGACTCTTAGTAATGTGAAATCTTTACCTAGGAAATAGCACACAAAAATTTGTCACTTGACAGTTTGTCGAGTTAGATGTAGCACAAAAAATAGCTTTTCAAATAAATTGGTTTAACACGAACAGAAAAACCATTAGTTAAAATAAAAAAATGTAAAGAAAGAATAATACTACAATAGAAAATCATTAGTTTTAAGAAAATCATTAGTTTTAAATTATTAGTACACAACAAAATTCATTTTTACAACCATTTCACGCGTAGTCCATTGAGGCAGAGATTCACAGTCTTCACTTCGATTTGACTAGTCCGAGGCACCCGTAAATACTTTTAACTTTGACTCGCCAGAACGTCAGGAAGGCTGGGTCATCTACTTGCATTTGGTTCGTCATGGAATGCTTGCGTCTTCCTGGGTTGTAAAAATTATCCCGTCGGGTACTGTCTAGCGGCAGAGATCAACTTGTACCCCTCTTTCATTGTTCAGGAGAAATCCTTCCTGTGGTCTAAAGTATGTCATGAGAATGACTCCTTTCCCGTCGTGCCAGCAGAAGTAGTTTAAGCAAAAAGTAACAATAAAATAACTATTGAAGAAATTGAAATGAGAAATAACGAGGAACGAGGAAGAGAAAGGGATGCATTCATCCTGAAATTACACATATAATTAGCGAACAGGAAGTTAAAATATGATGCAGGACAACACAGATGTCAAAAATATTCAATTATTCTCACCCTTCCTCACTTATACTAAGTCACATTTTCGTTATTTGTGCATCGGACTGACCGTCCGTGCAGGTTGATATCTGTCACAGAAAAAGACATAGTGAGAATTCCTTTCCTTGCGCGGTCAGTATTGACAATTTGTGAATGTTAATTCCCAATCTATCTCGTGCTCGGTGGGTACCAAATATAACGTAATAATATATTCAATGCACTTAAATGTATATTTTTTGGACAATGTTGTTTCTTCAAAATTTCCTCATTTTATTTTGTGGCATTGTAGAACTCATAAGCTCGTTTATCCATTACTACTGAACGCCATCTATTTTTAGATATTATTGTTGACTTAGTTTATTTACTTAAACCTACAATCTTACTTCATATATCTAAGTAAGTGACCAAGTTTCAAGACGCTCGCTAAACAATTAGTTTCAGCGTTGTATACAGTTTAATATTCACGTGTTAAGATAGTGAGTGGACCTTGACGTCAGTTATTTCCGTATCACGAAGCATTCATTCACCCCATTTTAGAGCATCTGGCAGAGAATCTTCATATACTGTACTGTGTTAAGATATCCATAACAATATTAACCAAATAAATACATGACGGGAGATAAACACAATAGGGAAAATGACTATGGTGACTGGTGAACAGCGAAAAATGGGGTGAAATCGGTTTCCTTTGAAGCCAGACTTTAGCAACCACTTAAAGTTTTAACACTTTACGGACCGAATAGGCCCTCGCGACGGTATACGCTCCTTTTATGTGTCTCTTAAATCTTTTCACGAAGAATTTATATTAGATTCAAAAGAAAAAACTTCGCCATTCAAAGTAAATGTAGGTTCCTGTCACGTGATGTTATTGCTCGGAAAAATTATGGAAAAGAGCTTTGAATTTCTTGTGAGGATTTTACTCAAACGCTTTTCGAAATGGCTAGCCAGCTTTTTTAAACTCGTACACAAATATTGCGCGTTACACATATTCTATCATACATTCGCACCACGTCACTGACTACCCTTACGGGGGGTAAGGGTGTTCAGAGATTGACAAATCTTATGGTACATTTAAGTGGATGAAAATTTGCTCTCTCATCTAGAATATTTGATGGTAAAGGTCGGTATGCATCGATTGAACAGACAATCAATAGCTCCGTGCTCCATTTTTTACGAGAGCGTTGAAACAAGTCTCATCCATGTACCTTCAATCTAGCTTAATTGGACTAGTGCAAACAAAACTGCTAAGTTAAAAATTAGAATAAAAGAAACCCATAAAACCCTAATAAGTGATTTTGACTTAGAATTGGTCTCGTCATAAATAAATGTAGAACTAGAATTGGTCTCCTCATAAATAAATGTAGGAGAAAGTACTAATCAGGATTGTGTATGTAATCTATGTGACTCAATAGTCACTCTTTGACCATTGCATTTTTCCGATCCTTACATACACGAAGCGCATTTTTTAAGTAAGCACCGGATATTTTTTAAAGAAACTCAACTACACTTTACTTTCTTCGGACGCTACACACCTTAAACTATTTCTCAACGTGGTCACCGCCATTATTAAGGCACTTATCATAACGGGGCACCAATTTTTATATACCTTCGTAATAGAATGACGCCGCCTGGGATAAAAACCATGTCCGTACTCCGTCTTTGAATTCATCATCATCACCAAAACGCTTGCCACCAAGGAACCGCTTCAGATGGAAATATGGATTTCACTTGACGCCAAATCAAGACAAAACAGGACACACTTGGTGATGAATGTTAGCTGGTTTCATGTTTCGTACATTCAATAAACGAATCACGGACCGTATTTCACGGTCGGCGGGCTGATCTCTTGTCTTGAACATTTCAACAACTCACTACTAATGGTCACACTATGTGAATGTCTCTAACGTTGCATTTGGTGAGTCAACAGATGAAGGAAAGATGTGCAACATCGCGACCGCAGCGCTACACCGGGAATATCCAACAACGGTAGGAACTTATTTAAAAAACGCACCTCGTACTAATGAATCCTGGGACAGAAAAAGAAATACGGGAATTAGAGCGCAGACCAAGGCAAAAGACGTCATTATCAATGCTAAAAAGCGATTTCCTTGTTTTAATACGCTCATAAAATCAATAGACAAAGAATATTCATGAATGGTATCAACAAGACACGGCACGATCTCGAGGATACTCAAGTCTTGATGGTTAGACGAGATAAGTGGAAGACTATGGAAGAATCATAAGGAGGACTACATCCAACAATTTAAAACGGCTGATGAAAACGATATCATCCTGAGGTTTAAAAAATATATCAGCATATTTTGGCTGAATGTACTAAAATATAATGGACGAATAATTTTTATGGATAGTTAGATGAAATGAAAATTAATTAGTTTTATTTTTACGATAGTTGTTATTTAATAATACATTGGACAACCAAAGATAATATCCCTCATGACCAGTGTTCAATGATGAAATTTATTTTGGAGATTCGACTCGACTTCGCATAAAGAAGTGTGAGTTCAGCATGTAGCGATTTATGAATTATCATTCCATATGTTTAGCACGTAGATTAGAATGACGTATTCAGTACGCACGTAGCATTAATAAATTTCAGAGATCAAAGTCTTATTGAAAGATCATCGTGCCATTATACAGAAAAAATATCTAATGTTTGCGCAGATATTTGCATGGTCCTAAAAAGCAGCTATGTCAAATTCTATCAATATTTGAATATGTCCAAGAACACACAATTACTGGATATATACATATTTCTATATATCTTCCATTAAATATAATAAAAATTGCTTTATCTCTATGAGATATCTGATATTTATTTAATAACAGTGCCTTTGTAGGTAAAAATACAGTAATTGTATGTTCTTGGACATATTAAAAAATTGCTAAATAAATATCCTGGTCAAAATAAGAAAAATTCTAGTATAATGTGTTAAAAAAACATTTTACAGATAAAGAATATTGCTTTAAATATTTTTTTTTTAAATCTGATTCTCATTGAGTTGACTGATGTTGAGTATGCTGTTTCAAGAAAAAATTATTTATCAAATTTGGTCCATAGATGGCGATGGTGTAGTGAGTTCACGTACTAACATATATACAACTTTGAAACAATTTATGAATATGGAGATTGAGGGGTGAGAATTGGTGAACGTCATATATATAAAGTGATCGCTTAAGCCAGCTGAATATAGGTCGTAAGCCCTGTAATTACCGCATATTTCTACATATCTTCCATTAAATATAATAAAATAGTTTCGTCTCTATGAGATATCTGATATGTATAAGATTATATAGAGAACAGACAGATAGAGAGACATTCTGTTTTATATTATATATTGTACATACGTGTACAGATAAATACTAGTATAGAGTATTCGCACATTTTGCAAAAAGACGATGGCCGTGAATAATTCGCTTAGTAAAGAAGTAACTTTATGTAAATTCTTCACCCGGAAATATAAATTCGGCTTTAGCGATTCCCCGGGTGTCCGGCCATCGGATGCGTACTTTATGTACATGTATGTGTAATATGTTGTTGTGTTGCTTCACATACTATTATATGACGTCACGTCGGCAAACGACTGAAAATTCAGAGCCAATTGTTTTAAATAATTCAAATGATAAATCGTTATAGAATGGAGTAAAAAGGAAATGTACGTGCGTTTTATAGCTCATGAATATGGAACGTGCTGTAAGTCGATGCATCGAGGAATCCCAAACGTTGGTGACCCTGACCCCTTGACAGATCCAAAATAAGATGGAGCGACAATGTGAGGAGAGGCTCCATATTCCTGTCACTGAGTGGAATATGATGGCTCAGAACATAGACGCTTAGCGCACTGTTGTGCATCAGAAGAAGGCCCTCATTAGCCATGGAAGAGTAGCAGAAGTTGTGCATATCTTCTAGAATCTAATTGATACAACATGAATTTTATGTTCCAGACCGATGTTGTTTTTGAATAACTAAGAAATGAAACATATTTTTTTAATTTATTTTTATTATTTATCGATTACTTAGTTCATCACAATCATGTTTGGAATATGACATCGCCTAATGATGTAATGATGCCTAATGATAAATTGAGTATTCTTTTAATCATACTTTTCATAACATTCTCGCACACTTGGCGTGTTATTTCACCAATTTCATTTCGTATATTGTCTTATAGCATCAGAATTGTAGTTGGCTTATTGACGTAGACCTTTATTTTCAAGTATCCTCACAGAAAATAGTCGTGAGCTGTCAAATCAGGTGATCGAGGAGGCCAGTCGATATCACCACGTTTTGACTAGTGATGAGTTCAAAACTCAAACCGTGAGATCTTTGAGTCCCACTCACTATCAGTGATTTAATATCTGGGAATATTGTGATTTCTGATTCATTTTTTTTTTTTATTTATATTTGGTTGTGAACCGTTATTCGGCGCATGTGCATATGAAACGAAAATATTCATGATGGAATGACGTATGATCTAGTAGATTCTTCCAAAATGTTGTACACATTTGACCCTAAATGCTGAGAATTTTATCTGAAAAATAAACTGTCATTTATAAGGGGTTTTCATTCTCTTTGTGATGATATTAAATAGTATATATGTTTTTTATGGATAATATAAGTAATTACGCTAAAAATTATATTTTATTTATTTATTCATTCATTTCGTGTATTGTGATATCGTGTAACTTATTAGTAATGAAACTGTAATCAGTCACAGTTCTCAATCGCTGATATTATCAAATACCAATCACAATCACATCAGTGAGTCAAAAGTAGCATTTTTTCTCATCACTAGTTTTGACATTATGCGGACTGTGGCCATGGCTATCCTATTTTTGATTTTTATTTCACTGCCCTATTTTACATTTCACATTCGTTGATAATACATTTATGAATATTTTCTTTATTTCTCTATAGTTATCACGAAGCTCCTTTCGTGAAAAATATTATTTTTTACAAAAATAATTTACTTACGTAATATTGATTTACTTTCAGGAGATACTGGCTTTAAGTGGATCAATTTCAATTGGCACGCACGTGCTGTAGCAACGCATTATAAATCATTTCCTATTCAATCTCTACCACCTTTCAGATCTTTCTAATGCGATAGTGATTGTCAATTCAATAATAATAAAATTTAATATCTAATATTTATTCAATTATTTTATTTATCGAACACGTTCGATTTTTGAAATTAAAAAACCCTATTAATCAGTCATGTCTGTCCCCCAATCAACTGGATAACTAAAATATTTTTAATGTAAAATATTTCTTCGGAGTCTTCCCTAGTAAAATGTTGCATTTTATAGGAGGGGATATAACATATAAGAACGTTGTCACGTTGAATATTTAGTATCTTTGCGGACGACACTAACGAGGAATAAATATTTCCACAAAACAAAATATCATCTGAAATTAAATTTAAATGTGTATATTAATGTGTATAGATTAAAACAAAGTGAATTGATCTATATACGAGTTGTGGCGGAGTGAATCAGAAAAATAAAGTATGCAGGGGTGATATGATACATATGTCTGGGACATAATAATTACAGTTTTTAATTTTATTCTTGTTTAGAAAAATATATTTATTTACAATCCAAATAAATTTACAATACGCTGAAAAAAATTGCGTTAACATCAATTATGATCTTAGTTTTTGCAAATATAAATTTAAATCACATCATTACATAAAATTAATACAATAATTATGTATGATTAACATATTTATTTTCTTTATATATTATATATGAAACTGGCGTTTTTTCTGCACTAGATCGCGTTTTTTTTAGATGGTTTCTAGGTCGACATTTTGGCACGATAACAGATGCCATTGTCAAGGCGTTGCCTGAAAAATTACGATACAACCATACTTTTTAGTGGAAGATTTATATTTCCTATATATATACATATACATGTTTAATTTAAGGTTTCCGCGAGGACTAGAGTGTGAAACTGACGTCTCTTCTAGGTTAGATCGCTTTATTTTAAGATGATTTCTTTGATGAAATCTAGGCCGACTTTTTAACACGGTATCACGTGCCATTGTCGAGGCGTTGACTCGAAATATTATGGTACAACCGTATTGTTCGCGCGAGATATAACTGTCATAGTTGAAAGTGTGTGATCCTCGAAAAATGCGATCTAACCTAGAAGAGTTCGCCTAATGCCAGCTTCCATATGTACAGATAAAAAAAATTAAAACGTATACTTACATTTGCATTTGATATAGATTTGATACAGACCAGAACGAATTGACATGGGGTAAATGTAAACAATTTCTTAATATATGTTGAGATTGAATTCACGTTCGCGATTGGTTCAAACATTTTTAAATAAATCGACTATTTGGCATTCCATTTTTAAATACGTAGGGACTCGAACCGTTATATTTACCGACGAAATTACACTCTCTTTCAAATCTCTTGCGAGATCCAACGGCGTGCAAATTAAATCAACTAAATGAGAAAACGGGTATTTGAATATTCTCTAGATATTAAAAAATATTAAATTTAATGATTTGAAACATCTTTAATGTCCAAGTCTGCGGAAGGAAACCATCTCAGAGATTTAGTTGAGCTACATCTCAATACCGTGTATACGTGATGAGGTTTTAATAAAGAGACAAAAACTCAAACCATTGTGCATGGCGTACTTAATGACAGCGAGAATGTTCACATAAACGTCACCTAAAACTACTATAGATTTTAGCAATACTTAAATATGTCCAAGATATGTTATTGCTAAAATAATATCCTGGTCAAAATAAGAAAAATATATAAAAATTGAAAACTATATTGTTAAAAAAAAACTTTTTAAAGATTAAGAATATTATTGCTTTAAATAATTTTCAAAAAAATCAGATATTCATTGAGTTGATATATATGCTGTTGCAAGTAAAAATTAATTATCAAATTTGGACCATAGATAGCGATGGTGTAGTGGTACTCGAAGCGAATCCACATATTAATATATATACAACTTTCAAAAATTTGATAAATGTGGAAATTGATGGGATAAGAATGGTGAACGTTATATTTATATAAAATGATCACTTAAGCCAGCCGAAGACAGGTCATAACTCCTGTAATTACCCAATACTTCTATATATTTTCCGTTAAATATATTAAAAAATAGCTTCGTTCCTGTGAGATATCTGATATTTATTTACTACTATAGATCCCTACTGAATGTAATATAAAAGTGATTAAACATTAACATTAGGCGTTAAATTACAAACATTTATAGCGTTTTAACTGCTACTGGGGAGATTCAAAGTAACCCAAACGATGAACATGACGACAATATCATTTGACGTTTAACATACAAGACGGCGAATCTCTGAGACACGAGGTATACTCGGTGAATACGAAAGCCAAGAATCGTCTACAAAGCATCTCATGCGAGCAAAATACATATCTCAGAGATTGTCTCGTGTCGAAAATCTCCTAAAAGTCTCGCCATTACGAGCACCGCCCTAATTTTCGATACTTAAAACACGAGTAAACTCAACAGACATAATAGCGCACGTCCGAATTGGCTGAGACTGATTTAGTGTGGAGTGACTAACTGCATCACCTAATTTTGTATAATAATTATTTAATCACCACAAATACAATTAAAAAAACGTAACTACAGCATCGCACGCGCGCCTGGCGTACGCATTTTTTAAAAATATTTATTTTTTCTATTAGTTTTATGGTAATATTACGGATTTTTAACAAGTGGTATAATAATAAACATTTTTAGAGCTAATTAAGGCAACGTATACAATACCACAATTAACATTTTAGATGGCGACGATACAAAGTGGGGGGGGGGTAAGTACTTTAAGACGAAAGTTTTTAACGCAAGGGATAGAAGGTAGAAGTGTCCACCTTAAATACATAAAATAAAACACAATTTTCATACATTTATTGTGCAATAATACAAAATGTAATTTATAAATATAATATAATAGAACTTTTTTATTTTATATTATTAATTTAATAGTTGGAAATTTATTTTTGTGTTAGTACTATAGAGTTCTTTGAAAAGTAAACAAATATATATATACTTGCTGGATTTTTATCTCCAAAGGCACCGTTATTAATCAAATATCAGATATCTCATAGTAGTTAAAAATCCGGTAGTTGTGTGTTCTATATAATATGATATACTGGTCAAAATAATAAAATATATTAACAAAATGATAAATATTGATTTTTCAGGCGTATTCTAGTATAATATATTAAAAAACATTTTACAGATAAATAATATATGCTGTTTTAAAAAAAGTTTAAAAAAAATTATCTAATTTTGTCCATGTATGGCGATGGTGTAGTGGTACTCGAAGCGAGTGCATATACTAACATATATACAACTTTTAAAAATTTGATAAATATGGAGATTGAGAGGTGAAAATTGGCGAACGTTATATATATATATAAAGTGATCTTTTAAGCCAGCCGAAGACAGGTCGTAAGCCTTGTAATTACCCCATACTTCCATACATTTTCTATTAAATATAATTAAAAAATAGCTTTATTTCTATGTGATATCTGATATTTTTATTAAATATATATATAATACATACTGTATACTCATTTTATGTATGCATACAGGATGTTGCTCCAATATTATAAATAAATTAGTACAGAGCAATCGACTATCGCCGATTGCTTGTTCCTAGGCCAATGTTGACTGCTGTACGGCCACGGTTGACGCACGTGTTCCGCCGTAAGTGCCGTCACCGCCCGGTGACAAATAATGACAATACAGTAAACCGGTCTGTGGCTAAAATGTACACCATCAGACGACGATGGTTGAATTTACTTACTGTTTTGACAAAATATAATTAGGGATTGGTAAATATTAGTCTATTTTAGCAGTTGAACGTCTTCAACTATATTTAATGCATTACATATCTAGTATATTTCTGCTACAAAATAATTGTAATATTTCATTTTTCTTGACATTATTTATGAACCGTATTTGTGTGAACCACTAATGCATCACGCTAATCCCTAATCCTTACCCTTCATCCTATATCAACCCGCTTTCTTTGTAAAAACTCCGTAGGTACCATCCCCCTTCCATTTTCTTACGAAGATAGCTTAAATACATAAAAAAATCTTTTATCATTGATTCGTTCGCTCTTCTTAATTGTTAAATATATAAGCCAGCTACTGCTTCTAACTCAACTATTAAGTTAGTTTAGGATGTATCAAATTAGCTTTCTTAGCATGTTAAAAAATACTAAGAATATTTGTGAGATTTTACGCGTTTCCACTTCTCTTAAAATAACTAGTGTGAAGTAATCATTATGTATTAACTCGCCACTAATTACTTCTTCTACAAACATTTTACCCCCTAAAGGGGCAAAATCATATAATAGACAACGTTTTATTGAGTTATTCAATGCTGTTGCAACTATGCATAGTCACTTTTACAACCACAGACAACAAACAAAGATGTATTTCAAAACCACCAAAGAATCCTGAAATTATTCAGGTGCGGCCGTGCCACCGTCAAGTCGAAATATAACGTTTCGGCTCATAACATTTATTTAATTATTTATTTATTTATGTAAAGAGAAACTTACGGTTTAATATGACAAATTTAAAAATAATTACTTATGGGTGATAATCAAAATATCTTATAAGTTTATATGTATATATCAAATATAATACAAAAATACACATGAATATTCTACATATCACAGGTCCCTTCGCGTCCGCGTGTGTCTCACAGCAACAAAATTAAACTACAACAATATTTAAATAAATTATTAAAATTAATAATTTATTAAAATTTTGAATATGGAAAATTATTTAATGATACAATAAATAAATCGATAGATATACTATATATATTGGTGGACGAAAAAAATACATTTAATTTATAATTAAGTTGATAAATAATTACACACATGAGTGTATCATTTTAAATTTTTTTATATTTTTCGATTGTATTATCGTTATTAAAAACTATGAAGAAAGTAACAAGATATAGAAAATAAAAATATTTTTTTATTTTAAATGGTGTGTAACGCACTTATTTCATTCAGAACTAATCATACTACACATAAAATCCCACACTTCTTTTCATTGATAAGTATCAATATAATGTAAATTCTACAACTCAAATCGGCGGAATTTCAACCAACACTTCCAGTACCCTCTACGGAGCCAAGCTACACACCCAGTTGATAAATAAATAATACCTAAATAATACGCATTAGAATACGTGTAATATATATATATAAAATGAACGTTTTACGACCTTTACCCATCATTGTGTTACCGTAGTACCTGTCACGTTTAATGAATGAGTCCTTAAACATAACGTAATTACCTATGTATTCAAGAAAATAATTGGAAAAGTGTGGATACGTTACCGTAAATTGCCGAAATTCGTTAGAACGCGATTTACTAGTAAATACGCGAAATCTCCACGAGCGTTAATAACATCGCGCTCTTACTAGTATGGACGGAAAGGTGTTATTTAGTAAATATTCGAATTGAAACATTTGATAAGATGTAGCGCGCTTATTGGTCACTGCGATCATATGACGCGGCGAACTAGTATTTCTCGCATCCCTCATGGGAGCGCTAGTGCAGTGGGAGTACCATTCGTCCCAGCATAAAATGAAATTATTATGTGTGTTGATTTATTTATTAATTTGTTAACAAGTGTACGTTAAAATTACTGCTTCTTCGCTGATTGTATGGAAATAAATGTTTTTGAACGATTTAGTATATGGTAAAGAGGCAAAGATCTTTAAATACACTGTTTTAATTACAATAGAATATATAGAACTGTTAAACGAAATTAAAAAAGTAAAATTATCCACAATAAGTCTTCGATATATTAAAAATAGGAGGCATTCAGAAAATACCTCAGATTTCATACCTACTGACCTAACTAAACCATACCTAATCTTGTTTCAATGTTTTCATTTATTATTAGGTTAGGTTAGACTATTTAGGTTAAGTTAGGTCAGATTTTAAATAAACAATTTTTTAACAAATATCAGCTTTGTCTCTATGAAATATCTGATATTTGTTTAATAGCAGTGTCTTTGTAATTGTGTGTTCTTGGACATATTCAAATAATGCTAAAATAATTTTTATCTTCAAAAATGGTATATTTTAGCAGTAAATAACCGATAATGAACTAACTATATAGTAAGAACGCGAAGTTTTTAACGCTCACGGAGATGTCGCGTATTTACTAGCAAATTCGCGATCTTACGGATTTCAGCCATTTACGTCAACAGGTATACTGAGTATGCACAGCGTAGCGCAGGTTGTAAGGAATTATTCATTCATTATCACTTACGGAGCAGGCGACGCTAAACAGAACCTTTCTGATAGAAAGATGAAGTTTCAGGGCAGGGCTGAAGCGGAATATTAAAGAATTTATGATCATGTTTCTCAAGCAATTATTGGAATTCTTCCCACCTACTGTTTTATGTATAATGTCTTCGTTTTTTTAACAGTCCAGACGCTTTTAATTCTGATTTATACTTCTTCATTTTATGCTCAATACTGAGCGTCATCATCTCCTGATATATGTTTCTAAAACTTGCTGCATAATACGTCTCCATTCATCCTGATCCTGAACCGGAACCGTATTGATCGCAGCTTTTAAAATAAACCCTGTTAACTTCTTTTTTTTATTATTGTTTATTTATTTAAACACATCTAACATATAAGCATTTTACAGCTACAAAAAAATAAAGTATTTTGTTACATATATTTTACATCAATTTTTAAATGCATTGTCTAACTAGGCAAGTCTGTTTTATAGAAAACTGTTCTTTATTTGGTCTATCCATTTTGTAGGTGAACGTCTCCTTGATCACTTTCCCTCAATCCTCTGCCTTCTATGATCTCGAACTTGTCGATAATAGCGTTTGTTCTGGAAAAAGTAACGTGTTGGAGAATCCTTCTCCTACGTGTTAGCGAAAGTCTTTCGGTAATCCTCAACTCTTGGAGGAAAGAAATATGTGTGCACCTCGCGATCCGAGGGATACATAGCATCCGCCTACAGCATAACATTTCGAAAGCATTTAACATGTTTCTTTATGTTCATATTTCCACTTATTTTCAATATTTTATTCAATTCGAAGCAGACTTATATTATGTAAATTTTGATCTAAATCTGAACTAACCAAGTATTTTTAAGAACACATTCTTATTGTGAAGTTGTAATTATTCAGAACATAGGTCTGTGATATTTTAAATACTAATTTGATGTATTAATTATAAATATATACATTAAATTAGTATTTAAAACCAAGTATTTAACTAACTTACTGTGACTTCGTTTTATAGGCATAGAATAGTACGTCACACTATTCGATCTTAGCATAATACTCTTACCTTGTCCACTTTCATACATATTTTCATCCATGTTCTTTGGTTTTGGCCCATTCTCCAATATTTGATTTGTCATTTTGCCAAGTCTTTTGCAGACGTCCTCTGTTCTTGTTGCTTTCTTCCTCTTCCTCTTCTTGCTCATATTTTTCACTAAAAACTATTTTACATACTCTCAAATTTGTTCGTTCTTCGATTATGCGCATAACGATTCTGCAGTCTACTTTCGTTCTTTTTTTGCCTGGCTTCACTTCCATACGTCATTCAAACATTGTGAATTTTTAAAAAAGTCATCCTTTATCTTCTTAATTATTTTTATTTAAAAAAAATAAGAATGATTTAAATAAAAATATCAAAAATTGATTGATTTTTATCTAAGATGATTCAAATAAAAATCAATCGAAGCACACATTCAAATTTCTCATTGTAAATTTTGTACAGAAATCATCATTCTAACATTGAGTAAATTTATCTAAATCGTCATTCTTCTTCTTAGTCTGTTCTTCAGTTCTTCGTGTACTCCAGCCTTCTTGACTACACCCCCTTTATTTCGGCATCCTGCATACCTTAAAACTGCCACTAGTCAGAGAAGTGCTTGTTGCTTTTTTACTTTGTCTATCCAATAGATGAGGATCTGCAGCGTGGTCCATCATAACAAGTTTCCTTAAACAATCTTCCCTTCTTATAAAATGTCCAAAAAAATTATGATTCCATTTCAGGCCAATAGCAAATCATCATTAAACAATAATTTTAATCGTTATATTCTGAGATCAATTTCCAATAGATTTGAAAGTCATTTTAACCCCACCAACGCATTGTTATCAATCTTTACTTAAATAAGGCGAAATGTGTAAGATATTGAGAAAAAGAAAAATCTTTCTTCTCTCGTCATCTCTCATTTCTGAAGGTAACCTTAATGTTCTGACGTTCACACTCTAAATGATCCACGATCAATCCTTTCATTATGCGGTACAAAGAGCTGATGTGAATGTGAAACCCGTGGCTTCCTTGACTTGCTCAGTTCAACGAGTAGGCAATCATCCACTCTGATTTTCCACGATTTCTATCACCACGAGCCTCTTTAGATTATCACCTTTTCTACAGATAATGATACCAAAGAATTAGAGAACGTCCTAAACAGATCGTTGTGAACCTATCCCGAACATTTTACTCGTCCAGAATGTTCGCTACGATATAAGGATAATACCTGTAGACTGCTTATGAGGAGTACTAACTTGGAGGTCAGAAGAATTCTCATGTTTTAATCATGCAAAATCGTCCTCATATTTTTTATCTCGGTCGTAAAGGATCATTACATATAATATTTTTATTGGTATCCAGAACATTGTTCGCCCACTATTGTTCGCAACCACAATAATTCGCGGCCACAATCGTTCGCGGCCACAATTGTTCGCGGCCACAATTGTTCGCGGCCACAATTATTATCCCGCAGTTCTTCGCCTGGAAAATTATTTTTCGAATATATTGAAGAAATATATTTTTGCTGAAAGAACTAAATTTATAATGGCATTTTTGATTTTTTTGCTGTATTAACATATAACGCTGGTTGTTTTACATTTGCTCTTTTTACAATGCTTAGGTTAGGTTAATTCATTTTAACTTTATTTTATTTCATACATCTTACTGTTATACTACCTTTCTTATATATGTATATATATTATACATAAGCGTAGAAGTAGCTATTTATTGTAATAATTGTATTTTTAAAAGCGCAGATTTACCCGAAATATACTTTAGAGTAACAATTGTGGCCGGGAAAAAATGTGGAAAAACAATGTTTCTAGACACTGCCTAAACGATTTTTGCTTAGATTTGCTCTCATCAAAGTCGCGCTAACAACTGAACCGCGCGTAACGCCATTTCATCGACATCGTGTTACTTTTCTTCAACTGACAGACGTAATTCCGTAAAGAAATGCTTCACTCTTTTCCCCGCACCTTGTAGTACAGCGCAACGATGTTTTAAAACATTCCTACGCGATCTTATATTGAATGTAATAAAATGATTAAACGAATGTAATATAAGGCAACCCGCGTTATATCACTCGCATAAACACTATGGCCCGCTTCGACCCTGCGCGAGGAATCTTACGAAGACGATATTTTCCAGACGCCCCTACTAAATCTTCGTTTCCACCGAATTTATGCTAAATTCTACTCGCAAGAAATTTCGTGCTGTGTACATATTGCCTTGCATCACATCCCCTGGAACTAGGGGGCGCTGAAGCTAGGGGAAAAATATGTATTATAAAAAAATTAAGATATAATATCGCTATTGAAATAATATGGTCTTTAACCGACTAAGCTGTAATGCCCTATACATACAAGTCTTTAAATTTCATCTACATAAGTGAGATATTTTTTTTCAGTTAAAAATAATCATTGCAATATTTTTAATTAACCTTTGCGTACATGTTAGATCAATATTCTTATTGTATTCTAACTAAGCTAAACGCTCGTACTATGAATATAATACTAACTTGATGCTCTCCCGGAATTGCTGTGACACTTGAACTTCCAGTATTTTAACGTAATCCGTTCCTACAATTTAAAAAATTTGTCAAAACTTTTGTGAACCATAATGTATTGTCAAAATATGATTTGTCAAATTAGTGTGAGACTGTAAGCGATTTGTTTCATTTTAATTTCTTTAAATTTTGATATAAGATTACAATAACATTATTATAAATTATATTTTGTCTTTAGTGATCAAACCATGCAGAGCTTTGATAGAAATAGCTTAATTTTTCAATGTTTTGAATATGTCCAAATATTTGTAGGAACCAATTACTGGGATTTATCCCCCTGAAGGATTGTCATCAAGGTATTATAGATGTCTCACAGAGACGAAGTTATTATTTTTTTTACATGGGAAGATAATTATGGAAATTAAATAATAGCTTCGTTTCTGTGAGCATTTATAATAACTTTATTTTTCCTTAAAAGTCATTGCAATACATCTATCATACCAATATTAAATTCATTTAAGTGATCTCAAAACAAATCCCCAGTACACTAGAACTGCATCCAATTCACTAATGAAAATAGGAGTGCAGGATGACAGAGAAAAAATCTTTCAAAGAAACACGATGAGGGAGTAACAAAATTGAATTTATCGAGTATGCTGTTGAATATTCTATTAAACGAGGTAGACCAAAGATCTGGATTAACATTAAAGAAACATCGATGCTGACCAACAAATTTAAAGAAGTCATGCATAGCCTTCCCAAGGGGAGAAAAGAAAAAAGTTACCAACTGTAGAAGATCTTATTTTCATTTGGTAATATAAATCTTGTAGACTTGTAGAATGAAAATTAAAAAAAAATAAAAAATCATATATTTTACGAGTACTATTGAACATAACTATTGATACGCGATTATTGGGCATGTTTTTTTTAATATAGCTAAAGAAGAAGAAGATTTGGCAAAATTTCAGAGAAATTTTCTTAATATCAGAGAAAAGCATAAAAACAAGTTACATACACAGTATGCCAAAAAAAAATTTCATTTAGGTACAGCGTCACATGAGAGACACATATGCATTAATTATTCAATACACTTTCCAAATTTAAATTATTATTAAAGCGCCTATGAAACAAGTGTTCTGCAGATTGAAAATACCGTAATTAAAAAATATATTTATTCTGTCCACAAGACTATAAAGGATTATAAAACATTTTATCTGTATTCTTGATGTAAAAACATATATATATATATGTATAAGTCAAACACCACACGTGACATTTTTAAAATTATGAACACATGAGTTAACACGTTATTTTGTATTATATTTTTAACGGTTAGTTGGAGCATGGCTGCACATCATGGCGCTCCAGTTCTGACAGCTCGTGGTTTTTACATCTACTCCCTAGCATCAAACTGTGTGCACGTACATCAGCTGGCTGCGCGGCACAGTTTGACGCCCCTGGATCCCAGCGGGGACCGTGAAATTTTATCGCACCAATAATTTATAGCCCCATTTAAAATAAAAATTAACGCTGAAAAATTCGAGCCGAAACTCGCAATAAATTAATTATTCGAGATCAGATTAAATAGGAAAAACAAATTGCTACCATTTCGCGACACAGTCAACTTTGTTATTAAAAATATTTCATGGCCCGTTATTATCCAGATGTACTCATCATCAGCTTTTGTTATCTAAAGAAGAATGAAAGTAAAAGTGACATAACTAACTAAATTAGTAAAAAATGGTGGTCTACATTATATTATCCCAGAAACGCATGTAACCATGGTCATCGCGTATCATAGTACTGTGGTATACACTTGTTAATATATTATAAACATCGACATGTATCGCAATATCAGCTGTAAGTACGCTGAGTTTATCAGACGCCCTTTGGAAACACAGTTTCAAATCTTATCTTAATTTAGCCAAGATACAAACATCTTAAATTAAGATTACTTACTTACTAATTACTTCTATTTTATCTCGGAATAAAACTGTAGGTTTGTACAAAAAGAACGGACACTCTCTTTATATATATACATAGTGGCCCAAAAAAAAAGAGAATATTTCGTAAAATATGATATAATTACATTAAAATTAGTTTAACTATGTCAACAATAGCTTATATAGTTTACTCATTTACTTACTCAAATATTTATCTATATTACGTTTAATATCGACAATTTCCGTTCGGCATCTTTAATTATTAATTTTCCCATTGTTTAAATTTGGTTTTTTCAAATTGTTGCCCAGAATGACAAAAATCAAATCACTGCAGAAGACCGTATTCTGATCAAAAATTTGCGAATTAAAAAACGTTGGGGTGCTAGGAAAATGATCAAAAAGTTTCAAAACAAAGTCTGGAGTATAGCTAGACATTACAGCATAACTGGACATTACAGCAGGACGGAGCTACATCTCACACAGCCAAAAATACAATCAACTTTCTTCGTCGTGAGAATTTTAATTTAAAAGTGCTTTGATAATTTCTGATTAGCTAAATATCGTGTAAAAAAAATTATATTAAGAATTATATTATGTTTTGAAATAACTCGTGTGTTACGAGATGTTCTCACTTTTTTTGGGCTACCTGTATATATATAATAGATAGATAGAGTGATACACATATAAATTATAAGATAATTGTACATGGTAATGGTGACAAATAACTTACATTCTAGCATATTTTACGCAAATAAACTGTTAATTTAAAGTTGTCAAAAGGAAATAATAGCTAATAATCACACTAACAAGGAAAAACCATCGTAGAATATTATTAATTTGGATTTTAAATATTGGTAATGAAACAAAATATAAATCAATGTCGGTGAACAAGTCATTGTTAGCTCAATAGGAGAACGTAATCTAGAATTGGTTCGACTTGTTGGAATACTAGAAAGAGGGTGTAATCGCGATAATCGGAATGGGATATTCTTGTTAGCTTCGACTTCGACATTAACTCTCATTCTAAATATAAAGACCATAAATGGTCCTGCGAAGCGAGTAATTATTTGCGCCATTTTCGCAGATAAACTTTAACATACCTTCAATTTAATATCTAACTCTATTTTACTACACCATCGTATAAGAGCACAATGGTGTAGAAGATTCTAGATAGCCATTAAAATCTGAGAAAAAAATTCAAAGTGTATAGTTATCATGTGTCAGAGAATAGAACCAAAGAATAGCGAAATAAATCAAATTATGGAGAATCCCTTTTTTTATAGTTCATACGTCAGGCGATCGGTTTAAGGGTGGAATCATCTCCGCTTGACCCGACGAGACTCACCCGTTGTTGAGTGTAAGGGTTCGTCTATAACTTTGTCCTTTTAGTAGCTCACGAAAAACGCATTAGCATAAAAAAGGTTTTTCATTGTTATTTGATCGTTCCACGGTCCTCGATGATTGTTTGAATCTTTTATCTCTATCTCTTAAGTTTCCTTTTATCTCCTACTTATTTCTTCCAACCTCTCTTCGACTTATCTTTACCCCCTCTGAAGTAACTGTTATCTCTGCGACCCTTTTCAAAGTATTGTTACCTTTTTTAGCTTATGTGCGTGTATAGTACACACTTATTTACATTTGCATAGTAGGTACGTCAAAACAGTACTTCATAATATAGAAAATTACAATGACGTCACTTTTCTTGAATATACCTATTATTTATATATTAATGCAGTGGAAATAACATCACTTAGGCGAATATGTGACAAATTTATTTATGACAGAGTAAGGAATGATGAAATAAGAAAATAATTTAAAGCTGATCTTGGTTCAGTGAGTAAGATTAAGAAAGGAACATGTAATATGGAACGGATGAATAAGGAAAGAATAGTAAGAATGATTTATAACGCAGGTGTTGGTTGATGGCACCAGAAGTAGAGGACGTCCGCGGAAGATTTGGTACGACCAGGTAAACCAGATACTGGAGGATGGTCCTGTTAGAAGCGAAAATTGTATGTGAGGACAAAAGAGTGAGGCGCTCTATCCTCTCTGCCTACCTCCACGGGGAAATGGCTTGATGGTAAGTTAATTAATTAAATATACAAATAATATGAAACGCATTTCAAAAAATATATCTACAATTTTAGATTTGATTTTATTTTTTATTTTTAGAGAAA
The DNA here is from genome assembly GCA_031772225.1 of Eubasilissa splendida. Taxonomy (NCBI): domain Eukaryota; kingdom Metazoa; phylum Arthropoda; class Insecta; order Trichoptera; family Phryganeidae; genus Eubasilissa; species Eubasilissa splendida. Next base: position 18,465,273 of record CM062863.1, read on the forward strand.
CAAACAGTACAACAATAATAATATAATATATAAAAATAACACCATTCTTCGGACTTAAATGAATAGAACATAATAAACTAAAAAATAGAATATATTAAAAACAACTGATAAACAAGAGTGTTTTTAAACTGAACTCACAAAGTGGAAAAAGTAAGGAGGGGAGGAAAATGGGATGCAACATATACAATTAATGTTAATAGTTATTGAAAAGTTGGCGTAATTTAATTTAATTTGATTTAACAGACTCAATTTATTTCAAATTTATTTATATGTACATATTACTTTTTTTGATACTTTCTGATGTACGCTAGGATATCAATTCATAATGACAAATGCGTTGGTACGCAGAAGATATGAATTGAAGAGATTCGCGGTTGTTCTTTCTAGAGCTCAATTTTTCATACATTTTTCAAATAAATATTAATGAAGTTGTTCAGATTGCTCAATTAACAAATACAATCGCCACGTGGAAGCGCCAATCAAGTCTGAGACGCCATAAAGTAAAAGCCTTTTAGTTACCATTTCTGACCAACTAGCACCACATACACGCCCTCCAAGTGACCTGCTGTGACAATCTTTTAGATAAAATGACGTCATTTCGCAACCCACGTGACTGTTTTATAAGAAAAGAAGGTTCTCTGCCAACGTCAGTCGGAAGTAACAGTTTCCGGCACCGGAAGTCCTCATTGACATTTAATGTCCGATACTCTAACTTGATAGATCCTATGGAGTTTAAGATGGGGATACTTCGGACTGTGAGATAACTTTATATTAAATCTTCAAACAACCTCCGATTTTATTCCTGTATTTTTAAGATTACTGTACTCTTACTGAAAGTGTTAAAATTGTAACTATTTCTAAACTAGTATGTATTTTTTCAATAAAATATTGTCTTATAGCTGAAGAAATCAAAACTTTAATAAAAGTTTCCACTTACCTACCTGACCAAAAAAAATATTTTTGAATACTTAACAAAATACTTCATACTGTAATATATTTAACATAAATCATTGGTATTTGTTATGAATAGGCCTGTACAATAGTTCACTGGGTTTGGTAATGAGCTAAAATTTTAAGGAAATATCACCATTACCAAGAATAACTACCATTTTTTAATTAAAGTAACATCAAATATAATCGAGTGTGTACGACACGCACTTTGAGTATAATATTTTCATTTGAAATTTCCAATGCCCACGTATATATTAATTTCGTTTACAGGTAGATTTACAGATTAATAAGATTTTTTAAATTTCAAACCAATACAAATACTATTTCTGTTCTAAATGACTACATATGAATGAAGCACAAAATATCCTAAACCTGGTCATTTAATTAAATTTTCAGAAAATGTAGTCGAATACTACAGAGATTTTCTTTGTGATATTCGATTACACAATTTAAACTCACTTGAAAACATGGAGCCAATATATATTAAATAAGTTACTTATGAAAACTTAGAAGTATCTGTGAGAACTGTCACTTTGTAAATTTATGTGTGTGTATGTATGTCATGAAAGTGAGTAGATGAGTGGTGGGGGACGAATCTTATAAAAGGCCGTCTCTGGTGGAATAGCTCTCTTCCATCATGGCTTCTTCTGAATAACTAGTCAATCTCTGAATGTATAATTTATATTTACTGTATAACGTGTTGTAATAAACGTATAATATTGTTACCTGGAAAGACTGAGTTTCACTTAAAAGAAATTGGGACCCAAGTAATTAGACAGTAATCAGAGGATAGAAATCTGGTTGTGATCTAAGATATAAGTATAGTATCACATATAAGCTTGCAACCATATTTCAATTGCAATCTAGTGGACTAATGTTGATATTATTACATTAAAAATAGTTATTGATTTTGTAACAAAGCCATTTATATTACTTTCACTGGCAAAGAAGATAAAAAAGAAACACATGAATGGAATGCGAAAAATGTGTAACCTTATACAAAAGAGTTTTTTTTCTGACATAGGTGTGCGTATACAATTTTTAACGTAAAATAAATAAATAACGCTCATACAATTATTAACAAGATTTTTTCTTCTCGTGCTGCCTTCTATCGAAGATTGGCGACTATGTTGATTTATGCATTATAAGATCACCACTTTCTGAAGTAACTTATATCTTCCCTTACAAATTGAGTTGTAACAAATCATATTTTTTATTGGTGAGAATGTGTCCGAAGTATGCAACTATACTTGATATTTGTTATTAACCTTTACCATACCGTGATATAAAATACCCGTACTCAACCATGCTGTCAACTCATGTTACCGTAAGATTTTTGAGTTTTAGAACCTCGAAAATGTGAAAAAATACTTTTCATATGTCTTATGTCTTAGTCATATGCACACTTAATTGTAAACTCGACGGCGGTTGACAGAACCCAGAAAAAAATTCTAAGATTTATTAATTTTAAATTAAATATACGCTCTGAGGATATCAATTATGATTATCTCCTTAGCCGTCTGAAATTGTTAAAATTATCAGTGAGACGTACGATAACCGACCTTATATTTCTATACAGAATCATCAAAGGTATGATAAACTGCCCCCCAGATTGTTGGTTTGCTTGACTTTCACTCACCATTAAGGTCATCGAGACACAATTCATTGTTTTATTACAGTGGTAATGTCAGAACTCATGCACTAGCTAACTCCGCAGTCCCCAGACGGCATTCTTTGGGGAATAAATATACGGAGGTAGTCGATATTTTTGCTGTTAATTTAATTCAATATAAGACTACACTATACAATTGTTTGTGTCTCAACTCAATGGTGACGTATAAATTGCTATTTCACATTTTATATTTATTTTTAATTTTGATTATGTAAAAACATACTAACACTATGTAATTGTTTTCTTTATGTATTGCGCTTCTGTTGTAATTTTCTGTTATTTTACAAATTATGTTAATGCCTGAATAGGGCGTGTATAATAATAAACTAAATTAAATTAGCTTAAGTGACTTTAAAATTGTTAGTATACTCTATATTTTGAGTATTAAATGTGAAAAAATGATTAATATAATTCATCAAGATCTATACAAGCTCCTTTCTTATATCTCTTCAATTAGTTAGTTAAAAAAAGACATCATTATATTTGTATGTTTGTTATTCTTTTTACTCTGATATGAATGTGTAATCTCTTTCTGTATTACCACAAGTGGTAGTTTGACCAACGTATTAATTTTACATGGATTGAATTAAAAAATAATATTTTTTCTAGGATTCACTTTACTTAATTGCTTTTCACTATTTATTTCTAAGCGTAAATGTTTTCCTTAGTATTATACTATGTTGCGTGTATTTACAGAAATATTGGGGCGGTAAATCTGTATTACTGCATGGTTTGGAAAGGGTTAATTATCTTGACATATGTATGCATCTTAATATATCTTCATTAATAGTGTCGTCAACCCGGGCCCTCTCTGTAGCCTTATACTGATATGTTAATGTTTTTCATATTTTCTCTCCCAACGCACAAAATAACATTTGTCTTTAAAATTGCACAAAAGATTTTATATGAGCACACCGTGATCCAAACTTAGATCCAAATATCTCCACCGGCTAGTTCAATGGCGAACATGAGATGTGGATCCTACGAGCCAAACGCTTACCAGAATTCCTTACCTTATCCCAAATCTGCATTCGTCCCTCGAGGCAAAATAATTATAAAATCATTATAGATCATTTGCATGCGACATCGTCCAACGTTAATTATGGAACTTACATCCCGAGTCCAAGAAGAAATAAAATATTTCCATTTGTTAAATTATAAATTTAAATCTCTGTACGTATGTAAAGTTGGCCATCTTTTCGACGGCCGAAGCTGCATGCAAAACACGTGGGCAGCCGTTCCGCTCGCCTTCTGGTGAATACGACAGCGACCACCGACCACGCATACGCGAGTGTTGATATTATCATAATAATTATTTTCTAATGGCTTTTACTTTTTAAATGATATTTAAGTACTAATATTTAAAATATTGGAACATAATCTATCATGTTACAATACATGACAAAATTTCCTTCCCTATATAATATAATTTATCTCGAATTTCTCCTTCAAATACGTGTGAATATGTTTCTAATTTTAATTTGAAGATATAGGCCATATTATTTTTACTAAACGAGATCAACTGCCTGCTTTAAAGTTTTACTTAGAAACAGAATTCAAAGACAACACAACATAAGTAACATGTGTATAATTAATTTGGACACTGTGATTACAATAAAAAATATTGTTGTATCTTATCTTCGTGAATATCAAAATTAATTTACAAATATAAAGCAGAGAATTATACGCGCCCTTCAAAGTGTAACATTGGCAAAGTAACCACCATGGTCGATGGATGGTGCGAAATTACATCGGGAATATATCGCTTCCCTACGTGATCTGCGTCTCGAGTAAAGGCGACATACATGCAGGGGATGTCTATGTACTCGTACACACGGGTTGTATGAGGACGTGGTAGTAAAGGGAGTGATGGGGCAAATCTATACTGATCGCTATTTAGATGGCTCAATTCTATTCCTGCATTCCAAAGTGTCGATTCACCCCCGAACCCTCGTGGAGCCGCTGATATTGGAACCGGTTCCCCCAAAAAAAAATTAACTACGTAATCACGTACTAAAAATATCTGGCGTGATCTAATAGAATCTCTCAATAGATGTATGTATTGTATGGCAGGTTCTGTATTTGATAGCTCTTCTAACTACCTAGCTTAACAATTTCTCGTCACACCGTATCTTGAAAATTTAGGCGGGGATGATAGAATTTTTTCAGGTTTTTTTTCAGGCTAACCACTCAATTTTTATTTTAACGTAAATTAATGAGACTCGCAGTAAATCACAGCATGATTTTTAAAATATACATGTTTTAATTTTTATTATATTTCATTCGAATTTACTTAATATCTTTAAATTTTTTATTTTTTTAGTTATACTAAACAATTTCTTCCTTCAGAAGCAGCGAAAATATTAGTAAATAGTGCTTTTGTGAACACATATTTGGACTATTCTAATACAACATAATACCAATTAATCAATGTCAGCTGAGCGGAGCACAGTTTTTATTCAATACAACGTATATTTGTGAGGGAGAAAATGAACAGACACAATAATATGTTATAAAATTATTTTCCTGTAAAGAGACGAAATTTGAGCCCAGTCTACTCTGATTAAGTATTGACCAATCGGCGAAGCTTTTGTTAGTTTATGGCCACCTTGCGACCACATCGACTTTATATCCATACCGATTGCTTTTGCTACGTAGCGGCCACTTCACGGCCATGGCCGCAATAATAAAAAGTCTGCTTTTGAATAATTTAATAGCGATTAGATTATTTAAAGAACAACGTAACTTAACCAATTAATGCAAACAATTAGATATCACCTTATATAATTAGACATATTCTATTTGCGTCAATTAACAATAATACATATTTATAAAATGATTTGAAAATAATAACGTAATTTATCGATTCGGTGGCACACGTGCCGCTTGACGGGGATTATTAAAAAGCCTGCTTTCACGCCGGCTAAAAGAGAGAGGAACAGAGAGGTTTGTTGTGTCTTGGCTATACACGATCGCGTCACGATAAAAGATCCGACCGACTAAAGCTCCAGCCGACCATTGATGCATGCGTCATAACGGCCACAAACAAAATTTTAAAATATATAAGAAAGTCTTTCAAGAAATCGATGAATCGATGGGTGACTGAAATATGTACATTGAATTAAAAACGAACGTCATAATTATACAAAAAAACGTGGATCTTAGATGACCAGATCTTTTGTCGTGGACGTATTGTCGTCTGACCAAAAGTCCTCGGAGCTTTTGTCGTGAAACTATACGCGATGTACAACATCACACGCTATGTACAACAATATTGTATACAGAATGTCAGAATTCGTCTAAATTATCTGCTTCATAAGCGTCGAAGCCAAAGATGAATAATATTTTTATTTAATTAACTTGATTTAAAGCCCTCAGTGAAATGGCTCCGCTGTATATTTGAGAGACGTGTGTAGGAGAAATATCAACAGACAGGCACCCCACTTCGCGGTCTACAGATACTGCAGTTAATTGCTAGTGCCAATAACGGTAAATGAAGCTGAACGTTGCGACCATGCTATCAGTGTTGCGGACCCGTTGACATAATATAACAATGAACCATGTGAGGTACCATCCATAAAAGTTAATGGTTAATGTTTGATAGTTAATCATCATATACTCTTATACATCCGAAATCATCATTAATGGCGCAACAACCCGGTATGAGTTCATCTTTGGGGTGGTAATTTTTCTCAAACCAATTTATCCTAATTTGTCAGTCGAACTTCGTTAAAATAAATAAATTGAATTATAAATTTTTATGCATATTTGCTTGTACTTTATCTGTCTCTCTGATAGGTTGTAATTTAAAAAAATATAGTAATCTATGATAACTAAGTAACTAGTAACATGTAAAACAAAGAAACTGCTTTTAGAAATACTAGAAAAAATAAAACAAATTTTGAGGAACAAAATTTATGTATTTACTGTACATGTGTGATTTTAAAAAGAATAGTTTTTAAAGGCTTAATTTATTATCAAAATAAGTTAAATATTTAAATTTATATTCGTACTATTCTTTACCATTTCCTTATAATATTTTTTTTCTTTCGTCGTTCTATAATATTTGTTTTATCTAGTATGATTTCGATCAACGGTGTTCCATATTTAAAATTATTAATTTTATGACACGTTCGATGTCTACTTTGATCTAAAACTGTATAATAAAGTTTTATACAAAAGTTTTTGTTTATTCATTACATCAAAAAAAAATTAATTAAATGTATTTTTAAACATTGCTTAAAACTGAAATACGCTGACAGGAGTCTTTGATGATGAAGAAGTGCTCGATTTTGGTCGAACTCCAAGTTGGTTTTTTTTGATCGGTCTATTCATTCCCTGAAAGCAGATATTTCTCCTAATTCCTACATTTCAGAAGTCGGTTTGCCACCTTTGGCCCTGTTCCAGGAGTTTGTACGGTACACTTATGTCTGAACATATTCCTGTTCAGAGCGGCAATAAAATACAGGAGGCAGACACTAAATACGGCTGATATTTATGTGCTTTACTGGATAACTTCCTGTCGAGAATATATATTTTTTTAACATTTCCATCACTGTGGATAAATAGTGTTTTTCTGTATTTGATAGTGGAGGAATCCAACCCTTAATTCTTAAATATAAAATCACAATGTTTTTCTGTGTGTCACACGTTGGCAGCCAGGGTAGTCGCTCCGAGACCCGGGCCACGGTGAGCCCGGATTTGCTGAACAAGTCTAACAATCACAGTATAGTTTTAGTAATCTTTGTCAATAATGCATAAGTATGTATATAGTTATATGTTTATATCTTTGATATAAAATAATTTATTGGTATCATCGAGTAGTTTTAATAAATATCAGCTCCCAACCAGATGAACCCGTTTTAAAATATCATGTAGTAGGTGATGACGGCTATTTGTACCTTACAATAACTATTTTAAAGGTACAAATAGCAGGTACCTAGTATTAAAAAAAATTATACATTTGAAAATAATAATCTCTTTATATATTTATCTTTCACTATTATGTCACCTCAAACACCGTTTAATAACACCACAATTTTATAATTTTATTGAGAGTGGCGTAACTATAAAATGTGCCCCAATGCAAATTGAAAAAAGGCCCCCCCGATACACTTATGTATTGTTTATAAGAACTATGAATATGAAGTACTGTGTGATAACTATAGTGGAATAAAATTAAACTTTTATCTTCTTTAATATTCACTCTTACTCGAAAAAATTAAAAGTGTGTTTTAGGTATTTATATGCACTTGCAACTAAAAAAATCATTGGTTTCTTTTATGCCTATTTTTGGTTTGTGGCGATGGTCTGTTCTCTAATCCGATATATAAGCTGGTTAGTTACTAATGTCTATTACCGATAACGTTTTCACGTATTTTCCTAATGTACGTGAGAAATTAGTATTTTATTTTTATAGTCATATTTATTCCTGTGGTAACAAATTATTAATCTATATGTATTAGTTGGTAAAAGTATCGATACAAAAAGTATTGTAGGGCACGGACGGACTTTTGGGGCCCTACTTACATGGGCCCCAACGCACCACATGGGTGTCTTGGCGTAGTTACGCCACTGGTTAATAATATATTTCAGAATGTTATAAAAACTCTGCATGACGTGTTTTAATTGCAAACTCACGAAATTTTTCAGCGAGTGCTCGCAACGTAAAAGTAAATAATATTACGCAAACAAGTAAAAAAGAGACCTTTTAACACAATTCTCCAATCTCTTATCTGTTTGGTAATGATCTGATGCTGAACAGCGTTAAAGACTGCGTTAAATTCGAAGAAATCACGACGGCGCTGAAAGAAATCTTTTGTTTCATTATCTCAAAGCTGTGGCTTTTTTTCTTTTTCAAGAAATGTCAAATTAACGCATTAAAAATACTAATCAATTAACATTTGAAATACTAAGCAATAGCATTTGAATCTACTTTCTTACATTACTCTTAAAATATCGCGAATGCTGTACAATATAATACAGTAATATTTAATCAATTTCATTTAACTGGCCACGGCGGAGTGAGCTAAGAAATTATGTTGTGGAAGCGCTGGATCAAATCCGTCCGTTTTTTATTTTATTTAGCAGGACGTCGCAGGTGTTGCAGTTGAGTGTCACAATACGGAATGGTTAATTGCGCAATTAAATATTTTTTTAAATATGTCTAAACTCGTATTTGTTTGCGTTAGTTGTACTGTGAGACCCCGAATATAATATATGTCGCTAAGCGTCTTAGCAGTTAGCTGCGTGCACGTGTATTGCATCATCGCCGGAATGGTATATTACGTATTTAAATTGTTTCAAAATATGTCTCATTCGGTATAATATTTTCGATAATTGGTTAAGATAAGCTGTACTGTGATCGACCACTTCCCATTTTTGATCAATTATAATAAAAATAGATATTTCGAAAATACTGCCTTTATCCGGCCGCGAGGCTGACATTACCTACTTCTACTTCTTCTTTTAAATAGGTAATCCATCCTTCAAGAGTGATTTGTGCCATTAATCAAGTTAAAAGACATTATCTATTTTTACATAAACTCTTTGATTTCATATTTATATTTTTTAGTTAACAAGAATTACTGACTCATATAACCTGAATAAATATCATAAACATAATATTCACAAATATTACAATATATTCAATCAATGCTAATAAAAAACATTTTAAAAACAATTATAAATGTTTTAAAAACATACCGTGCAAATACAACGGTCAAAAATATACGAATATTTTTAATATTTAAAAAGAACACATAATATTATTGCGATGTTGCAGTTTTTTCAGAACATTAGTTCTGTAATATTTTAATACAAGTGAAATGTTTTAACTAGAAAGATATACAGAAAAATTTATTTATCGAAAAAATATTTTAGTTCCTACCGGGATTCGAACCTGGGTCTATTCCTATCCGGGAAAATAAGTTACTAGTTACGCCACGACAACCGAGTAAATTGACGACAAATTTTATACTGCAGCTCTTTCAAATTAATACAACTCTTATTCCATTTTTAAAAAGCTATTGTTTTGTAATTTAAATGCTATGTAAAATTTATTTTCCCATCTTCATATTTGAAGAATTTAATTAATTGGTTATTTTATTTTAGTCATATGGAACGGATGAATGAGGAGAGAACGGTAAGAAAGATATATGACGCAAGTGTTGATGACACCAGAAATAGAGGACATCCGCGGAAGACTTGTCATGACCAGGTAAACCAGATAATGGAGGATGGTTCTGTTAAAAGCCTCAACAAACGGCTAGCTTGTATGAGAAGATGTATGAATGTGGATGAGGCGAGAATTATGTATCAGGTCAGAGGAGTGTGGCGCTCTATCCTCTCTGACTATCCCCGCGGAGAAACGGCGTGATGGTTAGTAAGTAAGTAAGTAAGTAAGGTTATTTTATTTTTCCACGAGTTAGCTTCATATTCCAATGAAGCTGTCAGTAATGATCCGAAACCCCCTAGTCTCAACTTTTAATTTGTATTAATATTTTTAAATTATATTTTATAGTTTTGTTACAAAATGTTTGCATTGGACTTATAAAGGAATACATTCTGTATTTAATCCAATTCCATCGAGTGTTGTCACACTAAAAATTAATTTAATAATCGCAGCTTTTTGAAAATCCGAATATTGTCTGAGTGCAGAGTTTATTGGTTAAAATACTTTATGAAAGTTTACTGTTAAAAAATGTTTCCTCTTTCATGTCATTATTGGCATAATTTAGTGACTTCATTCTAATGAGATTCCTCTCGTAATAAAGCCTCACGAGTCCCGGTCCAGAGTCTCGGTCCAGGGTCCCTCCAGGGTCCCTCCAGCTAGATGCAACGTATCTATCCACCGTTGTGGCGCTTTTCATAAATTAAAATACCATATAATGATATAAATGAATAACAAAATCCTGTGGTTTCGTAAATAAAGGTAAAAACTTGAATTAAAACTAAAAGTAGACACTTAATACTAAAATACCGATACTGAAGAATGCGTTCCGACATTGTAAGCTCTTAGCGTAATGCTAAAAGTGAAAAATATAAAATAAACAACATTTATGAAAAGGTTCATCGTGCCCAGATAGCGATCGCTCCCGCGGAGAGTTCAACAATCCTTTTTTTTTTCCTAATATACAATTATGTAAATATTTCTGTAAAATTCGCCGAGTTTCAAATTAGCATCTTCGTAATCTTTTATGCAAAATACTTTGTAATTAATGCGAAAATCTTCTAAGCGCCGGGGAATTTTACCAAAAAAAAAACTTTTTCAATCTTTCTACGAGTGCCTACCTACCCTATTATTCGATTACGGGTACCTACCTACCTACCTACCCTCCGACTCGCCTACCGGCGAAAGAAAATGTTGCGAGTTATGAAAGGGAATTTCGTTATTTGAGAATCTAAATGTAAAACCAAAAGAGATTAATAACTCTATGTAGGGCGGCACGGCGGGGTGAAAAATAAATGTTTTAATTTAAGGGAAGAAAGTACTTACTTACCTACGAAGCTTACGACCGGAAATTATTCTTATCATATTTTGTTTAAATAATTAAATATTTACATTATAATAATTTATAATTTATTTTATTGTATCTCACTGGTTCATCATAAAATATGCACAATAGCATTACGTCACTTTAATGCAAATGAAGTAAGCGTTTTAGTCATATGACTGTCTTTGACGTTATTCACGCATGTACAACGTCAAAGCGCATTTAGATTTGAAATATTTAATAAATATTTAAATCAGTTTCGAAATTTCGCACCATTGCAACAACAAGGTATCATCTGATATCTACATCAAAACTGAAATATTATTATTGAGTTTAAAAGTTTCGAATATTTTTTTTTTTCGAATACTTTGTTTCATCGCCCATGAGGCAAATTTTTTTTACAAAAATGTCGCTAAAATAAACTGATCTTGATTTCGGCCACGGTATTGATAAATCATAAACTGTTTAATTGTATTCAAATAAACAGTTACTCTAAAAAACATTACATGTGCAACAATATAGCTTGTTTTATTGTTTTCTCTTAAACTACTGGATAATTTGACAACACAATTTTAAAAACATTATGGACAAAATTTTTAAACAAAAATTTTCGAATGATAGCTTGTTCTAAAGCAGAGGTTCCCAAACTTTTTTGTGTCGTAGACCCCTTGCCATGTTTTTCGGTTTTTGATAGACCCACTACTTACCTGATATTGATTTTTTGTAAATTTCTAATTGTAGTGAAATTTAGTGTTAAAAACTTAAACCACAAAGTGAATGCCTACATCCTACAACTTACACAATTTTATAAACATATATAATAAATTTTTTACTTCATAGGTACTTTTATAAATAATGTATATGTCTTTATATTATAAGATTATAATGTAAGTAAATAGGTACTATCAGTGTTCGTTGAGATCCACTATCGTGGACCCCCATTTTCATTTCATGGACCCCCAAATTTTTTTTTCGCTGACGTAGACCCCTTGCAGGTTATCATAGACCCCTGGGGGTCGATATAGACCACTTTGGGAATCACTGTTCTAAAGTTACAAATTATCTTCATATCACGAATTTTCATTCAAAATAATAATATGGAGGTTAATAGAATTTCAAATTATTCTGCAAAAATATAATTGCAATCTACTGAGAATGGAGGTAATATAAACTATTTTATTAAATACTAATTAAATGTGTTCATTAAAAAGACATACATATAAAATCAGTTATCGGTTTGCGGTAACGCAACAACAATATTTTTCGATAAAATTGAGTTTAGTGCTCATCTTTCTAATTAATCAATTTAATTAATATTTAAAATACCACACACCTATATTCTGAATAATTACTACTTCACAATAACAATGTGTTCTACTTAATAATATATAAGTTATATCGATGTGTCCAAAATTTAATAAAAATGAATTGTTTTTTGGCGTCTGCTATCAGTTTACTCAAAGGTATTTGATATTCCTTAAAAACAAAGTAGATGGCTTTCAAATGAGATGATGTATTAATTTGAAAAGTGTAACATATCGGTTCGAATATTTGTCGTCAAAAGTACTGTCGCTGTAGCATATTTGGATTATCCACCTTTCCCGGATTGGAAAGAAATCCAGGTTCGAATCCCAGTCAACAACAATATTTTTTCGATAAAATTTATTTTATATGTATATCTTTCTGATTAATACATTTAATTAGTATTTAAAATATCATAGACCTATGTTCAGAATAATTACAAATTCACAATAAGAATGTGTTCTCCTTAATAACTATTTTATTGATGATAAAATTATAATAATTATAAACCAAGAAAATATATAAATATCAGAGAACATTTGTAACTTTTTTAAATGACACCGCTCAACTAAACTCAGCTAGTTTTTGAGTGGGGCCCTATTTTCATTTTGTGTTGTTTATAACATTTTTTTTCATCAGTATGTGGTTTTAATTTATAACACAAATGCATGTAAACATTTATAGATATACATAAAAACTCACACATATGCAAACAAACATTATAATCAAGCCTATTATCAAATACCGTTAGCAGTATCTCAATAATTCTGTTTTCTTTGCTGCTATATAACAGAGAACATTTCGTCAATAATGTGCTCACATTCAATCAATAGTATAGTAGTATATTCTTAGACATATTGACATTTGGTGAATGATACTTTGTTTCAAGTATTCAAATATAAATATTAAGCCATCGTAAAAACCTACGTATTCAGTCTATTTTTGAGTTTTTGAATAACAAGAACATCTCTAATAATATCATTGTACTCAGAATAGGCTGGAATATTTGTTTTACACTATAAATATATATTTAGTTATTTTATATCAACTAATTCAGGCAGAATTTTTCCGTTCTATGAACACTCTTTTGTAAAAGATAAATCTTTCGTCGGATATTATAAACGATTCATTTTTCTTCACTTATAATCGTGGAAACAACTTCCCTTATATAATGCTATATATAGGTAATTATTTATAAATATATTCATATTAAATTTTGTAAATAATGGAAAAAATATGATGTAAATAGAAAACAATCTAAAAATATTCATGACTAGTTTCTATATAATAATAATTTCAAGCCTTACAATACATTTCTCCATCAGAAAAAAGCTTTTTGGTTTACATCCCGTTGGGAATCAAACCCATAATCCGTGACTACACACGTAAAACGTTTACATATATATACAATCCTATCCTAGCCCACACTATGCGCATTTTACAAATACATACATCTTCTTCTTCTAGCGCACGCTCTTCGCTTGTAATGGCTTTGTCTCTCATTCAAATTCAAAATGTATTATATTTGGTAAGGTTGTTCATTCTTTATTATATGTACGTTAGAATGAAAAATAAATATATTAAAGGGCGAACGTAATTTTTTTTTAACAAAGTCGACATAATTAGGAAACGGTTACTGAGAATGATTTGGACATGTGGAATGTATGAGTGGAGAGAGGTTGGTGAAGAAAATATGTATGAGGTAAGATTTAAAAACAATTGGAATAGAGAGCATCCGCAGAAGAGATGATCAGTTAAACCTGGTATTGGAGGATGATCCTTTTAAATGTATCGCCAATATGTGACCTTGGAATAACAAGACATCATCTAAGATTTTGGTCAAAATAAACTTTTTTATATCAAAATTTGAAATATAAATTAAATATATTAATTAGAAATATATACATATAAAATCAATTTTATCGAAAAATATTGTTGTTGCGCTACGGGAATTCGAACCTGGATCTCGTTCCAAACCGGGGAAGATGCATTATCCAGCTATGCTACAGCAACGATATTTTTAGCGACAAATTTTCGAACCTATATGTTACCTTTTTGATATTAATACATTTAACCGTTCCATTATTTGAAAGTGCCATCTATCTTATTTTTACGGAATCTCAAATACCTTTGAGTAATCTGATCGCAGACGCCAGAATTATCAATTCATTTTTATTAAATTTTGGACACATTGATACAACTTTATTATTAAGAGGACACGTTCATATTGTGAAGTTATAATTATTCAGAACATAGGTCTTAACAGGAACAGATATACATAAAATTGATATTATATGTATATCTTTCTAATTAATATATTTAATTCATATTTACTTCATATATGGATACGATTGCGTGTATAAGTATACTATTCACCCTGTAATGAGATTACATTCTATAACCTTTCTTTTTTTAATACATTTAAATATATATATATATCTTTAAGAAAGATATACAGAAAAAATCAATTTATCGAAAAAGTCTTTTTTTTGTACCTGGACTCAAATCAGGAACCCTTCATATCCGGGAAAATGCGCTGACCTATTACACCACGTCAATATTGTAAGTTAACAACAAATTTTCAAACTTGTATGTTGCACTTTCAAATTGATACATCTATTATTCCATTACTTGAAACCAATCTACTTTATATTTACGGAAAATCTCAAACACCTTTGAGTAAAATCGGATATGAGACGCCAGAATTAAATGAATTCATTTGTATTAAATTTTGGTCAGATTAATACATTTATATATTATTAAGGAGAACACATTTATATTGTGAAGTTACAGTTTTTCAAAACATAGTTCTGTAACATTTTAACACAAAATAAATGTTTCAATAAGAAAGATAAAATCAATTTATCAAAAAAATAATTATGTTGCCAGCAGCACTCGAACCAGGAACCCTTCCTATCCAATATATAATAAATATCATAGAACTGTGTTTTGAAAAACTGCAACTTTACAATAATAATGTATTGTTCTTAATTATGTTTTTTTTATATTGGAAATAGATGCATTATTTAAAAAAATTATATATTCAATCTTAACATCAAACTTTAATACTGATATTTAATTTAAATTAAAAAAATTCTTATGAAATTTGTGACAAGCTAACATTAATAAAGAGCTTAAGATATTTTAAAACTTTCTCGGCCATGCAGTGGTTAGCACCCCTGCCTATTACGCAGGACGATGTGGTTTGATTTTCCGTTAGGGAAAATAATATTTAATTTATTTGAGTAATATTTTGTACGAATCTGAAAAACATATTTTATGCAGGATGGTTCAATATATGTATCTGAGACTTGTAACGCAATTTTTAAATTCCCACAGATTTCATCAGCAATAATCATTAAAGATTATATGAATAAATAAATATTATTTTTATACAAATTATTTAACCGCTTAATTAATTAATACGACATTAATTAATTTTTTATTAATTTGATATCCTGACGAAGAAAATGGTATTTTCCGAAACCGGTGGTGTATTAATTAATTTATTTGTTAAAATAACAAAGATAAATAATATACGAGTATATAAAAATGAACCTTAACCGCAAAGTTGAATTTTCAAATATTAAAAATAAATGTTCATTAAAAATGGTTGAAAATTAGAATTATAATTTTTAGAACTGTTACGCACAAAATGTGTATGTTTACTTTATGTCTAGCTTTAAATAATACTTATGCAATAAATACGCAAAGTATAGCATAAACTAGTGTGATTACAGTTAGCTTAATTATTTGAGTACAGGGGATGTAAAGTGGCTATTCAGCCGCTACTCCAGAAGTAAAAACTTTCCATAGGATTTTAGTTTTGAATTTCCCACCAAAAGCGCAACTCGTCTCAGTTGCCGGAGCGTAAAATATTAACGTTTTTCGCTGAAAATTTTAAATTGAGTTTTGCGTTTTTTTTTTATTTCACTAACTTTTCAGACTGTAACTTGATACTTAAAAAGTGATCTTTTTGGAAAACTGTTTGATTTTATTTGCTGCGAATTATGTTCATACTATTTAATGTAATACTACTGTATAAAGACCCGTGTACACAGAAGGAGACACGGTAATATTACTGAATGAGTGATTTAGTTGAGATACGTCGCAATACACGTGTTGAGATTTTTGTCTGGAGAAAAACTCAGAGATCACCTTGAGATTGTTAGAAAAAGACAAGGACTCAAACCAATGTATACAATCTGACAACGAGATTCAACTTGTGCACGCAAATGTCAAGTCATGAAACATACAAGTCGTTAAATTACAAAAATTTATTCAGTTTCAACTGCTGCTAGGGAGATTCAAATCGCTCAGGTGACGAACAACAATGACATTTGATTTTTGACAAGCGTGAAGTAAGGGACGAATTTATGAAACATGGTGTGTGCATAACTAGGATAGCTGAGAGTGGTCTCTAAAAAATCTCATGTAACCAAAAACTTTCGATTGTTTTGAGTGAAAAATCTAGTTCGTAGACACGCGCCATTAGATGTATTAAAATTAGATTATTGAATCTTTAAATGTATCTGCTGTAGTTCTAACTTATGCAACGCAGTATATAATTCAATCTTTAAGGATGAACATTGTAATCTGCATTACCGCACGGACATAATCCGTTATCGTGTACATTTCTTACCAGCAAAATGATGTATGTCCGTCGCGTGTCTCGGCGGTTTTACTTATTTTTCTCATTCAGCTTCGCATAAATATTGGGGCGCTTCTTAAAATACACGGCCGCGAAACACAATTGCGGTTCGCAAGCAGACACGCATGTACACGGATGTATATACTGGCAAGAAACCAACTTTGTCCGATGTAAACAAATGTTTATATTAAATTGTGAGATAATACCAATTTAGGATGTATGACCTCACAAATTTTTTAATAATATAAGTACATATAGCTTGAAATATTTTATCAGTATTTTGGTATGCAGTATGCGACAAATTTAAGATAGATCTAGAAAAAAGTTTATCGAAAAATATAGTCGCTACCGACACATAGAACATTATATTAATTGTAAATTGCTTTTGATAAGATGACCTACACAAAAATCGGCAAATTTTATTTATATACGTTTGCTAAGTGAGATTTGTATTTTTTCTCATTAAAAGTAACAAGTATTAGAAGATTATTTGATCAATTTTACATTCTCATAATTATAATTGTTAATTATAATCATTATCATAATGTTAATGTATGAATACTTTGGAAGCTATCGGAATACAAATATTTGCCTAATGCATCAGAAATCGATCAAAACCATTGTTTGTTATATTTTGTAACAATAATTCAATAAATAGATATTCCGCCACAGATATTCTTCTAAACGTTCCCGTTCCAATGAAGTTCCCGGCACTTGTTTCCAATTTTCTCTCAATTTAATAATAAAGACCCTCAATATAAGTATGTATGTAATAAAGACAGTTTGTGTACTAGCCTTAATCATGCTTTGGGAACTAATCTTCTAATCCAATCAAAAGAAAGGTAGAGACAAAGGTCTGCCATTTGATATTCCAACCAACATCAGGATGTTATACAGTGACGTCATTAAATAATACTGAAATTATGTTACACTGATCGCGGTAGCGACAGCATGATACAGTTTACAATAATCTTTACTACTGACGCAGTTTTTAAATATAGGGGAGTCCGGGACAGTTGAACTATTTTTGGAATTAATATAAGAAAATGAAATTAGCATTTATAGAAAGCTTGGTTATTCAGCTACAATATTTAAATTTCGTGTTTTTCTAGATTCGTAAACAAAAGTGTTGTGTCCGTTTAAAAATAATTGTAAAATAGCACAAGTTTCCCCAATAGGTGGGAGAATTGAATCGGGGGACCGGGAGATTTGAACATACCCAATAAAATGGTGATTAATTAATAAAAAGTGATGTTTCAAAAATGTTTTATTAATAAATGTAACAATTTTCAATATCGGATTCAACTGTGATCATAGTTGAACATTTTTCCTCTAAATTATCCGTTTTTTTTTTATTTCATTTTTCAATGTGAAAGAACATAAAATCAAACTATTTCAATATTTAAATCAACTTAAAATCCAGAAAAATTCGGTGTCGAAAATCAGTTAGCCGAGAACTTTAAATATTATAACATGTTTAGAAATACTTTTAAATGTCAAACATTTATAAAACAATTACAGTACATAGAATACATACTTAGAATTATTAAAGACAAACGTTTTTTGAGATTACTAATTTGTACTATTAATCAGCCTTTCATTTAGTCTTCTGTCTTTCTTTATCACTGACTTATAATTCATCAGATTTTTTGTTTCATTTAGATCCCTAGGGTAGTGTATCTTTGGGATCGAAAATATAATAAATTATTAAATTTACTAAAATATAAATATTAGACATGCATGCTAGCGGGAGAGTTGAACCACTGTTTAAATCTCCCTCCAAGGAATAGTTTAAGTCTCCCATCCAAGCCATTTTGACGTTGAAGATATGTAGCATAAAAAGTAAAACAAATATTATAATTCTGCTGATGGAACTTGAAACTATATAGATTTTAAAAACAAATAATGTATAAATCATGTATATACCTCATAATTAGAAGAAACGGCGAGCAAACAAAAAAAAAAAATTCACTCTGAGCGCGTCAAAACACGTTTCTATCGATTGTAACCAAATGGTACTGTCTAACGCGGTGTTGTCATGGAGGGTGCATGGAGGGCGTAATAATAAACGTGCTGGCTAATAACAATATATAATAACAACCGCTAAAATATATGCTCAAAACATATTTGCAGTGGCTCAAGTCAAGTGTCCCGGACTACCCCTACCTCTTATTCTTTCTACTTGGCGCCCTTGTGTAACATTAACTATCAGTATTAAATAATTCATACGGGAAAATAATATATCATATAACTTCAAAAGTAAAAAAAATACAATAATGCACTCTGTTTGCCGTGGTGAATTAATGAATACATATGTATGGAGTACCTATGTGTCTATGCATAACATGAAAGGATGGACGGACGCAATAAAATATAAATCGTATAGTTATTAACGTAACATTTAGATGGCATTATAAATTTATATTATTTTTATTTTCAATGGACATAGTATCGACAGGTCGTTAATATTTCTGATGAACAGTTCTAGAATAACAATAAAGTACAATGTAAAAACATTTTACAACAATTACATAGAAGAATAATATGCTAAATAATACACTTTTTTATGCTTTAAAATTTAAAATGTTTTAAATTGACTAAAATTGGGGAGAATAAATAAAATATTTAAACTACCCCACAAGTACAAAAACGCATGAGCTCCAAGGTCAACGGTCTTCGAAAGCGAATAGTAAGAAAGTAAGTACGTATTACACGTGCGAATAATCATGAATTTAACAATAAATTAGACTTTTTAACTGAGCCTGTGTCTTGAAGAATATATTCAGATTAGCATTGATGCATAGCATAGCATAAACAAAGATATTCACTGATAATGTTGTGCCATTAGATATGACAAGGTATTATTTGACATTTACATCAAACTGAGATATTGAGCTTTCAAGTATTCAATTT
This sequence comes from Eubasilissa splendida, assembly GCA_031772225.1. NCBI lineage: Eukaryota > Metazoa > Arthropoda > Insecta > Trichoptera > Phryganeidae > Eubasilissa > Eubasilissa splendida. Next base: position 18,485,257 of record CM062863.1, read on the forward strand.
TAATTTTTCGATTTCTTCGGCGGAGTTTGGTCCATCGCCCATGACGATGTGATGAAATGAGGTAAAATTTATACAAAAATGTCGCTATATAATTTAGAGTAATAAAGTAAAATAATTATAAATAATTTCAGTTCGGTTAAAAAATACATAACAAGATATATTTTAATTGAATTCAAATCAAAATAATATGACACGTGCTACTAAAAAATCTAATAAAATATAACTTCTTTTTTTTACATCATAAACTACTAGGAAATTTGACAAACTTACGACATAGTTTTACTGTCAGAATTTTGATATAAAAAAGTCAATTTTGATGATACACATTGCTGTTCCAGAAATTTATATTTCTATTTTGATTACTTGTCATTACTGCTATCAAAATTTTAATGTCACCTATCATTATTTAAAACTGTCTAATACGCTTTCACTTTTTACAATAACTTTCACACACTTCAATCGCTCGGGTGGAAACAGTTTGGCAAGATTACATCCACGGGATAATTGGATCGGGGCCGCTCATTAAACAGTTTTGCTGCGAGTTGTTGAAATCTCGATAATCTACGACATTTCAACTATCTTTTGACTATAAAGTTCTGAAGATGTATTTTACGAATTTGAAGAAACTCGCTTAATTGCTTAATCTTTTACCGTCGTTTTCTTATTTTTTTTCTCTCGCTTCTTCGTCTGCGCTGGGCCCGCAATCAGAACTAGACTTCTAACTAGTTACAGAACCACAGCCAGGATTCACCATCTGTCCAAATTGCCGACTGTCCGTGGCAATACCAGTTTCTTTCCATTCATCTACCTTATATTTTCCCTTTTGCCAGTATGCGTACGACAAAAACTTAAATGCCAGTATTTAATAAAATTTAAGTTGATTTTTAGACGGTTCTTGACAATATAAAAAACTATACCGATGATATGCGATGGGTTTATTTTATCGCTTGGGTTATAAAATGAACAATATTGGTTTTAAATAATAAAATTTATTTATATTTAGTTTTATGTCGAAGTACACAGGGGTTCCACTCAATGTCCGGATCCATGTTATCCATGGGGCGGATGTTGTATTGAAATTTTCAATTGTATTTATTTGCTCCTAGTTTCGCCCTTTGCTACATTTACATTGCGTAACAGTTATAACTTATTTTATTAAATAAAATTAATATTTATTTTACAGAGAAAGTCGTGTGTACGTCACGGAGGTGGCAACGGAACTAGACATTCACTATTCCCGTCGTAATTCTCCATAAATTTGGTAGTTTTCAACAAAAAACTGTTCGGGATATAAAAAAAAACTTTAGTACAGAAAAATTACTCCCGCCTGAAAATTTCACAAAGTAATATAAGTACGTATGCACCTGCCTGTTGGGAATATTGTAACACCGGGGAATGGGAGTTTCGGCGTGGAATATGCAAAGTGCATTTTGCGAATTTTTAATGATCCGATACCTAAAAAAGTACTTCGCACCGCTGGGGTTAAGTGCGGCTCACGGGTGAAATATTCAAAGTGATTTTTTTTTCAATTGTATCAGTTTAAATTGTCCAATATGTATATTGACACCTCTAGGAAACTCGTAAAATTTAGATAATATAAATTTAATAAGATACCGATAATTTAAAATTGTAATTAAATATTGCCAAGTTTATAAGTATGTTACGTACTTTAATATGAAAGATTCAATTTCAATGACAAACATTATCCATGGCCTTTATCTATGTTTGATTTATTATTATATCATATAATGTCATCATCTTTTCGGTGATGTTTATGGTGAAAAATGTTTACGTTATATATATTTGCTTACATCTTTATTTATTTCATCAAAAAAACACACGCCTAAATATAATAAAAAAATGCTCAATCTAAATGTAGGAAAAATAGTAAGGAGATTAAAAATCTAGGTATTATTCGTGAAACAGAATACACTAATAATCATATTTTGTTCAATAATATTATTATTAAATGAGTATTAGATCTTTTTTATGTAGTGTTTTCTGGACTATCCACGCCAAAATAACCCAAGAACTCTAGATAGATGATTCTGAACTACCATAAAAATTTAGTAACATTTTCTATTTCACAGATATTCAAAAAATTTAAAGCATAATAAGCAATAAATAACTCTCAATTCAAACTTTCTCATTTCAAAAATAAATTTGTTATGGCATTAAGCCGCACGTCATTCAAATAATTAAAACATTTTAAAAAATTTAATTTAAATTATTTTTAAATGTGTGAAAAAATAAAATACGTGGCGGGGCGCTCACGCGATATATAAATATTTTCTTCGCTTTCATTTCATTGTTCTAATTTGTAAAACTTTTCATTATTTTATTTTAAATAACACCTACTTTGTCTTTAAAAAATGCCCATTACTTATTTTGATTGTTAAGTATAGCACGATATATTGTCTTCGAAAAGTAGACTTAGTCTGATTGTGAGATGTACCGTGCACCGTTAATAAAACTAATATTTCTCAATACATTTTTAAACTCTAAGAGATTTACAAAGCCGTATGTCGAACTATGAAAGCGCTGAATTAAAAGAAAATGAGGTCAGTAATATTAAAATGTGTGAATCCTTTCATGTAGAGTTTTTAAAAGTTTTATTTCTTTTTTATTAATTATTATTTTTTAATCAGATTTTGACTCATTCGTACTGTTATTTTTAAGCTTCGTAGTTTATATTATTTTGTGTTGAATTAATTGGTATTAATCAAATCTAGCTTTCTTTGCTCTAGTAATCCTAGAGACTAGGATTCTTGGTGCCTCATCCAGATTTGTGGATATTCTCCGGATTTCATTGTTTTGATACTTCACGAGGATATGCTCCAAATCTTCCACTACTTCACACTACATAAAGTGGCGTGCTTGACATATCCTTTAAAAAACAATCTAATTAGAGCGTGTCCTGATTTCATTCTAATAGGTTTACTTATACATATTAATTATTAAAATTATACAGTGGCGTGATTATGAATTTCCGTTTAACCAACGTCTTTAGACAAAATGAATCAGTCGTTTATACGACTCTACCATGTATTTATTTGTGATTTTAGAGTACTATTAATAGTGTTTTTAAAGTTTAAGTTTTAACGTAAAATAATACCTTCTTACCCATATAAAAATCGATATAAAAAATGTATGGACTTTTTTAAAAACACTTTCTTTGACTAAACATGATTCTTTTATTATTTGAAAATCCTTCACGTAAAGGAAATTATTATTTTTATTAAAAGTTAGCGTAAGAAATAGTTTTGCTAACTGCTTTTTGTTTTTCCTAAATCAAAAACAAATCCATGCAAAGAACGATCATGAAATCATTAAATCGTTAAAAACAGTAAGATGGTAAAATTTGCGAACTGGTAAAAGAGGAAGTAGACACTTCAATTTGTACATTTGTAGCATAGGTAACGACTCCATACAAAACGGATCAACCGAAAGGAATTTTCAGTTTAGTAAATAGCCATTTATATGACTTGAGTAATTTACTAGCTTAAAGACAGAACAGAGTAATATAAATAGCTCGATGCGGTGAATACAAAAGAGCGATGGGTACGGCGATGAGTTATCGTGGTATTTTTTAGAACTAAGCCATTAAAGTCTCTACTGGTACACAGGTGGCGCTAATTGTAAAATAATGTTTCCGATTATTTTAATTCAATTATTTAATTTATATTTGTTTCCCAGAATTTTGCGTAATCACAGCTTTTTTGCTTGTATGCACTGCACGCCCCTGCATATATATAATTATTCCAAAATGTTATGACGTGACGTCTATTTAGTTTACTCGCAAAAAGTAAACGCTGTAGATATCGTAAAAAAATGTTTTGAAAAATACTTCACTAATTCAAAATTTAATTAAAATATAAAATATTCAATAAAATGCGATTAGATATCGGTGCACTTATCTAAGCAAACTATTCTGTCGGTCTCAACAATATATTTACCTTCCGAAATAGAATTTACATAGGATACATGTATTATGATTTTCCGTCTCAATACAATGTCTATAAAGGGAATGTATATTTACATATTTAAAAAATAGTATATTTACACAGTACATCCAATGTTAAAAAGATTATTTTAAGCTTTGAAATGAATCGTTTCATCATAAGTATATTTATCACATTGAAACGGATTACGCCAACATATTAATTACTTTTATTTCGATAGCTTCCACTCTAAAATTCAGTATTTTAATCATGAATTCCGTTGCCAGAATTGTAATTATTAAAAAACTAGATGTACTAAAAAAACATGTTTGTTTCAATGCGCTATCTTTTAATTAAATTGTAAATTGGGAATCCTGTATCATGTATTAAAAAAATAAAGCAACCCTTTTCACCAAGTGAAGTGTCATCTACCTTGTAAACGTCTAACATTGTTGATACAGATTAAGCGCTCTATAGTATAGATTCGGTTAGTCAAGTTTCCACTAATCGAATCGTTTTACATGACAAGATACTCGTAGTTAAATTTAGAAAGCTTAATAAAAAAATATTTGATTTGTTCAACGGATATAGAGAGTTTAAAATTTATGAACCTTAAAAATTCGTGTTGAACCCTTGCAATTTTACGTGCCATTTCGTTTCATTTTGGCAGGATTTCTTTCGCGCTTGTTTATAAGACTCACGCCTAGCTGTAGTAATCTGTAGTTCCCTAAGTAGTCAGAGATCAAACTTTTTCCCGGGAGACCACTAAGTTAGTCATATTTTTCACAATACAAGCCTAATTTGATAAATTATTTGAATAAATATTGGACATGTATCTATTTCACGCGTATATGTACGAGTACTGACAATTAGTTTCACAGAATACTTTTCCTGCACATTATGTGACAACACTGCGATACCTGTGAATTACTAGTGCAGTATTCTTACCTGGAGATAATGAAACAGTTGCGAGTGCGAGTGAAATGTGTCCGACCTGAATTGTTTGCGAACAAAAGCTGAATGTTACATCAGAACAATGCTCTAGCACACACACCCATTATTGTGAAAGACTTTATCAAAAACCGAATTACATGTTTGAACACCCATCCTTTTATCCTGATCTGACCTCCTTTATTTTTTTTTATTCTCCAACATCTGGTAACATGAAGTATCATCATTGACGGTCGTGAGCGGAGTTGGAACGGATTACGATGCGAATTCTAAACAACTTCATGGAAAATGATTTTGAATACTGCTTTCTGCAATAGAAAAAACATTGGACCTAGGCATTGCCATAGAAGGAGATTATTTCGAAGGTGTTCCAGATAATGAATACGTATGTTTTATAATTATAATTTTTTTTTCTACTAACAATTAAGTCAGTCTTGTCGGGTGATATGTTTGCACAGGAACACTAAAAAGAGGAATTCCCCTAGATTCATTTATTATTTGAGGTCTTTCAATGTATCTTTTTCTAGAGTGCTTGTCCGGTTATAGAACGCTAGCGATCATGTTGACGTATTTGTGGTATAGTGGTTACGATATTCACCTAGTGGCCTTGTGGTCGGAGATTCAAACCTCGTTCCAAGAGGCCTTCAAGTTAGTCCTCTTTTCATAGCACAAACATTTAGATTAATTTGAAAGAAAGTAAAAATATTGATGACACGTATTCCGTGTACGCATCCCTATTTAAAAATATATGTATACAAATTGCATTAGATGGACTGTGGATTTTTCGAACCATTTCCTTTTTCTCTAAAGCAATGGTTTATTTATTAGATAAGGTTATAGTACTATTCTGTATATCTCAAGATATGGCCAAAATATTACAATTTCATCTCCTGAAATTTTTTTTTATATATTTCATTAATATTTATCGATCCTATAAAAAATACATAACCTCAATTTTCTTTGCTTATATTGGCCGGTGGTAGAAAGCATGTCTACGATTCCGGGAGCCCCTGATAACAAAAAAGGCGTTATGTGGTAATGTAGATTACCGCATTACCGACATCAAGCGCAGGGAAATTTCAAATTTCAAACCCTCAGTGTGACAACTAATGAATGTGCAAACTTTTTGCAGCATTTTGTCCTCGGCGAACCTCATCAACGCTGACGGCAGCATTACTGGAAACGGAATGACCCATTTCAACCGAAATGGCGTAATTAAACTTCGTGCCTTCTTTGGAAATATGGGAAAAATTTTGGAAAATTAGGGTGAAGTTGCCGTGACATATTTTACCGGATGATTTTAAAATCGTTTTGGTTATTTAGGTAAGCTGGGTCACTTTACTCCGTAAAGTTTTCAAAGGTTAACATATAATTCATTTTAAAGATTTTAAAAGTTCATTCGACCATTAATATTTAGTTTCATTTTAATTGAATATGCCAAACTATGTTATTAATTAGTTTATGGAATAAAATGTAGCGGTTTTACAAAAAAAATATTTAGTGCGGTGAAAAACTTTTATATATCTCTAAAATTAAAAATACTAATAATTAAAGTAATTCCAAACACCTCGCATCAGCAACTGTGATAGAGCGATTAAGGCATCTGAATAGAAATCAGATCCCCTATGGATGCATAGGTTCGAATCCCACAGACTGCCAGTTATTTTAAATTTGTATTGACTGTAGGTATTCTTATCCAAGACATGAACCGCTTTTTTTACAATAAAAGCCTGGCGGTAAGACCTCCGTATATAGCAAAGTCGATCAAAGTAGTGCACGAGTGTTGTGTCATCACCGGAATGGTACATTACGTATTTATTTGGTTAAATTAAGTTGAACCGTGGTAGACAATTTCAATATTGACAGCCACTGCTTTCTGCTAGTTTGACTTTATTTAATATTCAAGTAGTTAGGCCAGCCGGTATTAAAACATACATAGGTCAGAGGTTTAATTCCACTATCGAGTCATTTATGATATTCATATTTTTACAGCAGAAAAGCGTGCTTTCGTTTGAAAATGGTAATAATATTTACCAACACTCATGTCATTTGATTAATAAAAAATATGTTAATCGGAAGCTTTCAAGGAAAATGTGTCACGAAACTGCGTTAAAAAGTCCATAAAAATATTTCGAAAAATATGCAATTTTTTAATTTGTTTATTTTCACCATATTTTATTTTTAAACTATCTGAAATGAACTGAAAAGTGTTCTGTACGCGAGATGAAAACGAAACAAAAAATATGTTCTACGCAGGAATGTGTGATTATTGCTGAAACGTGTAACGCGTTTTTTAATGAATATAAATTTAATTATAATTTAAGATAATGATAATTTAAGATGACTAAAATACTAAGGTACAATTTAATATAAAAATCGCTTTAAATAACGCTATTTTACATCTCTCCATCGGAAAATATCCCTCTTTAAATTCTTTTTTTCTAACTTAAATCTATGACTACAAATTAGTTTTTTTCTAGCGTTCTTGAAATTTTACAAAATTTTCAGTATTTTTTTTAATTAAAAAATTATTGCACGATCTAAAAAGTGGTTCATTTTAAATATAAATCTCCCATGCTTATTTCAAAGTTGAATTTAAATTTGTGTAATCACCTGCTTACATTTCAATATTATATCAAACGACCAACCATTATTCACATCGTGTCAGCATAAAATACGGTATTTTATCGTGATTGAAAATGAAATAGAAAACTGGTATCATATCGTGACCTTGGAACAACAAGGTGTCATTTGACATTTTGGTTAAAATTAGCATCTGACAATTTTTTTCTCTTTACAACTGTGTAACAAATATAAAAATAAAAAGAAAACAAAGTCATATTTTAGTATCGCTTGTAATATTAATTTAAAATAAGTATTGATTGAATACAAATAAAACAATGATTTATGTCATTTATATTTATTTATTTATTTATCATATGCAGAGCAAATATTATGTTCCAGGCCAATGTTATTTTTGAATAACTAAGAAATGAAACGCAATTTTTTAATTTGGATTTTATTTATCGAGCATTTTGTTTATTACAATTATGTATGGTATATGACATCGGGCAAGTGGCCGCCTCTGGCAGCGATACAAATGCGTGCTCTTTTAACTATATTTTTCATAACATTCTCGCACACTTCGCGTGTTATTTCAACAACTTCTTTTCGAATATTGTCCTGTAGCATTGTAGGTATTGTTAGCTTATTGATGTAGACCTTTCCTTTCAAGTACCCTCACCGAAAATAGCCGGAGCCATCAACTAAATTTAACTACGAGTCCCATTCTAAAAACTTTTCCTAAAAATTATTCGAGTAAATTTGTATTAAGTAACAATTTGAGTTAGGTACTAAATTTTTTTTTTTATATATTTTTTTTAAAAATAGTTTCTGGTCAAGAAACAATAATATATGTTTTAGTTAGTTATGACATCTTGAAGAAGAAAATGGTATTTTTCGAAACCGGTACATGTATTTAAACTCAATTAAGTGGTTAAAAAAACAAAGATAATAAATTAAATAAATAAACTATATACAGTGAAATCTCGATCTATCATTCCCTGAATAATCATTTTACCGCATTAATCGTTTTAATTACACAGCATGTTTAGCTACACTGGCTTGTTTCATGGCAAATAAACGTTAAAGAGCGAGTCCTGCCACTGCCTGATCTCTGTTTTGCGTCAACAGTAATAGAACTGACATACGCAGTCCAATAGTTATTGGCAAGTCGCTGAAGCCCAGGTGTTTTAATTTCACGAAAACTTTACCCGTAAAATATTACGTAAACAAAAAAGCATAGATGAATGCGAATATTTTTTATTTGTTTTCAAGGGACCTTGACATAGAAATGCGCATAAAATAACGAAATATTTCATTTTAAATACTAATTAAATGTATTAATTAGAAAGTTATATAAGACCTATATTCTTAATAATTACAACTTCATAATAAGAATGTGTTCTTCTTAATAAATAAAAATATTGTTTGTTTGACAACTGTGTAGCTCGCCCAAGTGATTTTTGATTTGAAGGAATTGAAGGAGACAGCAGAAGAGGTCGAAGATGTCGATGAAGAGAATCCCTCGCCTGTACTTTTGTTTTCAGAAGCATACATAGCCTTCGAAAAATTGAAACCTTTTTTTTATGCACATTCAATAACTGATGCCGAAAAAAATGTAATTTTTAATACCGAAAAAATTCTGTTTGCTTAGGACAAGAACGTAACAGCCAAAAAATAAATGATTATGAAATATAATGTATGATACAAAGTTTAATTTAATTATTTTTGATTTCTGTGCAGCTATCTAATTTTATTTATATTTAAACACATTCATTTACATTTTTAGAATATGATGTATGAATATAACTTTTTTCTATATTCCTGCATTCATAGTTTATTCTAATAGGCTCCTTCAAAAACGATATATGGAGGTTTCACTGTACTCATATAGGTATATATATATCTACATTCATGTATGCATATAGAATTCATATTAATAGTTATTCATAAGTTGGCGCAATTTATTTTTGAATGGAAGCAATGTATCGTTAAAAATATCTATTATACTCATATATTATATTTTTACATAGAACGGGTTAGAAAACAATTTTTTGAATAATTTGTTCTGACAAAATTTGGGTAAAATAAATTATTTGAACGTATTGGGTGTTTGGGACAGCTTAAAGTAGACTGACAAAAACCTTGTTCTTCAACCATAACGTTCTCTTTCTTCTGAGGTTCCAAGTTTCAGTGATCTTTTCCTGCATTATGAGATTCTCTGGATATCTCATTACATGTACGAGATATTTAAGTTTTCTGATTTTTATTGTTTTAAATACCGTATTATATCGATTATAATTGTTTCCTATTTTGGTTGTCCAAATTCATGGTCGCTATCAATTTACTTACTGTACTTTCCGTTGACGATCCTTGAAACCCACTTCCAATGACCTAGCGGCCGCTGCAACCTCTGCTGCATAATTGGCATACATTCGTCGCTCGGTGACAGTTGAACGCAAATATTTGTGAATAAAATTATTGAATAATATGTCCTCAAAAACAATTCACCAAGATGCTGCATTGAAATTAAAATTTGTTGTGTATGCTATTTGATGTTTTTCGATTTTATAATGAAGTATTTATTCTTTTTTTTCTTCTAACTTAGAAAAATAAGGGTGCGTCTTATAATCGGTGTAAACGATATCTATGTTTCTTTATTTCTTTGCATTATTACCATTCGTGTTCGTATATATCACGGTATTCACCTTGGTTATGTATACAGAATGATGTAGATGTCTAAACGATCGGTACTTACACGAAGACACTGAATATATTATATTATAGATTACAATAATAATAATAAACGTGTTGAATTTATAAGTTGGATGAAAATCGGAGCTTGGAGTATACACTGATGTTGGCTCAGGGACCGGAAGAAGAGTGAGGGCCTGAGAGACATGCGCGGCCGACCGTCAGCCACTGGTGTTGGTTGTTTACTATACGGCAGGTGTGATCGGAACTGTGTCCCGATCACCATAAAACTGTAAGGATTATGTATACGGAAAAATATTACCAGTAGCGTAGCTACTACAAGGCCCTATTTTGACGTGATTATAAAAGAAAGTGAAAAAAAATTATAAATGTGTTACAAATCAACTTTACCTGCAGCTTTTGTTTTCAAAAAGTTACTTTTAAAACATTTAAAGAATTATTTTACTATTAAACATTAAGTTAAACTGTTTATAATTTATTTTTTTAGCTTTCTGGTAGTCTTCCTTATGTTTGTACCGTATACATGATGTTTCTAATAATTCACTTCAATGTATCCACGGCTGAACTATATTTTTCGATACTTAAAATAATAAAATCATATTTATGAACTTCCATGGGCCATGAGAGATGTTCCAAGATAAGCACACTTTCAGCAGAACATGTAATAGCATCCCAGCTGCAAAATGAACCGGACAGCATTATTGATATCTTTGCCGATAAAAAGGTTCGCTAGGACAACATAACATTTTCTATCGAGAACGAATGTAAATATTTTATAAGTATACATTGACATAATTTATTTTTTCCGAGATATACCAAACCGAATGTTTTCATTAATTTATTTAAGGTGACAAGAATAGAGGGCGCCCGTTAAAGTCTTAGCACTACCAGATAAACTAAATGCTAAAGGACATCCCTGTAGAGAAACTTCAGCAATCTAAGAGCCTGCTTGAGAAGATGTACGAAAGTGAACGAGGCAAAAGTTGTGTACCAAGATAGAACAGTGTGGCTTTATACTCTCTGCCTACCCTTGCAGCGAAACGGCGTAATGTTAAGTTAGTTAATTGGTTAGATCATATAACCGTAGATATAAGAATCTTAGTGACGAAACCCATTGAGTAGAAATATCTGAAATTTTAATATAAAATAATTTTATGTAACCATCGAGTTCGTATTAATAAAATATTAAATATTGAATATCAATTCAATATAAGAATTTTAAATTTTACTACCTAATAGTTTTTTTTTTAAATATGAAAATAGTAATATATACCTATACATAAATACAAATTAAATTAATCAACTAGAAAAAATATTTTCTTGCTACCGGGATTCGAATCTAGACATCTTCCTATCCGGGGAAGCACGTTTACTATTTTTCCTATAGCAATCTAATACTGACCCTCACCATAACTATTCTGCCAGATCGTCGGGTCGGCGATTTGAAATAAAAAAAACCCAATTAAAAACACACATTAATAAGATCGATATAAATATTATTAGTAAGAAATTATTATATTTTTGATATAAAACTTGATTTTAAATAGTAGCTAAAGCCTCAAAGCATATAAGTAAATATAATATATTATTTAAAATAATTTTTATTCACTAACACAAAGTGTTTTAAAAACGTCGAAAATTTATCATATGTACTGCAAATTAAATGGTTTATTAATTATTTTAACGTTTTGCTAATTTGGTTCAATTCAGATTTATCTCCGTTATATTGGCTTCAAGGTTATAAGAAAATATATTTTGTATATGTAATAATTTTCTATATTAAGACAATTTTGCGAGACGTGGAAAATAAATTTAATGGTCGCGGTCTTTCTTATAATGCTAGTAATATAATGCTTAATTATACCAAACAACATGCAGTGTATTAGTTTTACATTAGTACAAAGGTTTTATCTAAGTAATAGTTTTAAAACAATTCTAATATATTGTATAATTTCTGATATAAATAAATAATAAAAGCCCATATTTTCGTAAAAAAAACGCGTAAATATGAATTATTTTTAAAAGGTAAGCCTTAATTGAAATATTTTATTAACTCCAAATCATATATTATAAACAAAAAGTTAATGGTCATTGAATTTCGAGCAAATTATATATTAATAATGGATGAATTTCGTTAAAATTTATTTCGAAGTACGTACATTTAGTATTTTAATAATGTTATATTTTCCGTAACGGTAAAGATTTTGTACATATTGCTTGAACATTTACGATTCGTAATTTAGTCAGGTATCCAAAATTTTGTGGGATAGGTCTGATACACCCTGTGTTTTTGAAAATAATTTTCTTGTAATTAATGTGATACGAGATATGTTTTTAGGGGAGAAGTGGGCGTAACGCCACGGGGGAAGACAACAATTTGTTATTACGACACTGAACTTTGAACTAGTTTCAGAGATTTGACAATTAATGATAGTATGCATTACTATTCTGTGTAAAAATTACGATATTCAATATGTAAACGAAGTACACTCTATACTCTTTCTGTGCTGTACTTTAAGCAATTTTCATTCGTGTTTACGCACCCTAAGGATAAGACGAGCTACTGAAATAGATATACCAATCCCTCCCTGCCAAGTTATGACAGAATGATGTGTTGTGACAGAGAAATAGTTGAACCCATTACTGTACAAGGGCACTACATACATATTTTATTATACTCTAGTATTTCATTGACGGGTATAACAGTTTGTCAGTGAACAAATATGTAAAATTCATACATAGAAGAAAAACTGGTACACCTATCTACATTCCATTGGATTATTTATAATTTAATTATAGTCTTAATTTTATTTACTGAATCTCCATATAGGTACTCATTTTAATAAATTCTAAATTATAGTGAATATTATGTTCCTGGCCGATGTTGTTCACCAAAATTTCAAGCGTAGCTCGGGATGTGTATGAGGTGGTACCGTTCTATTGAAACCACATGTGTTGCAGCCCCAATCGAACCAATTCGGCCACAAATAAGTTTTTACTGCATTGCCTCTTTCATCCTGAAAGAAATATAGCCCAATGATTCCGCTGGCCCACACGCCAAACCATACGTGTGGGTTTAAATGTCGTTGATAGATTAATTGAAGATTTGTAATGCCCCAATAATTAACAAAACCAGGAAAGTCGAAATGAGCTTATTTGTTTTAATATCATCAACTGTTGAGACGTTAAATACTTCATAATAAATTGTAATCAAATACTCTCTACGACTACTAAATACGAAATGACAAATATTTACCAAACCAAAATGGCGGTCAAACAAAATTTGCCAGGAACATAATATTCACCCTGTAAACGTTTTATGCAGACACCTTAACCACTCTGTCACAGCAGTAGATGCAAGATGTGTGAATATTACCGTATTTATAATGAATAAGTTATTATTCTTTCTTTCATCATAGCAGTATTGATATGTGGTAGCCTCATTCAGATGAGACGCGATTCCACCTCTACAGGTCTCGGTCCTGAATCGCAATTATGTCCGACCCTAGGCAAGAAAATGTTAACATTCTTAGATTATTATCTGTATAGCCCGTTATATAACAGTTCACCGTGAAGAAATGTATGCAGCATCACCCCAAATGTTTTGCGCACGGATTACGCATCCAGTTCGCACGTACTTTTACTGATTCTCAGCGATCAAAGTCTCATTGAGACATCATCGTAGACACGAGTCTTTAAATAGATAGCATTAATACTGACAGATATTTATAAAAGCGACTTATTTATTTGACAGTGCGACGTGACGTGACTGTCCTGCCGTCACAGGCAGTTACCTAAAATCACTTTTATGCTTACGCACCCTCAGTTTATTCATCAGTCTAAAGGGTTGCGACAGAAAGATAAGCCCCCTAGCAACGTCACAGTGTCAGTTTGACAAACGAAAGATATGATGTTTTTCTTACAATCGGCGGAACTTAATACGGTGTTGGACAAAATACCTTCCTGAAATTGCTCTCCGTGCTTGCTGTATTTAATTCTAAAATCTAAACCCATCTACTTTCTATACCTTGTCTTTTACGTCATATCATTAACACCATCACTAAATTCGTTTCATTAGTAAGCTGCTTTTCAAGGATGTACATAGATCGGTATCTGAATGTCGTTTAAAATATATTACAATATTGTATCCCTGATAGAAGGTACCATTATTTTAATTATAATTACAAATTGTCGAAGTGTAAATATGTAACTTCAAAAAATATGAATTTTTTTTTTTTTAAAAAACATACTTTAATATATCCCACTTACTATTACTTATTACGTTTTTGTGCAGAGAATGAAATAAAAAAAGAATGTCATACTCTTCTTTTCTAAATTACCACTTCTATTTTGTTCACTTCATTCATCTTCTAATGCAACGAGTTTTACTGCGTGGCCGTTCTCCTGCATATATCTAATTTACTTGATCGTATCATGTATTTCGAAGCCGTCCTCTATTTTCGTTACCTTCAAAACGTGTATCATATTTTATTTTCTATACTCTCCTCATTATACGTTCCACATGCCCAAACAATCTTAAGTACTTTTTCTTAATTCTATCGACCAGTCAGATTTATCATCGCGAAAAACGGCGTGATGATAAGTTAGTTAGTTGTTTCTATTTCGTTTATTCTTCAATCTACAGTATATAGATTTTTCACACACACACTCCTGAGTGATTGCATTTCCATAGCATTCAGTAGACTTTCATTCTTCTTTTGCCGAAATGCTATAACAATAATATAAGAAATATACACAGCAAAAATCCATCAAAAAATATTATTATCACCGGATCGATGTCTCACTTAAAAAAATGCGTAATTGAAATCTGATGGCTTTTTATAGGATTATTATAGCCTAATTGATAAAGCTGTGTACCGGAAATAGAAAGTTCCCGATTCAAGTTCCGTTAATGATTATATTTTATTGTGAAAGTCTTTGATATTTCAAATATTAATTGGAATTTAAAAATATCTCGCTTAAGGAGTTACATAAAATACAAAGTCTAAATTCGTCATAAAATTAAACGGTTAACATGGTGTAATTGTAATACATTCTCTCGATAATGTAAAGTTCCGAATTCAAGTCCCGGTGGTATCTAAATATTGTTTCAATACCTAGATTTTTTCTGCGTGTATTTAAAGTGATTTATCAATAATTAGTTTTAAATATCAAAGAAATATATTCTGAAAATAATAACTTCACAGATGTCGTTAAAAATGATAATAATATTAAATAATATTCAAATCTAAATCTAAAATTAACTGAAACAGATATAAATCTTAAAAGTATAATAGTGGAATAGTATAACAGATATGTACTTTATTTTTGTTGAAGAGTTGTAAAAGTGGGATAGATATTGGCTTGGCTCCATATTTCCCGGGCGATAAAATATTTTTTAACTTCAGGAACAGAGAAAATAATTAGCGCTAATTATAATATTCCCGGCAAGGCGTGGGAGGGGGGGGAGGGAATTAAACGAAGTTCAATGATAAAGTTCGAGAACTTTTGCCATTTATGCAAATCACAATGGAAATTTTTCAGAAGAAAAAATACTTCAAAAGATAAAATTTCACGACTTTTTAGGAAAACTCGAATGAGGGGCCAAAATTTTTTTTTTTACCAAATTTACCAAAATTTTTATGGTATCGCCCCTTTTTTCTCGGGTCGTTGGAAGTGGCAGATAGGCGTACGGCAATAATTTATAGTCCAGACACAATATACGTGAAAAATCGTATCGGTGATCAAACGTGATACGTGTTTACTACGGTTATATGCAGCATATTACCGAGATATTTTTGGCTTCAATAATATTTCCGACTTTAATAAATCACCTCAATGTATTAATAATATCAGCTTCAAAGAAATATTTTCTCAAGACAAACTTGTTCGGATTCTGATTAATCGAAAAGAAAAATTACTGACGAGAAATAAAACGCTACATGAAAATATTAGATCTATTATATCTTTTCTCTTAGCTTAGCATATCTAAAGCTTCATCTTTCTAAGAAACTGGCCAGCTTATTAGAAAATTATGGTCGTAAAAATAACTGAGTAACTTACTTTCACGCCGTTTCTCTCGAGAGTACAATACGCCATTATTTTTCTTATTTCTTTTCATACGTTGAATGTTCAAGTTTCTGACAAGTCTTTTGTAGACATTTTCTGTTTACGTCGTCTTCTTCTTCGCTTCTTAACCGATAAATTCTGTTTCCTTTTTTTCTTTTTTTATTCATAGCGAAGATGATGATCGGTGTTGCCGTAATTACCTTCGATAGCTAGTCCTGGGTATTCAATTGGTATTGTTGAACATATGAATTCAACCCATGTAAATAAAAAGACACCAACTTTTGCGAAATTGGGCTGTTAAACGCCGATTTATCTGCCGATGGGGGTTTTTCTTAGTCTTGAATCTTCTTAAAACTCGGCTGTTCAGCCTCCAAAACTTTACACAACCGATAACTGAAAAATAATACACAAAAATGTTTTTATATCACCGCCGCAAAATATCACCGACTCCGAAAACACCTCTGAACAGAAGCAGTTTTGCTTTTGTTTTCTGTTTCAAATTTACGTAAATGGAATATACATTTTGAAAATATAATAAAGCGCTTAAACAATCGGGGTAACCCAATTGCCACTCCCGTATCTGTTTCTATACCAGAATTAGTGGTGTAACAACAAAAATTGGGCCCAATGCAAAATGGACAAAGCGCCCCCTAAATAAGTATTGTACAATATATAAAATATACGAATATTAGTACTACGTGGTTTATTCATTAAATAGTGAGAAAAAAATCAATCTCTTGCCTTTATACTCGCAATATAAAAAATACTTCACTTTACGGCAATAGATTGGTCTCTAACCCGATATATTAACGGGGCCTTACTGTATACCATTGGCAATGTTTTCACGTACTTTTACAATTATTTATTTATTTATTTCATATCATATGTTGCAAGCGCATTTAGTATTTTAATATCTGCTAATTGTATTCTTGTGTCTGTCTAATAAATTTAATATTTTTATTTTTATTTCATGTAAGATGAGTCGAGGTAAGCGCATCAATGGGGGAATTGCATCTAAGTCTCCTAATTATGTTTGAAATTGGATTCCAGTGCTGAAATCTATTAAAAAATATTATAAATCAATATTTGAAGAGACAGTTCAGAGAAGGTGCAAATCCAAACATCAGTTTGCTTGTAATACCATTTCAAATTATGACAATTGTTTGATATCAACTTGCGAGTTGTTTATGCCTTTTCAATCTTTTGTATATCTCGATAATTTGTTATGCCAGGACGCTGATAATAGGCAAGTACCTTTATTTTGAGTTGTAGTTTGTGATCTTTATACTAATGATCCAGAAGTCGCGAATTAGTTTATTTACCCTATTATTTCTGTAATATTGATTAAAACACAAAAATGACGTTTGGACTTTTTTCATAATTCATTCTTTTTTTTTACAAATCAATTGGAAAAAATTATATCACGTAGGTGACCTCCATTTTCTACCTCGCATAAAACTGCTCTATTCACTGCATTTTCCATGATCTTCCGTAGTATTTCGGGCTGTATTGCTCGAACTTCATCCTCAATATTGAGTTTTAGCGCTTGAATGGTCTGCGACTTATTTACTTTGACACGCTTTTTCAAGTATCCCTAAAGAAAAAATCGTGTGGTGTTAAATCCGGCGAACGTGGTGGCCAAGAAAAGTCCGCATTTTTCAAAATTATTCATTCTCCAAAAATTGTGCGCAACAGGTCCATTGAAGCTCGAGCAGTGTGCGCAGTTGTACCGACTTGTTGAAACTACATCAGTGGAGTATTGAATCATCGTTCGGTATCGGTCATTCTCAAAAAAATATGGTCCAATTATGATGCTGATAAACCCTTCTTGAATTTTCCGAACCCCAAAACCTGCAGTTTTGTATATTAACAAACCCACTCAAACTAAAATGTGCTTCATCGCTCATGATAAATGTATGAATAAAACTATTGTTTTGTCTGGCAAAATCTTGGAGTCTACGGGAATATTCAAGGCGCTTTCCTAGATCCATTGGATACAATTGTTACACCGATTGAATTTTGTATGGGAAAAGGTACAAATTCTTCAAAATTCTTTGCAGTGATGTTCTGGATACCCGAAGCTGTGATAATCATCACCTAGTTGGTGTCGTTGCATCTTCAACAACACTGTCCTTCACTCGTTCAATCGTAGCTGCAGTTTAAATTGTTCGCGGCCTTCCGGTTCGGGGCAAGCCCGTAACTGTTTGTTGTGCTCGAAAACGTTGAATTGATTAATTGCCTTATAGCCGATCGCGATGCACAGCTAGCAGTATTAAAATAACGTCGATATGCTCGCTGAATTTCAACAATTGACTGTTGTTTTGTAAAAAATATTTCGACCGTTTTTGTTCGTCGCTCCATAGTATATTTTTCCATGATTCATTCACTTTATGTTATTATTATTATTATTTTAAAAAAAAAATCCTAATTATTAATTTATAAATTATTTACACTGGTTCGTGAATTCTGGGTCACCCAGTATTAGTTTTGTGATTATTTCCGCGGATTACGATTAATAAGACCAGATACACTTACCCCGTCAATTTTACATCGTGGACTGAGCGCTCTCGATGGCGAATCGACTCATTCGGGTCCTCCTCAATACTACGCTCCACTGCAGCGACAGCTTCTTCGGTGCGCACTGTACGACGTCTCTGCGGATGCGTATTATCAGTTAGAGTATGCGTGGTGCGAAAACGATCCATGGTTATTCAAATTACTTGCTCGGATGGACGATTATGTCGACCGTAAAATGGACGTAGCGCACGGTAAGTTTCGCGAACTGAATCACAATTTTCGAAATAAATTTGCAAGCGTTGTTCTGGTGTAAATCTATTCATGGTGAAATGGCTAACCAAACTGAATACAAATCAGATGTCAGCTGTCAAATTGGCTGTCGCTGAATAATATGTTGGCAATTCGAAAAACATACCTCTAAAAAAAACACCTTTATATATACTTATAAACCAACTAATGTAAATAGATTGATATCATTAAGCTTTTATTTATTGCAAATTGAAATGTTATGTTTAATTTGTTATTCATTAAAAGCTGGAAAAGCAATAGATACACACGTACGTGTGACATAAAATCAGGTAAGAGTGAGGTCATTGTTTCTGTTATACATGTATATTGTAATCTTGTATCATGTACAAGTTTAGAAAATATCATTTATCATTTATTGCAAATAAGAAAAAATACAAATTTTACGTTTATATATAAATATTGACGCGTTTCACATCACCGATCGACATCACATCACTAAGACACCAGATTCAAAACTTCGGGTATCGCGATTTCAAATTTAAATTTAAATATCATTTAGCCGAGACAAAGCGACATTATTTATCAAAGTCCGAATCTGTCACCAGACGCCATAATTGTTATGTATAACAGGTTTTACGGAAATACTGGCCGCCTAATAGCCACCATTCGCCAAAATTAAATATGGTGAAACAGATTGTTTGTAGATCTGCTAATAAAATATTTATATTCTCAATACACTTACATAGAATTGCTTAAAGCAAAATAAAAATATTACATATAATTTATTGTGGATGCCATGAATAGTTTATTCAGTTATAATATATAGTACCTACATACGAACGCCTACCCTAAAGCTTGTAGAATGTTGAAAGAAAATAAATAAATATTTATTCTTGTAGACAAGGCATCAATAATCATTATACCATTAAGTATTTTCTATAAAAATAATAGTCAGTTGCTAGAACGTCTTTGAAGAGAAATTATATTGCGAAATTGACCACTGTGAATTGGATTACAAGTCTGAATCCCGCTGCGGTAATGAAGGTGTTTTGGCATTTATATTTATTTTATCTCTTCGATGCGATTTATGCTGCGCACGTAAGCGTAATACAAGAGTTTTATCACAGATAATGAGTTAAAGGTCTTAGTTATACGTATTATAAATCCCGTAGCTCGTATTCTGTCAGTATTTATGTTCTTGGAATGAGTATTTGCTGTAAGATCACGCTTGAGTTTCCACTATATTCGGAACGTACGATGGGGCTTCGCATTTTATATAAAAAGAATACCCTCTCGGTGTAGCTTGTATTTATTTCTTTCTTTCATTACTTTCATTCATCAGTTGCACGCACTATTAGATTTCACTGGACCTCGGTCTGCTTTGAAGGAGCCAGTACATCTGATTTTTTACTCATGGCACTGTACAGTCGGCCGTTGACGAATTTGTTGCTAGTATGATTTTTTTTAATATTACAATATAATGATGGATAGATTTGTGAAATGTTTAATTATTTTATGGATACGGAATGAAATAATATTACCGTATTAGCTCGGATATAACGCGACACCGAATTAAACACGACAAACGACAAAGACAATTTTAATAAAGATATTTAGAAAAAAATAAATCCGAATTTTACACGATATAGAGTAAGCCTGGGGCATACGGACACTCCCAAAATGTTTCAATTTGGCCAAGCCTACTTATATACGTTAGCCGTCATTTTAAGTGTTTATCATGACGTTAGTCATATTGTGCTCCATATAAAAACAAATATCTCTTAAAATCTCAAGAATCTTTTAAGATATTTATAATTATTTGTGATAACTGCTTTTACACTGGTGAGCATTTATCCACAACTACTATATTTTCATTCTATTAACACTAATATTTATCTTTAAATGCAAGAAAACAATTAAGCTAATGTTTGTATCATGTTTTGCAGTGCAGTGTATTAGCGAAGGCAAAATCATGTTATTATTTTTTTTTAATAAATTATTTCGGTGGTATGTAGGGATAAACGGACATAGCTTATTTTATGTTAATTACTTCTCATTTGTTATAGATTACAGTACGTAATCGGAATATGACTACTGATCGATGTAACTGGAGTGAAGTAGTATCTCTGACAGTAAAAGGTGTCAAAATTAACCAAATGTGTCTTTTATCATCCGCCAAAACATACAATATTACAAAAAATACATTAATTATGTCGTTACTAATACACCTGTACCTAATATAATTAAATTTTCTTCTGAGAACTAAGTATCGCAAAATTCAGAAAGTGGTCAAATGATGGACCCTAGAACTATAAAAATAGACACATCATCAATGGCTCCAAGTCACTCGAACAAATCAGTTCATTACCTAGAATATGCGGAGTCACAAAAATTTCAAAAAGAGGACTTTTATGAACTGAGTCCAGAATCTTAACCACAAGAAAATTAATTGCTGAGCTTATCTTCATTAGTGAAGGATAAGATATTTTCCAAAACTGGTTGGTGAATATAAATAATTCATAGTGGTTTTAAAAATTATGTTTATAAACTATTAATTAAATACAAAAAGTGTTAAAAGTAATATTTAAAAAAAATTTATTATGTAATATAAATTATACACTGGGTTTCTTATATTTTTGATACTTTATATATATATGTATATTTATACATCTCATCATCTTCAGCCATCGATCGATCTACTGCTGGATGAAGACCTCCTCATGACTCTGTCACTCTCTTTGTTCCTCCGTCAATCATTGCCATGTCACAATCACTGCTCCATTTCGTCTACCCATCTAGACTTTGGGAATCTTTTGGGTTACTTATTTCATCCAAGAATATTTATTGACTGTTGAAAATATGGCCTGCCCATTGCCATTTATGCTTTTTAACGATGACAGTGATACGTTAATATATCACAAAAGATTAATTAAAAATAATTAGTTCAAACTTAATATTGTACTCAAACTAGATTTAGATTGGACGCTATACCGCTCTCCCACAAACCTATTAAATTACTATACAGTGGTATTAATAATTCAAATATCTTAAAGAATAAAAAAAATAAGACAGTTTATTTTATCAACATAATATAATATAATTCGTTGACATTTTTCGGTGCAGTTTTTTTATATATATATTGAAATGTGATAATAAAAATGTACTGATATATTTCAATTAAATTAATTTGTATTCTTATGTAAAAGCCCACAAGGGCGTTGATGATGAAATAAATAAATTACGTATTGATACTAGAAGGCGTTAGAACACTCTCCATGTCATTTGTAAATACTTAGTAGTATTAATAGCCTAGCATAGTTCCACACCATCAGCAGCAATGAAATGAGTATTGCATGGTCACACAAGCGGGTGCCGCAAGCCTCTCACCTTTTCAGAAAAATAAAAACCATCACAGTCATGTTTTAATGTATTTTTATATTCAATTATTTTGCTTGAAAAATATAGGCCGCCTTTTAAATCACCTCAAAAAAATATTATGCAAACCAATTTTTCTCACATTCCTCTCGAATAAATTCTAAAATATTCAATTTATATACCGTATCAGCCTACATGTGTGTGTGTGTGTGTGCAAGATTGTATTAGTATTTCAGCCCCGAGACGGGTATGAAAATGTCACTTTAATTTGTGTCAAGGAATTCCACCGGGTAGGGGGCGTATTGATGGCTTGGGAAATTGCTCCCTTACCTTTTAGGGATGATAAGAAATACTCACCTCTCAGGGTGCGCTAGAGATGCTCGCAGGTAGATCCAATACGGGATGCTACCCAACTTGACCTGAATATTTATGAATTGGTATGATATGGGACCTAGAATGAAATCCATAAATGGCCATCGAATAAAATGAATGAAATTATAGGGCAGACACATGATTTGTTGACCAACAATTACATATTTATTATGATATAGTGGATACTGTTTAACATGAAAACTGTTTAATGTGAATAAAAATCTCAATACAAATTAAATGTACTTTTAAAATCAGCAATGTTATCTTTGTGGTTAAAATTCATATTTTTATTTATTATCTTTGTTTTATTAACCACTAAAATGAGTTTAAATACATCTACCGGTTTCGAAAAATACCATTTTCTTCTTCAGGATGTCATAACAAGTTATGACAAATGAAGTTATGACATGAAAATGGTATTTTTCGAAACCGGTAGATGTATTTAAACTCATTTTAGTGGTTAATAAAACAAAGATAATAAATAAAAATACAAATTAAATGCATCAATTAAGTAGATACATGCTGATAATTACATAGATAAATGATAAAATAGATGCATACTGATAAAATCAATTTATCGAAAAATATTTTAGCTGCCACCGGGATTTGATCCAAGAACTCTTCCTATCCGGGGATGCGAATAAATAAACATAAATATAAGTTCGAAAATTTGTTGTCAATTTACTAGGCTGATATGGTGTAATTGGTTAGCGCGCTTCCCCGGACAGGAAGAGTTTCTAATTCAAATTCCGATGGCAGCTAAAATATTTTTTCGATAAATTGATTTTACCTTTATGTATATCTTTTTACTTAATTGATACATTTAATTTGTATTAAAATATCACAGAACTAAAAACTACAACATCATAATATTAATGTGTTCTCTTTAAATAATGAATAAAAATCCATTAAAATGAACAAGTATTTTGATTCCAACAAAATGCTATTTGTTTTCATACATAATATATTTTTTAACATTCAATAGAAAATGCTTAACATTAAATATTTCGTATCATAAAAAATAACAGAATATACCGGCCGCCATGTCGTCATCACATTGTTTACTCTTTATAATTTTATGACTCTTAACTAGACCGACATGTGGCAATAAACAAGGTTGCCGCTTGCCGCATATTACCTTTACCATTTTAAACATTACCCGGATAAGCAATTGTTTACTGTTAATGACATTAAGACTCAACTTTCTACTAACTGGATCGGGATCTGTTATTTCTTTAAACATGAAATTCTTTTAACAAGAAAAAATATTTCGATGCGCCTGGTTTCATGTTAAACGATTTCCACTTGACATAATATGCCATTAGATAATGTGAATTAACTTACAAGACAAATTCAAATTAATTATACGACAAATACATGATTTGTTGACAATAAATTAAATCCATAATTACCTATTAGCTAAATTAAATGAAGTTACAGGACAAATATGCAATTTCTTAAACAATAATTCAATTCGTTTTTTTACGGGTTAGCTTGTATTTTGGTTTCATTACGGGATAGAAAGAGATTAGGCAGATCAGTCACGCTGGGTTGACGAGATTCGGCACCATTCCGAAGTGGCCTGGCTCATGACAAAATCCTATACAAAAATTATAGAGAGGATTTCATCGTACAGCGAATTGACACGGGCTGATGATTATGATTTTAAAAGATAGTCTATAGTCATAAATAATTTGTGAGTGGCCATGAATTTTTCTAGCTGCCAAATATGTTCTGAACACTGCTAAAAGTCATTAACCCTTCCCAAACCATGCAGTAACACACGTCTACCGCTCTAATTAAACCTATAATATTTCTGTAAATACACGTAACATGTAATTCATATTGTAGTTAAATTAAAGGAAAATATTTACGCATAGAAATGACTAGTGAAAAATCAAGTATGTAACGCGAATCCTACAAAAGTAATTATCTTTCAATTCAATTTGTTGTAAAATTAAAACGTTGACAAAAATACCATTTGTGTCAAGACAGGAAGAAATCACATATTAATTTCACAGTGAAAAGAATAACAAACATACGAATATAATGGTGTCTCTTTCTCATTAATTAAAGAAAGATAGATAAAAAAATTTGTTGTATTATATAATGCAACCTCCTATGGAGGATATGATGAATGCTCTGAATTATAATATTATATATATTTTTTATATTTAATGCATAATATTTATAGTAAATTTATGGCATAAACATTTTTTTTAAAAGCATTTTTTCACATTTCATTCGCTAATAGAAGTCTAATTTCTTACGGTAACACGAGTTGATAGCATGGCTGCGTACGAGAATTTTATATCACGGTATGGTAAAGGTTAAAAACGTAAGATTTGGATGATATAAATAATGGAAAGTTCTTAAGAAACTTGAAACTCGGTTCAGTTGTAACTATCATAAATATGTAATCCTTAATAATTGGATTGCTGGCTTACCCATACTAGGATCTGCATTAATTTATTATTATCCTGCTCTTTGAGAGAATTATCTATTTAATACGTTAGAATGGTGAGTATGTGTTAAAGTTTCAACTGGTGATATTACAAATTTACAGAACATTAAACAAATATATCAGCCGTACAATACTCATGCCTATTCTCTTGCGGTACCATAACAATCATGTTTTGATTGCGTAACATTGAATGTTTTATCAATTTTGCTGCTGTGACGACGGACAAATATTGATATTTGACAGACGATGGTTTGTTTCCAAATATTCAAATAGAAAAAAATACACAAATGTAAACGGCTACGTACTCATGTCTATTTTTAAAATAGGCTAACTTAAATACACTCTATTAAACATTTAAAAACAAAGGGATGATACGCAGCGTCCAACGACAATGTACAGCAAGTCAGATAAAATTTGATATTTTTAAAGATGCTATTTTAGGGATATTTTCGCATTTTTTCCCAATTATTCCCGTCATGTTTTGATATTCAGAAAGTCTTATCTTAGAATAATCTACCAATTTCATTCATTTAAAATTTTGAAATATACAGCAGTATAAAAAACAATAACTTTAATGAATTTATGAATTTATTTATGAGTTTTTAATGAATTTATGAGGATTTATGTTTTTGCTTTTATATTTAGTGTAAATATTGGATATTCAAAATTTTGATGAAGTTTGTTAAGTATAAGTATATTTTGCACGTTAAAATATTACCAAATATTTTAGTAAACCTAGACCATTGGAATTATTGAAAATATTTTAACATTTTATATATAATTTATTATATTCAATTTATAACCCTTAACTATAAAGGAATTAAATCCGGTGAATGTATATATTTTTCAGTCGTTTAATTAAGGTTAAACCTTCGTAACGGACTCGTGGCCTGCCCTTAAGGGAATCTTTATATTTTTACTCCGAGATTAACCCAACGTTGATTGAATATAAATATGAAATTAATTATTTTCTGCATGACATAGTAATGAATACCTAGGACAGACTAAAAGCCTTTTTGGTAAAATATTTGAGTGTCTTCAACATTTCACTATTCTTTTCGATTTCTCTAAAATCTCCCTTTTTCAAACATTTTCAGCTTCGAATGTAACGAATTTCTTTTTACTAGGACCGAGAGTTTTCGCAAACCACTTAGAAAACATTTTTCTAGTAGATAGAGGACGAGCCCATTTCATAATATAGGGGATGTCGCCCAAATAACGGATGTTCGCTTTTTAAAAGATCGTTAATGGGAAGATATATCAAGGGGGTGCTATAATAAAAAGGTCATTTGTCAACCCCACCCCGAGGCCCGCGGTGGCTCCGAGTAAAGGGGGCAGGACCAGGTGAATGGCAATAAAACTTTCAACAAAGTTGTTAGAAATTTTATTAAAATAATTATTATTTAAAAACTCTTTTTCCAGAATTTTTTTGTGACATTTGTTTGGGTGTGGTTTTGTAATTGTAGATTTCAGAAATAAATTTTACAACGTTGTAATCTCGTGCGACGTAGTCGGTGTTAAATAAAATATTTTTAATTAATAAGATACTTTTTTAAATAAATAAAAAATTAACACACCATCACGTTCAGTGTTATGCTTGATAGCTGGAAAATCAAAACTTTATTATTTAGTTTTTAAATCAACGGTCGGTTCTAATTTTTGGCGACGGTTAATTTTTTCAAGTTGTGGTTCAAAAAATCTAGGATCTATATCTCCCGTATTATATTATATGATTACATTTACAGTAACTTTTTGAGGCAAAGCCTTAACAATGGCACGCGTTACCGTGCCAAATCGTCGGCCTCGGTTCCCTCAAGGAAATCATCTACAAAAAACTCGATCTAATCAGTTCCATACCCTGGTGCTCGCGGAAATCTTTATATGGGTATATAATCTTACTGGGTGTAACAGACCTAGTCCACAATAACCTGACTAAAATGTTCAAGGGATATGTGTCTAATCTTAACCATCTCGGAAATATAACCATTTCAAAAATTCGTAATTATGCGATTATTTCGACTAATAAAAATATTTAATTGTTTTCAAATTATATATTGAATACAAAAAATTAATGTTTATCGAATTTCAAACGGCTAGACTATTTTGTAGACTTCAAGCTTAACACAATTTTGTATAAATTTAAAAACTATAATTTTTTCCGTAACAATCCAGTTTGCACATAGTCCTTGAACATTTTCGACTCATCATTTAGTCAGTTTCCCATAAAAAGTTGTGGACTAGGTCTTTTACACCCTGTGTGTATATATATGTATATAATATATATATCATCAGAGTACTCTCATGATGTATTCGTTAATTATACGGTTTTAAAAGGTTGTATTATTTCAAAACTGTATAAGTTTGTATTTTTAAATTACGCAAATTTCACTAGTTTATGTTTGATAATATTTCATAAACTGTTATAACTGTTTTGTTACCGTTTGTTTACTGAATAAATGAATAAATAATCAAAGTACAGCACTGGGATTCTCCAGTGTGTTTACAACAAATACACAATATCAGGGTGCTTGAGAAAGCAATATATTTTGATTAGAAATTCAGAGTAAAATACATACAATACAGTATTTTAAAGTTTTAGTAGGAATATCATAGTACCTGCTTACTTTTACGTCAAGTATTTCAAAAACAAACATATATTATCGGAGTACTTTCACACATGTTTTATTTATTTATTTAATACATTTTACAGACGTCAAGTCAAATATTACATATATATTTCATAATATGTATTACAATATTTCAACATATAATACACTATATGAAACTTAATAATAAATAATTATTATTAAAAAGAAAATACAATCCAGGCAAATCAAATAAATGTAATTCGGTGTAAGAGATGATTTAAGAAAATCAAATAAATAGTCCAAAATTAATATTTATTTACTTCTCTTAAATCATCTTACATATTATCTAGATAGTCATTTCCTTTTAGCTATCTAACATAATTACAGAAATAAATAAGAAAATATCAATTAAAAATAATAAAACGTACATTCTTTATAATACCTTAATTTAATAAGCTGCAGTAATTAATGTACAAATTCAAAATAAACACATTATATATAATTATATATTGTTCAATTTATTTATAAATAAGAGTTATAGCCTACAGCAGATTAAAATATTCACTAATTAAATATGAGAAAATGTAGCAATAAAAAAACCAAGAATTAAAATAGAATAAAGCGAGTTATTTAAAATATTTTAGTGCTGAATACAAACGAATATGAAAAATAATTGCCGAGATGAAACACACATGTTGATGACAACATATGTGCATTGCATAAATTAAATTATTAACGGTACAAACAATATTTATAAAGCTGCGCGACAATTTATATTGATGCTACATTAAATTATTGATTTACTAAATTTATGCTGATGCCACATAAAATTACTGAATTTATGTTGATGTTACACTAAATTACTAAGTTTATGTTGATGCTATATTAAATTACTGAATAAACACATTAACTGTGTTAATTTAGTAAACGTCAATGTTGACTTATCAACTTATCACATTCATTTGAAAAGTAAAAGTATTTACAAGCAACTAAATTTTTATTTTTACTTTTTGCACATACTGACGCACCAGATTTAATAAAAATGTCCACAAACAAAAATGAATTAATTAACCAACTACATAACCCATAATATACATATAATATACAATAATTATGCTTTTAATGTATCAAAGCAAATATATACATTGTCTAGTAAATGAAGATATTTTCTAGAAATTGGATGCATTTTTATATTTAATAGATACTTTGCTAAAATTGTACATAAATACATACATTTACTAGTAAGTGTATATATTTACTAAATTTTACACAATTACTTTAACATTCGTAACAGCATTAGTATCCAGAGCAATGAATTTAATTAATTTTAATGAAAACCCATTTTTGTCATGAAGTTACAATTTCAGGACTATTTTGAGGTATTTTTAATACAAATTACTAAGTAGAAAGATATACAGAAAACATTTATTTATCGAAAATCAGTTTGGTTATCCCGATAGCAACTAAATATTATTCGATAAACAGATATTTTCTTTATATCTTTCTAGTTGATTAATTTAATTTGAGTTGCTGAGAGTTTTGATCCCAAGTATACACGAAGATCTCACTAGCATTCGCACATTTTCCTGTTATTGTTGTTTCAATCCGTATTTGTAATCAGAGTTT
The DNA here is from genome assembly GCA_031772225.1 of Eubasilissa splendida. NCBI lineage: Eukaryota > Metazoa > Arthropoda > Insecta > Trichoptera > Phryganeidae > Eubasilissa > Eubasilissa splendida. Next base: position 18,514,686 of record CM062863.1, read on the forward strand.
TAGAAAAAAAATCATGGCGAGTTGAAGGAAAAGGTGGTGGGCTCGCAAAACAGGACGTGATTTTTTTTTAATGGATCCTGTTCGCTGAAATAACAGTTTTCTCGGTAAGGTCTCGGGGGTAAAATGAAAGGTTCTGGAATTCTTGGAGGCCGGTGGGTGATCACGTGCTTTAAGGGTGTAACGGTGTTGTTGTACTATGGGGGTACTTTTAACGAATATTTTGATGGAGAAATTCGCGGCCGACCACGAAACGTTAAGGGGGTTAGAATCTGTAGAGACCGCATCAGAAAGTGAACGAGCTTGGTCTAGAACGTTTTCAGACTGAAAAGAAACATGCCATATAGAATATTACAGAAAATTGAGCAAAGTATTTGCAAGGCAGAATCAGAGAATACATGGAACACTGTAACTTAATCTGGTTTTTTTATTACTTCACACAAAACTAGTATCTAGTACTATACAGGTGAGTATTATATTCCAGGCCGATTTTTTTTTGGCCACCATTATGGTTTGGCAGATATTTTTCAGTTCGCATTTGGTAGTCGTATTGAATTGTTAATTACAATTCATTATGAAGCATCTAACGTATTTAAGTCATTCAAATATTTTACTTAAATAATAATAGCAATGCTGTAATAATTAATTAGGTCTGCAGTACGTGTGATTTTAACAGGACGGTGTCACTTCACACACTGCCTGAGCTAGGCTTGAAATATTGCGAGAATTTTTTCCCGGTCGCATAATGTCCTGATTTGACGGCTCCAATAACAATTCCGATACTACAGGATAATATTCTAAATGAAATAACACGCAAAGTGTGCGAAAATGTTATGAAAAATATAGTTAAAAGAGCACGCATTTGTGCCGCTGCCAGAGGCGGCCACTTGGCCGATGTCTCATTCCATAAATAATTGTAATAAACCAAATAATCGATCTTCTATGCATAGTTTACTGAGCTAATCTGCCGTGTATATCTGACCTTTATGGCCGATGTTTTGGATCCCATTACAAGGTCCAGATGCAGATTTGCCCAGAAAACTATACACAGAAGATTCTGAACGGCCGTGAAAACCTAAGAACATTTTTAAATAATCGATAAATAAAAACCAAATTAAAAAATTGTCTTTCATTTCCAAGTTATTCAAAAACAATATCAGCCTGTAATATAATATTCACCTATATATACATTTGTGAGATGCAGGAATCCAACGATTAACAAAAATATTAAGAAAGTGATAAAAATAAAAAAATCATTTTAGAATGAAAAAAAATATTACGCGATTCGTAGGCATGGAGAAAAAATAAATAATTATAAACTATAAATTATGTACCTTATCCCATACATATATTTTTTTTATGTCCGTCCATCAAATAAATAACAAAGAAATTAATGATTTAGAAAGATATACAGAAAAAAAAAAAATTATTCGATCTTTTGGGACCTTTTCATTTTCACAACAAAAATATATTTTCTTTTAAAATATATTATAAATTTATATTGACAGGTTTCCATGTCGCATGGAAATATAAAACAGACAAGGTGCATAGCTTAACTTTTTTTTATAATTAACTTTACTTCCACGATCCGTTCCAAAAGAAACTAGGAGCAAAGCCTTAGGATACTTTTCAGTGCCAAAATTTAATACCAAATTCGCTCAACGAACTTTCTTATTTTGTGCTCCGCGAATATTTAACAAATTGCCACTAGACCTTAGAGGGTCTGAAGTGATCAACAACTTCAAACCAAAAATAACTAAGTGATTGCTTGATGTGAGTAGAAAACAAAACTAATTTGTCATTTGTGCTAACCTAATTACCTACACATTTTTGTCTCCAACTATTGTATATTACAGACAATAATATTTTCATAACTTTTTTTCAATAATATTTTATAACTTCAGATTGTACATTTTCCACATAACTTTTTATAACTTAACATTATACTTACTTACCATTACAACTTTTAAAAACTGTACAGGCAATTGCTTTAGAACAGACCACGTCTAGTAAAGTAATTACTTTTATTTTTTCATATGTACTATTTATGCTACAAAAAAATAAATTAATAAATAAATAAAATTCGATTACGTGAAGGTGTGCCGTTATAGGGTCAAACAAAATAAGTAAATAATATTTCCTTGATTTTTTAATTAAAATATGGTAAAAAATGTTATTTTCTGGTCAACATCAATGGATTAATTTTAATTCTATCACTTTTATGCGAAAATGATAACTGTCACTATCTTAACTCCATAGATATTAGTTGAACGAAGAATTCTGTTGTAATGTTTGCGTTTATGTATTTGATTTTAACTTTTATTAGTGCATTTTTAATTCACGAATAAACAAAGTAATAATACTCCTATAATTATTATCTAGTATTATCGAATATAGAAACTTAAGTCTTCTGTTTAAGCAGGTAGATTCACAGAAGTTGAGTTCATCAGCAGTAACAGATAAATGAGCCATTATCACAGTGGAATTTGGCTAAATGATTCCAAGATTTAGTATAACGACTCTACTAATAGCTGCGCATTATCGACCTTTATCCTTCTCTTACTAGGCTTCCGACTGCTTTCTGTTCTGTCTCAGATGGAGAGCAGACACACACACACCCACACAGCCTCCCACACACCGGGATATTGGTTACATAATACAGGGTGGTTCGTAATGACAAAATAATACGTCCCTCTTTCATTTGGGGTGGAACACAAACCGTAACAGTTATCACAGAAAAAAAATATGGCTTCATCTTGGGCAATTGTGCGCAAGGGAATTATATCTGTTTTCACACAAATTAATTTCTAGATTCAAAAGTCTTTTCGACGCTGTCCACAAAAATAAGGTAGATTTTGTTAGTGCATACATCATGACACCTGCAATTGGTAATATTTCTATCGAAATCGATCATAGAATTTTCTACCCTTAGTTTGAATTCTTATAAAATGGAAAAAAAATTAAAATTCTGAGCGAAAGTACTGAGTGATCGAGAAAGAAAGGTATCATCATATATAATTTTTAGTAATAATGCCAAAATGCAGCTTGAAATGAATAGTGATGCCTGCATAGGTATTCTATTTTGGAATAGATTTTGCTATCAAAGTAAAAACTCAATGGGCAGCTAGATAAGTTAAATTAGTTAAATAAATATTTAGCAGAATTCAAGTACTTAGTTATGGTTTTTTGCTTTATAGTTCGGATGAGCTTTACAGCTAGGTAGTATGAAAGTGTTGTAAAAAAGAATTACCTTTATTTTGCTATTGTTCACTCACTTCTCCAGTATGGAATGATTGGGTGAGGAGGAGCATACAATAATATAATGAACTCGGTAAAAATAATACAGAGAACAATCATCAAAGTAATATTAAAAAAAGATCAACTTTTTCAACACAACACTTTTTGCAAAATTCCCAGTTCCCAAAATAGAAAACATTTACAAAAAAATCTCAATAAATCAATTAATTAAAGAAAATAACACTATAAAATTTGAAACAAGCACATCATTAAGGTTTAAAAACAACTTTAAAATCCCTAAATGTAACACCAAACATTATCAGCAAAATTTTAAATATTTAAAGATAAAAAATTTAAATAGCGTCCCTACACAAATTAAATAAATAAAGAATATAAAAGAGATTAAAAAGAAACTAAATGAACATTTCAAAAACACATAATTGGAAAATAAACAATATTACAGAACACTTCAGAAGCACACAAAAGGACAATGAATAGAATACGTAAGGTATTATATAAAATTATTGTAGTGTAACTCACTCTCCAAGCACAAGAGCTGGTCTTTTTTTGGAGAGGTAAGCGAAAGAAAAACCATGTTATTTAAAAAATGTTAAATACTTTAATTCATGTTATAAAAAATTGTAAAAATATCAAATAATTTTTTTTTTAAATATTAAATTTTAAAAAAACTTAAATGTAATGAAAATATAATCGACAGTACGGTGAAGGACGATCACGAAAGACTTGCCATGGTCAAATTTAAAAAGAAGGAATTGTAAAAAATGTAAAGAACTGTACCAGAGAAAGTGAATGGATGAAAAATAAAACAGATATGAATTAAATGCATCAATTATTTATTAGACTTTATTGACATATATGTTTTTTTTGTAACAGGGGTGAATATATTATAATATATCATGATAAACATAAGATAGAATTATATTGCAATTAAGTATAATACTCGTAGTTTATTGTGTGGGGTGGAGTAGACTCCATCTCTGATATATACAGCATTGTCTTGGCTACTTTGCTAGACTGCCGTCTGTGTTAAAGTAGCCAGTTTTTTACGTGCTGTTGTGGTGTTATTTTATTCAAGAATGATAAAGATTTGACAGGAATAAAAAAAAAAAAACTTAATTTATCGAAAAATTATTTTGGCTGCCACCGGGATTTGAACCAGGATTTCTTCCTATTCGATTAATTTAATTTATATTAAAATATTACAGAACTATGTTCTGAAAAAATAATATCTTTACAAATTATAATGTGTTCTTTATAAAATAAAAAACAGATATGTGTCAAAATAGAAAAATGTATAGTATTATTTTCTCTCTGCCATACGTGACATTCCAGGGTCGTGAATTCCACACGTAAGCTATGTATAACAAGAATTACTACGAAATATATCAAAAATAAATATTTATTTAATAAAATATCATAATTAAAATACAAGCGAAACCATGAAATTTTCGTTGGGTGTATTGAATTATTATTCAAAAACTTTAGGTAACTTCAGATATTTTTGGAATACGAAATATCGTCCTACATCCTTGATTCATTATGATATAGGAATTCTAGGTACGTATCTTACTTATACTTACTTACCATTACGCTGTTTCCCCGAGGGGGTAAACAGAGAGGATAGAGCGTCATACTCTTTTGTCGTGACACACAATTCTCGCCTCATCCACATTCATACATCATACAAGCTCGCCGATTTATGAGGATTCTAACAGGATCATTCTACAATATCTGGTTTACCTGGTCGTGCCAAGTCTTCCGCGGACGTCCTCTACTTCTGGTGCTATCAACAGTTACGTTATATATATTTCTTACAATTCTCTCCTCATTCATCCGTTCCATATGACCAAACCACCTAAGTGATCCTTTCTTTATCTAACTCACTATACTAAGATCAGCTTTACATTATTTCCTTATTTCTTCATTCTTTACTCTGTCATAAATGGATCTGCCACATATACGCCTAAGTGATCTCATTTCTACTGCATTCAGTCTACTTTCGTTCTTCTTCTGCCAGCTCCAGGTCTCACTTCGATGTATCAGTATCGGTACCAATACTCCATTTTGAACTGATAGTCTTGCCTCAGTTAACAAGTTCCCATTAGCTATAGTTCCATTCATGGCGCCGTTCACTTTATTTCCTGCAGTCACCCTCTTTTCGATGTCTTTCTCAGTCTTTCCGTTTCTATCAAACATACTTTCCAAATATACAAAATCATCTACTTGTTCCAAACATTTATTACCTACAAGAATTTAGCACGGTGTCTTTCTTTCCTCCTTTTTGAATACCATCACTTTCCACTTGATGACATTGATAATATGGTCGATTTCCTTGCATATCTTGCGTATCTAATAGCTTTATTAAAATTTTGAAACTCAATTTATATTTAAATTATATTTTTTTCCACATATTGTGGTAAGGTACCTATAAAAAATGTGGTACATTAAGACACAGTGGTGCTGAGAGGAGTCTGCAAAGCTTCACAGCTTATCGGTTTGATGTACCAAACTCTGCACAAACTGCTAAACTCGTGGTTTTTATGTGCAGATCGACATTGTTCAGTTAACAGAAACTAATGATATAATTATTTCATTTTAGATATTTTCAAACTACTTGGGCATTCGCTGATTCATATTTAAATTATTCAGAATGTTAGAGTGCTCGCGTTATTTTAATTATTCCCTCGGGAGTCAAAGTGCTCTGTACCCTTCAATTAACTTCAATTCTCTGAATCTAACGCAGTCAGCCCAAGATATTTATACTCGGGTGAAGAACTCAGGTTTCGCAATTCTAAGGTTTTTTGTAGTCAGTGTCTCGGCAATCGTTATCCACTTCGTCTATTTCTTAGTTTTATAAACAGTTTAAACCTCTTTTTGATTTGTGAATATATTCAAAAATATACTGATGTAGCTGATACCTACATTTACTAAGATTTTGAACTGAAACAATGAACATTTATTACATATACAATTTTATTCCCAACATGAGTAAGCACTTCTTTGATAAAAACTTTTAAAAAATAGTACATACTCAATTTCTTGAAAAATGAAGCTTATCTATATGGCCATTTTTGCGTTGAAGCGGTCAGATAATAAATATTGACGACATGTCTATACATCAGATGACATGTAATAAATATTCTCCATTTCTTATATTATGGTCAAGCTCGACCTTCATTTTCCATCTCCATTTCATCATAAAAACCAGGCGAATTAAAAAAACGTAGAATATCTTTTGAAATAAAATAAAAGTGTTTTTATAAATAAACTAGCTGTACGTGCCTGGCATCCCCCGGGATTCATAAAATAATTAGTATAATTTAAGTACAACAGAAAAATAATCTTCTTGCAGTTATTTAACAGTAATATAAATGTAGTTTTTTTTAATTATTACTTCTAACCTTAATAATATTCTTCTGATTTCTGAATTTATGTTCATTGTATTTATGTGTAGTTGAGATTAGCTAATTACATTTAAATTGGCAAAGACCATATTATAAAAAAAAATTATGTATATACCTACATATATTTAATGCAACAAAAACTTAATAACATTGCATTTATTTGTATTAAAAGAATACTCCATTCTAATTAAAAATTCCACAATATTACCTAGTATTTTGTTACAACAAATTTTCACACCTCTTGATTGTGATCAAATTTCAAAACAATTAAAATTTCACAAAAGAAATTAGGACACCCAAATAATTTTTATTTGTTAACTTTGTTTTTTTTAAATAGATTCTGGTAAAGAAACAATAATATATGTTTTTAGTTAGTATTAACATCCTGAAGAAGAAAATGGTATTTTTCGAAACCGGTAGATGTATTTAAACTCAATAAGTGGTTAAATATGAATTTCAACCACAAAATTAATTTTGCTAATTTCAAAAGTAATCTTGTAAATCTTTTCTGAGAATTTCAGGCAGTATTGATAAAATGACCATTTGTCTGCCTCTCGTAAAAAAAATGTACTTGCAATTTGGCTAAATCCAAGTAGACAATAAATTTTCTGTTATTCCGCGATTTTTTTACACAAATATTTTATATCAGAAAAATACTTATTTTTGTTTGATTTCGTTATTAAAATTCAATATGTACCTTTATATCTCCGCTATAAACATACATTTTCTTACATATAATAAGATTACAGATCGAGAATATTTATTTTCCATTAAGCAATGTTGTTTACGGACAAAATATTAATATATTGTCATGGCGTTAAGATCAATGATGATCAAGATTTTATGAACAGTGGGTGGATAGGAAATTACATAAACAAATAGTTTATGAAATTTTCAATAAACGCAAAATTATTCAGCTGGAAAATAATATTTTATACCTAGATCAAAATTATCTTTTATTGACTTTTCGAAGGAAAATTTATTTTACGATCAATACATGACTATATCTCAAGCATGAAGATAAAAATGCGTCACGGAAGTACGAAATCTAACGTCTGCCGTTGCTTAATCCGAAACGCGTACCGTATCGACATGTGCCAGGCGTTTTTCCCGGATGGTATTGATTGAATCATGTGACGTATTTTCGTCTCCAATGCTGTTTCTCGAGCAACTGATTTTGTTAAAACGAAAACTGTTATTTTTTTCAACGAACTGCGTAAGATTATTATAAATATTGTAAGAAATTAGACAATATTAGAGTTATTCTGCCGTGTATTGGTATTTATCGCAGCAGACTTTTCGGGATATATATTTCAGTGGACATTATAATAATAATGCATTTATTCCAGCGTGATCAGGTTTTTATTTTAACCTAATTCACCATAAAGATAATATATATTATATTGTACATTAAAGTTACGAAATAAATATAATGTTATGAAAAAGAAAACCAGAGAAAATATAAATAAATTTATAAATTTAAAAAAGTTCACAGATATATATAAATTTAAACAAAATATAAATACTTCAGTCACGGCCATTATTGTATCTGTAGCTATTCTGTAGGCGTTGCCATTCTCTGGTTAGGGAACCATCTTTCCATGAGAGCGCCGTTTGCATCAGAGAGTTGGTGCTCAGCTCCAACCGCAGCTTTACGCCCGTAACTCGATGTCTCAGAAGCGGAACGAATCCATGTATATGGCCTTCGGTAAACATTGTAGATACGCTGCAATAACGCGCCAATCCGAACAGTATTCTGTATGAGTTGTAGTACTGAATTCGGAGACGGTCATACGTCACTTGCTTGTATTTCGACCAGTGCTCGCAGGTACACATGGCGGTGAAGAACGATTTAAGCAGGATCCTCTTCACCTCCTTACTGCATCGGTAGAAACGCCGTGACAGCATATTTGCACGAACGCTCAACTGTCTCCTCTGCCGTTCTATGTCATCATCATCGAATATATGACCAACGTATTTGACCTTACTTTGAACGCTCAATTTCGTCCCGTCCAGCCACACGGGAGGGATATTATCTGGCCCTTTTCCATATTTGAACGCCATTATGACCGATTTGTTGGCATTGCATAAAATATTATATTCACTGACATATGTTTCACATATACATAAAAGCTTTCTTATCTGTAATTTTTGCATCGGATAGTCACTCGCTCAATTCGTCCATGTACATATTGGAGAGGATTATATACACAGAATTCTCCGCGCATCATTTTGACAAAATACATAGGTATACACTATAACATATCCTCTAATTTCTCCAAAACACAATTTTTTTTTTCAAACGTTTTATCTTGACCCTGGACCATAGTAAATAAGTTATCTAAATATGGCATCTATGTATTTTCTGAGAATTTTATTCAATCTCATGAGATTCGATACTTAATAAGTTATATGGTTTATTTTATTGATAAGCTAAAAACCACCCCCAAAAACTTAGTTCCTTTAAAACCTGTAACGAGCAAAAAAGCGATTAAATACTTTATTCCGCGCCGCTAGTAAAAAAAAATAAAAGGAACATTAGTGGTCATAACGATGTAATAAAATAAAGTGATAATCCATAATTTGGCAAGACCAAATTTCCTCTATATGTTTGAATGCAAGAAATACAGTCAAAATAAAATGCAATTAATATTAAAATAAGCAGAAAGCAATCGGCTCCGTCCATTTCTTTTGCTATTGTAGCAGCCACTTCGTGACCAATGCTAACTACTGTGTAGCCACAGTCGATTTTTCTATAAAGGTTTTATTTAATTGTTAAAAATGTAATTTATTGCCAAAGAAAAGGAAAATGGTCTAACACAGTACAACCTAATTTAATCAAATTACGCAAATACAGTAATTTCGGATCTCTTAGCTCTGGTGCATATGGATAATGCCTGCAAGAATGCGTTAACCCTTAAAATTGTAAAAATGAGTTACAGTCGGATTCTTGAACAAAAATTTATATATATTATTCATTCTAAAAATATTTTATGCAACTTAGACATTTACATAGTATTTTTGTCATCACAACAAGTGACCCTGTCAATCGTCCAAAGGAATAGATGTATCAAATCTTTACCGTCAAATATCTTAGTTTGAGTTAAGTGAGAAAGCCATCCGTATGATTCAGTTTTTATATAAATGCATATTATACTGATAAAATATAAATTCTTCTCTTCAATAATTACTAACTTATATTGTGGAAACATATTATATTACAAATTGATTTGCAATGATTGCAATTACTTGCAGAAATTTAGATATTAGAATTAAGGAGCACTTGAGATGTCTAAATAGCAACAACTGTTCTGAATTTTCCAATCAGCTTTTGGTAACAAACCATTCTTTTGATATTAATAATGATATATAAATTTTACATACAAATATCAAGGGTTTACAGTTAAATAAATTATAGATTTTAGAAAACATTATAAATAACCAAATCCTTTTTGCAAATAGTCACCTTTTTAATTTGTTTTCACATAACCACCACTTATATTTAAAGTTTTCTTTGTTGCATTTTTAATTTTAGTATACATTGTATCCTGAAGAAGGGACAATTGGTCTTGAAACATAATGATTTATGAATAAACAATGATATATGCAAAGTGTTTTCTTATTATTAGTATTTCTTTTTTTGTTATACTCGTATAGTAACAATTACATGCATACTTACGATATAGCAGACATGCAATCTCGCTACTTTAGTATTTTTTCTTACTGACAATGTACACTGACATACATTAAGACAATATACAGGATGTAATAGACCTAGTTCACAATATTTTATACGTAGATACCTGACTAAATTACGAGTTCAAAAAATATTCAAGGAATATGTGCAAATTCTGCACTGTTACGGAAAATATTATTGTTTGAAATTTTTACAAAATCGTGTTAAGCTTGATGTCTACATACTTCGAAATAAATATTTGCGAAATCGTTTCATTATTTGTATTCATATCTTTGTCACATAACAAAAAATAGTCTACCCGCTTGAAATTTGATGATCTTTAATTTTTCAATTTCTCGAAATAATCGCATAATTACGATTTTTTTGAAATGCTTATATCTCTGACATGGTTGAAATTACGCACATACCCTTTGAACATTTTCGACTCGCAATTTAGTCAGGTATCTACACATAAAAGATTGTGGACTAGTTCTGTTACACCCTGTATATAATGATACTAAAAGATAAAATGCAAAATCTTTTCACTCGGCAGACAATTCGTTTTTTTTTCACACATTTTTGATATCGCTGTCCGGGAAGTATTTGAAACCGTCTAGCAATACGGGAACCATTCCGCCCCGGTCGAGTAAGCCCCCAAACTCCTCGGTTCTGTTTGTCCAATCTGGAGTGGGATTCGTAAATCTCCGTCTAATTGCAGAAGAATAAATACTTGTGAGATTCCTCTCGGTATCTGCGGACACAAATCACTTTCTCCCGCGCTCTGCGCCCTTATCTCACCAGCCGGGTATTGATCACGCCCCGACCGACACCAGCGGGCGCCGCACCGGGGAAGCTAAACCTTTTACCTGAGAGCTGAATAATTATATTATTTCTTCAAAAGCCACAATAAAACCGGAATACTCTTCTCTTTAATTCTTGAATTACGATGTACGTATACAAAATCTTTTGTGCAATTTTAAGAACAAATGCTATTATTATTTGTGGGGAAAAGTAAAAAAGTATTTTGGTGAATTGTGCGTTTCCAATTGAGAGTCACCACTTTGGTGAGTTGGTTATTGAAGTTTGGAAGTGCATTCAGGTTAATTCACAATAGAAATGATATGCTTGTCTCGGTATCGATTTACAATTGAAGAAGCAAATTCACAGGTTTGGTAAACTATGTCACAATACTACAATATTTTACACTATAAGAGAATTCACTAAAAAAGCTGCTAGACTAGACGAGAGCGCGGGAAAGAATGGTCGCCCGTCTCTGTCGGCCGAATCATGAAGCAGTTTCGCTGCATGGCCACAGATGTCGCTCTCTGTCCGCCTTAGTATATTAGTATGCTGAAAATCTCCAAGGTTAACCATATTACTAATGAAGAAATATTAAGATACATAAATTAGTCAAGAGAACTATTAACAACTAACAAACGAAGGAAAACTGAAAACTTCAGATACATTCTTCCTAATGAAAAATATGATCTCTTAAAACTCATTACGCGGGGAAGGTAGAAGGTAGGTAGAATGAGATTACCTCGGCTGCGTAACTTCAGAAAGTAGTTTTATGACCAAAATATCAGTAATCTCATACAGAATAAATCTATATAATGTCGAAAGAACGCAACGTATGAAGAAGTATTGAAGAAATGCCAAATCATGTGCGCGCGCACACCCACGCATCTTAGATAGAACATTGGTAGTCAGAGCCGGCAAGGGAATGTGACGCACTTAGGCCATTGGATATTTAAAAAATATATATATATAAATTAGGCGCCCCATGACGCGCCTTTTACCATGGCGCCCTTAGCCGAGACCTTTTGAAACTTTTCATCATATCAACCCTGATGACGGCCACTGAAACGTCAGCTGCTACAAAATCCAACCCAACAGAACAACAACCCAAAAGAAATTGCCGTATTAATGCCAATATTTTTTAAAACAGACACACTCACTTATCATTATGCTGTTTTCCTTCTGTCCTGGCATACTCTCTTGCTTCGCTTCCTTTCATATTTCTTCTCATACTTGTTCTTATCTGATCGTGACAGGTATTTCACGAACTCTCTCTCTGTTTCTGTTGCCTTCAACACAAGTAGCAAGTACAATAAGTATTAAATATTAGCTTTTATATATATATGTTAGCCGCTTTCTGCCTCGCTAGGTACATATAAAGTATCTGTTCTGAAATAGGTAGCCATGATGTTTCATTAGCTATTTATTGCTTATTTTAATATTCCTGAAAACTGATGTGTGCATAAGTAGGAATATGTATGAGACGTGATGGTAAGTTAGTTAGTTACTTTTGTAATATATCAGTTTCCATTCCAATTTTCCTACGCTTGCAATATAAAGGGTCATTAGGATATTATAGATAGTTTAAGTTAATAATAATCATTCTTATTTTATAGATATTACATATTCGTTATAAGACACTTTCGAAGAGATTGTTCGGGTCAAGTTTATTTAAAATCCGATAACACTCTAACTACGTAAAAACAATGAATAGAAGTTTAGGAAAAACCATCGGTTGTCCATCTAAGATCTAGATTCCTTCCAAGAAGTGAAGATAGCAGAACAGAATTCACAGTAGAACTGTGGAGTTAGGGGGAAAGTTTTGAAGATTAGAATAGGTACACTTGAGGAGCGCTGCAAGTTAAACTTTTACTTGAAATAAGAAATGGTTTAATTTACAGGTTACATAACCGTCGAAACTTTTAAACTGTATAGATGTGAACATGTAGACTCTCAAGTACGTATAATTTGCTAGTTGAACAAATATTTCCTTTTACGCACAAACTAATTAGAAAGTTTTGAACATAAATTTTTAAGGTTTATTAACTCCAAACTGTGTATACCCGTTGAATTAATGCATTATCTTATCTTATCGTGTAGAAAAACTTTAAATGATACATTATTTTTATTTAAAATAATAAATGGCATGCTGGACGCCCTTAATTTAACTGAACTGATAGTATACCACGTTCCCGTGTGAAGTATCAAGTCGTTGGCGCTACTCTATGTAAATGCATCACATACCAATTTTTATTGTAATGCACCCACACAAAGACTTCAGAGGCTTTGGAACGATTTTGGTATTATAGATATTATCCGATGTTCAATGTTTAAATATAACAAAGATGTTTTTTATGCTGTCCCGAGTCAAAGTTATAATTGATTTTAGTACTCGGCCATTCTATATTAAACCTAAATTTTTATTGTTTTTTTTCCTTTTTTTTTCTCTTTTAGATCAATTCTTTCAATTTATGTTTTATACATTAATATATTCCGTGCTACTTGTATTTCAGTACATGTTTTTTTTATAATTAATTTTGTAAAAGCCCATAAAGGTGTGAATACAATATAAATAAATTAAATAAACATTATTTATTAAAAAAGTATTTCTTCTTCCTTCCAAAATATTTTCCGACCAGCATTTGCAACTTTTCCAATGTTTTCTAGTGCTTATTCGGTTATCGAACTTTGGCGATTATGTTAACGATCATTATTTTATTTACAGCAGCCCGAAATAGTTGGACTGTAGTCTTGATTCGAACCATCGCCTTAGATTCTTCAGACAGGAAGTCCTCCATCTTCCCGGGTTTTTGTATTCCCGGGCAATTTTTCCTCAACCCTTTCTCATATGTTATCCATTTTCTTAGCGAGCATTAACGTATTTTAATTCTGTTTTTTTTAACGGAGCACTGAACTACGTCTGACAACACTAGTTTTTTCGTTCCGTTGGTATCATCACATCGGACAAAAAAACGTCACTTTATTTTGGTCCGCTCAATTGATTTTTCTATATTTCAAAGCATTGCCTTAGATTCTTTAGCCGGGATATCTTTCATCTTGTAGAGCCTCTTCTACTTATCATTTTGCTTTGAATGATGAGTTACATATATGAAAATGAATAATAATAACAAACTTTAATTGCGAATTGAACAAATATTGCAATTTTCTGATTTTTATTATTTTAAGAAGTTATTATTCTATTAGATCCTGCTTGTCGCTTCAAGCCGCTTTAGCATTATTTCATTATTCCATTCGATATGTTGAGTAAAATGATTGAAAATTTAATTATTAAAGAACTAATTTTCCTTAACTTGATCTATAAAAAGGTCATGAATTATTTTGACTTGAGAATTTATCAATCTTAATGCAGTCAAAGGGGAATTCATCACGTAGTCGTCGTATCTCTGCCAAAATCATTTTATTACGCGGGTATTTTTTTCAACATACATTAATAATCCTAGACTCTAAATATCATTTCAAAGCTAGACAAGTAACCCGTACACGGTGTTGAAGAGTTTATTTTATAACGTTTTTAAACTGCAGTATTACAAATCGTTTCTTGAGAAACAAACGAAAAATGTATTAATGTGTTCTGAAAATTTTACTGACGGCGGATTGTCAAAAGGTGTAACAATATAAATTATGCTCCATTGGGGCGACAT